>OX103954.1:1205000-2410000 GCA_944470425.2 Schistosoma bovis
CAATGGTTCTAATCTGTACTACTACTACTACTACTACTACAGATGATCATAGGAGATTAAATGTTATGTGTAGATACTTTAATTCAAGTGAATAATAACAATCAATGAAAAGATGATAAAAGTATGCAACATAGCAACTTCTTGATTATCGAATAATTAATTTGATTGTGATTAATCTTCTTTCTTTCAATTATTCAATAATTATTTCTAATCGATATGTCATTATTACTTAATGTATCCACTTGATAAGTATTATTTCATTATTGTAAATCATATATAGAGCAATAATGAAAAAAAAGTACTCATTGAAAAGGAATCTATTCACTGAATTCCATTCCTTCTTTAATTATCAAATATCAAAATGGGAATTTTCATTATTGAGATTGTTGTTATGTTGTTGTTGTTGTTCTCTTGATTGAGATCATAAATGAATCAACTAATGTTTAATTATCAATAAAAATCTAGTAACATTGAACAACAGATTAAAAAACTATTTGAAATCTATTTCATCCATTTGATACTTAACAAAAATCAACAGAACTTTTAAACTTCTATTCTGATTGGTTGATTTGATACAACAGAATTCTTTCCACTTTATTCTGATTGACTGATTCGGTAGAACAGAATTTTTTACTTTCTTGTGATTGGTTAATTTGATACAGCGAAATTTTTTTACTTTACTCTGATTGGTCGTTTCGATGCAACACTGTGTTTACCAATTTAAATGTGTGTGTGGTCACACATACATAAGGAGGAGTAATCGTGATCTCAACATTAGGGTGAGTGAACATGTACCCAAATGGCTTCAGAAACAAATACAATCAAGTGACTCGATAAGAGCAGAGGATAAACATCCATCATCCTCTATTGCTAAACATATAATTGAAACAGGTCACAAGATTGATCTAAATTCAGCTTTTGTAGTGCTGTATAAAAGTGTAAAAGGGCGTATAGTAAGGTTTATTGAAGCCTTAGCCATACGAAAATTCAAACCCCCTTTATGTGTTCAAAAACAGTTTGTTCTTACCTTAAACCTACCCTGGTAATATTGACTTATTATCCAGAGTGATTAGGTTTCAAATTGTGTTCACATTATTATTATTATTACTCTTATCATTATCCTTATCTCCTCTTACCCCGCTTCCTGTCTAGTTGACCTTTTATTTTTATATATAAATGATCTTAACAAGTATATGTGTGACCAGATTGTTCGAAATGTATTGCGCTAATATATCACATAGTTCTGATAATCTTCGTCTTCTAATATCATTATCGAAATCAGAATTTTTTTCATTTATTCTATTCTGATTGGTTTATTGCATATTGATGTAATAATTTAAAAAAAAAAGAATTACATAATATCTGTAAATGAAATTCTGTATTCGCATGATTAGTTCATTGTAGATCCTTTTATATGGATGAAAATATCTAACAGATTTTCTTAAGTGGAAAGGTATCCTTTTAAGTTTGTTAACTATGATTACCATAGTTGAGATCATGAGTCAGTTGAAGCTAGAAAATCATGGAAAACCTGGAAGCACTGGGCGGCTGTTTCGTCATAGCACGGGACTCCTAAGCAGCGCGCATCCATGACACCACACCACGGGATTCGAAACCACAACCTATCAGTTTCGCGCTAGGCGCTTAACATCTAGACCACTGACCCGACTGTCATCCAAAGGTGTTAATGTCTAAATTCAACTAATCCACGAAATTGAGCGATGCATCCATCATTGTAATCAGTGAGTTACTATCTCACAACAGACCCGGTTGAACTCCACTGGCCATGACTTCTCACCAGAACTCCACGAAATAATTCATGGAGACCGTCACTAGTGAGCATATGATAATCATAATCAGAAAGGGTTTTTTTGGATATTTTGGTAATTTAGTAGTTGAGATCAAGAATCAATTGAAGCTAGACCACCACATGGAACCACTGACTATCGTTTCGTCTTATTGTGGAACATCCAGTACTTCTAAGTATTCCATGGTGGTCTGGCGTCAGTTGACTCATGAATTCAACTATTAAACCGTAAGTGTTTGTAGTTCAGATGGATGCATTCGGTGGCATTGAGTTCTTGGTGTTAGATTTTTGAAATTGCGATTCTCTTGTTGTCATTCTGGATACGATTTCAAGACCGCATTTCATTTAGAATTCTTTAAAATGAATAATCATAAATTTCAATCTCAATCAGTCATCTTATTGTGTATTTGTTTACAGAAATGACACTTAGTTTCCACAACTCCAATACGGACTCTTGATTGCCTACATGAAATTCCCAGTTACTCGATATAGCAAACCTGAATGTGAGAAAGTTGGCCACGTACTTATTTTTATTAAGACTTCCACAAACAATTGATTATGAATGCGTAAAAATTCTAGACCATAACACTCTTACTCACTTAATTACTTACTTACGTCCGTCACACCTCATGAAGGAGCATAGGTCATCCACCAGCATTCTTCATACAACTCTGTCTTCAACAATCCCTTCCAGTTGTTTTCAGTTGCTATTCATTCTTTTCATGTCTACTTCCAACTTCCGACTCAGAGTGCTTTTTGGCTTTCCTGTTTTCTGTTTCCATTCAGGATTCCAAGTTGGCGCTTTCTTTATGATGCAGTTTGATGATTTCCGTAATGCATACCCTATCCACCTTCAACGCCTCTTGCTAATTTCCTCTCCAGCTCAAACCTGGTTTGTTCTCTCCCACAGTAGGTTTTCTTTCATACTCTCCAGGGAATACGTTTCTCACCAATCCAGAGGGAATGTCATAACATATGTATATTCATTCCACAAAGGAATTATTTAAAGTCTGCAGGACCAAACAGAAGATAGGTAGAATGAAAGATGTCGGAATGATAAAGTAAAATAGAAGAGAGAACTAATTCATTATGGTGCATATTATAAACATAAAATGTTAATGGAATTCACTTATTCATTACTTAACTGATAGATGAAATGAATGTTTAGTAAGAAAAATAAAAAGAAGCAATATCAGACATTTGATAAAAATATGATTACATAATTATGTTTATCATTAGTATAACAAAACTATCAGTCTGGCTCTTCAATAACGAATTGAAGAGCTGTTCTGTTGTCGTTGGAGACCAGAACTTGCATATCCCTTTGAAAGTATGATATCTTAGGTCACTCATGTGGAATTCTACAGTGAAGTTCCTCAGCAATTCACTCATGGTATTATGCTATAGATCAAACATAACACATTATATCCACTGCACGTCTGTATATTCAAGTGACTTAACGCCCATCATTTCATGGTCATGCCTTCGCTCAATTTGCAATATTGTTTGCAATAGGTGCTTATTCAATATCTGAGCATATGTGTCCTCGTATGGATGAATCAAATAACCATTGAGAACATATTGGTACATGAAATATTCACGAATGAATAGGCTGTGAGTCTGCTCGAAGAAATTGTGATTATAAACATCACAGAGTGTTAGTAATAGTTGTGATACGAGACATGGACTTCCGCAACTATTTCATACACAAAAATCACTCTTATGATTTCAAGTCTAGTGATCTATGAACTATAACTGGGATTTTGTAGTTGATCCACTCTAACTACGATCAAGAGGTCAGATGTTCCGATACAGCTCCATTCACATTAAGGTAGGCATTATGATGAAAGAAGTAACCATCAGGTGAACAGTGTGTATACACAAATCTATATTTGGTGAATGAATTACATTACTATAACTGTAATTATTACTATTACTATCAGTATATAACTTCTGTATAAGATTAGTCTAAAATTGTCTATGTACTGATAACTTTGTAATCAATAATTTCATTGATTCTCGACCAAAATATCTCACTTTAATATCAACATATTACTCAATATTTTCATCAGCAGTTTCATTAATACCATCTAATTACACTTTAAAAAAGTATTGGGTACTAAAAGTACTGATGATTGTAAGTGACTGACAAGAATAATCTACATTATTGTATTTTGACCTGATGATGTCACAGGTATTCAGTGTTTGACAACGCTTCTACCAGTAACACCTTCTAATATATTTCGTTCCCACCCAGAGAAATCAAAAGACAGAGTCGAGGAGATCGGAAGAGTATATTTGGCGATGACCAATATATCGGAATTCTCTGATCTAATCTGGCTAGCGATTGCGGTTGATGTTGAGCACGGCGTTACCACACGTGATCTGGTGCGGATGCCTGACCGAGTGCCTTCAGCTAGATGAGTCCACTAAAACATATGGTCAGCATCCAATGTCGAAAACTTAGTGCTATTTATTTTGGGGATTTATTTACCGCTACAGACCAATGTTCTTTTCTAATGTAATAAAATATTTAGACGGCCAATTTTTTGTCCATAAACAGCCTGATACCATTTATTGAACCAAAAACACCTACTACGAGATGTGTTTTGCCGAAACTTCACCATTTTACTGAATTCAGAGAAATATAGTCAGATGAGCATCATGAGTTATGAGCGCAGAAGTAACTCACCTCGGGATCTAAATAAAGATTTATGACTCCTTGGTTTTAATCTCTTTATATGGGACAGTTGATCATTGCTGTCGTTTGTCAATGGTCACTGTATACTAGAAGCTAAATGAAACCACTGATTCAGCACATTCCTTTCAAACTTATTGGTCTATACGTCATCTGTTTGTCTACAAGTGCTCACGACGGCTGAGTTTGATCTTGTGCAATATCATACTTGAGCACTGTTGACCAGTCATCGGTTAACACAAAATAGATGTCGAATGAAGCTTGATTTTGAAATATACTTTAACTGATACCAGTTTGTACCGTAAATAATCTCCAAATTGAATTAATTTGCACGAGTCTCTCGATTACATTCAATTTTGATGCCTTATAATTGAATCACTTTTGTCCCACAAAATGTTGTTGTTGAATCGAATAATATGAAGGCTAATAGAAGTGATTTTTTGTGGTTAGCGTTTTTTTAGCGAGTTAGTTTTCTATGGGATGGGGACGCTAGCCTCATGCCCAACCCTCCTTTTTTATCCGGGCTTGGGACCGTCAGTAGCCCCCGGAGGGACTCCAGGAGGAGTCTCAATATACACAAAGGGAAAAGCAGGATTCTCCGATACAACACAGCATGCACCAATCCAATCACAATCGACGGAGAAGATTTGGAAGATGTAAAAACCTTTACATATTTAGGCAGCTTCATTGATGAACACGGTGGATCTGATGCAGATGTGAAGGCGCGGATCGGCAAAGCAAGAGCAGCATATTTACAACTGAGGAACATCTGGAACTCAAAGCAACTATCAACCAACAGCAGAGTCAGAATTTTCAATACAAATGTCAAGACAGTTCTACTCTATGGGGCAGAAACCTGGAGAACTACGAAAGCCATCATCCAGAAAATACAGGTGTTTATTAACAGCTGTCTACGCAAAATACTTCAGATCCGTTGGCCGGACACTATTAGCAACAACGTACTGTGGGAGAGAACAAACCAGATCTCAGCGGGGGAAGAAATCAGGAAGAAGCGCTGGAAGTGGATAGGACATACATTGAGGAAAGCACCTAACTGCGTCACAAGACAAACCCTCACATGGAATCCTGAAGGTCAAAGGAAAAGAGGAAGACCAAAGAACACATTACGCCGGGAAATGGAGATAGACATGAGAAAAATGAACAAGAATTGGATGGAACTAGAAAAGAAGGACTAGGACAGAGTGGGTTGGAGAATTCTGGTCGGCGGCCTATGCTCCATTGGGAGTAACAGGCGTAAGTAAGTAAGTAAGTAAGTAAGTAAGTAAGTAAGTAAGTAAGTAAGTAAGTAAGTAATAGAAGTGATGGTTGAAACAGGAAGACATAGAGTTCCCGTTCGTAGGATAGGAGTAGTCAGGCCATGAAATGATGACTGGATCGAGAGGTGATATTTAATGATGTCCTGAAATTGATAGTAACCATAAAATGTGAAGTCAGTGTATGTTGTCGTTTGTGTTATGATAGATGCATAGAGTTATCGTTAAATTTGTATTAGTAGAATGATCAGAGGAACAGAATATTGACTAAGGAAACGAGATAGGTAGAATCGTATTTCTTATTGGCCGTGAAAATTTTAGTGGTTTGTGTGGTCTGAGGGAGATGCACTCGACCTCGTTTGTTACAAAACCATACTATGGCATGATAAAAATATCAACACATATGATTATCGATGACAGCGAGTGGGACTTACTTGAATGTGATGAACAAGAGTGTATCTTTGAGAGACCAGCAAAAGACTTTCACATTTATCTGCTTAAACAGCAAAGGCATAGATATCATCATTCTCCTCCATGAACACATTCACAAAGCTGCATCAGTTTCGACAGGCATCACATCTACTTCAACGAGAAGTTCAGATGAGTCAGTGGAAAACGTGAAAACAAATAGAGGGGTTGACATAGCTTCAGATCACCATCTGGAGATGTTCAAGCTGAAATTGAAGCTAAAGAAGCAGTGGACAATCGGACAAGCAACGTTATGGGAGTTCGATATAACCTTCATATCAAATACAAATAAGCTCAGCACTCAGCCACATGTCTCAAACCTTACAAGATGCACTCAAACCATAGGAGAATGTTATGTATAACAACTGGAAATGGGCTAAATAAGCAGCAGTCTGACTATGTCAGAAGATGCTGGCCCACGTAACGCACCATCATAAAAATGGATCTCGACCGAGGCACTGCTCAACAGACGAATAACAAGGCGACAGCAATTAAGAACAGTCGAACAGGAACGGAGAAAGACCAGACACAGGCCGAATACACAGAAGCAAACAAGAGAGTGAAGAGATGCATCTGATGCATCATTCATTTGGGAGCTGATTTGTTCTCTCACACAGTAGGATTTTGCTGATGGTATCTTCAGTGGACAACTGTTTATAAATACCTGTACATGCTTGATTATGGTTGTGGTAGTTATTGAATCCTACGTTCAGATTGAAGATTCTGAATTTGATATTGGTTGTTAGTCGTTTTGAGTCCCATATGTTCTTCAACTATAAGAATGATGTCTATTCTGTGTCAACCCTTAATATTAGGTCTTCATCGGATCTTCCTTGTTCATCGATGATTCTGTCCAGTTACGTGGAATTTTCCAACTCTGTCATAGTTGCTTTATCATATGTAACATTGATGATATTCTCTTTGTTGTGCTTGAGGATCTTGGCTTTTCTCTTGTGTAATTTGAGGCCTACTCTGGAATTTGAGTCTACGCAATCTTCCATTCTGTTCGGCAACATTCTTTTAAAAACCTTTCCTGGTGCTGAAAACAATGTCATGCCTCTGTCGTTCTCACATTTTTTCAGATCTTCTATCTTTGGTATTTTGATGAGGTATCCTTCTTTCCAGTCTGTCATGGACACTTGTTTTTCATTCCAAGTCTTCCTGAATAGAATGTAAAGAATGTTAGCAGTTAATTCTCTGTTTGAGTTCAGTGCTTCAGGTGATATATTGTCAGGTCAGTTAGACAGGTGTGCCGAAGACTTTGATGAGCTCCTGATTAGACCGGCCTCACCAAATCCACCGGATATCGAAGAACCATTTACAGATTTCTTTAGACGCTACTCGACCGACAATCCGGGAAATCAGTGAGGTCATAGGATGAATCAACATTCGAAACGTAGAAGATCCAGACAATATATCAGCTGAAGCATTTAAGTCAATATGGAGGTACCTACAAAGATGATCTTTATTATCTTCACCAATCATTGTTGAACGATAAGTTGAATGGAACTCATCATCAGACATCAACGTTCCTGACTGCAAGAAATCATTTGACTGGGCGGAAAGGAGAAGCTTGTCGAATCTACCTCAACACTGTGGAGAACCAGAGTAGATGGCCTCCACAACACATATATTATACGAGTGACTGAAGTGTGGAGTCCTGCTTGAAGTGATGCTCACATTTATTGACTCTTGGAATTACTTTTTCTCCTGGATGTCAACTGGATTGTGAAAAGCGATATTGTCGTGGCAGGGAGCAAACTAACTTCTAGCTCGAGAGGAATTTACTGAATGTCTTTGAGGGTGAATCGGACGCCCATTCTGGTAATCATCAAACTGCATCAACAGTCAAGCTGCGAATTAGAATCCTCAGGGCGAAATGGAATGAGGGAGACATAAAGAAACATTGTGTCAGAAATTTGATGCAGGGAACAAATTAATGAGGATCACTTGACAACGACTGGAAATTAGATTCTAGAGTGGGTTTGTTCAGATAATCCTAATCTAACGATGTGAGCAAATATGAGAGTTTCAGGAACCAATTTTAAAATTTTGTTTCATGAGTAGACAACTTACAAAAGAAATGAATATTTGTTTAATGTTTAATGTTTCAGGTTAACTACCTTTCTTATTCAGGTAAACATTTACCTAGATATTGCGTTTAGAGATCATACGATGACAGATATAAAGAGCAAAGTGTATTTACAAAATTCTCTTTTCTAATTAGCAGTAAACAACACTGTTCAGTTTATTTGTCTTACTTTGAAAGGTCGTCTGATCTCAACTGTTATCTCTTTAGAAAACACAGACTTCATTCTTGAATAATAATGAGACCAACTTGATTCACAACGATAGGTTTTTTTTTATTCAAAAAGTCTATTCATTTTAAAATTAATTGATGGTTGAACATTCTTTTAAAGATGCCAATGTCGGTCAAATAAGAATGCAACGTGTCTGTTTGTGTTTAATTCATTCATTGAACTTTTAATTCTTTCTAAATGTTAATTACATTCACTGATCTTTTATATGGTAAATAATATTAACACCATCTTCCTTCTTCATTTCATCATCATATATAAGCAGAAGAATAAATTCTGTAGTTTCAATGAATATGGTTCGTTTGGTTTTGGTTCACGTAGCTTCACTGCTCTTGCTTCTTCGTACATCCAAACAAACTGGTAAGTTATCAGTATTATTGAAAATGCACTTTTACAAATACACCCTGAGATATTCACGTCTTATAGAGTGTACAAACAGAGTCATATCACAAACATTTTCGCCAGCGCCATCATCGTCGTCATCATTCTTTAATCATGACTTAAACATGATGTAGAGCGTATGCTGTTTACATGGATTGTTGTACTTCCAGTATTGTTTGGGCATATTAGTCTTTTTATAAATTTGTCGTTCCTCCCTTCTATCTGGATAATGCTAAGATAGGTTCTAGACAAATGTATACCGCTTGAATTTATTATGATGACTCAACCACATGACACTGATTGACCGGAACATTGATTGAGTGGAAATACATGTTTCTATTGAAAATCATTCGTTGTTTTTCAATCATTATTCTTTGTCTTTCGAGCATTAATTGTGGTGTTTCGATAATGGTCCATGAGTAACCCTTATTCTGTAGTGTTCTGAATCTTGACAATCACATATCTACTGTAGTGATCTGGTTCACTGTACTTAAATGTGAACGTCAATTTTCAAAAATCAAATGAACTACTTATTGTTGTGACAAATCCTGTTTCTTTTTTCAGATGTCGAACCAAAGCATCCTAAGGATTTAAAACAGATCATTTTTGATCTGTATGTTGAGAGCTTAAAAGCAAAGATTTCTGCAATGAAAGGTAAGTAACGCTTTTTTTCATTTTATAAGCTATGTATCATGCAAACAAACGTGTTCATATAACACACGTTCTATCGTACTGTTTAAATGAATTAGAATTTGATCCACTCGTTTATGTCCGAGGACCTGAATTTAATACATGTATAATAGTGTTCTTGAAATCATATCAGCTCATTAATTATTTGCTGAGTTGTGTTTGATGTTCTGTAGTGTAATGACTCTGATATATTCGTATAGGGGTTGCGGAGACTGTTTGGTATTGATTGAGATACCGAATCGATTGATGTTAGACCATCAGTGAAAAGCTGGAAGTACTGGACGACCATTTCGTTCTATTGTGGGACTCCTCAGCAATGTGCATCCTTGATCCTGCTCGTGAGACTCGAACCCAGTGCCTACAGTCTCGCGCGCGAACGCTTAACCTACTGAATCACTGAGCTTGCCAGCATCCAATGGTGTTAATGGTTAACCTCAACGAATCCACGAAGCTGCGCCACCGTACACCATTGTACTGAGGTAGGCAGCTTTTTCTATTTGACACGGATTAGCTCCACTGGTCACGGCTTCTCACCAGAATTCCGAGAATTTTCTCACGAAAATAGTCACTAGTGAGCACATGGTAATTATCAGTATAGTGGTTGTGGAGATTGATAAGTTTTGATTGATATCACGTTTTTACAAATAAATGATATGAACGTCCTGTAACAAACGTTACAATAAAACACGTTGTTGTGTGTGTTTTCAATCCCCAGATCTGCTGGACCGTATGTTTAAAGTTATCAGATACTGCGACCGCGAAATAAGAACTTTGAAAGGTAATTTGATTATTCAATCATATATGACATAATCGTTTATACTACTGAATTTAAAGTCAAAATAAGCTGCGGCTAATGAGTGCATATCCGTGTTCAGTATGTCCAGTTGCTCAACTGATCCAACTATTTTCAAACCTTAAACATTTATCAATGTGATTCATTGAAAGGTCAAATTAATTCTATCACGTTCAGTTTCTTCGTGAAAATTATTTGCCTCTCTGTTTGTACACTCATGAAATTATTAACACCATTCAAACGAAGAAGAAAATATCTAAATCAAAATAGGATTTGTTTATTTGAACCTGTTTTATGGTACTTGTCGAGTTTCACAGTAGTCCCATTCATGATAGACTGTAAACATCTGATGGGAGTGTGTAAGTGCATGCGGTTAGCTGACATGATTATTCAATTGATGCACATCTAAGAAACGAAATTAGTTCACGCATTTGAATGTTTACAAAATCGGTGGTTGAGACATTTGTTCATGCACCCACTCTCGTTGTACCCACGAACAATGTGGTAAATTAAATATATAAAATTCTAGTGTGACAATAGTGCCATCTGTAAGATCTATGGAACTTCTTTGTGTTGCTAATGTCCCAATTCCTCTGAGAGAATCAATGATAAACTATTGATCCATCTTGCTAGTATTGTCCATTAATTACACTAGTAGAATGTGTGATTGATATCGTAACATAAAACCACATTCATCTTATTTCTGTTAAATCACATTATAAATAAGTGGAATACATCACACTCTTATATTTGAAATGTAACTAAATCAACTTGTTCTTCAACCGAGTTACTCTACATTATCTTGTTTATTTCAGATAACATCAAAAATTCTGATCCAAATGGAATTGAGAATAATGATCAGTGTATGTCCAAAAATAATCGACTTCCCTAACCACATGAATGATTCTAGATATCAGCTGTAGAACCAACCATTTGACCGGTGATGCAGCCATTTATGCTTTGTCTCGTAAGAGAAATTATTCTCATCCAGTGTTTCAATTTTCATCCAGCATTTGATTATTAATGACTTCCATGTTGGATTTTTGAATTCGTTGACTACAAATCGACCTCACGTGTGAAATTGAACAAAGTTCAACTGTCGAAGATATTATTCTTTACATAATGAGATTGCAGCCTGACTGTTGCCAATAATTAGACACTCTGTAGATTATCTTGGATAATTCTGACAAAATACTACAATCTCTCTCAGACGTACGTACAGGAATAACACCCTGGTGAAATAGTTAGTTAGAATGAAAGGTTACTGATGTATGATCCGTCAGTGAATAGTCTATACTAAAGTGTTGGACCTCTATCTGTGCGCTTATTATTTCCAGTTGTATACCATAAACAATCCATCAATTTGATATGTGACTGCTCTCTTGCATCACAACTGGTATGCTTAAGCTAGTGTAAGTTTTATTCTGATACTGTAAGCAAACATGCTGTAGAAGTAGTCACTTGTTAAAAGAAGTGATACGGGATGCCTTTTGTCAGGGATTCAACTCTACTGTCCATCAACACAACTTGAAGTGTAATGCACACTTGTCTCAGGGAATTGAACACTCTCATCAAAAGTTGTAATCAACACCGATAAAAAATAAATCTAGAACATCCACACATCGTGGTGAGGGTCAATATTTTAGACCAGTAAAACGATATGGATTGGTTATTTGAGATTTTCAATCCATTTCTAGCAAGTATCCGAAACAATTTCAAGAGTTTAACTATCGGTCGATATTTTCATGTTGAACCAGCTAGCAATATAATCAACCGTTCATCAAATCACATTCGCTTGTCACTACACTAGACATAACTTATTCATTATTATCCACATTCAAAACAAATCCATTTGCCATCTGCTTTTAATGCTTTTCATAGTTATCCAGAAGATAAAGAGAGATAACGAAAAACAGTATCGTAAGTAATTTAATAACCAAACAGTTTTCAACATTTGCAGCATATTGACATACTTTGAAGACTGTTTCACTTTTCATCATGTATTGAAGAGACAAATATGAAACACCGTCTCATGCCACTTCAAAAATTCCGTATGCAGTAAATTCTTCGAAATGAATGATGCTGTGCATTTAATTTTAATGTTTTTAGTATTAACGGTCTAACACTCATCGGTTCATGATGTCAATAAAAAACTTAACAATCTCCACAATTCTACACCGATATTTAGTATTTGTCTACCAATGAAACTCAAGACCTCCATTTTATCCTGCTTAGGACTAGTCGGATGGATACATGTCGATTTCAATGTTAATGTTGACACTGAGTTCCAAATCTATAAATTCTCGCTTCAAACAAACACTTTAAAAGGAACTCCATTTTAGACTAAATGAGAACAACAACACTTGTTGAAGATGCGTTCAAGTGACGATCTCGACCTGAAAGTGATTTGAATCATGAGTTCCTCATATTTCAACATATCAGATATATCAAAATCCCATTTCCGGACAATACTCTAAGAAAACTCACATGACAATAGTAGCTCATCAAATTCAGTCCTGAACACTGTCCTCGGAGTGCCACAACACCTCATTATTTTCCATTCAAATGTTGTAATTCTGTACGATGTTATAGCTTGATATTTGTTCGATTTCTCGAATTCTATATAGCGTATGTTTACTTGAATTCACTGGAACTGGATGCATGTTTTGAGGAAAGTGTTGAACATCATAAAAGTAAGTCAAAATATTGAATTGCATGTAGTTCATTCCTATGCATCTCAAATATTTGATCATTTCTTACGATTTCATCAGAATTTATCCATTTTGTTTGCCTATCATTAACTACGTCTGTTCGATAATTTACAAACCAAAACAGGGTAAAATGACTGCTGGTCAGCAGTTCAGTAAATATAGTTGGTTTAATTCTTTCACAGCCTCGCATGTGTCTGTCAAGTATGTAAGGCTGTTCATCCAGTTCACAACAATTAGTGCTTTCGTGATCAGCATTTACGCGTTGTTGATGCATAAACGTCGTTTATGTGATTATAACGAAAGAAAATTAATTCCACATTGGGTCTCATCGACCTCTACTTCACACGTTTTATATCCGTGTCATCGTTGCTAATTGCAGTATGCAAAATCCAGTGTTTATTTAACATCGATAATTTAGCTGAGGCTACATGAATATCTTGGGGATTTTCAATTATGTAAGTATCATTTTCATCTCTAATTAATTGTAGGTTCTATGCAACACAAGTACATCATGTCGACATATAGAGCCGCAGATCTGGTAGGGCATCTTGAATTTACAATGAGAGTTTGTGAGGTTACATCCGAAATTAGAGTTTATTCAGTTTGTGTGCGTTGATTATTTGAATCTTCCATTGATGTGGTGATAACACAACTGATCGGTCTGTTTTGGTTAATGTGCATCTTGTACGGGTTGCCTCCATATTGTCACTGAGTCACAAGTGATTTAGGCAGAGATGGATGGTGTCTAGTAGAATATCGAGGTGAACATTAACCTTAGGATGTAGAAATGTCCAGTTGAGAAGTCTCACATTCCTCAGTTAGACACCATACATCTCGCTCATAATTCATTTCCCATAGATCAACATGGTTTCTGGTAAAAATGACCGAATATGAATCTGGTGAGGTGATTGGTCTTTTATTGTTTCTTTTATCAACTAATTAGAAATGAAGACGGATCATAGTGAAGCAATCTGTAATGGGCTGATACCATACAGATCGAAAGGTAATTGTATTTAAACTATCTCTCTTGATATTATTCAATATGGTAGACATAACCCGACATTCCTTACCGAAAAACATACTCGCCATTACAAACGTGTATTCTAGAATATCTACTGGTCTTTCTTTAGTACGCTGAACTGGATTTCCCTTAATCGGGAAATCATAGAACCGTATATGTCCTGTTTAGTAATAAGTTAAAGTAATCAGCTATCGAAATGAGACAGAAGCTTCGTCACCTCCGATAGCATTGCAACTCGAAATGAATAACAACGGGTGTAGTACACATGAAGAAAGTATTTCATGGTAAAGCACAAATCAGGTCAGTGAAATCAAAGATTAAATCACAATTTTGATTTCAAGGACTAAATATTTACAATCACATTGACTATTAGGTGAGAATATGGGGAAATGGTAAAGAGACCAATGTGACTCTTTGTTATTCTTTCTCAGTCCACTTAGTATTTATATTCGGTGGTTTTCATTAGTTCGATGCTGAAAACACGTTGAGTGATATCTTCAAATAAACAATATTTCTCTATGTTTTCCTAACCGAAATTATATTGTTTTAGATATAGAAGAAATAGACATTTTAAGTGATTGGAAACACAATGAAGTTGCAGAAGTGAATGCCAAATTATGTGAGAAAAACCAATTGAATATTTTCTGTTTTTCATTGAGATCATAAAACGATTGATGTTAGACAACCATTGTAAACCAGGAGACACTGGACGGCCGTTTCTTCCTTTTGTGTGACTCCTCAGCAGTGAGCATCTTTGATCCCGCTGACGGGATTCAAACCCAGTGCCTTTGGTCTCACGCGCGAATGCTTGGTTTGATGGACCACTGAACCGGCATCCAATCGTGATAGTGTCTAACATCAATATTTTCATTGATTTATTAAGTAATTTTCCAAGTCCACATGCAACTGACTAAACGATGAATATCCACAAACTCTGGTACCGTATAAAATATCTGTGAAAGCTACAATCTGATGGTTTAATGAATGAAGGTTGTCACCAAGACACGGATGCCATAAACAACATTAAACAGTTTATTGATACTTATCTGAATTCGAAAATTCTTGCACAACTGATGCAACATATTTGTGATAATTCTCAATTCAAATATCCAGGCGGAAACAGTGAGATAGACTTATACGTGACAGACTATTTCGATAGCTGGAATTAAGCAGACCGACAAACAAATTCCAAGTATTCTAGTAAACATCACTTTTATATGGATGTTGTTGAAGGAGAACAACGTATGGGACTAATGCCTATACAAATACTTTATGATACTTTATGAGGCAGAAAACAATCACCAATTTATTTTCTTGGTCATCTCATCAATGATGAGATGGATGTTGAAGTAAATAAACTCTCATTCATTTCATTTTCTCAAATTTCAGTCAAGTATAGACTTCTATTACAAGCACTCAAAGTGATAAGTAAGTAACCAATTTGCTCACATTTACTGACAATTATTATACGAAAGAATATTTCATGGATAAGTGTTGTATGAAGACGACATTCTGTGTGCTTGAATAATGGAAGCGCACAAAATGCAGTTACAAACTACTACGAGTGGGTTTATTGGATTCAATACACGATTCCCGTTGATCTGAAACATCTATTCAAATAGTTGTTTGAGATACATTCTAGTGAAGTGTAGAATTGAATAAATATTTACGATTGCAGTTCACAATTGAGCACACACGTGATTTTCTGTTCTATGACTTCAGTGGGATCTACATCATGTTGTGAATAAATGAATACATACATGTTGATTAAGATCAATCAGACAGTTTTACCTTTGTACAGTCTTTCATTTCAAATGTTCACTTGTATGATCTATCATTTTCTTAATGATTCATATGTTTTTGTTTGAACTCCAGATGACCATGGAAAATAAATGAATTTGGATTTGGGAATGATGATCCGAACTTCACTCATTTTTCATTTACTCATATGCTGTAACAATTAATTTACTGTCAAAATGACAACTCACAAATTTCTTCTTTCATTGACAATATTAACCGTTAATATGAATTAATTATTAGTTATTCATGATCATCACATTGATGAAATAAATACTGTAATATCTGAAGTTTTGTGGTCTGCTAGAATATCTAGGCTACCTGTTTCTACCATCTAATTATTTCAACAAGTTATCTGTTTATTTTTTATTTTGTTTTAACGTCTCATTATGTCCATTAATCGCATAACCTATACAGGCGCCTTTATGATAAGCCTACGACCTTTCGCTGCACAAGTTACAAAAGGTACTATAAAAGACATAGCGTTAAAGAGAATGAACATTAATCGTGTGTCGATTCCCAAGCCGCTAAATTCTAACTGTCGATCACCAATCAACAATGTTGACTATCTTCGATTCCTATTAAGTCAAAATATGTATCGTAATTGTGGTGTCATCACAATTCAAGAATCTTGGTTAAATGATTTACAGGACGACTGCCTGGTATCACCACATGATTTCAAAATTTATTGTCAGGATCGATCAAACAATAAGAAGAGGTGTGGTGCGCTATCTAAAAAGGTCAGTGGTATTGTTTCTCGTTGAATTAGTTAACTGTTTTGATCGTAAATTACGTATCAAAACTACGATTTACACTTTAATTGAATCTACTACAGTTAAAGTGATATTCTGTTGAATTTTTTCGGCTTTTGTTTATTTATTACATTCGAAATCATTCTTGGTCTGTATCAAAGTACTTTAGTTAAGGTTTAAAATCTTGTTAAAGTTTGTCTTAAGGTAACCTTTTATTCGATGACTGACATTTGTGTTCATACTGTGATCATATTGTGTGTTACACCTTGATCTGACTAAAATGGTTGGTAGTACTCACAAATGTGGACAACCAAACTGTTTGTTCCCTGTGGAGGAGGGAATGCAGTGTAACGAATGCAATAAGTGGTTCCACAAAATGTGCACCTGTTTAAGTCCCACCGCATACAAAAGGTGTTCGAAGCCTAACTCACATTGACTTTGCATGTTTTGCTGTGCCAACAAGGCATTACTAATACAAGAAGCTATGAGCCTATTGGCTTTGGTCTGTAAGAAGAAAGATGGTGCATGCGCTGATAACGCGATCACTGACAGTGACGAATGTGTCAGTGTAGTACATAGTGTTGCGAGACGCCTCAAACAACCGACTCTAACCGAAGTAAGAGTGAAATCTCCGTTGACATTACCAGGCGGAGTAGTACCACCCAGTACTGACATTGTTAATAATGCACCTTTAGTGAGAACCGAAGATCTGGATAAAACAGTCACCGTTCCAAATAGTCCCAGTGTTATGAGGGATGAAAAATGGACTACGGTACGTAGGAAACGAAACGAAAGGAAAAAAGCTGTAGGCAGTACACAGGTAGTTGGTAACTCACTGGTGGACTCAAACTGTGAGCCACAAATTGCACTACCAAAATCTGATGGTAAGAGTGAAACCCATCCTGGCGTGACTGAGAAGAAAAATCTAATAACATCGAATATTATTGTGAGCGAGTTGAGGGAGTCAAACGAACCTGATCCCAAAATTTGACACGCGAATGACTTAGAGAAGCTAGGAAAGAACATTCGTAGTATTTTGCCAGATAACTCCAAAGGAGTTCAGGTCAAAAAATTGGTTAGAATAGGCAAGAGGACCGAGGATGATGTTGAACCTCGTCCATGCAGACTCCTTAAGGTAATCCTAGGATCGGAGAAGCAACAGGATCTCTTGTTAAGTAGCGCTCGTTGTCACGACAGTTCTAACATTCGAGTTAGACCTGACATGCTTCTCGAAGATAGAATAAAAAGGAGGAAAGCACTAGCTGAACTTCAAAACCGTCGGCAAAACGGCGGTGAAAATCTCTGGCTAGTGGGTTTTCGGATAGTCAGGTCTTAGAAGCGAATGCTACCAAGGCTTGTGTGGATAGGCCGTTATACCTAGGAGTTTTATATTCCAACGCTCGTAGTCTACGAAATAAGTTCTATGAACTGGAAACACTAGTGGACAGGTTAAAGCCTCTCAGAGTAGCAGTGACAGAAACTTGGTTAGTCCATGACTTAGACATTACTCCAGAATTATCCGGATACCATTGCATCAGGAGTGATAGACATAGATGTAGAAAAAGAGGCGGCGTCCTGTTATATATAGCCAATAGCATAAATATCCGCTCCTCTACTAGTGAATCCCATGATAGCGGTACTTGTGAAGTCATTAGCTGTAGGTCGGCTATGTAATGTAGTACACTTATGCTACGTGTCATCTATCGCTTTATTTTAGAGCACATTCATCTTTGGAGTGAAAATACCAGATACTTGATAATAGGAGACTTTAATGCACCTGATATTAGTTGGACTGAGATGACCACAGAAGGATCTATAAACTCCTCTGATAGTGGGTTCTTGATAATAATAATGGAGCATGCACTAGTGCAGCATGTATCCCAACCCACACGTTTTGGTGTTAACCAAGGTTCTTCTCTGCTGGACTTGGTAATCACTCATGAGACTGAGGATATTTTCGACTTAAATATTCTTCCATCGTTAGTGAACAGCGATCACGCTGTTTTGTCATTCGCGTTTAGAACTAGGGACATGTTATACGATCAGGTTACTCTGCGCCCAAATGTATGGAAAGCTAACTTATCAGCCATTCAGGAATGCGCTGCTAAGACAGATTGGTTTGTAGATACTAGCTTATCAGTTGAGGAAGCATGATCTGTATTTAAAGGAAGTTGGTCGAGTAATTTCGTGGATCGGTTGATGTAAGACACTATCACCATTAAATGCCGGCCAGCTCAGTGATCCAGTAGGTTAAGCGTTCGCGCGCGGGACCGAAGACCCTGGGTTCGAATCTCGCGAGCAGGGTCGTGGATGCGCACTGCTGCCGAGGAGTCCCACGATAGGACAAAACGGCCGTCCAGTGCTTCCAGGTTACAAAGGTGGTCTAACATCAATCGGTTCATGATCTCAGCCAAAAACTTAATAATCTTCACAATTCCTATGCTAATAAATTTAGACTAGTTACGTCCCCGTTCATACCATACCTGGTACCGCGAAGACCGAATAATAGTCCACCATGGATAACTAAAACGGTCAGGAAACTCCTTAGAAAAAGGAAGAATCACTGGAATATGTTCATCTCTACTGGCTTAGAACAATACAGATCCAGTTATTGTAAGATTAGGAATGCCTGTAAAGCGTTAATAAGCAAGACTAGATATTCATACGAAAAACAATTGGTTAGGGATTCTAGATATAGTCCGAAACGGTTATTCTCGTATATAAAAAGGCGAACTAAGAGAAGCGATGGAATTCCATCACTTTTGATACGAGACAATCCGTTAATCTTAGCAGAGAATGATGCCGAAAAAGCTGAAGCTTTATCGGAATATTTTAGTAAAGTGTTTTCTATCGGTAATGAGGAACGACCAATGATTCATCGTGACCGTGACGGCTCGCTGATGGATCCTGTAGTCATTGAGAAAGATACTGTTTTAAGGCTACTTCAGCATCTCAAACCTGATAAGTCCAGTGGTCCCGATTATATTCATCCTAGGATTATGAAAGCCATATCAGATGAAATTGCTGAACCATTAGCGATACTATTCGACATGTCTCTGAGACAGTCCAGACTTCCTAGAGACTGGAAAGACGCCATAATAAGTCCGGTGTATAAGGCTGGGAGTAGGGATTTAGTTAGTAACTATAGACCCGTTAGCTTAACTAGTGCAGTTGTGAAACTGATGGAGAAAATCATTCGGATAGCTGTTATAAACTATGTTGAAGGGCAAAATCTTTTCTCCAGGGCACAACATGGTTTTCGGAAAGGCCTATCTTGCTTGACAAATCTTCTCATTGCACGAGAAGAGTGGGCTGCGGCAAAGGATCGGAATATTCCTGTGGATGTAATTTTCATAGATCTAAGTAAAGCCTTTGATAAGGTTTCACACTCTGGTCTTAAATTCAAACTGAAACGTTTTGGAATCCATAACACAGTCGTCGATTGGATAAGTAACTTTCTCCATGACAGGAGACAAAGGGTAAGGGTTAATGGGGCTCTCTCCTCGTGGGTACCTGTAAAAAGTGGGGTTCCCCAAGGCACAATCCTAGGTCCTCTTCTCTTTTTACTTTATGTAAATGAATTGCCAACTGTAGCAAAATCATCCGTTCTACTCCTCGCTGATGACATAAAGATTTGGAGACCCATACATAGTATGTCGGATAGAATAGTATTACAGGACGATCTTAGCTCATTGGTGGCATGGTTAGACAGGTGGTCACTAGAAGTAAATCCTAATAAGAGTGTAGTGATGCAGTTAAATAACTCTGATGAATCGTATGACTATACACTACGTGGATTCGTGCTACCCAAAGCAAGAAACTATAAAGACTTAGGAGTTATATTAAGCAATGATCTCAAAACGACTAGTCACTGTAAGGCTGCTGCTGCAAAAGGCTATAGGGTATTATGGTCGATTCGTAGGTCTTTCCAGTATTTAGATGATGAAATGTTTAGATTACTATACCCGATTTATGTGCGACCACATTTAGAATACGGGATTCAAGCAGCGAGTCCTTGTTTCAAATATGAAGCAGATATGCTAGAAAGAGTCCAACGACGAGCTACTAAGATGGTACAAGGTCTAGCTGGCCTATCTTATGAAGACAGACTGAGACACCTTAACTTATTTCCGTTATCTTACCGTAGAGTACGGGGTGATCTAATATTGGCTTATCGTATACTGAACGATGACCTTGGTATTAACATGTCTTATCTTTTGCTTCCGTCTAGAACCGATCATTTGAGAGGACATTCGAAGAAAGTTCAAAAACCGAGATCAAACCGTTTACGTCTGGAGTTCCGTTTCTCGCACCGAGTAGTGAATTACTGGAATCCTCTACCGGAACACGTAATATCAGCACCGTCTGTTAATATATTCAAAACGAGTGTGGACCTCCACAGTAATACAAACTGCAAGGATTAATGTATGTTGATAGACCTCCTTTCCTTATTACTGAAGACTGAAGTTTGTAAATGTGAACAGATGTGGATCTCCGTTTGTGTGTTTCAAGTTTTCAAATGACTTTATCGACTGTCTAACTCAAAGATGTCGTCCAAAACCTCTGGATAAATACAAATATGTATATGTTACCCATATCTACGTGACCTGAGACTGCACATCGCCTGTGCTATCTGTTTCCGCTGATGAATTCACTGAGTTCGCTGTTACTGCCTTCAGTGATTCACTTTCGGTTGTATGTGGTGATTTCAATTCATGTGACTAGCTTTTTACGTCACTAGGTCGCCAAAATGTAGTAGATTTTCCTACTCGTTTGGATGCTCATTTAGACTTCGTTTTCATTGATGATGTGGGTAAATATGTGACTAGTAAACATGCTCCGTTGTTCAGCCCGGATCGCTGTATAATTCGTGTTCTACCTGAAGTATATGGAAAGCATGGGAAGAGTATACTCTTACATCAAACCAACAAAGTTAAATATAGGAATTACTCAGAAGAAAATATCCGAAATCTGAAAAATGTGTTTCATACGACTAACTGAGAATTATTTACATATGACTCACTGGAAAACACTTGTTATTTAAAATACTGTTTTGAAATTTGGTGTCCCACTGAAACCATTTTTGTAAGTTTTGATCGACTTACATCTTCACAACTAAAACGAATACAGAGGGTGAAGGATAGAATGTACGAGGAGAAAAACTCCTGTGAAGTTCGTAAGCTAAATGGTCTGATAAACCTAGAGATTAGACGTCTCAACTGTATGTTTACTCAAAAAATTCTCCAAGTATTTGGAGACTCTTTAAAGAACTTACAGGTGACAGGAAGATTAGGAGCAATAATCAGCTGAATGTTTGTGACTTAAGTAAGTCTTTTGTACATCAGTCATCTGTTGTGATGGTCGTTTCATCTACAGGTTTAAAGAATAGCTGTGTTCCTAGATTCACTGAAACTGATGTCCGACGATGTCTCCAGTCACTTAATTCATCCAGATGTTTAGGAACAGATGGTGTCCCAAACCTCTTTACATCCCATAGAAATGAATGAGTTTTTGTCTCGTATTGATTGTTGGACTGTTGGTAATGGTCTTACACTTGATCCATCTAAATGTCAAGCTGTTAACATAAGCATGAGACGTGAACGCCATCTAAACACCATTTTGAGATCCCATAATGCATGTGGCATCGGAGACTCTTTGATAAACACAGTGTCGAAGGTCAATTAACTTGGTGTTACATTTTCCTATGATCTCTCTTGGTCTGCCCACGTTTTATTGTTATCGAAGAAGGTTTTTCGTCTGGCTTACCACATTGAGAGATTGCATGCTCTTGGGAGTACTCGACACTTACTCTTACAATTTGTCAATTCTTGCATATTATCTATTATTCTTTACTGTTTTCCATTAGTCTTTCCCGGGCTTTTGAGAAAAGACTTTACTGTATTGTGGAGAGTGCTGAAGGCAGTTAGCAAGATGTGTGATGAATCTTTCGAGGTCATAATTAGTATGGTTGTGGATAGACATATAAAGTCATACAAACTCCTGGCAGGTGTTATTTTATCAGATACTAACCATCCTCTTCACTCTTATCTCTCTCCTTGTATATCTTCTGGTAGAACGAGACGTAATTACATTCGAATCCATGCACGCAAGCAAAAGTGTAAAAGTTCTATAATACCTTACCTAGCAAATATACTCTGTGACGAACAGGTTATTAGAGTTAACCTAGTCAATAACCTGCATTCTTAGCCGTCTCTAATTTGAAAAGTTGCACAGTTTTTTTAAAACCTTGTGTTCCCCTTTTTTGTCTTTGTTTCTGGTTTCTTTTGTGTAAGAAACTTGTGAAAACACCCTGTGCTGAGAATTCTATATTGTACCGAGATATAATATTGAGTAAAGCCCTTAATTAATAAAAAATAATGAATTAAACGCCTATCAATTGGTGCTTCAATTTCAACGTTATTCGCTCACAATTACGATTGAACTAGTTATTGATGGTAATGAGAATAGTATAGAAAACATGGTGAATAAAACCGATGAATGACAGTCATTTCTGAAAATGACAACTGATTTCTGTAAATCACGATATTTTCCGCAATCTACTCATCTCATTCGACATTCTGAAACTCACTTTTTTAACTGGAGTAAATATATAAATACGAACTAACGCGTATCAATTCATCATGAGTTTCTCAATATAAGTCATTTACTAGGATTCAAACTAACATTTAACCAGTGTTGAACTTAAACTTAGGACTCGAACATAGTGTTGCTCACGTTGAATGACTAACATCTCATCCACTGCTATGTTCGAGGGATTATTGCCGGCTAATGCAACAAATATCAGCAACGCAACAACGAAACAAGCCAAGATGTTCCACTTTGCCGCAGCCTGGCTAACTAGACGGAGAAGACTAGATTTACGCGTATATATAGAAAATAAAAGTTCTCTTGAAATTCGTCACAACATAACACACCAGAAGCATAATCTAACCATAGACATTCAAGGTTCTCCCACATTGGGAACGTAAACTGAATGTAAAATGGGCATATTCGGTATGAAAATCGGAACTGAGAATTTACGCAACTATATTGCAAACAATGAGAATTTCAGAAGCTGTTCTAGTTGTCGCAGCTGTTAGCGATAACCGGTGGGATCGTTCCAATTGGCACGGTGATATACATTTTCGAGCTCTGTGACCAACGATTAATGGTAGAATCACTTGTAGGAGCTAGGCGTATCGTAGAACATGTTCGTCTATTTTCTCTTCATCTTCTTCCTGACATTCATATTTGTCTGTCATTATGATCTAGTTTCGTCAATTTGTGGCATACAACATTAGTTTTCTTTTTTAACTCATCAATTCTTTCATCTACTGTGGTGATACGCCTGGACATCACGAACCGAATTCGTGAGAGGCCCATCGTGTCATTCATTACCCAATAATACGCGAATATAATCTAAATGTCACAAAGAGAAATGGGCCGACAAAATGAGTGATAAAAACAATGAATACAAATTATAACATAGAACGGACTTACTGAATTGCCACCAGTATATCGATTATTTGTAAAATATAGTTATTTATCATGAGTATTGTCGTTACGTTTAATAATGTTTTTGAGATAACGTACGTGTATTCAAAATAGTGATATAGTAAATCCACAACTATGATTATAATCCAGATGATAATGCGAATTGAGACAGAGTGTGTTGAATTTTCGAAATGAGATAATGTCGTCGAAAATTGCTTCGTGTTCTCACGTTGAGATCACTAATTCCGTAGTGGCTTTGGTTTGTCAATCAGTCACCCCGATAACCGTTATAATAAAAATCTCAACGGTGTTTAATATCAGAAGGCGATGAGAAGCTGCAGCAATAGATTATTGGTGCATAGCGCAGATCGCAAATCCATACGTACATCAAGCGAATTCGAAGTGGTGAGGTGAATAGGTATATGCGAGCAAATTACTTACTTACTTACTTACTTACGCCCGTTTCTCAAAATGGAGCGTAGGCCGCCGACCAGCATTCTCCAACCCCCTCTGTCCTGGGCATTTTTTTCTAGTTCCATCCAATTCTTGTTCATTTTTGTTATGTTTATCTCCATTTCTCGGCGTAATGTGTTCTTTGGTCTTCCTCTTTTACTCTGGCCTCGAGGATTCCATGCGAGCAAATATATAGGCAAATTTATCGTCAAATTGCATAAAGGTGCAGCAAAGCAAAGAAAGGACTATTAATAGGATTTCAGTACTCATATACATGAAGAGGAAGATAAATCATCGCGTGCTATTTAGAAACTTAACACTTTAACTAGTTTATTTTTTGATCTAGTGATCATAAACGTACATAACATTATGCGAATTGTTACTGTTCAAATAACATAGTATGTTAAGTAAGTTATTAAAATGGCTTAACCAAAAATAACTATAATCAAAACTCGTTGTATGATAGTTGCCATAACACAAACGTAGTGTAAAAATCGGTGTTTCTAGAATGAAACTAAGAAATGAGAATTTGCGAAACTAAATGAGAATGTCGCCAAGTGATTTCTGGACATTTGGCATCCTCAACATACACTGAGCAACTAGGTTCATCAACCCACCACTCAACCATTCCAGTGTTTATATCACTGTCAGCTATGGTTTCGGTTAACCAGTTCTTCATTCTAGAGCCAGAATGTTTATCGGTGTTAGTTAATGAATCGGCATTCCGTAAGCACTGCCTAAATATGATCATCGAGTTATAAGTGAGTTATGAATTATTGGATTATTCATGCACATCGAACAAGTTGCTGGTCAACTGAATTCAATGCTTCAATAGATAACATGTTGTATGGTTGAGGTGAATGTTACCAGATTTGAGTCTCGGTGTAGAAATCGACACAGTTGATTAATCCTAAATAAGATTCCACTATAAGCGTCAATCCACCAAATATTAATAACTGGTGACACAATGATTAGATCAATGTAAATCACACGATTTGCACATATTCTAAATGAAACCGATTGAAATTCTCTCCCGGAATTCTACAATCGGATAACTGAAACACATTCTTGTCATGACGAAATAAATGTTTTTAATTTCGGACGTCACATACACCGAACTTGTTTACTTTCTATGGTCTTCTTCACATTGGTTAAGCCTAATCCCTGTTTATTACAAATTGTTGAGTCCAAACTCTGTGATACTCCGTGAATGCTCTTGTCAATCTTGATTGGGATTGAATGTGCTGATGAAAGGAATCAATGCAGTTGTAACTTACTGAATATGTGTGGTAATTCTGATTTGGAATTGGAATACAAACATAATTGTGAGAATCATGAAGAATGTAAATGACAACTGATGGATGACACACAAATGAAATATGTAGAGTGTGGTGCCTACAATTTACAAAGAAACTCTGGAAGTTTGAACTGAATAATGAATTGGTTTTCTACATTGATTCTTCATTCAGTTATTATTATTGGCTCTCTTTTCAATACTATATTTCTGGTACAAAATAGAATTCTCAGCATAAATTATTTCAACAAGTTTCCTTTTCTTATTGCTTGATCGATCCTTGAGATAAATATTGTGTGGTTTACAGTTAGATGTTAGCAGTTCAGGAATCGACATTCGAATAAATAACATACTTTTTGACTCATATTGCGAGCAAACGTGATGTCTGTTATTGGACTCTTTTGAAACATTGTACTGCGAAATGTCAGAAACACTTCACTAACACTCGTGAATACGTTATGCAACTAACGAGCATAATGATGGGTTAAAACGAACAAGAAAACAGGAAAAGTGGTGAAATATCCAGATGACGGGAACAGGTAGCCATATATTCAAACAGGTCGCCTGTAACTTCTGTAATTCATCATGTTATGCAGTTTGTCTTAATGAGTAAAGAATTAGGTTGTCAGATCGACTTGAAATGGTAGGAAATTTGGAGAATTTTGATGTGATTTTACAACTAGGCAAATGCTGATAATGTTCACGAGAATTAGAATTGATCAATGCTGATCAGATCAAGCGACAGGATGTTATTGGAATATATTCGTGTGTTCATATTATGGACAAGACAACATGTTATCCAAATATATGTGGGGAGTATTAACCTGTAAACACATTTATGAACGTAGTATACAAAGGAAGATACAGAACAATGAGGCGATTAACCTCATGACAGTGAAATCAACATTACGAACCGCCTTCAGACGGATAAGTCTGACTGTATCTATTTAATAACTACAGAATTTAAAGGGGGTATTTGTATACATCTGTCGTTAGACATAACTCGGTTTTATGAATGATCTGCAACACTCAGTGTGAGCCATAGTCAAATAGATGACTTTATATTTGATAATATAATTTTCCAAGCTAAATAGACAATTGTTCATGTATACGTCAAATGATGCTACTCAAGGAACAGCCTATGTATTATCTAGCCGGATATGAGCAGGCAAACTCATACATTCATGATGAACTGGTCAAATGGCATACCTTGTTCTTCGCATTTGTAACCACCAGTGATCGGATAGTCAACAACACTTGTACCAACAATATGCACAATCGTTTTAATAAGTGAACCGATTAGTTTCATATTGAGGAAGTTGGTGCACGCTGTGGATAATACTGAAAATTAAACATTTCAGTGATTAGTTGCAGTTCAGTCTGTGTCTATTGACTAATTATTCAGAACAGGTTATGAAAACATCTGTTCTGAAAATGAACCTTGGTTAAAGCAACAAAACACCTTCATGATTTCCTTTCCGAATACAGACAAATTGTACTTATCAACATTAAAGTAGTATAAATATATATTTCGGAAATATTTCATGAACGTTGATCAAATATTACAGAATGACTGAAGTTTTAAAAGTAGTAGTTTCCTATTGTTCATAAAAACGAGGTCCTTTCACCTTCCCGATTATTCATAGTTACCTTATATTCTCCACGGGAAATAACACTAAGTAATATTACCTACTGTTCTGAGTGTAGGTCCAAATGGCAATGTAATAAGTTCTTGCAACAAAGTACCACATGACAAAGCTGTCATCTTTTCTCTCGAACCGATAAAACCATATCATCATCTCATGTGTTCAGCGGTATATGAACTGTTCCAATTACAGAGAATACCCCATTAGATAAAATGGACGTCCTCTTCATCTTCGTCTGCGTGAACATCCACTAGCTGTTATGAGCCATGATATATGTTTGCTTACATCAATGAATGTGGAAAATTGTGAACACATGTTAGACTGAGAGAATGTTGAAATTCTGGAAAGAGAGAATAAATAAAACATCAAAGAATTGTAAGACACTGGATAATCATCTCAATCAAAAATGGGATAAAGAAGCATCCGTCTGACTATGTCAGGAGGTGCTGGCCCACGAGAAGTACCATCATAAAAATGGATTTCCACCAATACCATGGGCACTATTCAATAGAGGAATGACAAGGAGTCAACAATCGACAGCAGATGGACCAGCGCAAAGGAAGACAAGACCTAGGATGGATACACAGACGCAAACGAAAGTGTGAATAATAGCCTCAGAAGCAACAAGCGGGAATACGTGAAAAATCATGAGAAAAGCACGGAAAGGCTGCAAGTGAAGGAAATATGAGCAAAACTATATGGTAAAATGAAGAGGCGAGAGGAGAATATGGCTAACAACAACAACCTGTCAGTAACAAACAAGTTAAACCAGTGACTAAAGTTTAAGGACATTTATACAGGTGTGTAGAACACTTGAAAGAGCTATTGAGTAGATCGGCCTCATCGAACCCACCGGATATCGGTGAACCACTTATAGAATGTTCAATATACGCTGCTTGACAAACGATTCAGGGAATCAGCGAGGCTGTGGTGGACCAAAAATTATATTAACTTAATAATGACAACAAATTTATTAAGTCCGAGATACATATTTACCTTGATACTACTATTAGAAATCGTCCGACCATAAAAATAAATAGCATAGTGTATTGATAAAATTCTTTTGTCATTAGCAGTAAACAAATATTTGTCAGTTCATTATTATTTTGAAAGGTCACCTAATCTCATATTTTCTCTCTTATGAGGTGAGCTTAACTTACAACCATAGATTTTATTCAAGAAACTTCATTGATGATTGAAGATTAATTTAGAAGTGCTGATATCGATCAAAGAAAGTATACGACGTGTCAGTTTGTACTTTACTCATTCTTTAAACTTTGCATAGTTTCTGAATTTTCATTAGATTGTTTGATATTTTATATGGTTTTCTTTTTTAAATTAGTGTTGTCTAATTTGAAACGTCAGGCAGTTATAATTATGAGATAATGGAGAAAATGTGTAGCTCAAATGAATGAATGTGATGGGGTTCTGTTCTCTGAGCTTGATGGTTTGGCCGTGTATCTTTCATCGTTCTTCTGAACAACATCATCAGCTCAAACGTCAGATAGAAGCTACACGACCAAATCATCCAACTCAGAGAACAACACTTCATCAAAAGTTATAACTATCTCTTAGCAATTTTTCATGATTATTATTATTATTATTCAATTGCTATGATGACCTTTAAGTTTTTCGTGTTTCTTCATATCTATCAAGTGGATGGAAGCCGCGACCACTAGAGCTAATCCGTGTAGGATAGAAACAGGTGTCTAACTCAGTACAATGGAAGATGGTAGCGCAACTTCGTGGATTTGTTGAGGCTAGACATTAACACCATTGGATGCCGGTTCAGTGGTCCAGTGGGTTAAGCGTTCGCGCGCGAGAACGAAGGCCGTGAGTTCGAATCTCATGGAGTGCGGGATCGTGGATGCGCACTGCTGAGGAGTCCTTCGATAGGACGAAATGGTCATCCAGTGCTTCCGCGTATTCAATGGTGGTCTAACGTCTATCGGTTCATTATCTCAATCAAATTTGTTTGTCGCATTAAAATAAATTACGTTAGATACAACACAACTGCTCACAGTGAATCAGTCCATTTTTTTCGAAAACTTTCAATTATGATAAAATATTCAGCTTGAAGATGTTCTCTTTTCAAAGTGATTTCCAATGAAATGGAAAATCGGAGGGGAATTTTGTGGATATTATAGTAAAATAATAACTGAACTCATAAGTCACTTGAATCTAGACTACCACTAAAAATCTGAAAGCACTGGACGGTCATTTCCTCCTAGAATGAAACTCCTCAACAGTACGCATGCACGACCTCACCTCGTGAGATTCGAATCTATGACCCATCAGTCTTGCATGCGAACCCTTGATCTCTAGATTACTGACTCGGCTGTCATCCAGCGGTGTTAATGTCTAAATTCAACTAATCCACGAAATTGAGCGATACATCCATCATTGTAACTAGTGAGTTACTATCTCAAAACAGACCCGGTTGAACTCCACTGGCCATGGCTTCTCACCAGAACTCCATGAAATAACTCATGGAGACCGTCACTATTGAGTATATGATAATCATATTCAGAGAGGGTTTTTGGGATATTTTAGTAATTTAGTAGTTGAGATCAAGAATCAATTGAAGTTAGACCACCATGGAAAACATGGAACCACTGACTGCCGTTTCGTCTTATTGTGGAACATCCAGTGCTTCTAAATGTTCCATGGTGGTCTAGCTTCAGTTGACTCATGAATTCAACTATTAAATCGAAAATGTTTGTAGTTCAGATGGATGCATTCTGTGGCGTTGAGTTCTTGGTGTTAGATTTTTGAAATTGCGATTCTCTTGTTGTCATTCTGGATAAGATTTCAAGACCGCATTTCATTTAGAATTCTTTAAAATGAATAATCATAAATTTCAATCTCAATCAGTCATCTTATTGTGTATTTGTTTACAGAAATGACACTTAGTTTCCACAACTCCAATACGGACTCTTGATTGCCTACATGAAATTCCCAGTTACTCGATATAGCAAACCTGAATGTGAGAAAGTTGGCCACGTACTTGGTTTTATTAAGACTTCCACAAACAATTGATTATGAATGCGTAAAAATTCTAGACCATAATACACTTACTTACGTCCGTCACACCTCGTGGAGGAGCATAGATCATCCACCAGCATTCTTCATACAACTCTTTCCTCAGCAATCCTTTCCAGGTGTTTTCAGTTGCTATTCATTCTTTTCATGTCTACTTCCAACTGCCGACTCAGAGTGTTTTTTGGCTTTCCTGTTTTCTGTTTCCATTCAGAATTCCAAGTTGGCGCTTTCTTTGTGATGCAGTTTGATGATTTCCGTAATGTATACCCTATCCACCTTCAACGCCTCTTGCTAATTTCCTCTCCAGCTCAAACCTGGTGTGTTCTCTCCCACGGTAGGTTTTCTTTCATACTCTCCATGGAATACGTTTCTCACCAATCCAGAGGGAATGTCATAACATATGTATATTCATTCCACAAAGGAATTATTTAAAGTCTGTAGGACCAAATAGAAGATAGGTAGAATGAAAGATGTCGGAATGATAAAGTAAAATAGAAGAGGGAACTAATTCATTATGGTACATATTATAAATATAAAATGATCATGGAATTCACTTACTCATTACTTAACTAATAGATGAAATGAATGTTTAGTATGAAAGAGAAAAAGAAGCAATATCAGACATTTGATAAAAATATGATTACATAATTATGTTTATCATTAGTTTAACAAAACTATCAGTCTGGCTCTTCAATAACGAATTGAAGAGCTGTTCTGTTGTCGTTTGAGACCAGAACTTGCATATCCCTTTGAAAGTATGATATCTTAGGTCACTCGTGTGGAATTCTACAGTGAAGTTCCTCAGCAATTCACTCATGGTATTATGCTATAGATCGAACATAACACATTATATCCACTGCACGTTTGTTTATTCAAGTGACTTAACGCCCATCATTTCATGGTCATGCCTTCGCTCAATTTGCAATACTGTTTGAAATAGGTGCTTATTCAATATCTGAGCATATGTGTCCTCGTATGGATGAATCAAATAACCATTGAGAACATATTGGTACATGAAATGTTCACGAATGAATAGGTTGTGAGTCTGCTCAAAGTAATTGTGATTATTAACATCACAGAGTGTTAGTAATAGTTGTGATACGAGACATGGACTTCCGCAACTATTTCATACACAAAAATCACTTTTATGATTTCAAGTCTAGTGATCTATGAACTATAACTGGGATTTTGTAGTTGATCCACTCTAACTACGATCAAGAGGTCAGAAGTTCAGATACAGCTCCATTCACATTAAGGTAGGCATTATGATGAAAGACGTACCCACCAGGTGAACAGTTTGTATACACAAATCTATGTTTGGTAAATGAATTACATTACTATAACTATAATTATTACTATTACTATCACTACATAACTTCTGTATAAGATTAGTCTAAAATTGTCTATGGATTGATAACATTGTAATCAATAATTTCATTAACTCACGACCAAAATATCATCATATTACTCAATATCTTTATTAGTAGTTTCATTGATACCATCAAATTACATTTTGAAAAAAAACTATTGGATACTAACAGTAGTGATGATTGTAAGTGACTGATAACAATAATCTACATTATTGTATTTTGGCCAATATTCTTTTGTAATGTAATAAAATATTTAGACGGTCAATTTTTTGTCCGTAAACAGCGTGATACCACTTATTGAACCAAAAACACCCACTACGAGAAATGCTTTGCCGAAACTTCACCATTTTACTGAATTCAGACAAATAGAGCCAGATGAGCATCATGAGTTATGAGCGCAGAAGTAACTCACCTCGCGATCTAAATAAAGATTTATGACTTCTTGGTTTTATTCTCTTTATATGGAACAGTTTATCATTGCTGTCGTTTATCATTGGTCACTGTATACTGAGAGATAAATGAAACCACTGATTCAGCACATTCTTGTCAAACGTATTGGCCCGGGATATGACTCCAGTCAGATAGTTAGAATTTCAAGGAAAAACGCAATTCCGAGAAGATTTAACATAATCATTATGGTACTAGCAACAATCAGGTGTATCTGTCCCTCCTGATCTAGAGACCTTCCAAAATCGTGGATAATGACAAGTTATTACGTTCAACAAAATAAAATCCGAACTACAAGGTTTACCATCTCTAGTGGCAAAGCGAAGAGTAGCTCTACAGGCTGACTGGACGTAACCAATTTTACCACCTTTTTATCATTTGACATGAAGAAATCCATATGAAATACATGGTAAAATAAGCATTCGCCAAACATTTGCTCACCTCTGTAACCTACTATGCAACTCCTCAATGATTGGTGACCTGCATGACCTTGAGCACGCATTGTATGAATGCAACTAAGTAATGCAGTATAACTCTTGATGTTCTAAGTAATCGTTCTATGAACGTTTGCCTCTTTCACGGGACTAGAAATTAGTACAATTTAGACGATTTATTAGCAGTTTCTTGAGAGTTGCATTGTGGTGTGTGCTACTTATATTGACATAAGTAGTATATGATGTTAGTCGTGAACAGAAGGGCTGGCAGCAGAGAGACAAGAGGATCGAACAGTAAAGAACGGAAACAGAATGCAATTGGTATGAAAATGCAAGAACAATGAAGTCTGAGCCATTTTGAGACAACCGATGGACATTTTGCAAATTAAGTATGTACTTTATGATTGATTGTTAGATTATATTAACAAGTCCTGTAATTTTGTGTCAGATACATTCGATTCTTCCCCACTGGTGTTCTTGTTCACTACAGCATAAGGGAGCAAAATAGGTCTACCTTGAAATGTCAAAGGTAAACGTAAAGAAATTAGTCACAATTTCGACATTCGCAACACCTTAGCTAGTCATAGTCCAGATTTCCAATACTTCCATATAAACCACAAAAGCATAAAAATTTGAATGCATATCCAGCTGTTCCAACACAGAATCCATCGTGATGCGAATATGATAATTAAAAGTATTTAAATTATTGTTCGTGATAAAAGTCCACGAAATAGTGGAAATGAAGTCAAATCGAACTAGATGAGCACAAACAAAGGTATTGTATTCGGAATTCGTAACCAGCAGGAAATTAGGTACAAAAGAGCGTAAGCTCGACATACCATAAATCATTCGAACACAATCGTTTATCATCATCTGCTTCTCTTTGTTTCACTTCCAGTTAGCCAGTGAAGAGCAGACGTATTTGAGATTGCTAGTGCATTTTTTGACAGTTGGAAAACATTGCACTGCAGGATCAAAGGTAAAAGTGTTTGCCTAAACTGACTACAAAGTTCTGACATCACATTTCTTAGAAAAAATTTGTTTGCTTGTATTAGGTAAATAGAAATTCACAAAATAAACACGTACATAAGACAATAAAAATAGCGATCGGAAACCGAAATAAATATTCCCATGTACAGTGATAGTTCAGACAATCTGAAAATGTTACAGCCCACTCTCAATGTTTTGATTTCGTCCATCCACCATAAGTTTTGATGGTTCATCGCTGACACATTTTGTTGGTAGATGCGTTGTAATTTCACCTACAAATTCGCCAGTTGATGTGATGTAGTGTAATTCAACTGGAAATGAGATTCATCTGAATATGATGTTAATCGATCACAGATACACACGATATTTCGCATATCATATTTGACGATGATGTGCCAACCCATAGATGTTGCTTATTTTTGATACATAAAACTTTGACTACTGTGGATGTCTAACTCCGCCTGTAGCTCTTCTAGAGTTACTGCCGGTCCCAAGCCCGAGTAAACGAGGAGGGTTGGGCATGGGGTTAGCGTCCCCATCCCGTAGAAAACTAACTCGCTAAAAACCAAACCAGAAAAAATCATTCAAACCACTTAAACTCTGCCCTGAAAGTTAGAAGGTCTACATTTAGAAGAATTATGACGCTTCATGGTGAAAGCCGAGTTCCTTCGGAAGCCACGAGGCCGATGCCCCTTCTAACAACCAGAGCAAAAATTTTATAGGTACATGGAACGTTCGAACAATGTGGGAAACCGGGAAGACCAGTCAAATAGCAATGGAAATGAGGAGATACAACTTAGCAGTACTGGGAATCAGCGAAACCCACTGGACCCAAGCTGGACAGAAAAGGCTAGCTACGGGAGAGATGCTGCTATACTCCGGTCACGAAGAGGACAATGCTCCACACACTCAGGGAGTCGCTCTTATGCTGTCCAAAGTAGCACGAAATGCACTTGTAGGATGGGAATCCCACGGATCCAGAATCATCAAAGCATCATTCAAAACAAAGAAGGAGGGGATCTTAATGAATATTATCCAATGTTATGCACCCACCAATGATAGCAACGACGAAATTAAAGATCAGTTCTACGAGCGGCTGCAGTCAATCATAGAGAAATGCCCAAGAAAGGACCTCACCATTCTGATGGGAGATCTAAATGCCAAAGTCGGAATAGACAACACCGGATATGAAGATATTATGGGACGACATGAACTGGGAGAGAGAAACGAAAATGTATAAAGATTTGCAAATGTGTGTGCATTCAACTAACTGGTCATAGGAGGCACAAAATTTCCACACAAACGTATACACAAATCTACATGGATCTCACCGAACGACACTACGAAGAACCAAATAGATCATATTCGCATGAATAAAAAATTCCGAAGGACAATCGAAGATGTGAGAGCTAGGAAAGGATCTGACATAGCTTCAGATCACCACCTAGTTGTGGTCAATTTAAAACTGAATCTAAAAAAGAACTGGACAAGTGGACAAACAGCAATACAAAGGTTCAATACAGCCTTCCTTCGAGATACTGACAAACTCAATGAATTCAAGATAGCTCTCAACAACAGGTTCCAAGCCTTACACAATCTACTGAAGGAAGAAGAAACTAGTATGGAGGACAACTGGAAAGGCATCAAAGAAACATTAACTTCAACGTGTCAAGAGGTTCTGGGTCTAAAGAAATACCATCATAAGGAATGGATCTCTATAGAAACACTGGACAAGATCAAAGAAAGGAAGAACAAGAAGCAGCAATAACAACAGCCGAACACGAGCAGAGAAAGTCCAAGCACAAGCTGAATACATAGAAGCAAACAAACAAGTGAAGAGGAGCATTAGAGCCGACAAGAAGAAATACGTGGAAGAACTAGCAACGACGGCAGAAAAAGCTGCTAGAGAAGGAAATATGAAACAGCTTCACGATACAACGAAGAAACTATCAGGGAAATACAGTAAACCAGAGAGGCCGGTCAAAGACAAAGAAGGCAGGAAAATCACCGAAATTCAACAACAGCGTAACAGATGGGTAGAATACTTCGAGGAACTCCTGAATAGGCCGGCTCCAATGAATCCACCGGACATCGAAGCAGCACACATAGATCTTCCTATAGATGTCAATCCACCAACGACGGAAGAAATTAGAATGGCCGTCAGACAAATCAAGAACGGGAAAGCAGCAGGACCCGACAACATACCAGCTGAAGCACTGAAATCAGACGTCGAAGTAACCACAAGCATGCTTTACCTCTATTCAAAAAGATTTGGGAGGAGGAACAAGTGCCGATGGACTGGAAAGAAGGACACCTCGTCAAGATTCCGAAGAAAGGAGATCTGAGTAAATGTGAAAACTACAGAGGCATACACTACTGTCAATACCAGGGAAAGTCTTCAACAGAGTGTTGCTGAACCGGATGAAGGATGCAGTAGATGCCCAACTTCGAGATCAACAAGCTGGATTCCGTAAGGATCGGTCGTGCACAGACCAAATTGCAACACTACGGATCATCGTCGAACAATCAGTTGAGTGGAACTCATCACTATACATCAACTTCATTGATTATGAAAAGGCATTCGACAGTGTAGATAGGAGGACATTATGGAAACTTCTTCGACACTACGGAGTTCCTGAGAAGATTGTCAATATTATCCGGAACTCATACGACGGACTACAGTGCAAAGTAGTGCATGGAGGACAGCTGACAGATGCATTCCAAGTAAGGACCGGAGTCAGACAAGGCTGTCTACTCTCTCCCTTCCTCTTTCTTCTGGTGGTCGACTGGGTTATGAAGACCTCGACATCTGAAGGAGAACACGGAATACAATGGACAACTCAGAATCAATTAGACGATTTGGACTTCGCAGATGACCTAGCCCTCCTATCGCGTACATACGAACAGATGCAGATGAAGACAGCCTGTGTAGCAGCAGTCTCTGCATCAGTAGCCCACAGCATACACAAAGGGAAAACCAAGGTCCTCAAATTCAAAGCGGAGAACAGCAATCCAATCAATCTTGATGGCGAAACTCTGGAAGATGTAGAATCCTTCACATATCTGGGAAGCATCATCGATGAACAAGGAGGTTCAGATGCAGACGTAAAGGCGAGGATTGGCAAAGCAAGGGTCGCATTCCTACAATTGAAGAACATATGGAACTCAAAACAACTTTCAACCAATATCAAAGTGAGAATCTTCAATACGAACGTCAAGGCAGTTCTACTGTATGGAGCTTAAACTTGGAGAACTACAACAACCACAATCAAGAAAGTACAAGTATTTGTAAATAGCTGTCTACGCAAGATACTCAACATCCATTGGCCGGATGCCATCAGCAATAGCCTTCTGTGGGAGAGAACAAACCAACTTCCAGCTGAAGAGGAAATTAGGAAAAGACGATGGAAATGGATAGGACATACATTACGCAAATCGTCAAACTGCATCACGAGGCAAGCTCTAACTTGGAATCCTGAAGGGAAGCGGAAAAGAGGAAGGCCAAGGAACACATTACGTCGGATAATAGAAGCAGATATGAAAAGGATGAATTACAACTGGAAGGAGCTGGAAAGGATTGCCCAGGACAGGGTTGGATGGAGAATGCTGGTGAGCGACCTATGCTCCTTCATGAGGAGTAACAGGTGTAAGTAAGTAAGTAAACTGTGGATGTCTGTTCACGAATTTACAATATGAGGTTCGAAATATCTGATGCATCTGAATGATGCGACCTTGGTGGTCTGCTTGAATGTATGGACTAGATGTTCCTATCATCTAGATATTTCAAAGTGTTATCCGTTTCCATAATTCATATAGGGTATTAACCGTGAAATGAAACATCATGACATTTCTATCCAAAATAGTTTTTGACACAGACCACAATCAGTGGTACAAACTTGAAACCTACTGAAAGGCAAGATTAGCTTCGTTGAAGTTTTTGTTGTACTCTGGTCATGAGGAAGAGAATGTCTCTCACATACAGGCGATTTCACTGATGCTGTTTGTAAAAGCATGAATCTCATAGACACAGGATGGTCAATGCAACCTTCAGAACAAAGAATGAGGGGATTACAGTGCATTTAACATAGTGTCATGCACCCGAAGAGGATAAAGAATAGTTTTATGAGAGGCTGTGGCCGACCGTAGAGAAGCATCTAGGAAACGACCTGACCATCCTGATAGAGGACCCGAACGCCAAAGACGTAATGGACAACATAAGGTACAAAGAAATCACGGAACGACATGGACTGGAAGAAGGAAATGAAAATAGCAAAAGACTTGCACATTTATGTGCTTTCAACAGCGAAGACATAGATGTCATCATTCGCCTCCATGAACGCATTCACAAAGCTACATGAGCTTCGACAGACAACACGACAAAGAACCAGATCAATCACATCTACATCAACGAGAAGTTCAGGCGAGTCAGTGGAAAACGTGAAAACAAATAGAGGCGTTGACATAGCCTCAGATCAGTCCAACTCTGCCACAGATGCTTTATCATGTGTAACATTGATGGTATTCTCTTTGTTGTGCTTGAGGATCTTGGCTTTTCTCTTGTGTAATTCGAGGCCTACTCTGGAATTTGAGTCTACGCAATCTTCCATTCTGTTCGGCAACATTCTTTTGAAAACCTTTCCTGCTGCTGAAAACAATGTCATGCCTCTGTAGTTCTCACATTTTTTCAGATCTACTATCTTTGGTATTTTGATGAGGTATCCTTCTTTCCAGTCTGTAATTCACACTTGTTTTTCCTTCCAAGTCTTCCTGAATAGAATGTAAAGAATGTTAGCAGTTAATTCTCTGTTTGAGTTCAATGCTTCAGGTAATATATTGTCAGGTCAGTTAGACAGGTGTGTAGAACACTTTGATGAGCTCCTGAGTAGACCGGCCTCACCAAATCCACCGGATATCGAAGAACCATTTACAGATTTCTTTAGACGCTACTCGACCGACAATCCAGGAAATCAGTGAGGTCATAGGATGAATCAACATTGGAAACGTAGAAGATCCAGACAACATATCAGCTGAAGCATTTAATTCAAATATGGAGGTAACTACAAAGATGATCTTTATTATCTTCACCAATCATTGTTGAACAATAAGTTGAAAGGAACTCATCATCAGACATCAACGTTCCTGACTGCAAGAAATCATTTGACTGGGCGGAAAGGAGAAGCTTGTCGAATCTACCTCAACACTGTGGAGAACCAGAGTAGATGGCCTCCACTACACATATATTATACGAGTGACTGAAGTGTGGAGTCCTGCTTGAAGTGATGCTCACATTTGTTGACTCTTGGAATTACGTTTTCTCCTGGATGTCGACTGGACTGTGGAAACTGAAATTGTCAAAGTTGGAGTATATGTCAAATTCAAAAGAAATTTTAGTCAATACAACATCAGATTCTTCAGCACAAACGTCAACATAGCCGTGTTGTACGGAGCTGTAACGTGCTGGTCTTCTACGACGACCACCAACAGGTACAAAAATTTACAATGATCTATACGAGATACACTAGATCCGTTAAACACTAACCATCAGCAACAATATACTGTGGCAGAGAACAAACCAACTTCTAGCAGAAGAGGAATTCAACAAAGAACTCTGGAGGCTAGTTGGACTGACATTGTGGAAATCATCAAACTGCGTCAACAGTCAATCTGCGAATTAATGACTTTGTAAATTACTCTATCTGCTTCAGTTGAAGAAAATATCAAATTCCATAGAACTTTCCATCAATACAAAAGTCAGAATCGTCAAATTAAACCTGCTGATCTGCCACAACCATCATAAACATATAAAGATATTTATGAACAGTGTTCTGTGTTAGACGCTTTAGTACCGTTGAACAAGAACATTCAGCAACCACCAATCGTGGCAGGGAACAAACTAACTTCTAGCTCGAGAGGAATTTACTGAATGTCTTTGAGGGTGAATCGAACGCACATTCTGGAAACCATCAAACAGTCAAGCTGCGAATTAGAATCCTCAGGGCGAAATGGAATGAGGGAGACATAAAGAAACATTGTGTCGGGAATTTGATGCAGGGAACAAATTAATGAGTATCACTTGACAACGACTGGAAATGAGATTCCAGAGTGGGTTTGTTCAGATAATCCTAATCTGACGATATGAGTAAATATGAGAGTTTCAGGAACCAATTTTAAAATTTTGTTTCATGAGTAGACAACTTACAAAATAAATGAATATTTGTTCAATGTTTAATGTTTCAGGTTAAATACCATACTTATTCAGGTGAACATTTACCTAGATATTACTTTTAGAGATCATACGATGACAGATATAAAGAGCAGAGTGTATTTATAAAATTCTCTTTTCTAATTAGCAGTAAACAACACTGTTCAGTTTATTTGTCTTACTTTGAAAGGTTGTCTGATCTCAACTGTTCTCTTTTCAGAAAACACAGACTTTATTCTTGAATAATAATGAGATGAACTTGATTCACAACGAAATGTTTTTTTAAAAGCTCTATTCACTTTAAAATTAATTGATGGTTGAACTTTCTTTTAGAGATGCCAATGTCGGTCAAATAAGAATGCAACGTGTCTGTTTGTGTTTAATTCATTCATTGAACTTTTAATTCTTTCTAAATGTTAATTACTTTGTTTGATATTTTGTATGGTAAATAATATTCACACCACCTTCCTACTTCATTTCATCATCATATATAAGCAGAAGAATAAATTCTGTAGTTTCAATGAATATGGTTCGTTTGGTTTTGGTTCACGTTGCTTCGCTGCTTTTTCTCCTTCAAACATCCAAACAGACTGGTAAGTTATCAGTATTATTGAAAATGCACTTTTACAAATACATGCTGAGATATTCACGTCTTATACAGTGTACAAACAGAGTCATATCACTAACATTTTCACCATCGCCATCATCGTCGTCATCATTCTTTAATCATGACTTAAACATGATGTAAAGCGTATGATGTTTACGTGGATTATTTTACTCCTACTATTGTTTGGGCATATTAGTCTGTTTTATAAATTTGTCGTTTCTCCTTTCTATCTGAATAATGCTAAGATAGGTTCTAGACAAATGTATACCGTTTGAATTCATTGTGATGACTCAACCACATGACACTAATTGACCGGAACACTGATTGAGTCGAAATACTTGTTTCTATTGAAAACCATACGTTGATATTCGACCATTGGCTTTCTCTTTACATGTATCATTTAAGGTGTATCATCTTGGTAATAATTGTCCACCAGGACAAACACAATCACGAACCTTCAGTCAGTCAACATATAATGAATTTGTGGTTTGAAACCACAAATTAATCAATACAAATACCATTTCACTCCATAATTGAATTTGTCTGACATAATTGCAATCGCAGATCAAACCATATGAAGCGTTATTACAATGAGTAAGTAGGTAATAAATTCATCCGTTGACCGATGAACCGTTACGACTAATTTATGACGAATCTGTAGTTTCACTTCATTTCACTTAGCTTTCTTCTCTTCGCTTCGTTCCTTTGATTATTTCTCCAGATCAATGATCGTCCAAAATACATGAATTTGAAATCCATCCTCATATTTGACCTATTTAATTGCGTTATTCACCAACGCTATTAAATAAGTCGATGAAATATACGGGGATGGGCGATATATATATTTCGACAGACATCCAATTTAACTGGGGTCAGATCCCAGATCAATAAAGTGGTGAGCCTATCGACAACATCGTGCGGTCTAATCGATGTTAAAGTGATGGGTCACAGAATACTACTCGTTTCGATGATGGTCCATGAGTAACCCTTATTCTGTAGTGTTCTGAATCTTGACAATCACATATCTATCTGCAGTGATCTGGTTCACTGCACTTAAATATGAACGTCAGTTCTCAAAAATCAACTGAACTACTTATTGTTGTGACAAATCCTGTTTCTTTTTTCAGATTACTACTCAATGAATTTTAGGGATGCTGCTCAGATGAGGTTTAATAAGTATGTTGAGAACTTAAAAGTAGAGATTTCTGAATTGGAAAGTAAGTAACGGTTGTTTTTTTTTAATTTTACAAACTATGTATCATACAAACAAATGTGTTCATATAACACACGTTCTATCGTACTATGTGAATGAAGTAGAATTTGATCCACTCGTTTGTATCCAAGGACCTGAATTTGATACATGTGTAATAGTGTTCTTGAAATCATATAAGCTCATTCATTATTTGCTGAGACGTGTTTGATGTTCTGTAATGTAATGACCTTATTATAACCACACAAATAAAATCGTCTTTTTCTATGTTACTGGTAATTGTTTTCATAAGTAAATGATTTGAACATCCAGTAACAAACGTAATAATAAAACTCATTTTCATGTATGTGTGTGTGTTTAATCTCTAGAAACGATGAACAAATCGGTTCAATTCATCAGAGACTTGGACACCAAAATAACAAATCTGGCAGGTAATTTGATTATTCAATCTTATATGACATAATCGTTTATACTAATGAATTTAAAGTCAAAATAAACTGCGCCCAATGAGTGCGAATCGGTGTTCAGTATGTCCAGTTGCTCGACTGATCCAACTATTTTCAAACCTTAAACATTTATAAATGTGATTCATTGAAAGGTCAAATTAATTCTATCACGTTCAGTTTCTTCGTGAAAATTAATTACCTCTCTATTTGTACACTCATGAAATTATTAACACCATTCAAACAAAGAAGAGCATATCTAAATCAAAATAGGATTTGTTTATTTGAACCTGTTTTATGGTACTTGTCGAGTTTCACAGTAGTCCCATTCATGATAGACTGTAAACATCTGATGGGAGTGTGTAAGTGCATGCGGTTAGCTGACATGATTATTCAATTGATGCACATCTAAGAAACGAAATTAGTTCACGCATTTGAATGTTTACAAAATCGGTGGTTGAGACATTTGTTCACGCACCCACTCTCTTTGTACCCACAAACAATGTGGTAAATTAAAAATATAAAATTCTAGTGTGACAATAGTGCTATCTGTAAGATCTGAGGTAATTCGTGGTATTGTTGATGTCCCACTTCCCCTCAACTGATGAACAAAAAACTATTGATCCAGCTTGCCAATATTCTCTATTAATACGACTTTTAGAATGTGTGATTGATGTCGAAATATCAAACCTCATTCATCTTATTTCTGTTACATCACATTATAAATAATCCGAATACAGCACAATACTATTTTTGAAATGTAACTAAATCACCTTGTTATTCAAAAGAGTTGCCCAAATTTATTGTGTCTATTTCAGATGAAATCAGAAATTCAGTTCCAAATGGAATTGAGAATATTGATCAGTGTATGTCCAAAAATAATCGAGTTCCTTAACTAATTAAATGATTTTAGATATCAGCTGTAGAACCAACTATTGGACCGGTGATGCAGCCATTTATGCTTTGTCTCGTAAGAGAAATTATTTTCATCCAGGGTTTTAATTTCTCTTCAGTATTTCATTATTATTGACTTACATGTTGAATTGTTGAATTCGTTGGCTACAAATCGATCTCACATATGGAAGAGAACAAAGTCCAACTGTCGAAGATATTATTCTTTACAAAATAAGATTGCAGCCTGATTGACGCCAGTAATTAGACACCCTGTAGTTTATCTTTGATAATTCTGACAAAATACCACAATCTCTCTCAGACATATATTTACAGGCTTAACATAATGATAAAATAATATCTCAGAATGAGAGGTTACTGAAGAATCATCCGTCAGTGAATAGTCTACACTAAAGTGTTGGACCTCGATGTGTGCGATCATTATTTTTAGTTGTATACCATAAACAATCCATCAATTTGATATGTGACTGCTCTCTTGCATCACAACTGGTATGCTTAAGCTAGTGTAAGTTTTATTCTGATACTGTAAGCAAACATGCTGTAGAAGTAGTCATTTGTTAAAGTAAGTGAAACGAGATGCCTTTCGTCAGGGATTCAACTCTAGTGTCCATCAACACAACTTGAAGCGTAATGCACACTTGTCTCAGGGAATTGAACACTCTCATCAAAAGTTGTAATCAACATCCACATATCATGGTGAGGGTCAATACTTTAGACCAGTAAAACGATATGAATCGTTTATTTGAGATTTTCACTCCATTTCTAGCCAGTATCCGAAACAATTTCAAGAGTTCATATTTTCATGTTGAATCAGTTAGCAATATATTCAATCGTTCATCAAACCACATTCACTTGTCACTACACTAGATATAACTTATTTATTAATATCCACATTCAAAACGAATTCATTTGCAATCTGCTTTTAATGCTTTTCATAGTTATCCGGAATATAAAGAACTATTACAAGGAAGAGTATTGTGAGTAATTTAATAACCGAACAGTTTTCAACATTTGGAGCATATTGACATACTTTAAAGACTGTTTCACTTTTCATCATGAAGTGAAGAGACAAATATGAAACACCATCTGATACCAATTCGAAAATTCCTTATGCAGTACATTCTTCGAAATGAATGATGCTGTGCATGTTAATTTTAACACTTTTAGTATTAATGGTCTAACACTCATCGATTCGTGATGTCAATCAAAAACATAACAAGTGACGATCTCGAGCTGAAAGTGATGCGAATCATGAGTTCCACATATTTCAACATATCAGATATATCGAAATCCAATTTCCAGACAATACTCTCAGAAAGCTCACATGACAACAGTAGCTCATCAAATTCAGTCCTGAACACTGTTCACAAGTGCCACAACACCTCATTATTTTTCATTCAAATGTTGTAATTCTGAACGATGTTGTAGCTTCATATTTGTTCGATTTCTCCAATTCTATATAGCGTATGTTTACTTGAATTCGGCGGAACTGATTGCATGTTTTAACGAGAAGGATGAACATTATGAAAGTGAGTCAAAATATTGAAATGCATGTAGTTCATTCCTATGCATCTCAAACATTTGACCGCCTCTTATATTTTTATCGGATCTAATCCATGTTGTTTGCCTGTCATTAACTACGTTTGTTTGATAGTTTAAAGACCGAAACATGGTATAAATGACTTGTGGTCAGCAGTTCAGTAAATAGAGTCGTTTTAATTCTTTCACAGCCTCGCATGCGTCTGTCAAGTATATAAGGCTGTTCGTCTAGTTCACCACAATTAGTGCTTTCGTGATAAGCATTTACGCGTTGCTGATGCATAAACGTCGCTTATGTGATTATAACGAAAGAAAATTAATTCCACATTGGGTCTGATCGACCTCTACTTCACACACTTTATGTCCGTATCATCGTTGCTAATTGCAGTATGCAAAATCTAGTGTTTAGTTAACATCGATAATTTAGCTGGGACTATATGACCATCTTGAGCATTTTCAATTTTGTAAGTATCATTTTCATCTCTAATTAATTGTAGGTTCTATGCAACACAAGCACATCATGTCGACATATAAAGCCGCAGATTTGGTAGGGCATCTTAAATTTACAATGAGAGTTTGTGTGGTGACGTCCAAAATTGGAGTTTATTCAGTTTGTGTGTATTGATTATTTGAATGTTCCATTGATGTGGTGATAACACAACTGATCAGTCTGTTTTGGCAAATGTGCATCTTGTACGGATTGCCTCCATATTGTCACTGAGTCGTAAGTGTTTTTAGCAGACATGGATGGTGGCTAGTAGAATGTCGAAGTAAACATTAACCCTAATATGTAGAGATATCCAATTGAGAATTCTCTTATTCCTGTGTTAGCCATCATACATCTCTGCTCATAATTCATTTCCCATAGATCAACATGGTTTCTGGTGAAAATGACTGAATATGAATCTGATGAGGTGAACAGTCTTATATTGTTTCTCTTATCAACTAATTAGAAATGAAAACGGATCATAGCAAAGAAATTTGTAATGGGCTGATATCATACAGGGCGAAAGGTAATTGTATTTAAACTATCTCTCTTGATATTATTGAATATGACAGACATAACCTGACATTCCTTACCGAAACACATACTCACCATTACAAACGTGTATTCTAGAATATCTACTTGCCTTTTCTTTAGTACGCTGAACTCGATTTCCCTCAATCAGGACATCATAGAACCGTCTATGTCCTGTTCAGTAATAAGTTAAAGTAATCAGTTATCGAAATGAGACAGAAGCTTCATCACCTCCAGTAGCATTTCAACTCAAAATGAATAACAACGGGTGTAGTACTCATGAACGAAGTATTTCATGTTACAGCACAGATCAAGTTAATGAAATCAAAGATGAAATCACTGTTTTGATTTCAAGGACTAAATATTTACAATCACATTGACAATTAGGTGAGAATATGGGGAAATGGTAAAGAGACCAATGTGACTCTTTGTTATTCTTTCGCAGTCCATCTAGTATTATTATACAGTAGTCTGCATTAGTTTGATGCTGAAAACACGTTAAATGATATCTTCAAATAAACAATATTTCTGGGTGTTTTCCTAACTGAAATTATTTTGTTTCAGGTATAGAAGAAATGGACAAGTTGTTTTTTGAGAAATCCAGGGCTGTTGCACATATGAATTCCAAATTCTGTGAGAAAAACCAATTCAATATTTTCATTTTTTGATTGATATCATGCACCGATTGACGCTAGACCACCTTTGGAAAGCTGGAAGCACTGGACGGCCGTTTCGTCCTATTGTGGGACTCCTCAGCAGTGCGCGTCCACGATCCAGCTCGCGGGATTCGAACACAGGGCCTTCGGTCTCGCGCGTGATTGCTTAACCTACTGGATCACTGAGCTGGACGGCATCTAGTGGTGATAGTGTCTAACATCAATAATTTCATTGATTTATTAAGCAACATTGTCAGGTCTACATGCAATTGACTAAACGATGAATATTCACAAACTTTGGTACTATATGAAATGTCAGTGAAAGCTTCAATCTGATGGTTTAATGGATGAAGGTAGTCACCAAGACACGGATGCCATAAACAACATAAAACAGTGTATTGATACTTATCTAAATTCGAAAATTCTTGCACAACTGACCCGCCATATTTGTGATAATTTTCAATTCAAATATCAAGGTGGAGACAGTGAGATAGTTATACGTTACAGACTATTTCGATGGCTGGAATTAAGCAGACCGACAAACAAATTGCAAGTACTTGAGAAAACATCACTTTCACATGAATATTGTTGAACGAGAACAACATATCGGACAGTTGCTTATACAAATACTCTTTGAGAAAAAGGCAGAAAGCAACCACTAATTTATTTTCTTAGTCTTCTCATCAATGACGAGATGGATGTTGAAGTAAATAAACTCTCATTCATTTCATTTTCCCAAATTTCAGTTCAGTATAGACTTCTATTTAAATCACTCAAAGTGGTAAGTAACCAATTGGATCACATTTACTGACAATTATTATATGAAACAATATTTCATGGAAACATGTTGTACGAAGACCATACACTGTGTGCTCGGATAATAAAGTGCGCGAAATTAAGTTACAAACTACTTCAATTAAGTTTATTAGATTCAATTTATGATTACTGTTGAACTGAATTATCTATTCAAATAGTTGTTTGAGATACAGTCTAGTGAAGTGTAGAATTGAATAAATGTTTACGATTGCAGTTCACAATTGACCATACACGTGATTTTCTGATCCATGACTTCAGTGGGATCTACATCATGTTGTGAAGAAATGAATATGCACATGTTGATCAAGATCAATCAGACAGTTTTACCTTTGTACAGTCCTTCATTTCAAATGTTCACTTGTATGGTCTATCATTTTATTAATTATTCATATGTTTTTTGTTTGAACTTCAGGTGATAATGCAAAGTCAATAAATTTGGATTTGGGAATGATGATCCGAACTTCACTCATGTTTCATTTAATCATATGTTGTAACAATTAATTTACTGTCAAAATAACAAATCACAAATTTCTTCTTTCATTAACAATATTAACCGTTAATATGAATTAATTATTAGTTATTCATGATCATCACATTGGTGCAATAAAGGATCGTAGGGTCTAAAGTTGAATGTCTATAAATTTGTGTTCACTTGCAATGAGAATTTGGCTAGTGGTTGATGGAAATGAGAATAGTATGGAGAACATGGTGAATAAAAACGATGGATAAAGAGCATTTCTGAAAATGGCGACTGATTTCTGTGAATCACCGTGTTCACTGCAATTTGCTCATCTCACTCGACCTTCTGAAACTCACTTTTCTAACTGGAGTAAATGTATAAATATGAACTAACATCAGATAAGAAAACGGACCAATGGAGTTTCAGGTCTTTTCAGATAGTAAACACCAACTGGAAGTGGAAGTGGTCGTTTTCTATATAAACAGAGGAAACGAAGATTTTTGCAACTAACTACAAAAATGAGGATCTCAACAAATGATTTCTCGGGATCTCGCATCCCCAAAACCTCCATGTTTTGTTGGAGCGCGTTCTTGACATTCACACTCAACTTGGTCACTTGTCTCAGTTGTCGGCGCGCTTGCCTTTTGGATCGTAGGCTGATTTATTTTTTAACCTCTTCATTTTGTTGGGACTGGAGGTAGGTTGGAGCTGGCCAGCAAAACATCGAATGGGGGATTTGTGTTACTCGATGAGGAACATGTGACTCACCGTTTTCGTAGCTGGTTCCGGTGTCGAGTCCCCCTGTCTTGTTCTACCTCTACTTCATACATGAATTGCCCTAGATAACCAGCCACACATGTATCTGTCCAGAGATCATGGTTTGGTATGTTGTCCCGAGAGAACACCGGACGTCCCACTACGTACGTTGGCAGCTCGTGGATAGTAGGTTTGGTGTGGTCCTCTATAGCGTCAGGTTTTAAAGTGTCCTCAGTCTTCCTCCAACTAGGATCTCTGACGGGGACTTCCAGTCTGGCAACTCGTTGTTCGATAAACAAATGAAAAGTTCCATAGAAATTCGACTTTAGTAGAGCCCTTTTAATCGTGTTCACAAATCTTTCTGCAAGGCCATTCGACTGTCAGTGGTTAGGAGGAAAGATGGAATATTTCATGGCTAGCCGTTGGAGGACTTCTTGATACTGACTGGAAGTACCTTGGGAACCATTATCAGATAAAATTATATCAGGCGATCATTTCCAGGAGAAAATCTCCGTCGAGAGCTTTGGTGTCTTGTTCGACGTTGGTGACACGACGAAGAGGATTTGCAGCCACCTCGAAAACCGTCAACCACGATTAAACAAATAATTTCGTTGATCGGGCCAGAAAATACTTTAGAGACTGGTGTTATATTAAGCCCACATAGGTTGTTCTGGTGTTTGAACAGATCAATCTATTCATTCTTCTCAAGCCACATTTTTACTCCATCACTTATTCGCCTATTAATCCTGACTGTTTATATATCATCGTATGTGTGTTAATTGCTTACCTTACTTATTGTATGCCTGTCTCTTGTTTTTGTTCGACTGTGAATATTGATTCACTTTTGGCTAAGTTGCTCTGGCTCAGTCGCCAAATCCATTACGCGTCATTATGCTTTGTTTCGCTTTCCGATCAGCCATTGTACAAAATATAACTATTCAAAAATCCGTAGCAGCATTCTTACGGTTAATTTTGATAACGGTTAATTTCTGCCAAGCCCTTCCATCTGACAGACAATGTTATCGACATAATAACAATTCGTTTATTTCTTTGCATTAGTAGAATCGCTATTATGCCTACGCAAACGTATATATTTTAACGCTTATTGCAGCCCACGGATATTTCTGTCTAACTCAAATCATGACCGCTTAAATATAGGTTGATGTAACAATTCTCCTTCCCCCAAATATATATATATATATATGTACTTGTCTTATTAAAGCTAATTTTAGTCTGATTCGCCATACCTTTAGTTAATGTGACTATGAATTGGCCTCTGTATTCGCTTGCAATTGTTCGTTGGTTTTATCGTTTTAAGTATGCATGGCGTGTTTGTAATTCTGTGGTCTGTGCGACCAGCTAACAAACTGTAGTCGCGGCTTCTTATCGCCTTCTGAATTCTATCCCATGAAGTTCGCGTAGTAACAGCTATCAAGGTGAACGTTTAATCAATCTGCGCATACTACAAAACTGGTAATCCTGACATGCAAACACGACTCGATTCCTGGTGGTACATTCCACATTCGCACAATTCAATGTACTTTGTCTCCATTTGGATTGGTTATAATTACAATGGTGCATTCCTACATTATTATTTTCACCATCTTATAAACATTGTTGAATAGAACGAAAACAGCCACTAAACAGCAACATTTCACAAACATTTGGCATATTGGTGCAATTTCGTATGTCTGTTCCATATTACAAACTCTACCACTCGTTATTATCATTGTTATTAACGGTCCATTATTTCTTTTTGACATTTATATGATTTTATGCTTGTACTATCTACTAACTCCGCCTGTAGCTCTTATAGGGTTGCTGCCGGTCCCAAGCCCGGGTAAAGGAGGGTTGGGCATGGGGTTAGCGTCCCCATCCCGTAGAAAACTAACTCGCTAAAAACCAAACCAGAAAAAATCATTCAAACCACTTAAACTCTGCCCTGAAAGTTAGAAGGTCTACATTTAGAAGAATTATGACGCTTCATGGTGAAAGCCGAGTTCCTTCGGAAGCCACGAGGCCGATTCCCCTTAGAACAACCAGAGCAAAAATTTTATAGGTACATGGAACGTTCGAACAATGTGGGAAACCGGGAAGACCAGTCAAATATCAATGGAAATGAGGAGATACAACTTAGCAGTACTGGGAATCAGCGAAACCCACTGGACCCAAGCTGGACAGAAAAGGCTAGCTACGGGAGAGATGCTGCTATACTCCGGTCACGAAGAGGACAATGCTCCACACACTCAGGGAGTCGCTCTTATGCTGTCCAAAGTAGCACGAAATGCACTTGTAGGATGGGAATCTCACGGATCCAGAATCATCAAAGCATCATTCAAAACAAAGAAGGAGGGGATCTTAATGAATATTATCCAATGTTATGCACCCACCAATGATAGCAACGACGACATTAAAGATCAATTCTACGAGCGGCTGCAGTCAATCATTGAGAAATGCCCAAGAAAGGACCTCGCCATTCTGATGGGAGATCTAAATGCCAAGGTCGGAATAGACAACACTGGATATGAAGATATTATGGGACGACATGGACTGGGAGAAAGAAACGAAAATGGAGAAAGATTTGCAAATCTATGTGCATTCAACAAATTGGTCATAGGAGGCACAATATTTCCACACAAGCGTATACACAAGGCTACATGGATCTCACCGGACCACACTACAGAGAACCAAATAGATCATATTTGCATCAACAAAAAATTCCGAAGGACAATGGAAGATGTGAGAACCAGGAGAGGTGCTGACGTAGCTTCAGATCACCACCTAGTTGTAGCCAATTTAAAACTGAAGCTAAAAAAGAACTGGACAAGTGGACAAACAGCAATACAAAGGTTCAATACAGCCTTCCTTCGAGATACTGACAAACTCAATGAATTCAAGATAGCTCTCAACAACAGGTTCCAAGCCTTACACGATCTACTGAAAGAAGAAGAAACTACTATGGAGGACAACTGGAAAGGCATCAAAGAAGCATTAACTTCAACGTGTCAAGAGGTTCTCGGTCTAAAGAAATACCATCATAAGGAATGGATCTCTACAGAAACACTGGACAAGATCAAAGAAAGGAAGAACAAGAAGGCAGCAATTAACAACAGCCGAACACGAGCAGAGAAAGTCCAAGCACAAGCTGAATACATAGAAGCAAACAAACAAGTGAAGAGGAGCATTAGAGCCGACAGGAAGAAATACGTGGAAGAACTAGCAACGACGGCAGAAAAAGCTGCTAGAGAAGGAAATATGAAACAGCTTCACGATACAACGAAGAAACTATCAGGGAAATACAGTAAACCAGAGAGGCCGGTCAAAGACAAAGAAGGCAGGAAAATCACCGAAATTCAACAACAACGTAACAGATGGGTAGAATACTTCGAAGAGCTCCTGAATAGGCCGGCTCCAATGAATCCACCGAACATCGAAGCAGCACACATAGATCTTCCTATAGATGTCAATCCACCAACTACGGAAGAAATTAGAATGGCCGTCAGACAAATCAAGAACGGGAAAGCAGCAGGACCCGACAACATACCAGCTGAAGCACTGAAATCAGACATCGAAGCAACCACAAGCATGCTTTATCTTCTATTCAAAAAGATTTGGGAGGAGGAACAAGTGCCGATGGACTGGAAAGAAGGACACCTCGTCAAGATTCCAAAGAAAGGAGATCTGAGCAAATGTGAAAACTACAGAGGCATTACACTACTGTCAATACCAGGGAAAGTCTTCAACAGAGTGTTGCTGAACCGGATGAAGGATGCAGTAGATGCCCAACTTCGAGATCAACAAGCTGGATTCCGTAAGGATCGGTCGTGCACAGACCAAATTGCAACACTACGGATCATCGTCGAACAATCAGTTGAGTGGAACTCATCACTATACATCAACTTCATTGATTATGAAAAAGCATTCGACAGTGTAGATAGGAGGACATTATGGAAACTTCTTCGACACTACGGAGTTCCTGAGAAGATTGTCAATATTATCCGGAACTCATACGACGGACTACAGTGCAAAGTAGTGCATGGAGGACAGCTGACAGATGCATTCCAAGTAAGGACCGGAGTCAGACAAGGCTGTTTACTCTCTCCCTTCCTCTTTCTTCTGGTGGTCGACTGGGTTATGAAGACCTCGACATCTGAAGGAGAACACGGAATACAATGGACAACTCAGAATCAATTAGACGATTTGGACTTCGCAGATGACCTAGCCCTCCTATCGCGTACATACGAACAGATGCAGATGAAGACAGCCTGTGTAGCAGCAGTCTCTGCATCAGTAGCCCACAGCATACACAAAGGGAAAACCAAGGTCCTCAAATTCAAAGCGGAGAACAGCAATCCAATCAATCTTGATGGCGAAACTCTGGAAGATGTAGAGTCCTTCACACACCTGGGAAGCATCATCGATAGACAAGGAGGATCCGATGCAGACGTAAAGGCGAGGATCGGCAAAGCAAGGGTCGCATTCCTACAATTGAAGAACATATGGAACTCAAAACAACTTTCAACTAATATCAAAGTGAGAATCTTCAATTCGAACGTCAAGGCAGTTCTACTGTATGGAGCTTAAACTTGGAGAACTACAACAACCACAATCAAGAAAGTACAAGTATTTGTAAATAGCTGTCTACGCAAGATACTCAACATCCATTGGCTGGATACCATCAGCAATAGCCTTCTGTGGGAGAGAACAAACCAGTTTCTTGCTGAAGAAGAAATTGGGAAAAGACGATGAAAATGGATAGGACATACATTAAGCAAATCGTCAAACTGCATCACGAGGCAAGCTCTAACTTGGAATCCTGAAGGGAAGCGAAAAAGAGGAAGGCCAAGAAACACATTGCGTCGGATAAGAGAAGCAGATATGAAAAGGATGAATTACAACTGGACGGAGCTAGAAGGGATTGCCCAGGACAGGGTTGGATGGAGAATGCTGGTGAGCGGCCTATGCTCCTTCACGAGGAGTAACAGGCGTAAGTAAGTAAGTAAGTATCTATTTCTTTAATAAAAATGTTTACGGATAGTATTGAGTTTAGTGTTCCCCGAACGCCGTTCGTGAAGTCCTACAACTTTTCTGTTCCCCAGTTGAAGCAACCAACCCGCAATCATGGTTCATAAGACTAAATTTATTTTTTGGCCAGTCGTAATAATTTGAAAAGAAACTAGCGTGGTCATGCAACCACGCTTCTCATAGACAAAGCAACGGATAGTGTACGATAAGCTTTGGCCAATCCAGACCCCGAGAAGCCAAACGATCTATCAAAACAGGCTGTAATTAAGGCTGTTTCCCCAACCGACCAATAGGCTGAAGATCACACCTGTAGAATTATGGTCTACTATGATATTAGTACTGCTCTAATAATAGACCTAACCCTAAATTTGTAGATTTGTCATGATATAACTGCCTACTAGTGGAAGTCACACCATCGACTACACCAACTCACTGTATCGTATCAATCACCAATACATGATGTAGAACAAGGTTAGGCTAGAGAAAGAACAATATATTTAATATGAATAGAAGATATAAGGTGACATTCCGCAGAGACCACGCCTGCATGGCCGAGCCATACCACTCGATCAACTCCAGTCCATTCAATTCATTATTCGCGCCTTCCCCACCGTTGGGTATTTCTCCGCGTTAAATATTGAATATCTATTTTTTGTGTAGTCTTGTGTTCACGGCTTTGTGGATTGTGTGGCTATTGTCCAATGCCACTACACTACTCTCCCACCAGAATCAACGTGAGCGGGATATTTGACTATAAAAAATGAGATTGCAGTAATAATAATAAAACAATGCGTGTTAATAGCCGTTGGTTAATAACTTGACATATAGGTAGTAAGTATTTTGTGTTTAGAAATATTAAAGTAATGAATATTATAGAAATGTTTTTTTATGAAGAAAGTAAAAGGTTACAGCAGGATCGCCACTGGCTTCTATTCTGAGCCATATCTGATAACGTCTCTAGCCACTGTGTAGCACCATCTCTCAGACCCCAACCAGGGAGTCGTGAAGGACCAACACAAGCCAGTCCTTTGCAGCTTTCTTTCATGCCACGACACCATGTCATGCACTGACCACCTCTCCGCTTCTTCCAACCAGTCCCAGAGTCGGCAAATAATGCACGACGTGGAATTCTCTGGGACGACATTCGTAGAACATGTCCAAGCCACCGAAGTCGGTGTTTCAAGATGGCAACACCAATGACATCTCTGTGCCCGAACACACGATGCCGAACCTCTGCATTACTGACATGATGTTGCCACTGAATGTCAGCAACAACTCGAGAGGCCAGGTCTTACAGCCACTAACAAAGGCGCCAAGATGGCCCAGATTGGCATAAGCCGCTCTGGCTTTCACTATACGTGCATTGATCTCATCACTCACACCCCCACCAGCACTTATGCAGCTACCCAGATACACGAACTTCTCAACTACGTCTATCTGCTCACCATCCAGGGTGAGTACAGGATTGAATCCTGCCAGTCTTGTGAAGTACTTTGCACTTCGAAGGGAAGCAATGAAACCAATTAACAATTATGCCGGTAACCTGTCCATATGTGATTTCCAACTGCATCTGTATTAGTAGGCTAACTGAAAGAACAAAAGTATTACCATGGAAAAGAATTCCAACTAGTGTTCCAGTTAGTTTGATACGGTTTATTTAGTTACGGGGAGATTTTCTCAACCTCGTTTTTACTTGACCGTGATAGAATTTAGTAATACTACTAATACACATGAATGGTTATTAAAAGAAAATTTCAATACATGAGTGATAATTATATGGATTTTGGACAGATAGCTAAGAACAAATCGTTAAACATGAGTGTATTCGTAAGAGACATGCTCTAGACTCAATGTTCTGAGTTGCCATAGACTATTTATACATATTTATACCTGACGGCTGATGATGCATACAAGTTAGTTGCAAGTATGCAGTTTATCATAAGATGGAATACGATTTAATTGAGATATAGTGGTTATAAGTTACTGAAATCAGTTAGGCCTGTGTCATATTACTAGGTGATGTGGTGCTGCAGGATGTATTCGGCTAAATAAGCTTTTACAAGATGATTAACAGTGAGAGATGCTCATGTGATTATCAGGAAGAACACAAGTTGTAACCAAGGGGAGTACACTCCCAACTCATGTCTATGATAATGGCTTGAACCTTAGTCAGTGTTGGGGTAAATTCGACATTGATGTTTTCAGTTTGCAGGAGATTTGCTCGACTGCTTATATTGATTATTTGCATGCATGATTGTGTCGCTAAACCATCAATTAGACTGACAAGGTTTTGAGATATTTACTGAATGAGCAACTGGTAGAGAAACATACTGTAATCATCTGTAGTGAATGAAGATAAAAGAAAAACAACACTAGTGATAATTATAAGTCGATTTGATGACCGGTTATGTTATTAGTTTCATTAATATTATCAATCATGTTACGTGATTGTCAAGTTATGACGATGCTTTATGGCGATATCCTGAAACTATTAAATTTAACTAGTTATAGTGTTGATTGAGGATTAGCCAGTGGAAAAATAGGTATTTTTGCTTTAGGTGATTCAAAATTATCAGAAATTTGTAGTGTTACAGAATCCGAGACGCCTAATTATACTATAATTTTCAATTCAGAAATATTCATTTAGTGGTAATTTTAGTAGGCTACGGAGTTTTGACTTTAAACGTTTGTTTAGTCAACAGCTACCTGGGGATTTAGTTATTTGACTAGTGCCGTTGATAGTACCTAAATTTGTAATCTAGTTATCTAAACTATGTCTGCATTTTAGGCTGCTACTATGATAAACCAATCCATAAATCCAAATACGATTAGCAACAACGACTATGATGGGTTTATTTATACACGTTAAAGGCGATTCAGATGATTTCTAAATTTAGAAGACATGAAGATATACTGTAACGTATGTACGGGCCAGGTTAACAAGCAGGTTGTTGACGTATATGACAATTAAAAAATAACGAACACGACCAGGCTGCTTATGAAACTTCAGGCAGGAATATGACGCATTATAAACATTCCATAAGAAGTTACTGCACTCAGCATAGGGACACTTACAAATATATGCCAAAAGCAACTGGAAAACATATATATGTTCAGTACAAAAAATCATTAAGTAAGATAGTTGAACTCGCCTGGATTATTTCTAAAAATTAGATTATTCAGTGGACGACATATATAACGCCATTCGTAAGTAGTAATGATCCAAAAGTATCCAGAATAAAACATGCAGTATGGCAATTAATTCCAGGTTGCTTGATGGTGTTGACGTTTCTGCCACTCGCTCGGATTAGAACAATCGAATGAATTCAGTTAATTGTGTGGTTGTTACTGAACGAGCCATCTAAAATGACCTTATGATTGCAGAAAACCTATAGATGAAACTCACCGTATGTTTTTGGAGAAGTGTCATCCTTGTTGTTTGGCAATGGAACTCGAAAATATGAAATTAGGCAGGCAGTGGTCAGAAGAAAAGATATTACAGGATAGTGCATAGTTTAAAACAGGAAGAGGTGTTAGGTGAAGGAACGCTGATAATTAGATCCCGAAAACTATTTAGTCCTTGATCGCATTGTTAGTCAATGTATACTTACGCTATTTACAGGTCATATTTGCTAGAGCTTGATGTTTAAACAAGTCTATGTTGCTGAAGCATGTAAATGCTATTAAAGCTTGTTAACGAACCATCAAAGCTAATTAGTTGATATAGATGATCAACTTTTATTATCGATTGAGCTAGTAAGTTATGTGAACTAATAGATATAACATTACGATAATATATGTGACCATTAATCAAAGGACTATTAGAATAGTGGGTTTACAAAAATAAAATCCGATTGAGAAGGTTAAGGTGGAAATAAGGATTAACAATAATAGGTTGCGTTTCTTTAGTTGGGCTCACCAATGTAGAATTATGATCTACTATGATATTAGTACTGCTCTAATAATAGACCTAATCCTAAAATTGTAGATTTGTCATGATATAACTGCCTAATCTATAAGATCTTACGTGGAAGTCACACCATCGACTACACCAACTCACTGTATCGTATCAATTACCAATACATGATGTAGAACAAGGTTAGGCTAGAGAAAGAACAATATATTTAATATGAATAGAAGATATAAGGTGACATTCCGCAGAGACCACGCCTGCATGGCCGAGCCATACCACTCGATCAACTCCAGTCCATTCAATTCATTATTCGCGCCTTCCCCACCGTTGGGTATTTCTCCGCGTTAAATATTGAATATCTATTTTTTGTGTAGTCTTGTGTTCACGGCTTTGTGGATTGTGTGGCTATTGTCCAATGCCACTACACACCTGTGCCCATTATACACATTGATTCTCTAGAGGGTTTCAATCTGCTAATCAACCCGAGACAACACCGACTTCTTATCGCCTTCTGAATTCGATCTCGTGAGTCCTATAGTAATGGTCATCATGGTGAACCTTTCACGAAACGACGCGCACTACAATTCCATTCTCGTACTTGACTTGTTTAATTCTGTTATTCACCAACGCGATTTAAGTCATTAATTACACACGATGGTTGGTAACTTGAATATTTCAATAACAAGCAGCAGACGCTTTACCTGAAGCCAGATCCCGAGCCACTAAAAGTCGATATGTATCCTAGACCAGGGTTCCGCAGGCTGGTGTCACACAACCGGCAGTAATCTGGCGTTACATTCTGCCGCCTGTTGACGATGCGTGCATCTGTCTACCAAATCCTCAACGTGCTAATGCATGGGTGGTTACTATAAAAAGCTTCGTGGTACGTACTTCATTTGTTTCACTCCAGGATATCTGGTATGAAACTGCTTCAGTACTTTGAACATTGAGATTTCCTGCACAGCCATTCTCTAGTCTTCAGACTTCAGTCTTCAGTAATAAGGATAGGAGGTCTGTCGACCTATATTAATCCTTGCAGTTTGTAATACTGTGGAGGTCCACACTCGTTTTGAATATATTAACAGTTGATGCTGATATTACGTGTTCCGGTAGAGAATTCCAGTAATTCACTACTCGGTGCGAGAAACAGAACTCCAGACGTAAACGGTTTGATCTCGGTTTTTGAACTTTCTTCGAATGTCCTCTCAAATGATAGGTTCTAGACGGAAACAAAAGATAAGACATGTTAACACCAAGGTCAATGTTCAGTATACGATAAGCCAATATTAGATCACCCCATATTCTACGGTAAGATAACGGAAATAAGTTAAGGTGTCTCAGTCCCTCTTCATAAGATAGGCCAGACAGACCTTGTACCATTTTAGTACCTCGTTGTTGGACTCTTTCTAGCATATCTGCTTCATACTTGAAACAAGGACACGCTGCTTGAATCCCGTATTCTAAATGTGGTCGCACATAAATCGGGTATAGTAATCTAAACATTTCATCATCTAAATACTGGAAAGACCTACGAATTGACCATAATGCCCTATAGCCTTTCTCAGCAGCAGCCTTACAGTGACTAGCCGTTTTGAGATCATTGCTTAATATGACTCCTAAATCTTTATAGTTTCTTGCTTTGGGTAGCACGAATCCACGTAGTGTATAGTCATACGATTCATCAGAGTTATTTAACTGCATCACTACACTATTATTAGGATTTACTTCTAGTGACCACCTGTCTAACCATGCCACCAATGAGCAAAGATCGTCCTGTAATACTATTCTATCCGACATACTATGTATGGGTCTCCAAATCTTTATGTCATCAGCGAAGAGTAGAACGGATGATTTTGCTACAGTTGGCAATTCATTTACATAAAGTAAAAAGAGAAGAGGACCTAGGATTGTGCCTTGGGGAACCCCACTTTTTACAGGTACCCACGAGGAGAGAGCCCCATTAACCCTTACCCTTTGTCTCCTGTCATGGAGAAAGTTACTTATCCAATCTACGACTGGATAATGGATTTCAAAACGTTTCAGTTTGAATTTAAGACCAGAGTGGGAAACCTTATCAAAGGCTTTACTTAGATCTATAAAAACCACATCCACAGGAATATTCCGATCCTTTGCCGCAGCCCACTCTTCTCGTGCAATGAGAAGATTTGTCAAGCAAGATAGGCCTTTCCGAAAACCATGTTGTGCCCTGGAGAAAAGATTTTGCCCTTCAACATAGTTTATAACAGCTATCCGAATGATTTTCTCCATCAGTTTCACAACTGCACTAGTTAAGCTAACGGGTCTATAGTTACTAACTAAATCCCTACTCCCAGCCTTATACACCGGACTTATTATGGCGTCTTTCCAGTCTCTAGGAAGTCTGGACTGTCTCAGAGACATGTCGAATAGTATCGCTAATGGTTCAGCGATTTCATCTGATATGGCTTTCATAATCCTAGGATGAATATCATCGGGACCACTGGACTTATCAGGTTTGAGATGCTGAAGTAGCCTTAAAACAGTATCTTTCTCAATGACTACAGGATCCATCAGCGAGCCGTCACGGTCACGATGAATTGTTGGTCGTTCCTCATTACCGATAGAAAACACTTTACTAAAATATTCCGATAAAGCTTCAGCTTTTTCGGCATCATTCTCTGCTAAGATTAACGGATTTTCTCGTATCAAAAGTGATGGAATTCCATCGCTTCTCTTAGTTCGCCTTTTTATATACGAGAATAACCGTTTCGGACTATATCTAGAATCCCTAACCAATTGTTTTTCGTATGATAGCCTAGTCTTGCTTATTAACGCTTTACAGGCATTCCTAATCTTACAATAACTGGATCTGTATTGTTCTAAGCCAGTAGAGATGAACATATTCCAGTGATTCTTCCTTTTTCTAAGGAGTTTCCTGACCGTTTTAGTTATCCATGGTGGACTATTATTCGGTCTTCGCGGTACCAGGTATGGTATGAACGGGGACGTAACTAGTCTAAATTTACCTTTAAATACAGACCATGCTTCTTCAACTGATATGCTAGTATCTACTAACCAATCTGTCTTAGCAGCGCATTCCTGAATGGCTGATATGTTAGCTTTCCATACATTTGGGCGCGGTGTAACCTGATCGTATAACATGTCCCTAGTTCTAAACGCGAATGACAAAACAGCGTGATCGCTGTTTACTAACGGTGGAAGAATATTTAAGTCGACAATATCCTCAGTCTCATGAGTGATTACCAAATCCAGCAGAGAAGAACCCTGGTTAACACCAAAACGTGTGGGTTGGGATACATGCTGCACTAGTGCATGCTCCATTAATTTTATCAGTAACCTACTATCAAAGGAGTTTATAGATCCTTCTGTGGTCATCTCAGTCCAACTAATATCAGGTGCGTTAAAGTCTCCTATTATCAAGCACCTGGTATTATCACTCCAAAGATGAATGTGCTCTAAAACAAAGTCATCAGCTAAGCAGATTGGGCTCCGATAGATGACACCTAGCATAAATGTACTACATCCTATTGCCAACTTACAGCTAATGACTTCACAAGTGCCGCTATCATGGGATTCGCTAGTAGAGGAGCGGATATTTATGCCATTGGCTATATATAACAGGACACCCCTCCTTTTCTACATCTATGTCTATCACTCCTGATGCAATGGTATCCGGATAATTCTGGAGTAATGTCTAAGTCATGGACTAACCAAGTTTCTGTCACTGCTACTATGAGTGGCTTTAACCTGTCCACTAGTGCTTCTAGTTCATAGAACTTATTTCGTAAACTACGAGCGTTGGCATATAAAACTCCTAAGTAGAACAGCCTATCCACACAGGCCTTGGTAGCATTCGCTTCCAAGACCTGAGTATCCGAAAACCCACTAGTCGGAGATTTTCCTCGCCGTTTTGCCGACGGGTTACAAGTTCAGCTAGTGCTTTCTTCCTTTTTATTCTATCTTCGTGAGACATATCAGGTCTAACTCGGATGTCAGAATTGTCGTGACAACGAGCGCTACTTAACAAGAGATCCCGTTGCTTCTCTGATCCTAGGATTACCTTAAGGAGTCTGCATGAACGGGGTTCAACATTCTCCACGGTCCTCTTGCCTGTTCTTACCAATTTTTTGACCTGAACTCCTCCAGAGTTATCTGGTAAAATACTACGAGTGTATTCTCCTAGCTTTTCTAAGTCACGCGAGTGTCTAATTTTCGAATCAGGGTCGTTTGACTCCCGCAATTTGCTCACAAAAATATTCGATGTTATTAGATTTTTTTTCTCAGTCACGCCAGGATGGGTTTCACTCTTACCATCATATCTTGGTAGTGCAATTTTTAGCTCACAATTTGAGTCCGCCAGTGAGTTACCAACTACCTGTGTACTGCTTACAGCTTTTTTCTTTTCGTTTCGTTTCCTACGTACCGTAGTCCATTTTTCATCCCTCATAACACTGGGACTATTTGGAACGGTGACTGTTTTATCCAGATCTTCGGTTCCCATTAAAGGTGCATTATTAACAATGTCAGTAGCAGGTGGTACTTTAACCAAAGAACTCTTGGTACAAGTCGACCAAGAATGCTTTTTAGTGCAATAAGTACCAAAAGCAAGTATAATCACCACAAGTACAAAATTCACTGCTTTTTTTGAAATTAGCGCGCACCGATAAGACGGTGGAGAAGTTTGTGCTGATGATGTCGTTAAGAATTACAATGAAACTCCACGACCAAACCATCTAACTCAGACAAAAAATGTCCATCATTACCATTCTGAATTCAAACATTCAACATTCGTCTACGGCGTACAACGAACCCCGACGATGACAACGTTCCTTCATTTCAATGTCGAAAACGGTAGACGGTCAACCGTTAATGATGGGGTCGTCCCTGGAAGCGGCTCGTATCCGTGATGCTGATACTGACAAATCACGATTAGTAGTCATCGGGTAACACTCTTCGTGGTCTTTTGTTAAAAGAGTGGATATAGCCATGTCGTCCTCTGCCGTAGGGTGTTCATTGGTATTTGGTATCTTAGCTTCTTTAATCAATCCCCTTGATACCCGTTTTTATATAAATCCCCACGTTGTTTGAAACCAGAAGGCAATGAGAAGCTGTAGCTTCAGTTCATTAGTGGATAGCACTGATCACAGAGCTTTAACTTCATCAAGCAAATTCGAAGTGGAGAGGCGAGTATGTATATGCATGCTATTACATAGGTAAATTTATAGTCATAGAAATATACCAATAGTCTATTAAGTAAATTAATAAATGAAAATTATCCATAGCCAAAATTGGTTGTAGAATAGTTGGTATAACACAAACTTAATGCAAAACTTAGTGTTTTCAGGAATGAAAATAGAAAATGAGAATTAGGGCAACTAAATTGCAATAATCAGAATTCCTCCAATTAATTTCCGGACATCTAGCATCCTCAGCATCCACCGAGCAACTAGGTTCAGTAAGCCACCATTTTGCTCCACCAGTCAAGTGTTTATATCACTGACACTTATGGTTCTAGTTAACCCATTGTTGATACTAGAGACTGAATGTTTATCAGTGTTAATATTACGTCCTTGACTTGTCTACCCACTTTTGGTGCTGATGATAACTCGGCTAATGTAGATTAAGACCTTGACGCAATAGGCTGACCGGATTAACCTTGGGGCTAATACGCGTGAGTTCGAAGTGAGGGAGAGAGACGAAAACTCTTCTATCACCTGATTGACTGACAAGCACGCGAGTGAGAGAAGGCACTACTCGATTTATTCTCAATTCCAATCTGGTCCCCGAGTTCCTGATTTCAGATCAGTGTAAAAAGATACATGAATAACATGAATTACCCGACCACAACGTACAATAATTAGAAAAATACAATTATTTCCAAAACTAGGGATTAGCGTAGAAAATAGATTACAAGATAATACGTCTAAATTACAATAGTTTTCGAACTATAAGGGTTATGGCAGTGAATCATACATCAAATAATAGCTTATGATCCGTAGAAAAGACTGAGGACAAAACCAAATGTTAATGTTTTACAAGCTCTGAATTAAATGAAACGCCGTCCTGAAAAATAGCTGCCGTAGTTTGTCAAAGCTTCTAGTTTCTCTGTTCACATTAGTTGGTTACCGAGTTGGCATTCTGTGAGCACTGCCTCCATATGATCGTTGTATCATAAATTACTAAGAATTAATGGATTCTTCATACCCAACAAACAAGTTACTGACTAACTGAACTCAATGCTTCAACAATTAACGTGCTGTAGACTCGTAGTAAATGATACTAGGTTCTGGTCTCAGTGAATAAATCAATACTAACGTAAATTCCTCCAGTTGGTGAATCCAAAATAGAATGGGACACGAATCCTGGATTCCACTATAAGCGTCAATCCACCAAATATTAATAACTGGTGACACAATGATTAGATCAATGTAAATCACACGATTTGCACATATTCTAAATGAAACCGATTGAAATTCTCTCCCGGAATTCTACAATCGGATAACTGAAACACATTCTTGTCATGATACTCCGTGATACTCCGTGAATGCTCTTGTCAATCTTGATTGGGATTGAATGTGCTGATGAAAGGAATCAATGCAGTTGTAACTTACTGAATATGTGTGGTAATTCTGATTTGGAATTGGAATACAAACATAATTGTGAGAATCATGAAGAATGTAAATGACAACTAATGCATGACACACAAATGAAATATGTAGAGTGTGGTGCCTACAATTTACAAAGAAACTCTGGAAGTTTGAACTGAATAATGAATTTCTTAACCACACTTATTCTACGTTAACTGCATGTTTGGTTACCATGGTGTGTAGTTCGTGTTTATGCGTAAAGAATTAAATTACCAGATCGACTAGAAATTGTAGGACATAGGGGAAATTTTGATATGATTTTACAATGGCCGTGCAATTAATGCCAACCGATAAATACTGATCACTGTTCACGAGAATTAGAATTGATCAATGCTGATCAGATCAAGCGACAGGATGTTATTGGAATATATTCGTGTGTTCATATTATGGACAAGACAACATGTTATCCAAATATATGTGGGGAGTATTAACCTGTAAACACATTTATGAACGTAGTATACAGTACAGTACAGTCAAACAAACAAGTAAGACAATCACTGGTGCAATTGGTTATAATAATAATTGTTTCCATTAAACCAGTCGCGTTCTCTTGATAAAAGTAGGTCACTACAGAACAATATATTCAATATGAGTAAAAGCAAGTCGTACTGAGCAACCACGTCTGCGAAGATGAGCCATGCCATTCGGTTAGTTCGAATTCATTCAATTCATTCTTCTCGTCTTATTCGTCGTTCGGTTTTTCTCCGCGGTAAATGTTGAATGTCTATTTTCCCATTTATCTTGTGTTCAGCTTTGAGGATTGTGTGGATAGAGCTCAGTGCCACTACACTTCTCAAGAAAAAGCCCATGTATTGTCTAGCTGCATAGGTGCAGGCAAACTCATACATTTGTAGCGTGTCGTCTAGTTGAGATTAACTATGAACACCGCTACCAAGAAACACGTGCCAAATAAATCAAAAGGCGTAAGTTGAACGTAACCAAAGAAACCCATAAAATCTCCGAGAAGCCAAATACCAGAAGGCAGTTAATGGACCAAGTCGATGTTTATTTGCTGGCGATCTCGTGGTATCGAAAGGATACCGAGATCGTGCCAGGATACAAGCTTGGTTACAGAACGTAACCGAATTCGTGCGAAGTTACAATCAAAGTGTAAGTAAAAGAATGGAAGCACAAAATAGCTGTTATTAGCACAGTCAAACAAAAGCACGTTAAAACAAACACTGGTACAGTTGGTTATAATAATAATTGTTTTTATTAAACCAGTCGTGTTCTCGTGATAAACGTGAGTCACTACAGGAGCCCCCCGCTAGAAAGGGTTTACACTTTCGATAAATAGCGGTTTGAATCGTGGGACTGATCGGCTGACGAGCGATTGTAGGACGGAAGGATTGGCGAACAGGAAAGCGATCGTTGATCGTCGAGTTGCCAACGAAGGTCGTTTTCGGAGAACGGTACCAGGAGCGATGTGCTGTATTTGTTGCTTGAGTTGGCATGCTACACCAGAGTGGTTTGTATCCAGAATCTGAAGATTGCGTTCGTAGGAGTGCGGACCAGAAACGCTGCAGACGTAGGACGAAACCACGTTGAGCCAAAAGACCAGAAGCGACCGTAACGACCAAGTTCGAGACCAAGCGTATGCCAAGCGTTCGAAACCAATATATCGACTGAGTGCGTTGACAAGAGCATGGGTGGCCAGTCCAGCTTTCGCCAAAGTTGACTGAAGTCGACGGAACCAAACGGAGATGGTCGAGGGCGTGGGCTCAGGAAACAAAAAGAAAATCAAAAAAAGAAGAGTGTAGCATGCGTGTAGTATAGGAATAATCCTACACCGTATCGGTTGTTGACTGTGCGGCTAGTCGCGGAAGCGTACGGGTAACCGTACTCGGCGGCCGGAACGTGAGACGGCAGTCTCGTTCGCGTCGCGTGAGCCTGCAATCTCATCCGAAGTCAGAGGCGGCGTGGTCTGCTGATCTGGACGTGAGACTGTCGCCTCATCCGTAGACGGTGCAGATGACGCGTGCTGTTGACTGGGACGTGAGAATGAGGTCTCAGATGTATCTAGCGTGGGACCTGAAGATGGTTTGAGGATCCCGCTAGTAGGTTTGCTAGGTCTAGCATTGAATCTCAGGTTACCAGATAGGGCACTGTCATCGACGTGTGCTGGTTTGAGACGATCAATGCTGACGATCTCGACGCGGCCATGTCGATCAACCTTGAAGGTCTTTTCGTGACGAACGATCACGTGAAAAGGGCCTTCGTAAGGTTGTTGCCAAGGTTTGCGTACCGAATCTACTCGTACAAAAACATGTGAACAGGTAGATAACTCTCGAGGGAGAGCGACCTGTCGATGTTGTATTCGAGTTGACACCGGAGACAGCGTTCGCATAAATGCAGACAGTCGATGGACGTAGTCTGATTTACCGAAATTAGGTCTGCTCCGTGGTGTGAAGAATTCTCCGGGCAGACGCAATGTCGTGCCGTATACAAGTTCAGCGGCGGAACATTGGATATCTGCCTTTAAGCTCGTTCTGACCCCTAAAAGAACGAGCGGTAAGGTTTCGTGCCAGTTGCCGTTTTCGTGTGCTCGTAGAGCACTTTTAAGTTGGCAGTGAAACCGTTCTACTTAACCATTTGGTGCTGGGTGGTAGACGGATATGCTTATGCGTATGCATTCCGTACCAAGCAGCCGGGTCAGCGAGGAGAATAGTTAATAGGGTAAAATTTCTCGAATAAAACGTGGGATTTACCGTCACGCGAATAAAAAGTGACAAGGATTCGATACACATACGTGGGAGTCTATTATATTAATACTATTCTTATCGTTATCCGTCATGTCGTGTATATTATATATTAAAAGATAATATGAATATACGACAGACGTGGATAGGTAAATCATAGACTCACCGAATTGGCTTCTTTGGAAGATTTGACCAGATGTTGAGGCGTGTTCCAAAATACGGGTCACCAATTGTAGCGTGGCGTCGAGTTGAGGTAAACTATGAACACCGCTACCAATAAACACGTACCAAATAAATCAGAAGGCGAAGGTTGGACGTAACCAAATAAATCCATAAAATCCCCGAGAAGCCAAACATCAGAAGGCAATTAATGGACCAAATCGAGATGTATTCGCTGGCGATCTCGTGGCATCGAAAGGATACCGAGATCGTGCCAGAATACAAGCTTGGTTACAGAACGTAACCGAATTCGCGCGAAGTTACAATCAAAAGTGTAAGTAAAAGAATGGAAGCACAAAATAGCTGTCATTAGCACAGTCAAACAAAAGCACGTTAAAACAAACACTGGTTCAGTTGGTTATAATAATATTTGTTTTTATTAAACCAGTCGTGTTCTCGTGATAAATGTGAGTCACTACACATTTATGCTGAACTGGTCAAATGACATATCCTGTCCTTCGCATTGGTAACCACTAGTGATCGGATAGTCAACAACACTTGTACCAACAATGCACAATCGTTTTAATAAGTGAACCGATTAGTTTCATATTGCGGAAGTTGATGAACTCTCTGCCAGAGTCTGGTGATCTCCAGAATCCGATATACAGATGCAGCCAGCTCATCTACAGCGTTATTCCGAAATGAAATAAGCACTGTCTGCATCTGTCGGGGAAGCTTAAACAAGAAGAGTTGCCTAAAAATGCCTTCGTCAAAAACCCAATGACTAGTGACCACTAACATCCGTGGTGTCATGTCTGTTGCTGAGCCATGTTGTAGATCAATGTTGTTGAAAAGTTGGTCTAACCTCTGTCGATCGGTCATATGTTCATGTTCAAGAATAGCCGTTTGAGTTTCATAAGGTTCTGAAACATCACTACTAAACATATTAGGTGTGACGTACCAGTCGAATTCGCGCAGTAGTTCCTTCGCCACCGCGAAGAACTGCACACGTTGGTCTGTCACGCCGTATCCGTGGAATTCATCTTCCGCATAGCAGAACCCGCTCCGATGTTGTTACGCTAAATTCGTATCAGTTGAAATGAAGGTGGCAAAATAGTTTTGATCATAAATAATTTAAGAATCCGTTCTGTCATAATGAGTATAAAGTATAGTAATGAACGATGAAAAGGTATCCGAAAATACTAGAACAATATTACAATATGTAAAAATTAGATTTTTAAAAAATGATATACAAAGTCCCACCAAGGAACAGACTCACAGTTCACGAATTGGTGTACCAGATCACGTCAGGCTCACCACTAAAGATATTACAAGTAATCAGAGTTTGACAACGCTTTAACCAGCTTCACCTTTTATAATCGGATTATACCAAGCCAGTCAAATCAGAAGTCAGAAGTGAAGAGGTTCGAAGATATATCTGATAAAACCTCGATAGACCGATTAAGTAATCTAAGCTGGTTAGCGGTTGTAGGTGAGTTCAATAAAACTAATGCAGTCAGCATGAAATGTCGAAGACTTACAGAGATTTCGATGTTGATGATTTATATACCGCTACACTTTTCCTTATTAATTTTACTGTGGAACAGCGACTGACAATAAACAAATTGCGTTCGGTGACAGTGAAAAACTTTGGAGCAGTCTGTGATTCATGATCGCCATGTCGATTTCAGATTAGGCTGTTTTCAAATCAAGTAACAATCAATAATCCGCTGTCTTGAGTAGAACAATCCAGTTTATACGATTCCTAAAATCACAGTTTTTTAGATTACATTGTGTTACTAACAAGTATTAAAGTAGTTTGTATTTGTCAGAGCATTTTTCTAACCTCGAAGCTTAAATATCACGTAAATCAAATGGTATAAAAAGGCATAACTGACTTGATAAAGACAGCGATGACTGTTGTGACTTTGAATAACTTACCATGTCACTGATATGAACAAATGGATATGAATAAGAAATTCATCTGACTATGACATTTTTATGCTATTTCTGACGATGCATTCTGTAAGGAGACATCGACAGTTTCTCTGTATAGCTTCTAATAACCAATAAGATGATATACATCAGTTGAATAATCGATTATCTCTACAAAATTCCAAAGAAATATGGATAGTGAATAATCACATCTTTCTTCATCTTGATTGGACTAATCTCGAATTCGTTAAAAGTTCTAACAATGTTATCCAAATACTTCTATAACATCATGGTGAAATACAGTTCTGTAAACAACCACATAATTTAACAAATAATCTATTTTTCAAAGTGAAGATTGTAATGTAGTACTTGGGGTTCATGAGTGGAAGACTTTTGAGGACTAGTCAATAGTTAATTAGTCCAGACAGTATTGGGTAAGATTACAGTTTATTAGTCTGTATCTCGCTATCTACTTGCGCGATTTATCACCATCATTAGATGATTAGTTTATTCCGACGTTTTCAGTTATTATCATCCCATTTATATATGTGACCATAAGCATTTGTGCATGATAGCTATACTTGTATCTTTCGTGTCTATAAATTTTGAGTCATATTTTAACCGAATTGAGTAACCATGTTCCCCTACTATTTCTCTTCTTGACTTTATTCACTAGCGAAATATGAGAAGTCTGTGATCAAAATCTTACTCGAACCTGATATAATCTAAATCTCTACAAAATGGATTGAGTTGACTTTTTCTTTTACCTACTCAAACATATTTCTTTTATTCACTTTTTATTACTGACAAATATATTAGTAGCTCAGTTGTACTCTGAAATAGCCATTTGTGATTTACATTGTAAGATAGATTTAGCACGTTTTGTCTAACATTATTTTAAATAATCACAAGAACACTTTCATTTTTAATGATTACTTATCAATAACTTGTCAAATGTCATTGTAAACTATAATTTTTAAGATGAATAAGCAAATGCGGACACTCATAAGTTGATTAGCAACATCTTCGACTGTATTGAATCTACATAAGAACAGGAATCAGGAAGTACTTCCATCGTTCTATGCTCTATTTAAAGAAACAAAGACATAAACTTTGGTCACACAAGTATAAAGGAATTCAAGTCATCAAGATCAAATGCTAAGTGTTAATAAATCAACAGAGCACAGAAGCAGTTGTGTCTAGATGATATTCAAAAAGAGTCGAAAACCATTACAGAACTCTCACGACATGAGAAATTGAAAAATCTCATCATCAGTTTGTTTTCGTGAAAAGTGGCCATCTCGTTAACTTCGTTAAAAAAGTCTCTGAGTGATTGAAGTAGGATCTAAAAGTAACCTCAGAATTCGAGAAACGGATAATACCGCTATATATGAAAAACACTAAGAAATCATAAAACCCTTTGAAATTATAGTCCCTCATAAATCAACACAGCATTATCTCGTTTTATACAGATCAAAAGATATAGATGTAGAAATTGATAAATTCGATGTTATCTGCAGCATAATGTGAATCAACTGAGAGAAGCACTAAATTAGATAATGTTCGTATCCACCTTCACTTACTTATAGACAAAGAAAAACTAGCAGTGAAATAACATGAAATAGTTCCACTGATATCATATTTTAGTGTTCTGAAAAATAAAACTAGGAACTGGGGACGATCTTCACTGAAAAGCTTCAATACTTACTTAAGATATAGATGACTAGTTTGGAAAATGGAATGAAGCATGTGAAAATTGCATTCTACTATGTTAATCACTACTACAGTAAATAATATGAGATAAAATAAGATCAAATCTGATGGAGTTCTGATAGGGTATTCAAATTATGTTCATGAAGGTTAAATACGAAGTATATTGTTCATTTCGATGGTGGCTGGAGGTAGTCGACAGGAAACCCTGGACCCGAGTTTCGTGCTACATGGCACTCGTCAGAAGGTTTACCTCTAATCTTGAGGGAACTGGTGCTCCCTGACGGATTCGATCCCGTGTCACCCAGCTTCACAGTCAGGGAGCATCAGTATTGAGTCACCTAGACTGGTGACCACATAGCAACTTGGTCGATAGCATTCGATCTGCACCCAGAAGGACTTGAAACACATGAGATTGATCACCACCCAATGATCAATCAATTGCGATTGTTCATTTCATTTATCTAATCAAATTTACAAGAATATCAATGAATAAAGAGAGATACGAACTCCGCCTGGAGCTCCCTCTGAGGCTATTGTCAATCCCAAACCTGGATAAAGAAGGAGGGTTGGACATGGGGTTAGTGACCCCAACCCGTAGAAAACTAACTTGCTAAGAAAACGCTCACCAGAAAGAAAAATATTTTAAACTATTCAAACTCTGCCTTGGAATTTAGAAGGTCTTCATTTAGAAGAGTTATGAAGCCGAGTTCCTTCGGAAGTCACAAGGCTAATGCTACTTCTGACAACCATAGTAACGATTAATTCAGGTACATGGAATACTCGTACAATGTGAAAAACCAGGAGTCTTCTAAATTACTACAGAAAGAGAAATACAATTACTTTTATCAATATAAAAAAGTGGATATTTTAGTCTTCAAATAATAAATTAATAATCATTTCATAATGTCCAAATTCATTAACACATCTCATTTATTGTCTATATATAAAATATGAATTGCGCCATATGGTCAAATGATAGCCAATCACAATTCAACAAGATTTTGATTGGTCAATTCATTTAAATGTTTATTATTTCTTAAATAATTAGCCTAAGGGGTGTTGCTTCAATATGATTGGGTAAAAAGAAAATGAAAGTGAATTCCTCCTTTAAGAAAGATAAATTATTATTTATCATTTTGATAACCATTCAAGTTATTTTAGGATCATATTTTATTTCTCTTCAATTCATGGAACTTTCTTATTTCATTCAATATTTGATCACTTTAATAGTTTACATTAAATTGATCTATTCAACAACGGAGTTGAATCAACACCACCACCACCAACAACAACAACAACAACTAGATCGTTTAGCAACATTTTCATTAAAATTTCTAGAATTTCATAATCATGCACATCGACGTATTGATGGTAGTTGTTGTGGTCGTCCTAAACAATCATTATCTTCATTAATAACTACTATAAAAGTAGAAACAGAAATATGTAAAGCAGAATGTGCATTAGAATTTCGTATTTGTATTGAACCTTATACAGTAATTAATATATTATCGAATAATACAAAAATTTATAATGGTCCTTGTATGTACGGTGAAGTATATACTGGTCATTGGGGTAATACAGATATTACATATGGATTATTAGAAGCCAGTGTACACTCTATTGGAATTATACATCCATGGCCGGTAAGTTAATGACTGGTTTATTGTAATATTAAGTTTATTTTATGAATATTATATAATATCTGAAAGGGATTTTAATGATCGTAAACTAATTCAAGAGAAAGATTGTAGAAAAAATGTATGCGATAATTACTTCGAAGTGTTCGAAATCATGTTTTTACATAGAGAATGAATTTTAAGGTACATTCAACTTACTCGAAAATAAACAGAATACACCCATTTAGACATTAAATAAGAAAGATCAATTCAGCGAACTCATTTTCAAAGCTGTACAGTTGAAAAATATATATACAGGATGATAATAATACTGATAATAAACTTGTTATACATGATGACAGTGAAACAACTAGACTGCATCTTCTTTGAATTGCCGAAGCAATAGCTATACATTTGGAAAAACCAGAATTGTATGTGCAAAAGAGACTGGTGCAACCTGTTCTTCTACCATGGTCTTAATGTATTAAAATATTTGTCTCTTTCTTCATACTCTTCTTCCTTTACAGCCATCTGCTGCACTCTCCATCTTCCTCTTAAATCTTCTACCCCTAACTGGTTCATTTTGTTTCCATGATCATCCTTATTACATTTTATCTCAATTTCAACATTTATCTTATCATGTTGAGCTATCCTTTCCCAATGATAATTTCCCTATCTATAATTTGATGAATACTTAAGCCATTAACAATCAAACGATTATTAAACTTTCCTTGTTTTAAAATTTCTTTAATACCTTTGTTTATTTAACCTCACTGTCACCATGTCTAACCGAAGTTTATTATCGGTATTATTATTATCACGTTGAAATATGTATAAATATATTTGCGATTGTACAGCATTGAAAATGAATTCGCCGAAAAGAGGGGGAGAACACTTCGCTGAACTATTCTTTCTTACTTGAAAATCACAATAAATTTCACTTACTGAGTTGCTTCAACTTACCGTTATAGTTAATTTATAAACTAACAAGTCGATCATTCTATACCCTTAATAATACACATCATATTTGAAACATGTTTCAACTTTGTCGGTTAGAATTTTTTAAAAAGGCAAAAACAACCATTCACATTTATAAAAAAGTTATTCAACCGAAACTCCTTCTGGTTAAATTTCCTTAAACAAAAAAGACTCCATTATGCGATTGATTTAACTAATCACACTTGATGATACACAGTCACTATCTCCTTTTTACCTTTAGGCTAATGTTATGAATGAATAGGAAACTGATAGGGTTCAATGCGTGAAAGTAAATGAACGCAATAAATGAGTATTAAATTATACACTGAAAATAAATCAAAACCGTATATGAATAAATTGACTTTTATATGTTTCAATTACATTGTTCGGTAGTCCAATTTTAATAAACCATACTGAGTAGCCCTATTTATATAAATGGGCATATATAATAAGCATTATGATAGGATTGAACGGTTGTAACTAATTCACTAAGCCATATGATCTATTCCTTCTTAACATAGCCTTACTAAGTAGTATTGTATATGAGAAGCTAATCTATTACTTCCTTACTTACCCCTGTTACTCCTCGTGGAGAAGCATAGGCTGCCTACCAGCACTCTCCATCCAACCCTGTCCTGGGTGATCCTTTCCAAATCTTTTTAGTTTTTATTCATGTTTTTCATATCTTTCATACACATAGTTCCCTTTATTATTTTAAAGAGAGCAAGAACAAAGGTTGGTGCAGAATAATATGAATTCATTTTATTTCGTTAGGTTCTCATCAGCTGCTTACAACCTAAAATATTTGAAATTCAACATTATTACAGATATTGACATTTCGTTAGAGTTAATGAGGTCATAAGATTTTGTTTCAAATATATAGAGTTTGGAAGGGAAGGTTCTAGAAAACTGAAATAGTGATTAGAAATCATATCTGCTTATATTTCTCGAGGTAATGTGTTCTTCGGCCTTCGAATTTTCCGCTTCTCTTCAGCATTCTAAGTTAGTGTTTGCCTCGTGATATAGTTTGATGACTTCCGTAATGCATATCCCATCTACTTCCATTGTCTTTTCCTAAGTTTCTCCTCAATTGGAAGCTGATTTGTTCTCTCCCACAGAAGGCTGTTACTGATGGTCTCCGACCAACGGATGTTGAGTATCTTGCGTAGGCAGCTATATATAAAGACTTGCACCTTCTTGATGGTGGTTGTTGTAGTCCTCCAAGTTACAGCTCCATACAATAGAACTAACTGTCTTGACGTTCGTATTGAAGATTCTGACTTTGGTATTAGTTGATAGTTGTTTTGAGTTCTATATGTTCTTCAGTTGAAGGAATGCGGCGCTTGCTTTGCCAATCCTCGCCTCTACGTCTGCATCTATTCCTCCTTGTTCATCGATGATATTTCCCAGGTAAGTGAAGGATTCTAACACAGACTAATCAAGTGCAAATCCGATTGCCATCAACTAGCAAATAGAAACACTCGAAAACTCCAATAACTTAATTGTACGACTGTATAGATAGTTTACATTTTACTAAAACTCTTAATCGACAATTTTTCTAACTGATACGAACTGACTAAGTAATCAAATTGTTATCACGAACCCCTTAACGATGAAAACAAACAATTTTTCATTCATCCGAAAATGAAATTGTCCTATTCATTTCCATTTTCTTCTACTATTGCTCAACATGAGTTGTTATTTACCTTATTTGTATCAGAATGGGTTTTGTGAAGAATTTTAGAATTTTCACAGTTTTTGAAATCATGAGTCAGTTGAAGCTAGACCACCATTGAAAACCTGGAAGCACTGGACGGCCGTTTCGTCCTGGTATGGGACTCCTCAGCAGCGCGCATCCACGATCCCGCACCACGCGGGGCTCCAACCCAGGACCTACTGGCTTCGCGCGCGAGCACTTAACCACTAGACCACTGAGCCGGCATCCAACGGTGTTAATGTCTAACTTCAACCAATCCACGAAGTTGCGCCACCGTACACCATTGTCTTCAGTGAGTTGTTATCTCACAACAGACCGGTTGAACTCCACTGGTAACGGCTTCTCACTAGAACTTCAGGAGTTTTTCCTAAAGTCAGTCACTAGTGAGCAGTTGATTATTATTATCAGAATGGGTTAGACATTAACACCGTTGGGTGCCGGCTCAGTGGTCTAGTGGTTAAGTGCTCGCGCGCGAAGCCAGTAGGTCCTGGGTTGGAGCCCCGCGTGGTGCGGGATCGTGGATGCGCACTACCTTATTTGTATCTTGATCCTTAATGTTTTGAAAGTAAGATTTTGATCAATTGACAACATTCATTATTTGTAAATATTTCTAAGAAGTATTTTATACATGTTTGATAAAACTATTTTGTACAGAGTAGTATACTTATGATATCTATTAAGTGATAGGAATAAATAGAATCAAGTAGAAATTTATGTTCTGAATATTTGAATCACACTTTTACATCTGATTTAGCTCATCAATGATTGAAACTCTCGACTTCTACTAAAAAGAAGAGGGGGAATCTGTTGATTGGGTTATTAACATTAATTAATTAAGATTATGGGGAGCACTTGTCTGTCACTGTCTGTCTTTGACCTACACGACCGACTTGAATAAGAGTTAGTAATAAGTTAAAGACACTATCAAACTAGATTAGGTAATGATAACAGCAGTTGACGAAGGAAATGTCTCCACTGGTCTATGTACACTATTCGGTGGAAACTTTTTGTTTGGCGTCTATACGATTTAATGCTAATCTTTAATTGTAGACTGTTAGTCATTTCGCTCAAAATTTATTTTAATGAAGCAAATGAATACATTCACTATGTTTCTTCAAAGTTCAAGTCTTATTACTATCGTTCTTTGATAACACATAATTTGATAGTTGTAGACAGTTCTTAGGAAAATTACTAAAACCCAAGATTTTTGCCAGTTAACACTTGTCAGTAAGGCATAACTAGAGTTTTAAAAACAAACCGATACTCCCTCTGAATTTCCAATTCACATTGCCCAATCTCACTGTGTTAAGGTGATAAAACAGAGTTATCTAGGCCATGACTATATTTACCGTAGTCCATTCAATGTTGATCCATATCGATCCATATCGATGTTCAATGCATTCAAATTGTTTATCATAGTTACTCAGTCAACCCAACATGTATCCTCACAATATATAATTATATAATTTGTAATTAACTGCATGATAATCTGTTTAGGATGCACACATCCCAATAGAGACTGATAAATTACATTCTGGATTATCAATAACAGGACAATTTAAATACTAATATTTTCATTGTCCGTTCAACAAATAACTGAGTGTTTACATTTGTTAGCTTAATGAACAATCAGTTGACGTTTCAAACAACAGTTAGTAGATTAAACTGTAAATCTGAACAACAACATTGTGACATGAAACCATCCAGTAGAATAATAGTGAATGAGATAAAGTATTCTTCTTAACTTCTACTACTATAAAAACTCCAAATATAGTTACTATTGACTCTAGTGGTAGCTTGAATAGAACTACACAATATAACGGTATTGTTCTTACACTAAAATTTGACAAGTTGTTTGTCCGATAATAGATCTACAATACAATTCTTATCACTGACTAACATACATTTTGCTCAGAAATCCTTAAATAGAATACAGTTTTAAAATTAAGTGGAATATTAAAAAGAGTTTTGGAAAATTTGGAATCAAATTATCATTCAATTCACTTGGTATTATATACTTGAATCGTTCCATTGGTTTGAGTCCTAGAGTGAATATTAAGCCGATGAGTCCAAAATAGGACGAAACTCGCGTTCTGTATTCCACTGCTAGCCACTATCCATCTTTGCTCAACATTATTATTATTATTATATATAAAACTGTTAAATATATGTGATTGTAAGTATAAGGTCAATTTCCATTGAAATCATGTTCTCATTATTGACTAGCTTCAAAAGGAAATTTCAGCAGTTCTAATGAGAAGCCATGACCAGTGGAATTCAATCGAGTCGGGTATCAGGCAGTTACCTAACAATGATTATGGAATATAGTCACACAATATTGTGGTTTGATTAAACTTAAACATTAGCACCACTGAATGCTGACTCAATCGTCTGGTGGTTAAGCATTTTTATAAAATTTAAGTTCCTGAGTTCTACTGTTTTGTGTGGAGTTGTGAATGAGCACTGTTAAGGAGTCTCATAAAATGGACTTCCTTTTTGTTATTTATGTTATGTATGAGAATTTCTAAGGAAATATAGTTGAAACTGACTACGGAATATGAGAATAGGGTCAAGATTAAAGAATTCGTTTGAATGAATGCAGTGGATTTTAGTTAATTGTTAGCCAATCATTATAAACAGTTGTGTAAACACATTGTTTACGGGAAGTAAATTGGCAGTAATAATATTGCAAAGTATAAATAGATTTTATATCTTTGATGAATCTTTTCGTATCTTCTACAGATTACTTTAAATGTAAGTTGAGAAAAATAAGAAAACATTAGTATGTAAATGGATTCATAAAGGGACATAGATCATCAGTCTTCCCAAACATCAACAACATTCAAATACATTTTCAATAGTCTTTACATAGTTCTTAGTTAGGGTTATGTATTTAAGGTTAGAAGTAGAATTCTAGGGTTAGGGTTTTTTTCGTATCACGAACTAATACCAACTATTAAATTTAGTTGGTGTTGTTTACTTGTATCTCCCCATTGTTATTTCGGGCTACAGTTGATTAGTATATTGTTGGCATATGTGTAACGGTACTGAGTTCACGTTTCAGAGTAAACATCAATTCTGAGATGCAGGTATATCCAGAGGACAAGTCTAAAATACGATTCCACTGTTAGCCAATATCCCTTTACTTATGACACCAACTATTATTATGTTAATAATGCTTTGTAGCTATGCGAATAAATGAATTTTACAAGAAAATGAAATCAAAGAAATGCTATTCTAAAAAATGATGAATTCATTTGTAAAGGAATACTCCCTGAACTGGATGGTTTGGTCGTGGAGCTTTCGTCGTTCCTCTGAACGACATCATCAGCATAAACTTCAGGTAGAAGTGGAGTGTTCGAATCTCTCCACATGTGGTTCAACATCGAGGTGTACAGAACAAGCTGTGAACCAGATGTGGAGAGATTCGAACACTTCACTTCTGCCTGAAGGTTATGCTGATGATGTCGTTCAGAAGAACGATGAAAGCATCACGACCAAACTATCCAGCTCAAAGAACAAAACTCCATCAAGCTCATCCATCTGAGCTACAAATCTTCGCCACCATCTTAAGAATAGTCCTTACAGGTTAGATTTTATTTGATGATTAAGAGTTAGGTCTCAACTTGATTATGATACACTGTCCATAGAAATAGAAATTCTTATTTGATATGTTTAACACTATAATTTTTAAAACAACTAGTTCCTTTGATAAATTTCGATAATGCAATGAGTAGACGAAAGTTTATCAGAATTATGTGATGATATATTTGCGCAAAACACGTACATAGGGAGGAGCAATGGTGATTTGCAGTTAAGAATGGGTGAACACATACCCAAATGGCTACAGAAACAAATGAATTCCAATGATCAAATAAGATCACAGGATAGACAGGCATCATCCTCCACTGCGAAACATTTGATTGAGACCGGTCATAAGGTTGACATCAAGTCAGCATTTGTAATGTTATACAAAAGTCTTTAAAGGAGTATGCTAAGATTTATTGAACTCTTAGCTATACGGAAACTGAAACCCCCTTTATGTGTTCAAAAACAATTTGTCCTTACACTTAACCTACCCTGGTAATACTGATTTATTATCCAGAGTGGTTATCACATTATAAGAGATGGTTAGTGATTAGCAGTGGAAACCAGGTGATGCGTTTCGTCCTACCTCGGACTCGAACCCAGTACCTTTCTCTTCAAACGCTAATTACGTCATCCTTTTAGCTACTGAGTCACATTCTTTTCGTGTACTTTGTTTTTTTATCTTTGTTACGGCTTACCTTTAACCTGTCTAGTTGACCTTTTAGTTTTCATATAGAAATGTCTTAACAAGTATATTAGGTGTGATCAGATTGTTCGAAGTGTATTGCGCAAATATATCATCACATAACTTTGATAAACTTTCGTCTACCCATCGCATTATCGAAACTATAATTTTCACTCTATGTTGTTAATATACAAACATTTCTAGCGCTGGTTACAAATGATACTTGAATTTTGCTCATTCTTCCAATCTTCACTGACTTATTACTCACCAAACTGTACTTTTACTCAAGTCTGTTTTGTGTATACCTCAAGTGGTAGTCAAATAGGTCATTAACATGTAACTCACTCAATTCAATTTGATTTAGATAATCAATTCATAACAAAAAACGGCCATCATTTCATTAATCTGATTCAAAATGAAGTAAATCAGTGTATACTTGATAAATCGGTTGTATCTTGAATATAAGTTGTTTGAGTGCTAAACTATTGTGAACCATTCATAAATATATAAAATGATTAACAGGGACATTTTGTTTTTATACTTCATTTTTACAACTAAGATATTCAATCAATCACTCACTCACACATTCACTCACTCACTCACTCACTCACTCACTCACTCACTTACTTACTTACTTACTTACTTACTTACTTACTTACTTACTTACTTACTTACTTACTTACTTACTTACTTACTTACTTACTTACTTACTTACTTACTTACTTACTTACTTACTTACTTACTTACTTACTTACTTACTTACTTACTTACTTACTTACTTACTTACTTACTTACTTACTTACTTACTTACTTACTTACTTACTTACTTACTTACTTACTTACTTACTTACTTACTTACTTACTTACTTACTTACTTACTTACTTACTTACTTACTTACTTACTTACTTACTTACTTACTTACTTACTTACTTACTTACTTACTTACTTACTTACTTACTTACTTACTTACTTACTTACTTACTTACTTACTTACTTACTTACTTACTTACTTACTTACTTACTTACTTACTTACTTACTTACTTACTTACTTACTTACTTACTTACTTACTTACTTACTTACTTACTTACTTACTTACTTACTTACTTACTTACTTACTTACTTACTTACTTACTTACTTACTTACTTACTTACTTACTTACTTACTTACTTACTTACTTACTTACTTACTTACTTACTTACTTACTTACTTACTTACTTACTTACTTACTTACTTACTTACTTACTTACTTACTTACTTACTTACTTACTTACTTACTTACTTACTTACTTACTTACTTACTTACTTACTTACTTACTTACTTACTTACTTACTTACTTACTTACTTACTTACTTACTTACTTACTTACTTACTTACTTACTTACTTACTTACTTACTTACTTACTTACTTACTTACTTACTTACTTACTTACTTACTTACTTACTTACTTACTTACTTACTTACTTACTTACTTACTTACTTACTTACTTACTTACTTACTTACTTACTTACTTACTTACTTACTTACTTACTTACTTACTTACTTACTTACTTACTTACTTACTTACTTACTTACTTACTTACTTACTTACTTACTTACTTACTTACTTACTTACTTACTTACTTACTTACTTACTTACTTACTTACTTACTTACTTACTTACTTACTTACTTACTTACTTACTTACTTACTTACTTACTTACTTACTTACTTACTTACTTACTTACTTACTTACTTACTTACTTACTTACTTACTTACTTACTTACTTATGTCTGTTAGCCATCGTAGAAAACAATTATGCTTAATACCACTTAGATTTAGTGATGTAATCAACTATATCCATAGAGATCAATAAAGGTACAACGACTACAGTTGTCCATAATGTCTTCAATCCTTAGTAGAAGTATGATATTTAGCAATTTCGGTCACTGTACTATGCATTTAATGAGTCAATATGTGAGTAAGTGTATGAATGAGTAAGCTACTGTTAAACGTTACAGTGTGACTTTCATCAAAGATGTCATTTGAAGTGGTTGGAATTATTCTCAGTTATCTGTAATGAGTCAATCGATGTAGCATATCTGAAATCCCCAAAATGAAAAATTACAAATACAATGAAAGTTAGAATTTGGAATGTAAAGCCAAAGTAAAATCATACTGAAATTCATAAATCACTCACTAAATGAAGAAAAACAAGTGGCTGAAAGTGTTAGATACGTTAGAGATGTTTATTGAGCAATGAAAGCATCGTGGATTACATAAACGCGAAGCAATTCTATAAAGGTCATTCTAATCATTACCTTGATTGGTTAGTTGGATAGTCGACTAAGAATCAAACTAACTCATTATAACTTTTGGAGTTCTTCATTCACTGTACATGAATAAATCTATAGGCAATTGAATACAAATCGTTCACAAGTGATTGTGACGAAGAGGTCTTTAAACTAATGTTTACAAAGTAACTAGGCAGAAACAATCATCTAGAGTTTAATAATATCCAGCCGTTATCCAACTAATATCATTTAGTAATGAATATAATCCACCTTTCCACCTCTCATTACTCTAGAAATAACTCTGTCCTATTATAAGATGACGTATACACTCAATTTTTCCTATTTCCTAATGAATACCGCCCACAATATTACCCACATTTTTGTCTTTTTGATTGTAAAATTTGCTATTTGAAGGTAGATGATACACTTACGTGAACAAAATTTGAGTATTGTTATGTGCAAGATGTCTTCATTGTGCATAATTGAACAATAGAGTGGTTAGTGATGAGGTTAAACACAAGATACAGGGAAAACGTAGGAAACCAACTGGTGAGGTTGTGAATCTTCATCAACTGAGATAAAGGAGAAATGTACTATGCATATTCAACCACTGCACAACTTGATGCACAATATTAGTTAGAATAGGAATAGATTGAAGTAAAATTAATCTAAGGTGAAATCGGATACAGCATCAACACGACAACTTATTAACAACTGGACTGAGTTGTACAATCAGATTTGAGACCACTTGTTTAAATCTAACATGAACATTTGGATCAGTAATTGAAGATATCATGTGATATAACTCAGAATCAGTTATAGTGGAGCACATCCATTCACACGTTATTCATTCCTACTTCTTGAACTTCGAAATTATTTCGTAGGTTTTATTCCTCGAATTCATTCATACTTATTTGGACAGTATCCTACAATATTTAGTCTTTCTCACTATCATTAATTACATCTTCACAAACATGAAAGTGAATAGTAGTCAACTCTTGATTAATGATCCACTTTGAAAATTTATGATCTACAATATTGTTTCTGTTATACCTAGAAGGTTGTTGTTGATATACCGCGTATAATGTGAGCACTAAAACGCTAGAACCCTTCCAAGTCGCAATGAGAAGACAGAAGACTAATGTAAAGAATATTATTCCCAGACAGTGTCAATTATTGTACAAAATTGTCAGGTATTTATAGGTTTTAGTAAGAACGAAATCATTATTACAGTCCTCCAATCCGCATACGGGGGGTTATTAGCATTGTCCAATCGAGAAGCTACACGTAGGAATTCTAGAATATTCCTCCAAAAGGTGATAGGATGGAATATCTTCATCTCCTTCTGAGCCTCCTACAGCTTCCTTGAGTTCACCCGTGACCCGTCGTCACAGTTTCATGTTGATAATGAAATCAATGTTTACTGATAAGATAAAATAGGGATCACATCACACCATATTTCAGCCTGATCTCATCATATTCGCTCATAGGATCGGAAAATTGTAAATTCACTCTCAACTGAAATGTATAAGTGTTCATTATCTAATAAATACAATAAATTCAGATGAAATAACTGTTCAGTTCTCTCCTTCGCCCTCCAACACACTCTCTCCTTTATCTTTAATATTTCTCAACTCAATATCCAACTGTATTGAAAACTGGTGTCTTAAATCATATGAATGTAAGACTCTAATCTCCGCTTAACTATCTAGGCATTATAATAATGATATAACTTGATTATACGTTCTTATCCTTTTCTCGATTCCTTTCCAACAGAATATTCCTATACTTCATTTTAATGAAAATATCTATTAATCAATATTATCTTCATGTTTAGTGAATTGTAGTAAATTGTATAATCAATTCTATCTCTCTCTCTCTCCTTCCATCTCTCTCTCTCTCGTTTGCTCTGATGTGAATTACCATCTGGTCAGTCAATGTTGCTGTAGTTGTTGTTGTTGTTGTGTATGTTTTTTTTCCCATTTGATTATTTTACACGGGGATTATTCCATTCGATGAATAAATTCTACTCAATTCATTGAATTCAATTTTCTCATTTATGTGCTTATTAAACATGAATATTTAGAAGAATCTTATAGCAGATGATACATTCTATTCTTCTTCCTTAAAGAATCCATTTCTTATATTCTATAGTCAACTAGTTTAAATGGATAACATAACAACAAAACTATATTAGTTTCTATGATATGAGAATAAAGAGAAATATGAAAGGGTAATAAGTTTACAAAACATAAACATACACCGACATCTATATATATATATACACACACATACACATATACACACACTTACATACATGAATAAGTAGAGTTAAACAGTTAGTGGGAAACGTGAGAATAAAAACAAATGACAATAACACCTGTTACTGTGATATCTATATATACTACTACTACTACTACTATTAATTATTCAGTATCTTACTAATAATAATGCACTATTTTATCATTCAAGTTTCTCTGTTCTTTTTTTCTCACTCTCACTCTCACTCTCTCTCCCCCTCTCTTTCTCAAAAGAAAATCTATCACAAATAATCAATAATCCCAATCGATATTTTGATGGAAACCAACTAAAAAACCCCACTTTTTTTGTTGTTTAAAAGGTGAACCATTCTCTTATTTGTCATTTATTATTCATTATGATAACTGGATAAACTATTTTCTTCTTTAAATGTTTATGTCATATTTCTTCTGAAAGTATGTGTATATGTAAGTGTGCACGTAGGTGTGTGCAAATGTGTGCAAATGTGTGTGTGTACGTATGTATTAGGGAAAAATGAGAACGTGTATTTGAGTACAGTAATAAGTGAATAAAATAACGACGAAAATGTATATTCCCTAATCACATTAATTATTTAATAATTAGAAGAAACATAATATTTATATTTTGCTATACATAATCTATAGAGTAATTTTTAAAATGTAACCGTTAATAAGTATTCAGTTAGGGGTTTTTATGAATATTATAATCACTTAATCGTTGAATTCATAAGTCAATTGAAGCTAGACGAGCATGAGGAACATGGAAAGATTGAACGACCGATTCATCCCGTTCGCGCAACCCGAACCCAGGTCCTATTGGTCTACGCGCGCGAACGTTCAACCTCTACATCATTGAGCTGGTTATTATCCAACGGTGTTAATGTTTCACTTCAACCAATCCACGAGATTGAGCCACCGTCCACCATTGTTTTCAGGGAGTTACTATTTCACAACAGACCTGATTGAACTCTACTGGTCATTGCTTCTCACTAGAACTTCAGGGAATAGCTGTTGGAGACAGTCACTAGTGAACCCCATACTAGGACAAAACTACTGTCCAGTGCTTCCAGGTTTTCCATGGTGATCTAGCTTTAATTGACCTATGAATTCAACTATTAAGTTTTAAAAATAATATTGTGACCGCTTTGTAAACACTAACTAAATTAATAATGAATACGTTACATATGCTTATTTTTATCGAGATCACGAACTGATTCAAGTTAGACAACTATTGGTAACCATAAAGTATTGGACAGTTGTTTCGTTCTGATATGGTACATAGGCCTTTGATTCGATCACTGGTGGTAGGGTCATAAGTGTGCGCTGCTGTGTAGTCCCATACTAGAATGATACAGACACTCAGTGCTTCTTTGCTATAAATGATTGTCTAACTTGGATGAGTTCGTGACCTCAATAAAAACACGAATTGACTTCGTGAATAAATGATATCGTATGTTAAGCATTGGAACTCTATGCCCTGAGATTTGATCATATTTAGAGGAATTATAGGTGAAACCTTTTGAGAAATCCTCCGATTAAGAATATTTAAACAATTTTCAACCACTATCTTCATTTTCGATAGCTTTCAAGAAGATCAATCATGCCTTATTATTAACCATCTTCAAATAAACACAGCTTTCATGTAGTAGTTACCAAACTGTGTGAATGACACAATTTATCGTTAGAATGTTGGTATTCTAAAATCCACATACCACGAACTCTCCTCCTAATTATTACAATGAAAGTACACTTTAAGGACAAGTCAATAAGAAACGAGAAAATGACTTTAAGGTTTATGCATAAAGTTTACAATACTACCTTAAAGAAGACAGAAATACCCAAACAAAATAAGACGTTGGTTGAAGGCAGTCAATAGGAACCCCTGGACGTTACTTTCGTGCTACATGGCATTCGTCAGCAAGGTGTACCTGTGCCATGTCACCAAGCTTCACAGTCAGAGATGTTACCATTGAGCTATTCGAGCCATGACCGTTCTCCTGTATGTCTGAGATGTGTTTAAAATTGATTGATCACTGGGTGGTGATCAGTGTTATATATGTCAGGTCCTTCTTAGTGCAGATCGAATCCTATCGACTAAGTACATTCAATCGCAAATCACTTAGGCTAATGGCCACATTGATTTGTCTATCCCTATCTTTATTCCTACAAACAAACGTCCCATATCGAGGTAGATGTTTGTCAACCAGACATAATACATGTCCTAACTAACTTTATCAATAACGATACATTACCTAATCAACCAATTTACTATCTTTACTTAATACTGTACAACTGGCCTCATCATTGCTTACTCACTACTCCCAAAAACTTGATCATGAGTGTTGATCCAAGTTCAAACTTTCTGTCAACTATTTAATTTAATTTTAATCTTATATATATGAGAAGGGGTTTTGTGGAGATTTTAGAACTTTCACTGATTAAAATCATGAGTCAATTGAAGCTACACCACCACAGAAAACCTGGAAGCATTGAACGGCCGTTTCGTCCTAGTATGGGACTCCTCATCCGTGCGCATCCACAGATTGGTTGAAGTTAGATATTAACACCGTTGGATGCTGGCTCAGTGGTCCAGTTGGTTAAGCGCCTGGCGTGAGACTGATAGGTTCTGGGTTCGGATCTCGTGTGGTGCTGGATCGTGGATGCGCACTGCTGAGGAGTCCCATACTGGAACGAAACGGCCATCCAATGTTTCCAGGTTTTCCATGGTGGTGTAGCTTCAATTGACTCGTGATTTCAATCAGTGATATATTTATTGATTGTTTTTTAGCATTTTAATCGTACAGTAGAACCATAAGACATACACACGCACATGTGCTTTTGTGTAAAGTTTCATTTCACATTCACTAAGAAACAACAACAACATTTTCATTGATTTTACAAAAGGAGGAAAAATAAGAAGGGTGAAACACTAATTCCTTCTCGTATTCATTTTTCTGTCATTTTTAAATGATCATTGTAATAAATATTTTTAAATGTTTTGTCAAGGTCACAACAACAGTTGTTGAATATTGAACTAAAACTTAATATATATATATATTAGAAATGTACATGATGACAATTATGATAATGATGAAAAGTGTACAACTGTTATTATATAAATGACTATATTATCTATCTATCTATGGGTCTATTTTCTTTTTCTTTTCCTTTATCTACATTCACATTAATGGTATATAAATAACTAATAGAGAAGAAGAAGAAGAAGACGAAGAAAAAACAATGCTACAGTTACATGTAGATAGATAGATAGATAGATAAAGGAAGGATAAGACAAGATTCACATACATTCATACATACATACATACATACATACATACATACATACATAAATACATACATACATGCACACACATTCACTTACACAAATGCACAAATATAAACATTGGAGAAATGCAAATGTCATCAAAACACAAAATCACTATTACTGTCATGGTTATTATTAGTATAAGTAGTAGTGGTAGAAAGTGTAAGAGGAAGGGTGAGGGGGGAGGGGGGACGAGTATATAGTGTAGTATTCTCTTTTAATTTACACTAAATGTGAAAATACAATGATATTGCACTTTTTTCTATAGATGGAAGACAAGAATGAATGGTGAGCGCACCTACTTACACACATGAACATTAAACCAAACCTCGTCAGTTGTTCAGTCAAATGACCATTTTTTCTTAGAAAACAAACACTTTCGTCTCCATACAAATAAATGAAATCCAAATTGTATAGAATAATTAGTATTATTTTGATGGAGTTTTGTTGTCTGAGGTGGATGGTTTTGGTCGTGGAGCTTTCATCGTTCTTCTGAACGACATCATCAGCACAAACTTCAGATAGAAGTGAAGTGTTCGTATTTCTCCATATGTGTTTCACAGCTTGTTCTGTGCACCTCGATGTTGATTGGTTCTTATTGACCTTAAATTTGTCATTGTTTACTTCTTCGTTTTGGCTGATGTCGTTCAGATGAACGACGAAAGCTCCACGACCAAACCATCCAGCTCAGAGAACAAAACTTCATCAAAATCACCCACCTGAGCTACAAATCTTCGCCACCAATTAGTCTTATTTTAATAATGAAATAAAACGAATAGAAAGAGATGATCTGTCATAAATACATAAATGTATCTTAACAATATCAACAATATATGTTCACTACTTAATTACGTGTTCATATATTGGAAAGAAGTATTGAGTATGAGTTTCATACTAATTGGGTTTTATCAACTTAAGTGTATCTATAATCTTTAGCGAATTGATGTTACTCTGAATATTTTAATCTATATCACCCATTGTCATAAACGAAGATGTTAACACTGAACTATTCTATTACAGACTGATCTCCTATACGGCTGATGACTAAGTTGTTATTAATTTTATGTTTATTTAGTGATCGAATTATACCAACTAATTGACAAGGTGATTACCAGTTTATGTGATTCGATATCACTTAGGATGTGTTAAAGCCTAAGTTGGCGATTGGAGGTAATCAAGTCGAAACCCTTAACCTTCGTTTCATTTTGATACAGAACTTACTTCCTTACTTACTTATGCCTGTTACTCTCAGTGGAGCATAAGCCGCCGACCAGCATTCTCCAACCCACTCTATCCTGGGCTTCCCTTTCTAGTTCTATGCAATTGTTGTTCAGCCTTCTCATGTCTGTCTGTCTCCATTTCTCGATGTAATGTGTTCTTTGGTCTTGACGATTCCAAGTGAGAACTTGATCAATAAAATTGAATCAACATTGCAAATTAGACAAACATGTCATTTAATCAGTGTAAACATGTAGATTTTATCGTGAAATGTGCGTGAGAATGAATCAGTAGTTAGCTGTATGTATGTCTTATATTATATATTTATAACTGACTTATAATAATTGAACTATGTCGAGAAATTGGTTACTTAGTTGAAGTGGTTTTGTGAATTGTTCTCCGTAGTGTTCATAGTAAAACGCTTAGGTCGTTCGCTTAATCCGTGATAGAGTTGTAGACATCCCCCCTTAATGTTGAAGAGTTTCATCCTAGAGTGAAACAACTATCCAGTGTTTTTCAAGTTTTCAGTAGTTCTCTAACCAACAAACCAACCTCTGATGTCAACTATACAATTCAATAATCTTTACAAACCCTCATATTAACAAACGAAAGTTCTATTTTCCATTCTAAGATTTATAAAATTTCCTTCTTTCCTCTCAATCACTTGGCAACAAAATAATAGAACAGGAGTATACATAATTTGCGAACAATATGTAAGGAAATTCATCCTTTCTTCAATCCTTAATATGAGTTCAATATCTAGCATTTTAGAGTACTTCACCGGTTATTTAATGTTTCAATACTGCATATAGAAGCGTAATTTGCACTGGTGACTTCATTTCAATCATCCAAAGCTATCTATATGTCTTCTGTGAACATAGTATTGTAGCGCATTCCAAATCGATGGATGAAGTAAGCAAATGAAGTGAAAGTTAGGACTCTTATTATACAGTATTCACTTACTAAGTAAACAATAAAATAATTTTTAATGGAGTTTTGTTCTCTGAGCTGGACGGTTTGATCGTGGCCATCGAAATGTCATGCAAATGACACAGAAAACAAAGTAGAACCATCCTAAAGAAGAAACTAATCAAAATCTTAAAACCATCCATGGAAGAAAACACAAACAAGTGCGTGGTCAACCTGTCAACCCGAAAGGGATTAAATTACAATACAAGCGACACCTCAAAACCGGAATTCTTCGCAGCACTAGAGTCATCACTCAGAACTTTCGGAGTAAGTGAAGAAACGCAACAAGATATAAGACGAACTATAGTACCGCTAACTCACAGGATGAAGGACAACAACCATCTGACTTCACAAGAACAAAAGGCTTTAAAGAAACTGAGAACTAGAAAAGATATTTTCATAGTTCCAGCAGACAAAGAACGCACCACAGTGATTATGGACAAAGAATAATACATCAAGAAAGCCGAGGAACTACTTGAGGGTAAAAGCATAAATCCACTCAAAAGGTTAAACAACCGAATCTCAAAAACTTTAAACAAGCTCGTCAAAGCAGTATAAAATACAAATCAAGATCAATGGATAATGAAATCCGACGGACAAGTGCTCCCTCGATTCTACACGACCAAACCATCCAGCTCAGGGAAAAAGACGCCATCAAAATCATCTCTCTGAGCTACATATCTTCCCCACCATGTCAGAACGATAAAATGCCAGACACTGGACGCATATTGAGCATTGTGACACAGACATATATTCTACTTCATGAAAAGATATCGATTGTGTGCTTTGAAAAAGTTATCCTTTCATATTTACATTTTTATTCGATATATTAGAAATGCATGCTATTTATTTATCATCATATACTCACTAGTGACTAGCTTTAAGATGGATTTCTTGTAGTTCAGGTGAGAAACCGTGACCAGTGGAGTTCAGTCCGTGTCAGGTAGAGACAAACATCTACCTCAGACATTGAATGAATAGTTATACAAGATTATGAATCATTCGAAGTCAAACATTAACACCGTTAACTATCAGCCAACTCAGTGGTCTATAAATTGAGTATTTGTACATGAGACTGAACGTCCTGGGTTCGAATCCTTTTCAGTGTGGGATCGTTAAAGAGTCCCAGCTTACATCGACTCATGTATTCAACTATTAAACTCTGTTTATTTATTAAAACTTCACTTCAATTGTTTTATATTTGCCGAAAAACTCATTTCATATTCAATATTTAAAATTATACTTGAAATTTAATCTTTTATGTAAGTGTGTTTTATGCGGTTTGTGTTTAGCGCTAAACACAAATCAAATTTCTGACACTATACATTATGTATATTCATTTATGTATATAACAAACAAGCAAAATATAAATACCCAAGAGATTTTCTTTTCAAACAATTTGACTATGACTACTATGATCATGTTGAAGAACAAGATGCAGAGGATTCGTTTGTGTGTGTGTGTGTGTGTGAATATGACTGTGTGTGTGTGTGGATGTGCCAATAAATGTATACACCCATTTGAATGAGTCCTTGTTTTGTACATATGGAAAGTTATTACATCTTATTAAAGAAAATATTTTTGATGAATGATGTTATTGTCGATATTACTGATGATGTATGACATTCCATTGACGTGAACCTAATTAGATTAAACATGAATGAAATGAGAAATGGTGGTTAGTAAATCTTTCTATCACAATAATAGCTACTAATACTACTACACTTATATGAAATGTATGCCTTTCTTCTATGTACATATATATATATATATGTGGTGTTTAAATGAATAAATGAAGGGGACAATTGTACACATAGTCATTTACTTATTTACAAAATAAAAGCACTCACATTTGTATCACATACAGACAAATTTGAGATGAAATAAATTTTGACACAATTACTCAAGGGGAATTATGATTATAATTCAAATCAGTTGATGAGGTAGACAGTGTGTGTGGGGGGGAGGGGAGGTAGAAGAGGATGATATAAATGAAATCATATAGAGCACTAGAAATCGATTGTATTTAGTAAGATTAATTAAACTTTCTAAGAAAATAAAAAGAGAAGAAATAGAAATGAACACAAGGTGAGTAACTTTTTAAGAGATAACTATTGAATTCAGTCGTTTTGTGCAGTTTTATTTAGTAGTGAAAATATTTGCCATGATAATCAAATACTTAGCAATAATTTCTACTCCTACTATGATTAGTTACTTACTTAATTACTTTCGCCTATTACTGCCAATAGAGCACAGGCCATCGGCCAGCATTCTTCAACCCACTCTATCCTGGATCTTCCTTTCTAATTCTATCCAACTGTTGGTCATCCTTCTCATGTTTGTCTGTCTCCATTTCTCGATGTAATGTGTTCTTTGGTCTCCCTCTACTCCTCCTTTAGCCTTCCATGTGAGAGCTTGCCTTGTGACATAGTTGGGTGGTTTTCTCAATCTATATCCTATCCACTTCCAGCGCTTCTTCCTGATTTCTTCCACTGCTGAGATCTGGTTTGTTCTTTCCCAAAGTAGGTTATTGCTGATAGTGTCCGGTCAACGGATCCGAAGTATTTTATGCAGGCAACTGTTAATAAACACTCGCAACTTCTGGATGATTACTAACAAGTTTTTATAAATCATTTAATAGTTGAATTCATGAGTCAATTGAAGCTACACCACCATGGAACACCTGAAAGAACTGGATGGCTGTTTCGTCCCAGTATGGGACTCCTCGGTAGTGCGTATCCACGATTCCGACTCGCGAGACCCCAACCCAGGACCTATCAGTCTCGTGCGCGAGCGCTTAACCACTAGATCACTGAGGCATCTGTCATCTAACGGTGTTATTGACTAACTTCAACTAATCCACGAAATTGCACCACCGTCCACCGTTGTCTTCAGTGAGTTACTATCACACAACAATCCCGGTTCGAATCTCGCAGGTCGGGACCATGGATGCGCACTGTTGAGTAGTCCCATGTTAGGATGAAACGGCCATTCAGTGCTTCCAAGTTTTCCATGGTGGCCTAGTTGCGATAGACTCATCAATTAAATTATTAAATTGTTATTTATTTAATACAAAATATGAGCACAATATTTGGTTGTTGTTGTTGTTGTTAATTTGATTACTGAATATTGTGTGTGTTATAGACAATCTTATTAGAAGAAAAAAATAAAACAAAGAGATTTCCAATCATTCCTATAGATATACCCATATATGTACACGGATACACACAACCATGTGAACGTGTGTACTCACTAATATACACACGTACATACATACATACATGCATACATACATACATGCACACACAATGTACATAATGAGTAGTGACGATCGAAATACTTTCGAAAAATACTAATCAGGAGATTATTATTATTATTATTATTATTATTATTATTGAATATAATAATGTGGATAAACTATTGAATATTCACTTCATTTTGTCGTTGTTATAATAAATTAAATTAACTCTTGTTTATTCAATGGACAAGTTCATTATTCATTCATTCATTCATTCAAACAACAGCAACAGCAACAAAAAGTTTGTTACTATTACCTTCTTTTTCGTTCTCTTTTCGTTCAGTTTTTGTTTTTGGCTACATTATAGATAGAATTAACGCTATAGATAGTAACAGGGTATACACATATACACACACACACAAATGCACCAGTGTATAACCAATAGTACAATGAATTTTCTAGTGTTATTTTATACACTTCATCTTAGTTAATTTTCTCCATACTACTGTTGCTTACTTACTAACCTTCTTCTTCTTCTGTTCTTTCCATGAGTTGTGTTTTCAGCAATTTTTGATTCATCCTACTTACTACTACTACTACTACTACTGCTACTACTACTACTATCAATGGAAGTAATAGTAGTATATTTGTATGAAACATCCGTTCTTCACATAATTTCTCATTCCTTTATTCTTTTTTTTCTTTACGATTACTTATTTTTGTTTATCCTGTGGAGTTTTTTTCTTCCTCAATCTAACGGCACTAATTAAATTTATGGTCATTTGTAAAGAATCTTCTCGAGCGTGTGATTATTTGTGAGTACATGCGTACGTGCGTGCATGCGTGCACGTGTGTGTGTGTGGATACGAGCTCATTTTTTCCCCTGATTTCCCTTTAATATTGGCCCCACTAAATATATCTCTGTATGAGTTGCTTAATTATTTAGTCAATTGATTAGTGAATGAATGAATGAATGAATTTACTACTTACAAGTAGTTTGTTTCATTTATTTTAACAATCATCATAATAAACTGAACAGACATATTTTATTTTAGGAAAAGATAACCACATAACGTAGAAATTAGGTTTACTTGTCTATGTATCCACATATATATATTCAAGCATTAATGTATACCCAAGAATGTATATAGTTTCATATATATGTATATATCTGCACACACACACACACACACTAGTTTTGTTTTGTATATTCTATTGATGTTATTTTTGCTGCTTCAAGTTATGCATATTCATGAATGTTGTTTAATTAAGTAGTATCTGTTGTGTTATCCTTTTGATTAAATATTTATTCTATGTATATATATATATATATATATATATATATATATATATATATCTAGTCAATAATAAAGACAGAATATGCCCTAAGGATCGAAAATATGATGATAAAATAGACCTTTACTATTCATTCAACATGTTTAGATAGAATATGAACTATGAGTAATGAATAGTTTCTGAAAGAATAATTAATTCCAGATATGATTGAATGCTGAGAATGTTATATAACAAATTGATTGATGATGAAAGATACAAACTACTAGTTGTCGAATATGGGAATTTATATCGATTATACTTGATATTACTTACTTACTTACTTACTTACTTACTTACTTACTTACTTACTTATTTACTTACGCCTATTACTCCTAATGGAGCATAGGCCACAGACCAGCATTCTCCAACCCACTATGTCTTCCGCCTTCTTTTCTAGTTCCATCCAATTCTTGTTCATTTTTCTCATGTCTATCTCCATTTCCCTGCATAATGTGTCCTTTGGTCTTCCTCTTCTCCTCCTTTGGCCTTGAGGATTCCATGTGAGGGCTTGTCTTGTGACATAGTTGGGTGCTTTCCTCAATGTGTGTCCTATCTACTTCCAGCGCCTCTTCCTGATTTCTTCCTCCACTGGGATCTGGTTTGTTCTCTTCCACAGTACGTTGTTGCTAATAGTGTCCGGCCAACGGATCCGAAGTATTTTGCGTAGACAATTGTTAATAAACACCTGTATTTTCTGGATGATGGCTTTCGTAGTTCTCCAGGTTTCCGCCCATACAGTAGAATTGTTTTGACATTTGTATTGAAAATCCTGATCTTGGTGTTAGTTGACAGTTGTTTTGAGTTTCAGATGTTCTTTAGTTGTAAATATACTGCTCTCGCTTTACTGATCCGCACTTCCACATCTGCATCAGATCCACCATGTTCATCAATGATGCTGTCCAAATATGTAAAGGTTTTCACATCTTCTAGATCTTCTCCATCAATTGTGATTAGATTGGTGCATGCTGTGTTTTATCGGAGAATCTTGCTTTTCACTTTCTGCATATTGAGACCTACTGCCTCTGAGGCTGTTGCCACACTGCATTTGTTGTTGCGTTTGGGATAGAAGGGCCAGATCATCTGCAAAGTCTAGATCGTCCAGCTGTATCTTAGATGTCCACTGTATCCCATGCTTCCCTTCAGATGTTGACGTTTTTAAGATCCAGTCGATCACCAGGAGAAAGAGAAAGGGTGGGAGTAAGCAACCTTGTCTGACACCGGTCTTTACTTTGAACGAGTCTGTGACATGTCCTCCATGAGCAATTTTGCAGTTTAATCCATCATCCATTATGATGGATACTTGATATAAGGGGTAATAAATCCATAGTTCATAGTCCCTTAAGCTTTATTCATCGGTTCTAACTACCTGATTGAGGTCGATCCAATTATCTTAAGCGATCAATAGAGACAATGAATGATAAAGCACAGAATACGTTTCAGTGACATATTTATTCACTCCTTGTATTCCCTTAGATGTTGGGTTTTGAGATTAACTCATACTTTTTTTTCTGTATGAATTCATTCTTCCTTTTTGAATCACGTTGTGTATATCGAATCTTTTCTACTACTTAAAACATTATCACTAGTTCTATTATTCTGGCATTAGTCTTCAGAATTTCATCTCACAGTGCTAATTTAATACTGTAACTTGAGTTGATGGATATATCTGTCGGGAATTAAATTTAAGGTTTTCATTACGAACTGACACCAGCTATAATGCTAAAACTCTATTTAGCCAAATGGATAAATGAAGTTCACGTCAAAATCCGAGATTTGTTATCTTATACCGGATTAGTTCATCCATAAATTATAGTCTCGCCAATTGTCTTTTCAACGAAATCATTTACTTAAGCTGTCCATTCGTATTTATAGTTGTATTTGTTATATTTGCTTTTATGAGTAGTAATTCTTAGTAGTACATATTAAGTCATTATTTAATAGTTGAATTCATGAGTTAATTGAAGCTACATCACCATGGAAAACCTGAGAGCATTGTACAGCCATGAGTCTCCTCAGCAGTGCACATCCATGATCCCGCCTCGCAAGATTCGAATTCAGGACCAAACGATCTCACTCGCCAGTGCTTAAGTTCTACACCGGCCAGCATGCAACGGTGTTAATGTCTCACTTCAACCAATCCACGAAATCGAATCACCGTTCAGTACTTCTAGGTTTTCCATGATGGTCTAGCTTCAATTGAATCATAAATTCAACCATTAAATCACTATTATGTCCACAAAAACCCTTCTCTGATTAAAGTTAATATTATTATGATTATAATTATTAGGTGATTAATAAATATTTTGTTATCGATTCATTATTGTTCGTTATGTTTCTGCTGATGTTGATCATAGTGGTTGCCGTCAATTTCTCTCTCACCATTTTGTATAATCCAACAAAATTGAACACGCAAAAGTGAAAACAACAACCACAACAACATAAAGCCCAGATTGATGAAGATTTTAATAGTAGGATGAAAGTTAAATAATTATGCTGATGTACTTCTATTTGTGTTGACACATATATACAGATGTACATACGTATATATATATATGTGTGTGTGTATGTGGACAATCCCATTCATTCATTCATTTACTCACCTACTCACTCACTCACTCACTTACTCACATACATACATAGTTACACAAGTAAAGTGGAATACTGAAAAGCACAAACAAAATGAAAATAAACCCAGTTAATAATTATCTACATACATCAACAAACCCACAAAAGATAATAACTTTATTATTATGAGTATAAAAATTTTAATTAGTAGTATCTTAGACAGTAGTAGTAGTAGTGGTAGTAGTAGTAGTAGTGGTAGTAATAACAGCAGTTATTATAGTACTATATATCTATTCAGTGGTAGGATTAAATAAAACATTTCATAAGTATTCAAGTTTCTTTTTATATATATGTATATCCATGTACATGTATGCATGTATGCGTGCACGTGTGTAGGCGTGCGTGCACGTGTATGTATGTGCTCGTGTGTGTTTGTGTAGAAAAGTAATAGAGTTCCTACTCATAACCATAGAGTCGCATGGGATTTAACTAGATTTAATTATATACAAAGGTTTTTACCAAAAAAGGGGATATATTTAAAACTAAAATTTTTTTTTCTCTTTTTCTCATAAATACTACTTAAAACAAATATTATGATTATAATCATTCACAAGTTAGAATAGACAGAAATCGATTGATTGATTGATTGGTTAGTTTGTTAAATCAATAAAGGTTGATACTAAGAAAGTCTATGAGTGAGTGAGTGAGTGAGTGAGTGAGTGAGTGAGTGAGTGAGTGAGTGAGTGAGTGAGTGAGTGAGTGAGTGAGTAAGCATACCAGACAATAACATCAAAGTTGTAAAGAGGTTTGATGAGATAAATAATGAATTTCAATCGTTCTTCTCTTTTTTTTTGATGGAGTTTTAATTCTCTAAGCAAGATGATTTAGTTGTGGAGCTTGACATCGTTCTTCAGAACGACATTATCCACAGTACAAACTTCAGGTAGAAGTAAAATGTTTGAATTTCTCCACATGCAGTTCATAGCTTTGTATTAAATGGAATAACGTTCCTCCAAAAATGGCTTCCATAGTTTATCAAAGCTTCTTGTTTGTCTGTTCACATCACAAGTATTAGTGTATAAGATAGTTCAACATTGTTTTACTCTACGATATTCATTTCTCTTCTCAATGCATCATCTTCAAGATCGAATTAATAATAATAATAATAATAATAATAATAATAATAATAATAATAACATTAATAATGGTAATAATAATAATAATGGAGATTTGTAGCTCAAGTGGATGATTTTGATAGAGTTTCGTGGTACAGGACAAGCTGTGAACCACGTGTGCAGAAATTCAAACGCCTCACTTCTATTTGAAATTCGTGCTGATGATGTTGTTCAGAAAGACGATGAAAGCTCCGCGACCAAACCATCCAGCACAGAGAAAAAAACTCCATCAAAATAATAATATCAGATGGGTTTTGTGGATATTATAGTAATTTCAATGGTTAAGATCATGAGTCAGTTGAAGCTAGACCACCATGGAAAACCTGGAATGGCCGTTTCGTCCTATGGTGGGAATTCTCAGCAGTGCGCATCCACGACCTCCTCCCCCGCGAGGCTCGAACCAAGGACCCACTGGTTTCGCGCTCGACCACTTAACCACTAGACCACTGTGCCTTTCAGCGCGTCTAGGTTTTCCATGGTGTTCTAGCTTCAAGTGACTCATGATCTTAACCATGGAAAATAACAATAGTCTAAGTAATGAATTAGATCACACTAGTGAATATCAATTCAGGAAAACCCTAGAACTTCCTTTATTCAAATTTGATTCATTTGTCATATTCAATATACATTGAATTATTTCAAAATAAGAATAATAATAATAACGAACTCTTCAGTTTCTGCTTCTTTTCTTTTCTGTTTACATATACATCGATCTGTATTTCGCGGGATATTGAAAATTCAAATGATGATTGTTTTTCTTGAACAAAAAAAAGAAAAAAGGAATAAAAGATAGTGAAACAAGGAAAATGAATTAGATCCCATGTGTACACGTGTGTGTATACATATCACCATTGTCCTCTATTTATGATCTATATCCATTGTAACTAAGGTATAAATAATAATAATAATGACTCAAATCATTTCCGAATGATTGTTTGTTTGTTTGTTTGTTTGTTTGTTGTGTTATCTCCTATTCCATGGAAACTTAATTAAACAGGACATTGTCGTTATTGTTCATTTTTTTTATTTTTTTTATGTTTGGAGAAAAATTTTTTTTTAAATTTTGTTCATGAATTGAATGTGAAATTTATCAAAGAAGAAAAAAATTTTTTTATTTTTATTTTTAACAGTCCATTGATTTCAAATGAATTTTGTTGTTACCTATTTTTTATTTATTGAATATGATGTAATTTGTATTTATTGTTGTTGTGGGTGGTGGTGGTGATAGTGATGGTGATGGTGGTGGTGGTGATGATGACACTGATGGTGATGGTGGTGTTATTGGTTTTTTAGAAAAGTGTTTATTAGGGTGGAAATTTAATTATTCAATAATTTTTTTCTTTTAAAGAAAATTGATTTTGATGTCTTCAATGCCACCATAGTAACAAATATTTGAAATTAAAAAAAGAAAAAAAAACTAAATTCAATGAATGAATGAATGAGGATTGGTTGTTTTTTGGGGGGTAACAATAACAACAAAAAGAAATAAAGAAGGAGAAGACAGTTGTTCATTTGAAAAAGAGTTAGATACAATTTCAATGAACTGACTTTGACCTTAATGATTGAAATATAAAATAAGTTAATCAATGAAGTGATTATTTTATTTATATATTTAAACATATAAATATTGGTGGATGTGTCGCTTAATTTCGTGGATTAGTTGAAGTGAAACATTAACACCGTTGGATGACAGCCGGCTCAGTGGTCTAGTTGGCTAAGCGCCTGGAGCGAGACTGATAGGTCCTGGGTTCGAATCCTGCGAGGCACGGTCGTAGATGCGCATTGCTGAGGAGTCCCACAATACGACGAAACGGCCGTCCAGTTCTTCCAGCTTTTCCATGGCGGTCTAGCTTCATGATCTCAACTGTTGAAATTATATAAATATTTGTACAAATAGGCGACAAATACGTATGTCACACACTTCGTCATTTGATTTATGTGGGGGTTGGGATCTTACACGAGTCTCTAGACTGAAACAGTTAGTTTTCTTAGGAGAACACTTTCCGGAGCCTTTGATCTAAAGGTCTGATCCACAAGGCTGTGGAGCAACGTAAGGAGATGCAATCCAATAGTTGCCGGTGTCCAAGAATAGGTTCATACACCATTTGTTCCTTCGGGGTCCTTGAACCGATGTACACCATTTGTTTGAATTCAGGGTTTTCCAACATCTTTAGGTGGACTCTCTGTGTTCACAAACTCGGTTAAAGCTCCGGACATTCGTGTTTCGTCGTTTCAATTTTGTAAAGAACACCCCTGTCACGAGAAAGCAGTGCGTAGGACTTCCGTGATAGTGGTTGTATGCACGTGGCCATGTGAGAGGATTTCGAGAGAGAGAGAGAGAGAAAGAGAGATATGACTCTTTCCACTCTCGGCCGTAGCAGGGCATTTGGAGGTTACTGATTACAGATCGGTATATGATTAGACGAAAGCGATTTGATTCTAACTCAGTATTATAATGAAGGTTAAAGGCTTGTTGTGAGACCTGGATATTCTGAATTCAATAATTGATGGATTAATGAATGTTTAATGTTTAGCGTGACTCACACTAAAACGAATGATTTGTTTAGTACTCTCTAGTTTTCAATGACTGTCGAAATAAGATTAGTCTGTGATGTACAACGGAAAAATAATTAAATGTTTCCTTTAACATGAGGTTGTCTACTGAAAAGTATAGAAATTTACTTAGTTATAATTTTCAAGTATTTTCAAGAGGATTTCATTATGTATGGAAATTAGCTAAAGGGTATTTGGAGGTAAGCGAAGTAATGGTTAACTGGTTCATCTTGTTTTAAGATTTCTTAGCAATCTAGACTTGTAGTCATGTGGTATATTGTACCAGTCAGATTCAAGTCTCTTAGTAACCACTTTACATTTAAATTATTGAATTGCCAACTGAACAGTACACATTGTTCAACATCATTAGTTTGACAAAATAGTTCATTCACCTCCGTATTCGTAAAATTCCAGTTTTGTTTACCTTTGAAATAGAAATACTCTTAATCTGCTTTGGCTTTTAAAATGTACTCAAACTGTTTTCATTTTATGAGGAAAATCATGTCCAAATTACAAACACATAACCTCACAAAACGTCTTAGACAAATGTTTGTCGATTTAGAACAAGTAAAAACTATTTAATAAATTATAAGTAGAGGTAATGATGGCTAGCAGTGGAATCTAAGATGTGCGTTTCATCCTATTCGGGACTCGTCAGCCGGATGTACCTGCATCGTAGAATTGATGTTTACTTCGACACTCAAACCCAGTGCCGTTCGCATCACACTCCATCCAGTTATCCACTTAGCTGCCAAGTCCAGATGGCCAATACAAAACTGAATTAAACTTCATCCCGTTGCACAAGTTAGCGACTATCTGCACTCAGTAGCTAAATGGATAACACGATGTTATTTTAAGTGAACGGTACTGGGTTGGAGTCCTAGAGTGAATGGAACGAACGTCCTGGATTCCACTACTGGCTACCATCATTGCCGTTTATAATGTTTTTGACTTAAGATAATATCGAAGGGATCCTCACAAGATTCAAACAACCAATACATTCTAACTTCATTATCTTTGATAACCCGAACACTTAGCTCAAAATACTCCAATAGTAACTAAACATTGAATCATAAAAAAGTATTTGTATCCACTTAATCTGTTGTTAGGTAAATCTTTCATATGACTATTGCTAACACTAAAATATGTTCAAATATACAAATATTCTTAATTCGAGAATACATTTGATCATGCTTAATTAACTTTGAAGTACTATCAAATAATGTTTATTCATGCATCTATTCTAATATCAGCTGATTCGGACCAAATGTTACTTCATTATGAGCACATCAAAACTAGTTGACACAATTGTTTCATGTTTCATATTCAATAATAACTTAATTTCATATCAAATTAGTTACACATTAAGCATAAATCTTTACAAACTTCTTTACTATTCATTAAAAGTATGACTTGTTAACCAACCAATCAGATTTAAGATAGCAAACTGTCGATTCAAAATGCAGTGACGGATAACTTATATCTTATTAAAAAGTAAGATATATGTAACATTTTATGAACATTTAGTTACCAAGACAAATCAAATGAAGAAATATGATTAGTTTGAAGAATAGGTACTGATTTCAAGGATTCTTTTAATGATGTTAAGAATGTGATGAATTTTCTATGGAGGAATTAATAGAAATCAAATGGAATGGGAATGCTAATAAGACTAACATTAAATTAAAATTATTCACAATTAAAGCTTTTTTTCCAAGTTATTCGTAAACACTACTGTTTCCTCTTACCATTAGCCCTAAATCATAAACCAATCGGCTTATGACAATAGGATTTTGGGGGATATTTTGGGGTTTTGGTGCCACTTCCCCAAATTTTTCAATAGCGGCTTCCCCAAAATCGAGAGATTGGGAAGGGTCAAAATTTTAATCTTAACGTATTTTTGAGGTTTTATGTGAGTAATTATTCATTTACATCACCTTTATTCTGATTGGCTAAGATTTGATAGATATTACTTTTTCCCAGTCATTTTAAGAGTAATTCAACATCAACAGTAAAGTAGACGAGACTCTAATTAATGGACGAGCCAATCAGAAGCATTTTAGAGATTTCAAGGTTACGGCGCCAACTTCAGTGCTTCATGCTAACGTACGATCGGTTCACATGGAATTTTGTATAAAACGTGATAACTGAGCGGCTATAACAAATAAAACAGTGAGACTATAATTTGTGGACGAATCAATCAAGTATAAGATAATAGATCTCGGATTTCAACGCGGAATCCTTAATCTTGACTTAAACCTGATGTAAAGCGTATGCTGTTTACATGGATTGTTGTACTTCCAGTATTGTTTGGGCATATTAGTCTGTTTTATAAATTTGTCGCTTTTGCCTTCTTTCTGGATAATGCTAAGATAGGTTCTAGACAAATGTGTACCGCTTGAATTTATTATGATGACTCAACCACATGACACTAATTGACCGGAACATTGATTGAGTGGAAATACATGTTTCTATTGAAAATCGTTCGTTGTTTTTCAATCAATATTCTTTGTCTTTCGAGCATTAATTGTGGTGTTTCGATGATGGTCCATGAGTAACCCTTATTCTGTAGTGTTCTGAATCTTGACAATCACATATCTATCTGTAGTGATCTGGTTCACTGTACTTAAATGTGAACGTCAGTTCTCAAAAATCAACTGAACTACTTATTGTTGTGACAAATCCTGTTTCTTTTTTCAGATGTCGAATCAAAAGATCCTTAGTATTTAAAACAGATCCTTTTTGATCTGTATGTTGAGAACTTGAAACCAAAGATTTCTGCATTGAAAGCTAGGTAAAGTTTTTTTTCAAATTTTACAAACTATATATCATACAAACAAATGTGTTCATATAACACACGTTCTATCGTACTATTTAAATGAAGTAGAATTTGATCCACTCGTCTATGTCCGAAGACCTGAATTTGATACATGTATAGTAGTGTTCTTGATATGATGTCGGCTTGTTATTTATTTCCTGAGACATGTTTGATGTTCTGTAATGCAATGATTCTAATATATTCGTATAGGGGTTGTGGAGATTGGTAAGTTTTGATTGAGATCATGAACCGATTGTTGTTAGACCACCATTGAAAAGCTGGAAGTACTGGACGGCCACTTCGTCCTATTGTGGCACTCTTCAGCAGTAGGCACCCACGATCCCACACCCCGCGATATTCGAACCCAGTGCCTTCGGTCTCGCACGCGAACGCTTAACCTACTGAACCAGTGAGCTGTCATCCAATGGTTTTAATGTCTAATCTCAATCAATCCACGAAGTTACGCAACCATCTTCCATTGTACTAAGGTAGACACCTGTTTCTACCCGACACGGATTAGCTCCAGTGGTCACGGATTCCTACTAGAACTCCGAAAATTTTCTCACGAAGCCAGTCACCTGTGCGCACATAGTTATTATCAGTATAGGGGTTGTGGAGATTTTTAAGTTTTGATTGAGATCTCACGAACGGGATCATGGATGTGCAGTGCTGAGAAGTCCCGTAGTAGAATGAAACGGGCATCCAGTGCTTTCGGGTGTTCAAATGTGGTGTAACATCAATCGGTTCATGATCACAATCAAAACTTAACAATCTCCACAACCCCTATACGAATATATTAAAATCATTACATTACAGAACATCAAACACGTCTCAGAAAATAATTATTGAGCTCATATGATATATATATATATATATATATATATATATATATATTCACTGGAATAAAATCGTTTTTTTCAATGTTTCTAATAAATGTTTTTACAAACAACTGATTTGAACATCGAGTAACAAACGTAATAATAAAACACGTTGTTGTGTGTTTTTAATCTCTAGATCTGATGGAAAGTATGTTTCGATCTGTCAGAGACTTCGACAACAGAATAACAACTCTAAAAGGCAATTTGATTATTCAATCTTATATGACATAATCGTTCATACTAACGAATTTAAAGTCAAAATAAGCTGCGGCCAATGAGTGCATATCCGTGTTCAGTATGTCCAGTTGCTCAACTGACCCAACTATTTTCAAACCTTAAACATTTATCAATGTGATTCATTGAAAGGTCAAATTAATTCTATCACGTTCAGTTTCTTCGTGAAAATTATTTGCCTCTCTGTTTGTACACTCATGAAATTATTAACACCATTCAAACGAAGAAGAAAATATCTAAATCAAAATAGGATTTGTTTATTTGAACCTGTTTTATGGTACTTGTTCAGTTTCACAGTAGTCCTATTCATGATAGACTGAAAATATTTGATGGGAGTGTGTAAGTGAATGCGGTTGGCTGACGTGATTATTCAATTGATGCACATCTAAGAAACGAAATTAGTTCACGCATTTGATTGTTTACAAAATCGGTGGTTGAAACATTTGTTCATGCACCCACTCTCTTTGTACCCACCAACAATGTGGTAAATCAAATATATAAAATTCTAGTGTGACAATAGTGCCATCTGTAAGATCTGAGGTAATTCGAGGTGTTGTTGATGTCCCACTTCCTCTCACCTGATGAACAAAAAACTATTGATCCAGCTTGTCAATATTCTCTATTAATACGATTTTTAGAATGTGTGACTGATGTCGTAATATCAAACCTCATTCATCTTACTTCTGTTACATCACATTATAAATAATTCGAATACAGCACAATACTATTTTTGAAATGTAACTTAATCACCTTGTTATTCAACCGAGTTGCCAAAAATTATTGTGTCTATTTCAGATGAAATCAGAAATTCCGAACAATATGGAACGGAGATTATTGATCAGTGTTTGTCCAAAAATAATCGAGTTCCTTAAATAAATAAAGGATTTTAGATATCAGATGTAGAACCAACTATTTGACCGGTGATGCAGCCATTTATGCTTTGTCTCGTAAGAGAAATTATTCTCATCCAGGGTTTTAATTTCTATTCAGTATTTCATTATTATTGACTTACATGTTGAATTGTTGAATTCGTTGGTCACAAATCGATCTCACATGTGAAAGTGAACAAACTCCAACTGTCAAAGATATTATTCTTTACATAATAAGATTGCAGCCTGACTGTTGCCACTAATTAGACACCCTGTTGTTTATCTTTGATAATTCTGACAAAATACTACAATCTCTCTCAGACATATGTGCAGGAATAACACATTGGTGAAATAGTTAGTTAGAATGAGAGGTTACTGAAGTATGATCCGTCAGTGAATAGTCTATACTAAAGTGTTGGACCTCGATATGTGCGATCATTATTTTTAGTTGTATACCATAAACAATCCATCAATTTGATATGTGACTGCTCTCTTGCATCACAACTGGTATGCTTAAGCTAGTGTAAGTTTTATTCTGATACTGTAAGCAAACATGCTGTAGAAGTAGTCATTTGTTAAAGTAAGTGAAACGAGATGCCTTTCGTCAGGGATTCAACTCTAGTGTCCATCAACACAACTTGAAGCGTAATGCACACTTGTCTCAGGGAATTGAACACTCTCATCAAAAGTTGTAATCAACATCCACATATCATGGTGAGGGTCAATACTTTAGACCAGTAAAACGATATGGATTGGTTATTTGAGATTTTCACTCCATTTCTAGCAAGTATCCGAAACAATTTCAAGAGTTCATATTTTCAGGTTGAATCAGTTAGCGATATATTCAGTCGTTCATCAAACCACATTCACTTGTCACCACACCAGATATGACTTATCCCACTGGTTGAAATCATGATTCAGTTGAAGATAAAACGTCATGGAAAACCTGGAAGCACTGGACGGCCATTTCGTCCTAGCATGAGACTCCTCAGCAGTGTGCGTCCACGATCTCGTCACACGCGAGATCCGAACCCAGGATCTATCAGACTGGCGCCAGGCGCTTAACCAACTACACCACTGAGCCGGCTGACATCCAACGGTGTTAATGTCTAACTTCAACCAATCCATGGTGGTCTAGCTTCAATTGGCTCATGATTTCAGCCAGGGAAATTTCTAAAATTCTCCACAAAACCCATCCTGATAATAATAATGTTGTGACTTGAACTTGGATCGATTTTTACGCCGTGCCAATTGTTGTGACCTTGTGACTGTGTATTAGAGCGAAGCCTATTTATCGATCGATCCAGTGACACATGAACACGGACGGACGGCCTAGAGTCTCGATTGGTCCCGCTTCCCTGTCTGGTCCAGCCAGTGGAGTTCAGAACACAAGTCTCAGCCTCTGAGTTATGAATCGTTATATTTCAAAAATACTCTGTTTATATACCAACCAAACAAACCACATCGTACCATAAAATAGAAAACAACATTTACACAATATTTAACAAGTGAAATAAATATCGACCAATAGGAAATGTTCATTTAACCTCCAAGGACACCATTCGACTTAACACGATAATTATTGTTATATTCCTCTGCATACCTAACAAATAATCACCTGCTAACTAGTGACTGACTTCAAGAGATACTTCTGGAGTTCTAGTGAGAAGTCGTTACCAGTGGAGTTCAACCATGTCTGTTGTGAGGTAGTAACTCACTGAAGACAATGATGTACGGTGGCGCAACTTCGTGGATTGGCTGAAGTTAGATATTAACACCGTTGGATGACAGCCGGCTCAGTGTTCTAGTGGTTAAGCGCTCCTGCACGAGACTGATATGTCCTGGGCTCGAATCCCACGGGGCAGGGTCATGGATGCTCATTGCTAAGGAGTCCTACAATAGGATGTAATGGCCGTTCAATGCTTCCAGGTTTTCAGTGGTGGTCTAGCTTCAATTGACTCATGATTTCAACCAGTGAAACTTCTAAAAATCTCCACAAAACCCATTCCGATAATATAGCTTATTCATTAATATCCACATTCAAAACAAATTAATTTGCAATCTGTTTTTAATGCTTTTCATAATTATCCAGAAGATAAAGAGAGATAACGAAAAACGGTATCGTAAGTAATTTGATAACCGAACTGTTTTCAACATTTGGAGCATATTGACATACTTTGAAGAATGTTTCACTTTTTATCATGAAGTGAAGAGACAAATATGAAACACCGTCTCATACCACTTCAAAAATTCCGTATGCAGTACATTCTTCGAAATGAATGATGCTGTGCATTTAATTTTAATGCTTTTAGTATTGATGGTCTAACACTCATCGATTCATTATGTCAGTCAAAAACTTAACAACCTCCACAATTCTACACTGATATTTAGTATTTGTCTACCAATGAAACTCAAGACCTCCATTTTATCCTACTTAGGATATATCAGATATATCAAAATCCCATTTCCAGACAATACTCTAAGAAAACTTGTAACAGCTCAGGTTGGTTGGTTAAGAGTTGACCCCAAACAACCAAGCTTATGCCAAAACAGTATTGTTCAAGTATTCATTCACTTCCCTATTTTTTATAAGCGTTATATTCCCTATTATCTTGAATGTTGAGAGCCTTTGTTTGTCTGAACATATAATCCCACACTCCACTGTGACTGCGCGAAGATCGAAATAAAGACTTATTCACTACTTGTCTGGTTTCTTCTATCAATAGCACGAGGGTTACTTCAAGGCACGAAATTGGTGAGCCCTTTTTGAACACAAATTTAACCTCATTTCTGTTATTAACATTTTTTTTTACTTAATCGTAAAAGTAGACCTGATTATCCGTAAACTAATTTGAGTATATAACTAGTTTATTCCGTATTATCCTAAGTTATTCGTGTTATAGTAACCACTTTTTGTGCTAACTTTATTGCTATATTTGTCACATACCTCATGTCAGACTCAATAGAAACCCATAATCTGGAGGATTTATCACCAGTGGAGATAGACACTGTTATGACTACGAAATCCCGACTTCCAGAATTTGATGGTAGTGATCCTGAGTTGTGGTTTGCTCAACTAGAGCATTATTTCACGAGACACAATATGAAATCTGAAGGGATTCGCTATAGAGACTTGTGTTCTATCCTTCCTCCTTCAGTCGCCAAAGAAGTCCGTGACTTGATTTTAAGTCCACCACCACCACAACCATACACCATCTTAAGACGGGAGATAATGAACCGTTTATCATTATCAGATAGTCAAAGAATCCAAAGACTTTTTCAAGGTGAAACACTAGGTGATCGGTCGTCGTCACAGTTTTTACGTCACCTCCAAGTCTTAGTGGGTGATAACACAGTGGGTGAAGCAGTCCTAAAACAAGGATGGATACAAGCTCTCCCATGCTACGTCCAACACTGTTTGGATGCACAGGATACTGAAACCTCATTATCTCATTTAGCGCGTATAGCCGATAGAATAATGGAAAGAGGTCCTCCAACTGGATCAGGCACAATAAATCACACACAAAAAGTAGAATCAGCAAACGACCCCGTCATAGAAGGACTCATTGCGAGTGTTAAGAGTCTCACTGAGGCTGTCATCAGAATGCAAATGGGTCATAGAAACAGGAGCAGGTCACCACAACGACCACGATCCAAGTCACAAAACAGGTCACAAATGTCCAGACAATCTGGGCAGTTTTGTTGGTACCACTGGAAGTTTGGTGTCAACTCAACCAAGTGCATGCAACCATGCGCCTGGCCTAAGCATAATTCTAAGACAGCGGGAAACGAGTAACCCCTCCCCAGGTCGCGACGACTGAGGAGGGGCGCCTAAACAGTCGCTTGTTTTATGTTAGAGACAGAAACTCGGGCTTGAATTTCTTGGTGGATACTGGCGCTGCTCTTAGCATCATCCCTCAAAATAAAACTGAGATTAGTCGAGAAACATCATCAATTACACTTCAAGCTGCAAATAAAACTAAAATCGCGACATTTGGGCAGAAAAATTTAACCCTAGATTTGGTGTTCAGGAGGCGATTCCCTTGGGTTTTCACGGTAGCCGACTTAGATCTGGCAATACTGGGGATGGACTTTCTAGAGAGATACGAATTTCTAGTTGACACCAAGAAACGGCGATTAACACTAAAAGAAACTTCGTATTACACAAAAGGCAAAGAAAGTCACATCAGCTCTCTTAACTTGATTCAAACTCCCCCAGTAACAACAGAGAAATTCCAAGATATACTTGCGGAATTTCCAAACTTAACTAAACCAAACCCACAGCCTTCTAAAGACAAACTAAAAGTGAGTCACACTATCAAAACCGAAGGTGCACCGGTGTTTGCAAAACCCAGGAGACTAGCACCAGATAAGCTCAAAATCGCTAGGGCCGAGTTTGATTATATGCTACAATTGGGTATTATCCGCCCCTCTGATAGTCAATGGGCATCCCCTTTGCATATGGTCCCAAAGAAGAATGAAGGTGACTGGCGACCGTGCGGGGATTACAGAGCCCTAAACCGTCAAACCGTACCAGATAGGTACCCAATACCTCATATCCAAGATTTCACCAACGGTTTACAGGGTATGAACATATTCACTAAAATTGACTTAGTCAGGGCATATCACAATATCCCGGTGGCTGATGAAGATATTCCCAAGACAGCTATTACTACACCCTTTGGCTTATTCGAGTTTGTACGCATGCCATTCAGCCTGAGAAATGCGGCACAGACATTTCAAAGATTCATAGATAACCTACTTCGAGATATGCCATTTGCGCAGGGGTATATAGACGACTTGTTAATTGCCAGCCCCGATTTGCAATCACACGAACAGCATGTACAAGCAGTGTTGAAAAGACTGGATGAACATGGAATAAACATACATCAAAGTAAGTGTGTTTTCGGTGTTCAAACTTTAGAATTTCTCGGTCACACAATAAGCCCAGAAGGGATTAAACCTATAAAAAAAGAAGTGGATACTATCAAACAATACCCCGTACCTAGTTCTCTAAAACAACTGAGAAGTTTTCTAGGCCTAATTAACTTTTATCGCAGATTCATACCAGGTTGTGCACAATTAATGCAACCTTTGACAGATTCACTTAAAGGAAAACCAAAAGAATTCAAACTGTCTTCTGACGCCATCGAAGCTATTAAACAGCTTAAAGATAAACTGGCTCAAGCAACTACGTTGATATATCCGAATTCTCTTTCCCCACTTGCTTTGATGGTGGATGCTTCAGATAAAGCAGTAGGTGGTACCCTTAACCAACTGGTTAAAAACGCCTGGAAACCAATTGCTTTCTTCTCGAAAAGACTCGCTCCAGCCGAAACAAGGTATTCTACCTTCGGGCGAGAACTTCTTGCAATCTACCTGACCATTAAACACTTCCGACACATGTTAGAAGGTAGGGAATTTATAGTCTTTACGGATCACAAACCACTGACGAATGCATTAAAAGCGAGAGCCGATAAATACTCACCTCGAGAAGTCCGACACCTTGACTATATATCACAGTTCACAAGCGATATCCGACATGTCAAAGGTCAGGACAATCAGGCGGCAGATGCTTTATCCAGACTAGAAATGAACGTGCTACAACAGTCCACAGTAAACTTCGAGACGTTAAGACACGAACAAGAGCAGGACCTAGAATTACAAAACCTACTTAAAACAAACAATTCAAGTCTTAATTTAAAACAATTCCCATCACCTATCGATGGTATTCTAATTTATTGTGACACGACCAAGGCAATGCCGCGACCTTTCGTTCCCAAAAATATGCGAAAGTTGATATATAATAACTTTCATTCTTTGTCTCATCCTGGCGCGAAAGCTTCAACAAAACTAATCAATGCCAGATATATATGGCCGAATTTACAGAAGGATGTACACAAATGGGTTAGAGAGTGTTCAGCATGTCAACAATCAAAGATTAATCGTCACACAAATTCACCCATAGGTGTTTTCTCGCAACCAGATGCACGTTTTGCCCATGTGCATATCGACTTAGTAGGTCCTTTACCTCGTTCAAACGGTTTTAATTATCTTTTTACATGCATAGATCGATTTACCAGATTCCCTATAGCCATCCCGATAGCGGACATCACAGCGGAAACAGTAGCCAAAGTTTTCATGCAGAACTGGGTAACCATTTTTGGTACACCCATAACAATAACGACGGATAGAGGAGCGCAATTCGAATCCGAACTATTTAATAACTTGGCTAAACTTCTAGGCTCCAATAGGATACGTTGCACTGCATATCATCCTCAGGCTAATGGGATGGTAGAACGTTTTCACCGTCAGCTAAAAACCGCCCTTATATCTCACTCGAACCCCAATCAGTGGACAGAATTCCTACCGTTGGTTATGTTGGGAATACGAACATCTGTCAAAACTGACGCACAGTGTTCAGCTGCGGAACTGGTTTTCGGAACAACTCTGAGACTACCAGGTGAATTTATTAACCCCAATACTAACAGTCAAAAACTTAATTTAGGAAACTACGTAGATCAACTACGGGACCATATGTCCAAACGTAAGCCAATTAATACTCGCGAACAATCGCGCGCCGTATATGTACCTAAAGACCTAAGCAATTGCACGCACGTCTGGATAAGATGTGACAAAATAAAAGCACCACTTAGCCCTCCATTTGAAGGTCCTTTCAAAGTCGTCTCAAGAAAATCTAAATATTTCGTGATAGAAAACATGGAAACACCGACACAGTAAGTATTGATAGGCTAAAGCCGGCTTATCTAGATCATGAACCACCGTGCGTGTTGTTAGATCGTTTAACTGACAAATCCATTACGGAATCGAAATGTTAAAACGATAAATCTTTACAAATGACTAAAACGGTTCGCTGGGCACATCCGATTAGCCAATCAAGGATGTTGACAGTTTCGGCTGCAGGATAAAATCTAACCACGTAGCTAATCACACCCTGCATCTACATAAAAATAACTTTTCTCCTCATTCCGCCTCACCTACAACTCCCCAGACCTTTTGCCTTTGATATATAAGTGTTATGTTAAATATTTTTTTTAAATACTGGACACATAAGCTAGGTATTCCGAAACGATGGCTGCGGATTTTAATCAAACTCATACAACTAACACTGGCAAATACAACGAATTCAAAAAGCAACCCAGGCGAGTTTTATAATTTCTTTTTCTGGTTAATTAACTATGTTGGCTGTACTTCTTATATATCTATATACATTTTTCACGTAGACTGGCTATACATATATACCATATGAACTAATTCTAAAAGTTTTCGGTCGAAGATGTGTTTAGTAGCTTGATACGCTTAATACGTGAAAAACAAAAAAAACCGAATAGTAAGCTGAGGCAAAACTACAGGTAACTATTAAATATAGTGAAACTCAAAAAAAAGTAATCTACCGAACGTATAGCTCAGGATAGATTCTTTAGAACTGAAATGGTACTTTTGTTGCGTAAGAACACAGCAAAAGTTTGATAATTGCAAATCACGTTAGGACTAAACTTCCCGTTCGAAAAGTGAATGAATACTTGAACAATACTGTTTTGGCATAAGCTTGGTTGTTTGGGGTCAACTCTTAACCTATCTTGCTTAACAAATCTTCTCCTTGCACGAGAAGATTGGGCTGCCGCAAAGGATCGGAATATTCCTGTGGATGTGGTTTTTATAGATCTAAGTAAAGCCTTTGATAAGGTTTCCCACTCTGGTCTTAAACTCAAACTGGAACGTTTTGAAATCCATTATCCAGTCGTAGATTGGATAAGTAACTTTCTCCATGACAGGAGACAAAGGGTAGGGGTTAATGGGGCTCTGTCCTCGTGGGTACCTGTAAAACGTGGGGTTCCCCAAGGTACAATCCTAGGTCCTCTTCTCCTTTTACTTTATGTAAATGAATTGCCAACTGTAGCAAAATCATCCGTTCTACTCTTCGCTGATGACATAAAGATTTGGAGACCCACACATAGTATGTCGGATAGAATAGTATTACAGGACGATCTTAGCTCATTGGTGGCATGGTTAGACAGGTGGTCACTAGAAGTAAATCCTAATAAGAGTGTAGTGATGCAGTTAAATAACTCGTGCTACCCAAAGCAAGAAACTATAAAGATTTAGGAGTCATATTGGGCAATGATCTCAAAACCGCTAGTCACTGTAAGGCTGCTGCCGCAAAAGGCTATAGGGTATTATGGTCGATTCGTAGGTCTTTCCAGTATTAAGATGATGAAATGTTTAGTTTACTATACCCGATTTATGTGCGACCACATTTAGAATACGGGATTCAAGCAGTGTGTCCTTGTTTCAAGTATGAAGCGGATATGCTAGAAAGGGTCCAACGACAAGGTACTAAGATGGTACAAGGTCTATCTGGCCTATCTTATGAAGACGGGCTGAGACACCTTAACTTATTTCCGTTATCTTACCGTAGAGTACGGGGTGATCTAATATTGGCTTATCGTATACTGAACGATGACCTTGGTATTAACATATCTTATCTTTTGCTTCCGTCTATAACCGATCATTTGAGAGGACATTCGAAGAAAGTTCAAAAACCGAGATCAAATCGTTTACGTCTGGAGTTCTGTTTCTCGCACCAAGTAGTGAATTACTGGAATCCTCTACCGGAACACGTAATATCAGCATCAACTGTTAATATATTCAAAACGAGTGTGGACCTCCACAGTATTACAAACTGCAAGGATTAATGTAGGTCGATAGACCTCCTATCCTTATTACTGAAGACTGAAGTTTGTAAATGTGAACAGATGTCAATCTCCGTTTGTGTGTTTCAAGTTTTCAAATGACTTTATCGACTGTCTAACTCTAAGATGTCGTCCAAAACCTATGGATAAATACAATTATGTATATGTTACCAATATCTACGTGACTTGAGACTGCACATCACCTGTGCTATCTGCTTTCGCTGATGAATTCACTGAGTTCGCTGTTACTGCCTTCAGTGATTCACTTTCGGTTGTATGTGATGATTTTGATTCATGTGACTGTAGCTTTCTTACGTCACTAGGTCGCCAAAATGTAGTAGATTTTCCTACTCGTTTGGATGCTCATTTAGACTTCGTTTTCAATAATGATGTGGGTATATATGTGACTCGTAAACGTGCTCCATTGTCTAGCTCGGATCACTGTGTAATTCGTGTTCTACCTAAAGTTTATGGAAAGCATGGGAAGAGTATACTCTTACATCAAACCAACAAAGTTAAATATAGGAATTACTCAGAAGAAAATATCCGAAATCTGAAAAACATGTTTCATACGACTAACTGAGAACTATTTACATATGACTCACTGGAAAACACTACTGATGTTATCACTTGTTATTTAAAATACTGTTTTGAATTTTGGTGTCCCACTGAAACCATTTTTGTAAGTTTTGATCGACTTACATCTTCACAACTAAAACGAATACGGAGGGTGAAAGATAGAATGTACGAGGAGAAAAACTCCTGTGAAGTTCGTAAGCTAAATGGTCTGATAAACCTAGAGATTAGACGTCTCAACTGTATGTTTACTCAAAAACTCTTGTCTTGCAAAGACTCTCCAAGTATGTGGAAACTCTTTAAAGAACTTACAGGTGACAGACAGTTTAGAAGCGATAACCAGCTGAATGTTTGTGACTTAAATAAGTCTTTTGTACGTCAGTCATCTGTTCTGATGCTCGTTTCATCTACAGGTTTAAAGAATAGCTGTGTTCCTAGATTCACTGAAACTAATGTACGAAGATGTCTCCAGTCACTGAATTCATCCCGATGTTAATGACCTGATGGTGTCCCAAACCTACTTTTTGAAAAATGTGCTGACCATCCTATGTTATCCATTTACGACTATCTTTATCAGATCCTTCTCATCTAATCTCATACCGGAAATGTGGGGAAAGCTGAAAATAATCCCTGTACCCAAGAAAGTATCTGGTGATAAATATGTGAAATTTAGACCTATTGCAATAACTTCACCCTTCCACAAAACAATGGAAAAATTATTAATACTTTCACTTCAGCCTGCGATAAGAGGTTATATTGATCCGTATCAGCTTGCCTACAGATACAAAAGAAGCACCTTAGATGCTGTTGCTGTTCTATATCACAATACAGTGTTCAACTAAGAAAAGGTTAAGAAGTATGTTTGATGCGCTTTTCTGGACTATACTTCAGCCTTTGATTCTATACCAAGACAACGTTTACTTGACAAGTTAATCAGCGTCAAAACTGACAGCTGGATAACCAACTGGCTATGTTCCTACCTCTCTGGAAGGGAACGGTACACTGTATTTGGACGAAAGTGTTCGAAGTCTCTACTGTCTCATGAAGGTGTACGACGACGAGATTTTCTTTCAACTCTTCTCTCCTCCTTTTTTCTGCATGATCTGACATCTTCCACAGAAAACACTTTTGTGAAATAAGCTGATGATCTCATTGTATATGTGCCTATCTCTTCCTCTTTACATCCCATAGAAATGAATGAGTTTTCGTCTCGTATTGATTGTTGGACTGTTGGTAATGGTCTTATACTTGATCCATCTAAATGTCAAGCTGTTAACTTAAGCATGAGACGTGAACGCCATCTGAACACCATTTTGAGATCCCATAATGCTTGTGCCATTGGAGACTCTTTGATAAACACAGTGTCAAAGGCAAATTATCTTGGTGTTACATTTTCCTATGATCTCTCTTGGTCTGCCCACGTTTCATTGTTATCGAAGAAGGTTTTTCGTCTGGCTTACCACATAAAGAGATTGCATGCTCTTGGGAGTACTCGACATCCACACTTACAATTTTTCAATTCTTGCATATTACCTATTATTCTTTACTGTTCTCCATTATCCTTTCCCAAACCTATGAGAAAAGACTTTGCTGTGTTGCGGAGCGTGCTAAAGGGAGTTAGCAAGATGTGTGATGAATCTTTCAAAGTCATAATTAATATGGTTGTGGATAGACATATAAAGTCATACAAACTCCTGGCAGGTGTTATTTTATCAGATACTAACCATCCCCTTCACTCTTATCTTTCTCCTTGTTTATCTTCTGGTAGAACGAGACGTAAATACATTCGAATCCATGCACGCAAGCAAAAGTGTAAAAGTTCTATAATACCTTACCTAGCAAATATACTCCGTGACGAACAGGTTATTAGAGTTAACCTAGTCAATAACCTGCATTCTTAGCCGTCTCTAATTTGAAAAGTTGTACAGTTTTTTTAAAACCTTGTGTTCCCCTTTTTTGTCTTTATATCTGGTTTCTTTTGCCTAAGAAACTTGGTAAAATACCCTGTACTGAGAATTCTATATTGTACCAAAATATAATATTGAGTAAAGCCATTAATTAATAAAAAATAATGAATTAAACGCCTATAAATTGGTGCTTCAATTTTAACATTATTCGCTCACAATAACGATTGAACTAGTTATTGATGAGAATGAGAATAGTATAGAGAACATGGTGAATAAAACCGATGAATGACAGTCATTTCTGAAAATGACAACTGATTTCTGCACATCCCGAAGTTCTCTACAATCTACCCATCTCATTCAACATTCTGAAACTCACTTTTTTAACTGGAGTAAATATATAAATACGAACTAACGCGTATCAATTCATCATGAGTTTCTCAATATAAGTCATTTACTAGGATTCAAACTAACATTTAACCAGTGTTGAACTTGAAATTAGGACTCAAACATAGTGTTGCTCACGTTGAATGACTAACATCTCATCCACTGCTATGTTCGAGGGATTAGTACCGGCTTGTAGTGACTCACGTTTATCACGAGAACACGACTGGTTTAATAAAAACGCTTATTATTATAACCAAGTGTACCAGTGACTGTTTTAATGTGCTTTTGTTTAACTGTGCTAATGACAGCTATTTTGTGCTTCCATTCTTTTACTTACACTTCGATTGTAACTTCGCGCGAATTCGGTTACGTTCTGTAACCAAGCTTGTATCCTGGCACGATCTCGGTATCCTTTCGATGCCACGAGATCGCCAGCAAATAAACCTCGACTTGGTCCATTAATTGCCTTCTGATATTCGGCTTCTCGGGGATTTTATGGATCAATTTGGCTACGTCCAACTCTCGCCTTCTGATTCGTTTGGCACGTGTTTCTTGGTAGCGGTGTTCATAGTTAACCTCAACTCGACGCCACGCTACAGGCTAATGCAACGAATATCAGCAACGCAACAACGAAACAAGCCAAGATGTTCCACTTTGCCACAGCCTGACTAACTAGACGGAGAAGACTAGATTTAACATGGACAATATGTCTTCCACAGACAGTCCGGAAGAACGAGCGAACAAGCATTCAACTTATGCGTATACATGGAAAATAATAGTTCTCTTGAAATTCGTCACAACATAGAACACCAGAAGCATAATCTAATCATTGACATTCAAGGTTCTCCCACATTGGGAACGTGAACTGAATGTAAAATGGGCATTATCGGTATGAAGATCGGAAGTGAGAATCCACTCAATTATATTGCAAAAATGGGGATTTCAGAAGCTGTTCTAGTTGTAGCAGCTGTTAGCGATAACCGGTGGGATCGTTCAAATTTGCACGGTGATATACGTTTTTGAGCTCTGTGGCCAAACGATTGATGGTAAAGTCACTTGTAGGAGTTAGGCCTATCGTAGAACATGTTCGTCTTTTGTCGCTTTATCTTCTTCCTGACATTCATATTTGTCTGTCATTATGATCTAGTTTCGTCAATTTGTGGCATACAAGATTAGTTTTTTTCTGAAACTCACCAATTCTTTCATCTACTGTGGTGATACGCCTGGACATCACGAACCGAATTGGTGAGAGGCCCACCATGTCATTCATTACCCAATAATACGCGAATATAATCTAAATGTCACAAAGACAAATGGGCCGACAAAATGAGTGATAATAACAAAGAATACAAATTATAACATAGAACGGACTTACCGAATTGTCATCAGTATAACGATTATTTGTGAAGTATCGTTAATTATTATGGGTTCTATCGGTACATTCAATAACGTCTGTGAGATAATGTACGTGTAATTAAAATGGTGATATAACAAACCCACATCTATGATTATAATCCAGATGATAATGCGAATTGAGACAGAGCGTGTTGAATTTTCGAAATGAGATTATGTCGTCGAAAATTGCCTCGTGTTCGCACGTTGAGATCACTAATTCCGTAGTGGCCTTGCTTTGTCAATCAATCACCCCGATAACCGTTATAATACAAATCTCAACGATGTTTAATGTCAGAAGCCAATGAGATGCTGCAACAACAGTTTATTGATGCGTTGCGCAGATCACAAATCCATACGTACATCAAGCGAATTGGAAGTGGTGAGGTGAATAGGTATATGCGAGCAAACTAATTACTCACTTACTTACGCCCGTTTCTCAAACTGGAGCGTAGGCCACCGACCAGCATTCTCCAACCCACTCTGTCATGGGCATTTTTTTCTAGTTCCATCCAATTCTTGTTCATTTTTCCCATGTCCATCTCCATTTCTCGGCTTAATGTGTTCTTTGGTCTTCCTCTTTTACTTTGGCCTCGAGGATTCCATGCGAGCAAAGATATAGGCAGATTTATCGTCAAATTGCAGCAAAGCAACCGAGGACTATTAATAGGATTTCAGGACTCATATACATGAATAGGAGGATGAATCATCGTGTGATATTTAGACAATTAACACTTGAGCTAGTTTTTTTTATCTAGTGACCATAACCGAACATAACATTATGCGAATTGTTACTGTCCAAATAACATAGTATGTTAAGTAAGTTATTAAAATGGCTAAACCAAAAATAACTATAATCGAAACTGGTTGTAGGATGGTTGTTATAACACAAACGTAGTGTAAAAACGGGTGTTTCTGGAATGAAACTAAGAAATGAGAATTTGCGAAACTAAATGAGAATGTCGCCAAGTGATTTCTGGACATTTGGCATCCTCAACATACACTGAGCAACTAGGTTCATTAACCCACCACTCCACCATTCCACTGTTTATATCGCTGTCAGTTATGGTTTTAGTTAACCAGTTCTTGATTCTAGAGCCCGAATGTTTATCGGTGTTAGTTAATGACTCGGGATTCCGTAAGCACAACCTCCATATGACCATCGAGTCATCAGTTAGTTATGAATTATTGGATTGTTCATGCACATCGAACAAGTTGCTGGTCAACTGAAGTCAATACTTCAATAGATAACATGTTGTGTGACTGAGGTGCATGATACCAGATTTGAGTCTTGGTGTAGAAATCAACACAGTTGATGAATCCTAAATAAGATGTGACATGAATCCTGGATTCCACTATAAGCGTCAATCCATCAAATATTAATGACTGGTGACACAATGATTAGATCAATGCAAATCACACGACTTGCACATATTCTAAATGAGACCGATCGATATTCTCTCCAGGAATTCTACAATCGCCTAACTCAAACACATTCTTGTCATGACGAAATAAATGCTTTTAATTTCGGACGTCACATACATCAAAAGTGTCTACTTTCTATGGTCTTCTTCACATTGGTTAGGCCTAAACCTTGTTTATTAGAAATTGTTGAGTCCGAACTCTGTGAATGATCTTGTCAATCACGATTGGGATTGAATGTTCTGATGAAACGAATCAAGGCAGTTGCAACTTACTGAATATGTGTGATAATTCTGATTTGGAATTGGAATACAAACGTAATTGTGAGAATCATGAAGAATGTCAATGACAACTAATGCATGACACACAAGTGAAACATTTAGTGGGGTGCCTAGAATTTACAAAGACACTCTGGAAGTTTGAACTGAATAATGAATTGGTTTTCTACCTTGATTCTTCATTCAGTTATTATTATTGGCTCTCTTTTCAATACTATATTTCTGGTACAAAATAGAATTCTCAGCATAAATTATTTCAACAAGTTTCCTTTTCTTATTGCTTGATCAATCCTTGAGATAAATATTGAGTGGTTAACAGTTAGATGTTAGCAGTTCAGGAATCGACATTCGAATAAATAACATTCTTTTTGACTCATATTGCAAGCAAACATGATGTCTGTGATTGTACTGCGAAATGTCAGAAACACTTCACTAACACTCCTGAATACGTTATGCGACTAACGAGCATAATGATGGGTTAAAACGAACAAGAAAACAGGTAACTTGTTGAAATATCCAGATAACGGGAACAGGTAGCCATATATTCAAACTGGCCGCCTGTAACTTCTGTAATTCATCATGTTATCCAGTTTGTCTTAATGAGTTAAGAATTAGGTTGACAGATCGACTTGAAATGATAGGAAATTTGGAGAATTCTGATGTGATTTTACAAGTAGGTAAAATGCTGATAATGTTCACGAAAATTAGAATTGATCAGTGCTGATCAGATCAAGCGACAGGATGTTATTGGAATATATTAGTGTGTTCATTGTATGGAAAATACAACATGTTATCCAAATAAATATGGGCAGTATTAACCTGTAAACACATTCATGAACGTAGTATACAAAGGAAAATACAGGAAAATGAGGCAAATAACTTCATGACAGTGAAATCAACATCACAAACCGCCTTCAGATGTATAAGTCTGACAGTATCTATTCAATAACCACAGAATTCAAAGGGGGGTATGTGTATACATCTGTCGATAGACATAATTCGGTTTTATGTATGATCTGCAACGCTCAATGTGAAACTTTGCGCTCGTAGTCAAATAGATGACTTTATATTTGATAATGTAATTTTCCAAGCCAAACAGACCATTGTTCACCAATACGTCAAATGATGCTACTCAAAGAACAGCCTATGTATTATCTAGCCGGATATAAGCAGGCAAGCTCATACATTCACGTTGAACTGGTCAAATGACATATCTTGTTCTTCGCATTTGTAACCACCAGTGATCGGATAGTCAACAACACTTGTACCAACAATATGCACAATCGTTTTAATAAGTGAACCGATTAGGTTCATATTAAGGAAGTTGATACACTCTGTGGATAATACTGAAAATTAAACAAGTCAGTGATTATTTGAAGTTCAGTCTGTGTCTATTGACTAATTATTCAGAACAGGTTATGAAAACATCTGTTCTGAAAATGAACCTTGGTTAAAGCAACAAAACACCTTCATGATTTCCTTTCCGAATACAGACAAATTGTACTTATCAACATTAAAGTAGTATAAATATATATTTAGGAAATATTTCATGAACATTGATCAAATATTACAGAATGACTCAAGTTGTAAAAGTAGTAGTTTCCTATTGTTCATAAAAGCGAGGTCCTTTCACCTTCCCGCATATTCATAGTTACCTTATATTCTCCACCGAAAATAACACTAAGTAAAATTAGCTACTGTTCTGAATGTAGATCCAAATTGCAATGTAATAAGTTCTTGCAACAAAGTACCACATGATAAAGCTGTCATCTTTTCTCTTGAACCGATAAAACCATATCATCATCTCATGTGTTCAGCGGTATATGAACTGTTCCAATTGCAGGGAATAGCACATTGGATAAAATGGACGTCCTCTTCATCTTCGTCTGCATGAACATCCACTAGCTGTTATGAGCCATGATATATGTTTGCTTACATCAATGAATGTGGACAATTGTGAACACATGTTAGACTGAGAGAATGTTGAAATTCTGGAAAGAGAGAATAAATAAAACATCAGAGAATTGTAAGACACTGGATAATTACCTCAATCAAAAATCAATAAACACATCAGAATCCATCCAATTTACTAACAACTCAGAGAACAGCTATGGAATCGGTAAACAGAATACAACCAATGAAGAAAGCTCGGTTCAGTGAAGAGTCCTCATTTTGATGAATGCATTTTCAAAGCCCTAAAATCCCAAATATATACTCAGATTTTTCTTGGAAATTTTAATAATTACCGTAATAGTGGGAATGAAATTTCGCTATACAAGGTAAAAGTCGGATAGAATGGACAAAGGTGTAAAATCATGAATATCTACACTAGATTCCCTTCCATTCTCTATTCTACTGGAATTCGTGAATACGCAATTAGCCTGACTAGAACGTAAATATATTTCCACATCAAAAATCCACAACTATCCGACACGATCCAACAATCAATATTATTAATAATAATAAGGGAAGGTGTTAGGGTCGAAGCTTCACAAGTTCACTTAATCTGCGAACGAGAACTAGACTCAGTGACCAAAGACAAGCAATCTAGCTATTGATGCGTTTCAGCTCCGTTATCTAAAAGGAGAAGTCCAAGCTTGGTATGGAAAATATATTCTGCAAAGAGCCAGAAAACGAGCAACCCCACAGACACAATTTAAAACGTATATATGCAATAAATATATATCGATATTGTCATGGGAATTTTTTAAACATTAATCAATGAGTTCATCAATTGATTGCCATTCAAATATTTAAACATTTAATCGATATAATAAAATCACAAAATATGAGTTTGGGGATATATCGTTCCCAACAAAATGGGAATATATAACTGACTACTTACTAGACAGACTATGCAGACAACCAGCCATTATCATTATCTCCCAGGCATCAACTGATTACGTCTGTATAGATAAATCTGGATTCACAGACCTTTAGTAAGTGCTTCAGATATGGTAGGAATATGGAAATTAATTGCCCTTGGTAGCTTTCTCGTCACTTTGTAGATGAATTTAAACACAGAGTTCATCTTCATCGAATGACCTGTGCTCACAAGATGTATGATAATAGAGCTTCTTATTGAGCCATTTTCGCATCTTTTCATCCCAGTCCAGTGATATTCTCGAATGCTTTCGGATGAAATATTCACAGAACAACTTATATTCCTGGCTACACATAAACAGGTGATTTGATCAACACACAAAGAATTACTGGAAAATGGTTGGCTGAGGAACGCTGATTGCGTAGTAGCTTAAAACAACGTTCCATTGAGAGAGTTGGAAGTACTACTCTTCAGGATATCTAAGGCTTTATCACCTTTAAAATCAACGTCTCGCTAAATGTTTCGGTACAGCAAAGGACACAATTAAATTTCTCTTTCCACTACTGTGTACTCAGTTAGAAGAGGCTGATAGCTGACCACCCTACGAGGTCCTCTGTAGGTAGATCTAGGAGTTCCATTTTGCTTTCTCATCATCTAGACAGTAAGAAAGCGAATATTTTGATTATTTTCGACTACCAGTGTGATTTTTATTGCGCAGTACTTATTCATTTAATTACGTCTACTAGCTCTCGTGAAGGAGAATAGACCGCCTATCAGCACTCTTCATTCAACTATGTCCTGGACAATCCTTTCCAGTTCATCCCAGTTGGTATTCATTCTTTCCATGTCTGCTTTCAATTCTCGACGTAGCGTATTATTCGACATTCATATTTTCTGTTTTCTTTTATGATTCTGGGTAAGCGCTTGCCTCGGCCTCGTGATGCAGTTTGGTGTTTTGCGCAATGTTTATCCTATCCACCTTCAACGTCTTTCCTTAATTTTATCCTGGTTTGTTTACTCTTGAAGTGGGCTGTTGCTGATGGTATCCGGCCAACGGACATTGAGTGTCTAGTGTAGACATTTGTTTGTAATTAGTTGTGCATTTTTGACGATAGTTAATGTAGTTCTCGTCGTCTCAGCTCTCTACAATACAACTAACTATCATGACGTTTGTATTAATGATTCTGACTTTGAAATTGTCTGAAAGTTGTTTCAAATTCCGTATATTCTTCAGTCGTGGGAATGTTGTTCATACCTTGTAAATCCTCGCATTTACGTCTGTATAGGATACTCGCCGTTCATCGATGATGCATCCCAGATACATGAAAGTTTCCACCTCTTCCAGAGTTCTCCGTGTTGTATTTAGGGATCTTGCTTTTCCCTTTTGTATGTTGAGGTCTACTGATTCAGAGACTGCCACTACACTGTTTGTCTTGACCTGCATTTGTTGGTCTGTATAACTTATGAGGGTCAGGCCATTTTTGAATTACAAACCGTCAAGTTGCATCAAAACTGTTCATTCTATACCTTGCTTCCCGTCAGATGTCGAGGTCTTCATAATCAAGTCGATCACCAGGGAAAAGAGAAGGTGAGGGAATAGGTAGTCTTGCCTGACTCCAGTCCTCACTTCGAATGAATTTGTTAGCTTTCCTGTATGCATGTATGAATTGCTTATGATGTTGACAATGTTCTAATCTATATCATGGTGTCAAGCAAAGTTCCACAACCTTCTCCAATCCACGTTATCAAATACATATTCATAGTCAAGGAAGTTGTAGAATTATGGTCTACTATCATATTAGTACTGCACTAATAATAGACGTAATCCCAAAATTGTAGACTTGTCGTGATATAACCGACCAATCTATAAGATCTTACGTAGAAGTCATACCACCGCCTAAACCAGCTCATCGTGTCGTAACAATCACCAATACATGATGTAGAACAAACTAAGGCTAGAGATAGAACAATATATTTATTACGAATAAAAGATATAAGGTACCATTCTATAGGGACCACGCTTGCATGGCCGAACAATGCCACTCGATCAACTCCAATTCATTCAATACATTCTTCGCACCTTCCCCATTGTTTGGTATTTCTCCGCGTTAAATATTGAATATCTATTTTCCGAGTAGTGTTGTGTTCAGCTTTGAGGGTTGTGTGTTTATGGTCCAACGCCACTACAAAGTTGATGCATAGAGACGAGTTCCACTCAAATGATTGATCAACGATAATCCATACTGCCGTGAGTTGGACTGTACCCGACCAATTATTACCAATCCATCCTGTTAATCTCAAAGCTGGACGTCTACTGGATCTTTCACTTGTTGAAAACCTATCCTGGTACCGATGGTAGTGTGATTTCTCTGTAGTTTTCACACTTGCTTGGATTTCATTTTTTTGTATATTGATGAGATATCCTCTTTTACGGTCCGTCAGTATCACTTGTTTTCCGTCCAAATCTTTCTGAATAGAATGTGGAGCATGTTAGCGGTTGCTACTTTGTCTGAGTTCGGTATTTCAGCTGGTATATTTTCATACCCTGCTGCTAAAAACACACTTACCGGCAAACATTATTTCCGACTATTCAATCTCTGACATGAAATTTGAAGCACCTTCATTTTCATAAGTTATGACACATCGTTGCAAAAGTTCGGATTCTTTAGAAATCATGACGCTGGTGCCCCTACTGACAACTAAACCAACGATTGTCATAGGTTCACGGAATGTGTTCACAATGTGGGAGACCAAGAGGAACGTTAAACTGATGCGGAAATTAGAAAATACATCCTGACGAAGCTCGAATTAGGAGAAACTCAATGGATCCAAGCTGGACAGGCAATATTCGCTTCATTAAAGCTTCTATTATACTCTGGTGATAAAGAAAATAATGCCTCTCACTCACAGGAAATTCCGGACAAGCAACATTGTGAGAGTTCAACGTAGTTTTCTTATGAGATGCGAATTAACGCAATGAATTCAAAATAGCATTTTACTACAAGTTTCAAACCTTACAAGATATACTCAAAGAGTATAAGAATATTATTGAAAACAATTTGAAATGGGATTATTATTATTAATTATTATTAATGGCTTTATTCAATATTATATTTTGGTACAGTATAGAAGCATCCGTCTGACTATGTCAGGAGGTGCTGGCCCACAAGAAGCACCACCATAAAAAATGGATTTCCACCGATACCATGGGCACTATTCAATAGAGGAATGACAAGGAGTCAACAATCAACAGCAGATGGACAAGCGCAAAGGAAGGCAAGACATAGGCCGGATACACGGACGCAAACGAAAGTGTGAAGAATAGCCTCAGAAGCAACAAGCGGGAATACGTGAAAAATCATGAGAAAAGCACGGAAAAGCTCTAAGTGAAGGAAATATGAGCAAAACTATATGGTAAAATGAAGAGGCGAGAGGAGAATATGGTTAACAAGAACAACCAGTCAATAACAAACATTGCAAACCAGTGACTAAAATTTAAGGACATTTATACAGGTGTGTAGAACACTTGAAAGAGCTATTGAGTAGATCAGCCTCATCGAACCCACCGGATATCGGTGAACCACTTATAGAATGTTCAATATACGCTGCTTGACAAACAATTCAGGGAATCAGAGAGGCGGTGGTGGACCAAAAATTATATTAACTTATTAATGACAATAAAGTTATTAAGTCCGAGATACATATTTACCTTGATACTACAACTAGAAATCGTCCGACCATAAAAATAAATAGCATAGTGTATTGATAAAATTCTTTTGTCATAAACAGTAAACAAATAATTGTCAGTTCATTATTATTTTAAAAGGTCACCTAATCTCATATTTTCTCTCTTCTGAGGTGAGCTTAACTTACAACCATAGATTTTATTCAAGAAACTTCATTGATGATTGAAGATCAATTAAGAAGTGCTGATATCGATCAAATAAAGTATACAACGTGTCAGTTTGTACTTTACTCATTCTTTGAATTTTGCATAGTTTCTGAATTTTCATTAGATTGTTCGATATTTTATATGGTTTTCTTTTCTAAATTAGTGTTGTCTAATTTGAAACGTCAGGCAGTTATAATTATGAGATAATGGAGAAAATGTGAAGCTCAAATGAATGAATGTGATGGGGTTCTGTTCTCTGAGCTGGATGGTTTGGCCGTGGATCTTTCATCGTTCTTCTGTACAACATCATCAGCTCAAACGTCAGGTAGAGCTCCACGACCAAATCATCCAACTCAGAGAACAACACCTCATCAAAAGTTATAATTATCTCTTGGCAATTTTTCATTATTATTATTATTGTTATTATTATTATTATTATTATTCAATCGTTATGATGACCTTTATGTTTTTCGTGTTTCTTCATATCTATCAAGTGGATAATTATCTGACCCGTGAATTATTTTCATCCTTCTATTTTTCTATTACCTTACTGATTATTCCTAAAATTGAAGTACATATGGTACTCAAAACCACTTTCAACCAATATCAAAGTGAGAATTTTCAATACGAACGTCAAGGCAGTTAGTTCTACTGTATGGAGCTGAAACTTGGAGATCTACAACAATCACCATCAAGAAGATACAAGTATTTATAAATGGTTGTCTACGCAAGATACTCAACATCCATTGGCCGGATACCATCAGTAACATCCTTCTCTGGCAGACAACAAACCAGCTTCCTGCTGATAAAGCAATTGAGAAAAGACGATGGAAATGAATGGGACATACATTACGCAAATCATCCAACTGCATCACGAGGCAAGCCATAACTTGGAATGCTGAAGGGAAGCGGAAAGATGGAAGGCCAAACAACACATTACGTCGGGAAATAGAAGCAGATATTAAAAGGATGAATAAGAACTGGAAGAAGCTGGAAAGGATTGCCCAGGACAGGGTTGGATGGAGAATGCTGGTGGTTGGCCTATGCTTCTTCACGAGGAGTAACCGACGTAAGTAAGTAAGTAAGTAAGTAAGTGAGTGAGTAAGTAAGTAAGTAAGTAAGTAAGTAAGTAAGTAAGTAAGTAAGTAAGTAAGTAAGTAAGTAAGTAAGTAAGTAAGTAAGTAAGTAAGTAAGTAAGTAAGTAAGTAAGTAAGTAAGTAAGTAAGTAAGTAAGTAAGTAAGTAAGTAAGTAAGTAAGTAAGTAAGTAAGTAAGTAAGTAAGTAAGTAAGTAAGTAAGTAAGTAAGTAAGTAAGTAAGTAAGTAAGTAAGTAAGTAAGTAAGTAAGTAAGTAAGTAAGTAAGTAAGTAAGTAAGTAAGTAAGTAAGTAAGTAAGTAAGTTAGTGAGTAGGTAAGTAAGTAACCTACCCTGGTAGTACTGATTTACTATCCAGAGTGATAATCACATTTGTTTTTGTGTACTTTATTATTTTTCCTTTGTTATGACTTACTCTTAACCTGTCCAGTTGACCTTTTAATTTTCATATTTAAATGTTCTTAACAAGTATATGATGTGTGATCAGATTGTTCGAAGTGTATTGCGCAAATATATTACATAATTCTGATAAACTACGTCTTCTCATTTCAATATCGAAATTTATCAAAGGGACTAATTGTTTTAAATTTCTGAATAATCATAAATTTCAATCTAAATCAATCATCTTACTGTGTATCTGGTTAAAGAAATGACACTTAGTTTCCACAACTCCAATACTGACTCTTGATTGCTTAAGTGAAATTCTCAGCTACTGGACATAACAAGCCTGAATGTGAGAAAGTTGGCCACGTACTGATTACTTAACTAATAGATGAAATGAATGTTTAGTATGAAAAAGAAAAAGAAGCAGTATCAGATATCTGATAAAAATATGATTACATAATTAGTTCAACAAAACTATCAGTCTAGCTCATTAATAACGAATTGAAGAGCTGTTCCGTTGTCGTTAGAGACCAGAACTTGCATATCCCTTTGAAAGTATGATATTTTAAGTCACTCATATAGAATTTTTAGGCTGAACACTTTCAACTATACATTCATCTCCACTCATGATTAATTGTCTTTTACCTAGATAGGACTGATTTTAACTTTCTGATTACCAAAATGTAGAGCACGAGGAGAATGCATGGTTTGAGTATGGAGCACCTCTGCAGTTCACTCACAGTATTATGCCATAGATGGAACCTAACACATTATATCCACTGTACGTTTGAATATGAGTGACTTGACACCCATCAATTCATGGTCGCGCCTTACCTCAATTTGCAATACCGTGTGTCGTCTGTCAGGTGTGGTTGGTTCCTGGTTTCTAATGGTTGTCTAGCTAAAATCAGTTCATGGTTTAAACTATCTTGATGAATAGAAAATATCTCAAATTACGTGCTAACTCAAGATGTGAGCATATATGTCCTCGTATGGATGAACCAAATAACCATTGAGAACATATTAGTACACCAATTGTTTACGAATGAATAGGCTGTGAGTCTGCTCAAAGTAATTGTGATTAATAACATCACAGAGTGTTAGTAATAGTTGTGATACGAGACATGGACTTCTGCAACTACTTCATACACAAACATCACTCTTATGATTTCAAGTCTAGTGATCTATTAACTATAACTGGGGTTTTGTAGTTGATCCACTCTAACTACGATCAAGAGGTCAGAAGTTCAGATACAGCTCTATTCACATCAAAGTATGCACTATGATGAAAGAAGTAACTATCAGGTGAACAGTTTGTATACACAAATCTTTGAGAGACCAGCAAAAGACTTGCACATTTATCTGCTTTCAACAGCAAGGACATAGATGTCATCATTCTCCTCCATGAACGCATTCACAAAGCTACATGGATTTTGACGGACAACACGACAAAGAACCAGATCAATCACATCTACGTCAATGAAAAGTTTGGACGAGTCATTGGAAAACGTGAAAACAAATAGAGGGGTTGACATAGCTTCAGATCACCATCTGAAGATGTTCAAGCTGAAATTGAAGCTAAAGAAGCAGTTGACAATCGGACAACCAACATTATGGAAGTTCGATATAACCTTCATATCAGATACAAATAAGCTCGGCACTCAGCCACATGTCTCAAACCTTACAAGATGCACTCAAACAGTAGGAGAATGTTATGTATAACAACTGGAAATGGGCTAACAGAGCATCAGTCTGACTATGTCAGGACATGCTGGCCCACGTGACGCACCATCATAAAAAAATGGATCTCGACCGATACCCTGCACACTATTCAACAGATGAATAATAAGTTGACAGCAACTAACAACGGTCGAACAGGAACAGAGAAAGACCAGACATAGGCCGGATACACAGAAGCAAACAAAAGAGTGAAGAGATGCATCTGATGCAATATTCATTTGAAAGCTGGTTTGTTCTCTCCCACAGTAGGATTTTGCTGATGGTACGTTCGGTGGAAAACTGTTTATAAATACCTGTACATGCTTGATTATGGTTGTGGTAGTTATGGAATCCTACGTTCCGTACAGTAGAACTGCCTTGACGTTCAGATAGAAGAGTCTGAATTTGATATTGGTTGTTGGTCGTTTTGAGTCCTATATGTTCTTCAACTGTAGGAATGATGTCTTTTCTGTGTCAACCCCCTACTATTACGTCTGCATCGAATCTTCCTTGTTCATCGATGGTTCTGTCCAGTTACGTGGAATTTTTCAACTCTGCCACAGTTGCTTTATCATGTGTAACATTGATGGTTTTCTCTTTGTTGTATTTGAGGATCTTGGTTCTTCTCTTGTGTAATTTGAGGCCTACTGACGCAGAGGCTGTTGCTACTACACTTTTTTTCTTCACCTCCGTTTGTTGGTGTGTATGAAAGAGAAGAACTAGGACATCTGTGAAGTCCATATCGTTTCGTTGCATCCAGGATGTTCATTAAATTTCTTGCTTCTCCTCAGGTGTCGCGGTTTCAATAATCCAGTCAACCATCAGAAGAAAAAGGATAGGGGAACATGAGCAGACTTGTCTAACTTCGGTCATCATTCGCCATGCGTCTGTCAACTGTCCTCCATGCATGAAATCGCAGTGTAATCCATCTTATAAATTCCGGCTGATGTTGACAATAATCCGAGGTACACCATTGTGTCGAGCAAGGTTCAATGAAGTTCTCCTATCCAAACTGCCGAATGCCTTCTCGTAATCAAGAAAGTCGATATTTACTGACCAGATCCGTTCAACCGACTGTTAAACGATGATCATCTGGAGTTTGAGAGTCTACGCAATCTTCCATCCTGTTCAGCAACATTCTTTTGAAAACCTTTCCTGGTGCTGAAAACAATGTGATGCTTCTGTAGTTCTCACATTTTTTCAGATTTTCTATCTTTGGTATCGTGGTGAGGTATACTTCTTTCCAATCTGTCATTCACACTTGTTTCTCCTTCCAAATCTTCCTGAATAGAATGTAACGAATGTTAGCAACTACTTCTCTGTTTGATATCAGTGCTTCAGGTGATATATTGTCAGGTCAGTTAGACAGGTGTTTCGAACACTTTGATGAGCTCCTGATATCGAAGAACCATTTACAGATTTCTTTGGACGTTCTCGACCGGCGATCCAGGAAATCAGCTAGGTTATACGACGAATCAACATTGAAAACGTAGAAGGTCCAGACAATATATCAGCTAAAGCATTTTAGTCAAATATGCAGGTAACTAAAAAGATGATCCTAATTATATTCACCACTCTACAGATCATTGCTGAACGATAGATTAATGAAACTCACCACTAAACATCAACGTTCCTGACTGCAAGAAATAATTCGACTGGTTTGATAGGAGAAGCTTATCAAATCTACCTCAACAATGTGGAGAATCAGAGTAGATGGCCTCCACCACACACGTGCTGATCTGCCACAATCATCATAAACATATACAGATATTTACGAACAGTGTTCTGTACTAGACACTTTAGAACCGTTGGACAAGAACATTCAGCAACCAACAATCGTGGCAAGGAACAAACTAACTTCTAACTCGAGAGGAATTCACTGGATGTCTTTGAGGGTGAATCGGACGCACATTCTTTAAATCATCAAACTGCATCAACAGTCAAGCTGCGAATTAGAATCCTCAGGGCGAAAGGAAATGAGGGAGACATAACCAAACATTGTGTCGGGAATTTGATGCAGGAAACAAACCAATGAATATCACTTGACAACGACTGGAAATGAGATTCCAGAGTGAGTTTGTTCAGATAATCCTAACCTGAGGACGTGAGTTAATTAGCGAGTTTCAGGAACCAATTCGAAAATTTTGTTTCATGAGTAGACAACTTACAAAAGAAATGAATATTTGTTCAATGTTTAATGTTTCAGGTAAAATACTTTAGTAATTCAGGTAAACAATGACCTAGATATTGAGTTTAGAGATCATACGATGACAGATATAAAGAGCAAAGTGTATTTATAAAATTCTCTTTTCTAATTAGCAGTAAACAACACTGTTCAGTTTATTTGTCTTACTTTGAAAGATCGTCTGATCTCAACTGTTCTCTCTTTAGAAAACACAGACTTCATTCTTGAAAAATAATGAGACGAACTTGATTCACAACGAAAGGTTTTTTTAAAAGCTCTATTCACTTTAAAATTAATTGATGGTTGAACTTTCTTTTAGAGATGCCAATGTCGGTCAAATAAGAATGCAACGTGTCTGTTTGTGTTTAATTCATTCATTGAACTTTTAATTCTCTCTAAATGTTAATTACTTTGTTTGATATTTTATATGGTAAATAATATTCACACCATCTTCCTACTTCATTTCATCATCATACATAAGCAGAAGAATAAATTCTGTAGTTTCAATGAATATGGTTCGTTTGGTTTTGGTTCACGTAGCTTCACTGCTCTTGCTTCTTCATACATCAGAACAGACTGGTGAGTTATCATTATTATTGAAAATGCACTTTTGCAAATACTCCCTGAGATATTCATGTCTTATACAGTGTACAAACAGAGTCATATCACCGTCATTTTCGCCATCACCATCATCGTCGTCATCATTCTTTAATCATGACTTAAACATGATGTAGAGCGTATGATGTTTACGTGGTTTGTTTTACACCCAGTATTGTTTGGGCATATTAGTCTTTTTATAAATTTGTCGTTCCTCCCTTCTATCTGGATAATGCTAAGATAGGTTCTAGACAAATGTATACCGCTTGAATTTATTATGATGACTGAACCACATGACACTGATTGACCGGAACATTGATTGAGTGGAAATACTTGTTTCTATTGAAAATCATTCGTTGTTTTAATCATTATTCTTTGTCTTCCGAGCATTAATTGTGGTGTTTCGATGATGATGGTCCATGAGTAACCCTTATTCTGTAGTGTTCTGAATCTTGACAATCACATATCTATCTGTAGTGATCTGGTTCACTGTACTTAAATGTGAACGTCAATTCTCAAAAATCAAATGAACTACTTATTGTTGCGACAAATCCTGTTTCTTTTTTCAGATGTCGAACCAAAGCATCCTAAGGATTTAAAACAGATCATTTTTGATCTGTATGTTGAGAGCTTAAAAGCAAAGATTTCTGCAATGAAAGGTAAGTAACGCTTTTTTTCATTTTATAAGCTATGTATCATACAAACAAACGTGTTCATATAACACAGGTTCTGTCGTACTATTTGAATGAAGTAGAATTTGATCCACTCGTTTATGTCCGAGGACCTGAATTTGATACATGTATAATAGTGTTCTTGAAATCATATCAGCTCATTAATTATTTGCTGAGTTGTGTTTGATGTTCTGTAATGTAATGACTCTGATATATTCGTATAGGGGTTGCGGAGACTGTTTGGTATTGATTGAGATACCGAATCGATTGATGTTAGACCACCAGTGAAAAGCTGGAAGTACTGGACGACCATTTCGTCCTATTGTGGGACTCCTCAGCAATGTGCATCCACGATCCTGCTCGTGAGACTCGAACCCAGCGCCTATAGTCTCGCGCGCGAACACTTAACCTACTGAATCACTGAGCTTGCCGGCATCCAATGGTGTTAATGTCTAACCTCAACCAATCCACGAAGCTGCGCCACCGTACACCATTGTACTGAGGTAGGCACCTTTTTCTATTCGGCACGGATTAGCTCCACTGGTCACGGCTTCTCACCAGAATTCCGAGAATTTTCTCACGAAAATAGTCACTAGTGAGCACATGGTAATTACCAGTATAGTGGTTGTGGAGATTGATAAGTTTTGATTGATATCACGTTTTTACAAATAAATGATATGAACGTCCTGTAACAAACGTTACAATAAAGCACGTTGTTGTGTGTGTTTCCAATCCCTAGATCTACTGGATGGTATGTTTGAAATTATCAGATACTGCGACCGCGAAATAAGAACTCTGAAAGGTAATTTGATTATTCAATCTTATATGACATAATCGTTTATACTACTGAATTTTAAAGACAAATCAAATTGCACCCAATGAGTGCATATCCGTGTTCAGTATGTTCAATTGCTCGACTGATCCAAGTACTTTCAAACCTTAAACATTTATCAATGTGATTCATTGAAAGATTAAATTAATTCCATCACGTTCAGTTTCTCTGTGAAAATTATTTGCCTCTCTGTTTGTACACTGATGAAATTACTAACACCATTCAAACGAAGAAGAGAATATTTAAATCAAAATAGGATTTGTTTATTTGAACCTGTTTCATGGTACTTGTCGAGTTTCACAGTAGTCCCATTCATGATAGACTGAAAATATTTGATGGGAGTGTGTAAGTGCATGCGGTTGGTTGACATGATTATTCAATTGATGCACATATAAGAAAGGAAATAAGTTCACACATTTGAGTGTTTACAAAATCGGTGGTTGAGACATTTGTTCATGCACCCACTCTCTTTGTACCCACCAACAATGTGGTAAATTAAAAATATAAAATTCCATTGTGACAATAGTGCCATCTGTAAGATCTGAGGAAATTCCGGGGATTATTGATGTTTCACTTCCTCTCACCTGATGAACAAAAAACTATTGATCCAGCTTGCCAATATTCTCTATTAATACGACTTTTAGAATGTGTGATTGATGTCGCAATATCAAACCTCACTCATCTTACTTCTGTTATATCACTTTATAAATAATTCGAATACAGCACAATACTATTTTTGAAATGTAACCAAATCACCTTGTTATTCAACCGAGTTGCTCAAAATTATTGTGTCTGTTTCAGATGAAATCAGAAATTCCGAACTGCCTCGAATTGAGAATATTGATAAGTGTATGTCCAAAAATAATCGAGTTCCCTAACCACATGAATGATTCTAGATATCAGCTGTAAAACCAACTATTTGACCGGTGATGCAGCCATTTATGCTTTGTCTCGTAAGAGAAATTATTCTCATCCAGTGTTTCAATTTTCATCCAGCATTTGATTATTAATGACTTCCATGTTGGATTTTTGAATTCGTTGGCTACAAATCAATCTCACATGTGAAAGTGAACAAAGTCCAACTGTCGAAGATATTATTGTTCACAAAATAAGATTGCAGTCTGATTGACGCCAGTAATTAGACACCCTGTAGTTTATCTTTGATAATTCTGACAAAATACTACAATCTCTCTCAGACATACGTACAGGAATAACACCCTGATGAAATAGTTACTTAGGATGAGAGCTGACTGAAGTATGATCCGTCAGTGAATAGTCTATACTAAAGTGTTGGACCTCTATCTGTGCGCTCATTATTTCCAGTTGTATACCACACACAATCCATAAATTTGATATGTGACTGCTCTCTTGCATCACAACTGGTATGCTTAAGCTAGTGTAAGTTTTATTCTGATACTGTAAGCAAACATGCTGTAAAAGTAGTCACTTATTAAAAGAAGTGAAACGGGATGCCTTTTGTCAGGGATTCAACTCTACTATCCATCAACACAACTTTAAGCGTAATGCACACTTGTCTCATGGAATTGAACACTCTCATCAAAAGTTGTAATCAACATCCACATATCATGGTGAGGGTCAATACTTTAGACCAGTAAAACGATATGGATTCCTTTTTTGAGATTTCCACTTCACATTCTGCCAGTATCCGAAACAATTTCAAGAGTTTAACTATCTGTCCATATGTTCATGTTGAATCAGTTAGCGATATATTCAGTCGTTCATCATTTGCAGTCTGCTTTTAATGCCTTTCACAGTTGTCCAGAGGTTAAAGAAAGATTACGAAAGATGGTATCGTAAGTAATTTAATAACCGAACTGTTTTCAACATTTAAAGCATATTGACATACTTTAAGACTGTTTCACTTTTCATCAGGAAGTGAAGAGACAAACATGAAACATCATCTGATACCACTTCGAAAATTCCTTATGCAGTACATTCTTCGAAATGAATGATGCTGTGCATTTATTTTTACATATTAGTATTAGTTGTCCAACATTCATCGATTGATGTTGTCAATCAAAAACTTAACAATCTCCACAATTCTATACTGATAATTAGTATTTGTCGACCGATGAAACACAAGACCTCCATTTTATCCTGCTTAGGACTAGTTAGATGGATACATGTCAATCTCAATGTTAATGTTTACACTGAGTTCCAAATCTAGAAATTCTCGCTTCAAACAAACACTTTGAAAGGAACTCTTTTTAGGTCTGCATGAGAACAACAATACTTGGTGAAAATGTGTTCAAGTGACTATCTCGAGCTGAAGGTGATGCGAACCATGAGTTCCACATGTTTCAACATATCAGATATATCGAAATCTAATTTCCAGACAATACTCTCAGAAAGTTTATATGGTGAGAGTGGCCCATCAAATGCAGTCCTGAACACTGTCCACGGAGTGCCACAACACCTTATTATTTTCCATTCAAATGTTGTAATTCTGTACGATTTTATAGCTTGATATTTGTTCGATTTCTCCAATTCTATATAGTGGATGGTTACATGGATTCATCGAAACTGTATACATGTTTTAAGGAAAGTGATGAACATTATGAAAGTAAGTCAAAATACTGAAATGCATGTAGTCCATTCCTATCCATCTCAAATATTTGACCACTTCTTATATTTTCATCGGATCTAATCCATGTTGTTTGCCTGTCATTAACTACTTTTGTTTGACAATTTACAGACCGAAACACGATATAAATGACTGCTGGTCAGCAGTTCAGTAAATAGAGTTGTTTTAATTCTTTCACAGCCTCGCATGCGTCTGTCAAGTAATTAAGGCTGTTCGTCTAGTTCACAACAAGTAGTGCTTTCGTGATCAGCATTTAGGCGTTGTTGATGCATAAACGTCGCTTATGTGATTATAACGAAAGAAAATTAATTCCACATTGGGTCTTACCGATCTCTACTCCATACATTTTATTTCCGTATCTAGGTTGCTAATTGCAGTATGCGAAATCTAGTGTTTAGATAACATCGATAATTTAGCTGAGGCTATATGAATTTCTTGAGCATTTTCAATTTTGTAAGTATCATTTTCATCTCTAATTAATTGTAGGTTCTATGCAACACAAGTACATCATGTCGACATATAAAGCCGCAGATTTGGTAGGGCATCTTAAATTTACAATGAGAGTTTGTGAGGTTACATCCAAAATTGGAGTTTATTCAGTTTTTGTGTATTGATTATATAAATATTCCATTGATGTTTAACACTACAACTGATTAGCCTGTTTTGGCAAATGTGCATCTTGTACGGATTGCCTCCATATTGCCACTGAGTCACAAGTGATTTAAGCAGAGATGGATGGTGACTAATAGAATGTCAAAGTGAACATTAACCCTAGTATGTAGAGATATGCAGTTGAGAAGTCTTTCATTCCTCAGTCAGACACCATGCATCTCTGCTCATAATTCATTTCCCATAGATCATTATGGTTTCTGGTAAAAATGACTGAACATGAATCTGATGAGGTGAATAGTCTTTTATTGTTTCTTTTTGATACGTCGTGTGGGTTAAACGCTATATACGATTCCTAAGCTATTCCGATATCCCGCAGTCTAGAATTACACAGCGACTTGAACTCCAGAGAGAAGACACAAGAATGAGAGAAAGCACTTTATTCCAAGGTTCCTTTTTGTACAGAAAATCATGGGTATTGATAGATTTTGGAATCTGTTAAATCAACATCATTTTACAGCCAATCCGATAACAACACATTATGCTACCGACCAACAGTAGCACGCCACGTTGGAATTCTAGAACGTTCCATCACACTCTGATTGGCCAGGACTCTTCAGCTCCTTGTGGGCCTCTGGAGGCTCCGTTGAAGTTCTCCGGAAGCCGACCCAACACCTCCCACGAATAAGATTTCTTTCTGGGATCTACTTGTAGTTCGATAACTGGGTTGCGACGGCGTTCCATTATTCTTGTCGTCTTCCTTGTCCAAGGCTTCTTTTCAATGTTCCTGGGCGTTTGTGGCATTGGTGCGTCTAAGATTAAATCTAACGGGAAAATCGGTCGGTTACTTCGAGTCTGCACCGTTCTTTTGTCCTTAAGGATTTGATTTGTGTGACGTATACATGTCCCAAAAGCTCCTCGAACTTTGTACAGTACTCTTCCCAGTTTTCGCACCACTTCGCCCGGCTCCCATCGGTTCTTCCCGATGTAGGATTTAATGTAGACTTTGTCGCCAATACTGAAGTTCCGGATACTTGGATCGCGACTACGCTCATCCACTAGTTTGGATGGCAACATGGCATCGAAGACTGTTCGAATACGCCTTCCAAACATGGCTTCCGCGGGAGATTTGCCGTCTTGAACATTTGGGTTTGAGGTGGATCTGTATGATGTTAGAAATTTTGTGATCACCTGCTCAGTCGTCCCTTCTCCTCCCCCTTTCAGTAATGCTCGTTTAAAAGTGTCCACAAAGCGCTCTGCTTGTCCGTTTGATTGTGGATGATAGGGTGGAGAACGAAGATGAGTTATTCCGTTTGTTCTACAGAAATTTTTAAACGATTCTGCGGCAAATCGCGAGCCATTATCTGTCACTAGGGTCTCTGGTACTCCGAAACAACTAAATAGGGTAGACAACTTGCGGATCGTTTCTGACGTTGTACAATTTGGCATGATGTATACTTCCGGCCATTTAGTGAATGCATCTACGATATTTAGAAACATTTTCCCTTGGATTGGACCGGCAAAATCTGCGTGAAGTCTTACCCAGAGTCCTGCGGGCATAGGCCAACACTGAGGTTCGCATTTCGAAGGATTTTTAGCGGCTTGAATACATGATGAACAGTTACGGCATTTATTTTCGATATCTTTGTCCATTGACGGCCAATAAGCATAGCTACGAGCCAAAGATTTCATTTTACTGATTCCAGGATGGCCACTGTGAAACTGCTTGAGAACCTTGTGGCGTAATAACTTCGGAATAACCATTCGATCACCGAACATAATACAGGAGTCTCGTCGACGAAAAAATTGCAAAAGTTCTCCGTCAAGGCGATTGTTTGGCCATTTGGTCGAGAGATAGTATTTAACTGTGCTCAGTATCTTATCACTTTCAGTGATCTTCTTAATAGTTTTAAAGGTTACTGGGAGTCCATTAACTGCGTCATCCAACACGCGATGAACTTCTTCCTCGGCTTTTATATTTGCTACAAGAGTCTCCTCTGGGGCATTTGATTGGGAGCCTATTAATCTCGACAATGCGTCAGCTTGCCCGAAAGCGGTAGTAGACTGATACTTGATCTTGAAGTCGTAACCCAGAAGTGTGGTTGCCTATCGTTGCAGTCTGTTTGCGGTGTATACAGGTATAACTTTCTTCGAACCAAAGATGGCTAGTAATGGTTTATGGTCAGTTAATAGGGTGAACTGACGTCCAAATATCATCTTGTGAAATTTCTTGACAGCGAAGATAATCGACAATGCTTCCTTCTCGATCTGACTATAGTTACGTTCTGCTGACGTTAACGATCTGGCTGCATGTGATATCGCCTTCTCAGATCCATCTGGCATGATGTGAGAAATAATTGCTCCAATGCCGTAGTTTGAAGCGTTTGATGCTACTACAATGGGTAAAGATGAATCGCGATGGGTGAGCAGCAGATCCGAGACTAGTACTTTCTTGATTTCATCGAAAGCAGCTTGGCAAGTTGCAGACCAATTCCATTTTACATTATTCGACAGAAGGTTATTTAAGAGGGCACGTAATTGATGAAGGTTCGGAATAAATGCTCCATAATGGCTAGTCCCGAAAAAGATCGTAGTGCGAGGACCTCCGTCGATCTGGGCATAGTTTTCACTGCCTGGGTTTTCTCCGGATCTGGTCTTCTGCCATCTTTGTCAATTATAAACCCAAGGTAGCGTACTTTTTGCATACAGAAGTCACATTTCTCTGGACGAAGTCGAAGTCCATATTCAGCTATTCGCACCAGCATCTAGTCGAGCTTCTTTTCTAAATCTATTCTATCTACTCCCATAATTATTATATCATCTAGGTAAGCTGCAGCACCTGAAACATCTTGTAGCATAGTATCCATTATTTGCTGAAATATGGATGGGGCCGTCTTGACTCCAAGGGATAATCGATTATACCGGAATAGACCCTTGTGTGTGTTTATGGTAATCAGGTTTTTAGACTCGTCAGCAACAGGGATTTGTAAATAAGCTTCTGATAAATCCAACTTTGCAAAATGCTTACCACCGTTCAGTTTAACAAAAAGATCTTCAGGTAAGGGTAATGGATACTGATGAGTTTCTAAGGCTTCATTCAACCCGGTTGAGTAATCGGCACATAAACGGACGCTACCATTAGTCTTCTTTACTACTACTATCGGTGCGGCCCATTCTGAGAAATTCACTGGTTCAATGACACCTAGTTTCTTAAGTCGTTCTAGTTCTTGTTCAACCACTGGTAGAGCAGCATATGGTACGGGTCTCCTAGGTCGGAAAACAGGAACAGCTGCAGGTTTAGAGTTAACAGTGCTTTGGCTTTCGTACATTCTCCCAACCCTTCTCTAAACACGTTTTGGTGTTTCTGTAGCATGGCGTTTTTCTGATTCCATTCTGGGGTGTTGTCTGTACTTACTCGTCTGCAGATACTGTTGATAGACTGATCTGCTAGTTTAAGTGTTTCTATAGGGTCCAACCCCATTAAATCTAGTGCTGGCTTCTTAGTAAGATATAATGTTGCATTTGTTGTTAACGTGCCTTTAGAAACAGTGCATGGCACTTCTCCAACAATATTCACCTTCCCCCCAGATGCACTGTGTGCCAGCTGTGTTGTTGGGAAAACTGTGGGTCTCCCAATGTTCTTCCATGTTTCTGGGCTGATTAAAGTAATATCAGACGCTGTGTCCAGCTGAAGGCGGGCACGGTGTTTATTAATATTCAAAGTCACATACTTTCTTTGGTGGCAACTTCGTGCTCTGTTATGTGATACCAATATCTTGTTGGTTGGAGCACTATATCTGTATTTCTTTGAGTAAGATTTCACGGAACGTTTTCTATAGTCTCTTCTCCTGCAGAAGTTTTCTTTATGCCCCTTCCGATGACATTTGCTGCAGCGATGTTCTTTATATGGGCAAAACCTCTTATAGTGCCAACCTCCACATGCCCAGCATGGAGATGATGGTTTGTCGCTGTTATTTTGGAAATTATGGGTACTGAAACCTTGAAAGACTTTTCTCTTGACTGCATTGACGTTACGGAAACAGTTACCGTTTTCTACCTTTGAGGTATCATGCTTTAAGTTTACTAACCTTTGGCACTCAGTAGTCACTTCTTGCAATGTCATATTAGGGCAGTGTTCGAGTTTGCCTAGGATTATGGTTCGGATATCGGCATCTTCGGGTGAACGCAGGCTGCAGATAAATACTAAGCATTTAAACTGATCTTCAGACATGGACGACAATCTAAACCTCTCACATTCTCGGTTCACAGTTCCTGCATGCTTTACCCAATCATCTCCTGGTTCTTTCGTTAACTTTAAGCACTGGTAACGGATATTAAATAGAGATGATTGTTCTCCGAAGATTTGGGATAGGGTTTTGACTGTATCATCAAAACTAAAATCTCGTGGGTTTGTGGTGGACCAGACAAATATGAACGTAAAAAGTATAAACAAAGTTACTAAAGATCGATAGTCATATTAATATATACAGTTACTTGTTACAAATACAATAAAAATTAGGCACGTTACTTAAATTGACCAAACGCTGCGTGTTCTGATTATGTCCGGTAATGTAAATCCACAATTACAAATGTTTGATAATTCCAAACAGGTTGGCGAACTCTCTAGTGATATAATCCCACGTAGAATGTGATGTATTCCAATTACAGTCTATAAATAATGATAATATTTGATTTAGAATTCAGCTAATTCAATCACAAATGGAAATAGAACGAGGGATGTGTGAGTAGTGATGTATTTGTTAGCCAGTAAGTATATGTCACGCTATGTTCGAATTACAGCGGAAAAAAGTGTTCAAGGTCATTGACTAAAACAACACGTACAGTCATTTAATGATAAATGTACATACAGTGAAAAATTGACAAAACAAATAGAAATAACATTGAAAACTATTTACAAAATAAGCTTGTCAGTCATATCTCCACATAGCTCCCCCCAGAGTGTCCGGAGGTAACACTGGTTACAATAACTATAATAAAAAAAAATTTTATACAAAAAAAATTAATATTTACAATAATAACCAATAAACAATGTGGAGATGCGTATGACATGTGCGTTAATAATATACAGTGTGTTATTGTGCGAAAATAGCGGTGATGTGGCATAGCATGACAAGCAAAAGTAATGAGAATACCGTCATTTAAAATCTTGGTTTGCTAACAATGATACTAATGTACAGAACTGTTACTGAACCCAAAAGAAAATGAACTGCTTATTTTTGTGTGTGTGTGTGTGTACAACAAATGAATAATTAAATAGTTTACTCGTTTATTATTGTAACAAATTTTTTTCTATAAAAAAAAATGTGACAAAACGAATAATTGTGGGAAAACTATGGTTAATTATGTACACTGTAAAAAAAAGGAAAAAAATTATTATTATTATTTTTTTTTTAATCGACGAAATGGACATAACGCTTGGGTTTGTTTATAGGTCTGCCCGAGCGTGTTAAACAAGAAGGTTTAGTATTAAGTTTTTTATCCTCCCCCGGCTTTTCAGTCACTGGTGAAAGGGGTTGATTGTCAACGACGTTGTCTTCTTTGACTTGAGTAGATTCATAGAAAGCAGGTTTGATTCTGTCTATAGAAATAGTCTGCTTTTTGCCATCTCTGCTGATGATGAAGTATTTTTGTGTGCGTTTAATTACTTTATATGGACCTTCGTATGGTTGTTTCAATGGTTTTTTGGCAGCATCTACTCGAACAAAGACAAACTTGCATGTTTCTAGATTTCTGTCGAATTGTATTCGATTGTTATGTTCACGAGGCGGTATGGCTTTGATCTGTTGCATGGTCTGCAGCAGTTGGCTAGCAAAACGACTTGGGTCCGTTGGTGTTAAAGTGTTTGGGTCCACTAGTTGACCTGGTAATGCAAGGGTTGTACCATAAACTAGCTCAGCGGCTGTACAACCTATATCTTCTTTTATAGTTGAACGGATACCCAGGAGTACAAGTGGTAATGCGTCACTCCATTTTGTCGTATCATCTTGTGCCATCAGCGAGCTTTTCAATTGGCGGTGAAATCTTTCGACCAAACCGTTAGCTGCTGGGTGGTAGGCTGTTGTTTTGATGTGGTTTACGCCCAGAATTCTTGTGAATTCCTGAAATAAAATAGACTGAAACTGGGGACCACGGTCGGTAGTGACGATGGAAGGTACTCCGTAGTTAGATATCCAGCGGTCGAGGAAGACTGAAGCGACCGTTTCTGCTGAAGTGTCTTTTATAGGGCAGGCTATGGCCAATCTTGTGAACCTGTCCACCGCAGTGAGAATATGGGTGAAGGAGTTTGACGGAGGCAGTGGCCCAACTAAGTCCAAATGAATATGCTGAAAACGTTTGTCGGGAATAGGGAATTCCCCGATCGGGCTGATAGTGTGTTTTTGGATTTTGCTGCGTTGGCACTGGAGGCAGTTACGTGTCCAACGTTTAACATCCGAATTGATTTTTGGCCAAACAAAGCGTTCTGTGATAAGCTTCGTGGTAGCCCTGATGCCTGGATGCGACAGTCCATGTAGCTGTTGAAATATTTTCCGTCGATAGGGTTGTGGCACAAAGGGGCGATTGTTACCCGTTGAAGTGTCGCAAATAATAGATGCATCTGAGAAAGGAATGGGTACAGGTTTAAGGTTCAAGTAAGACTTCTCTTCGCAGGTCTTCAAATCTGCATCGTCCACTTGTAGTTTAGCTAAAGCTTCAAGGCTGATATTGTGGTTGTGTACCATCATGTTGATATCCTTTCTAGATAGAGCGTCGGCGACAATGTTGGAGGAGCCTTTGATGAACTGGATGTCCGTAGTGAATTGAGAAATGTAATCCAGTTGTCTGGCTTCCCGTGGAGAATGTCTGTCGTAGGACGTGTTGAAAGAATAGCAAAGTGGTTTATGATCAGTCATAATGGTGAAATCACGTCCCTGAAGCAGGAAGTTGAAGTGTTTTACAGCTAAGTACATAGCCAGAAGTTCGCGTCCGAAGGTGCTATAGCGCTCTTGAGTTGGTGATAATCGTTTGGAAAAGAAAGCTATAGGAGTAATCTTGTCGTTAACGCATTGCTGTAATACTGCTCCTACTGCTTTTTGGGAGGCGTCAGTGCAGAGGATAAGGTTTGTTCTGGGATCGGTGTTTAGGTGCTGTAGCATAGTAGCATTAGATATCATCAACTTTGCTTTCTCGAATGCTGTTTTGGCGTCAGGGGGTAGGTTGAATGTCTGAGTCTTCTCTTTCTTCGTACCTTTTTTGTCGGTTTTCAACAGATCGGTTAATGGCTGTAATACTTCAGCACAATGTGGTAAGAAGCGGCGATAAAAATTACACATACCGAGGAAACGTCGTAATGACTTCACCGAGGTTGGTTCGGGATAATTGGTAATAGCTTCAACCTTTTCTGGGAGTGGTTTGATGCCTTGAGAGTCAATGTAATGTCCTAAAAACTCTAAGGCTGGGACTGCAAATATGCATTTCGAAGGATTGATGACGACGCCATGTTTTTTAAAACGATCAAAAAGGGTCTGGACATGTTGGATATGCTCTTCTAAAGATGAGCTTGCAATGAGAACATCGTCGATGTAGGCAAATACGAAGTCTAAACCTCTTGTGACATCATCCATGAATCGCTGGAATGTCTGCGCAGCGTTTTTCAATCCGAATGGCATCCTTAGAAACTCAAACAAACCAAAAGGTGTTATTATGGCTGTTTTCTCAATGTCTTCCGGTGCCATTGGAATTTGATGGTACGCACGCACGAGGTCGAGTTTCGAGAAGATGCATTTACCATGTAAATTTAACGCAAAGTCATGTATATGTGGAATAGGATACCTATCCGGGATGGTTTGGTTGTTTAATCGTCGGTAGTCACCACACGGACGCCAATCTTGGTCCTTCTTAGGTACCATGTGTAACGGCGAGGCCCAGGGGCTGTTGGATGGTCTGATAATACCAAGTTGCATCATGTGTTCGAATTCTCTTTTCGCTACTTGCAACTTGCTTGGTGGTAATCTCCTCGCCCTGGCGCTAATAGGTGGTCCGGTGGTAGTGATATGGTGTTGTACCAGCTGTGGGTTACCTTCCTTTTGGTAATCTGATTTCATAATGCACTGGTATTCTGTTAGAATGTCGTTGAAGATATTGTTCACAGGTTTCATTATACAAACACCATGGATCTCGTTGTCGTTGGAGAGTGTACAATTTACCTGTAAACGTGTGTTTATGTCGACTAATCTCTTGTTAGTCATATCAACTAAAAGGTTGTACGCACTAAGAAAATCGGCTCCGAGAATGGGTCGTTTGACTTCAGCAACTATGAATACCCATGTGAATCGTCTACGGAGTCCGAGATCTAATATAAGAGATTGTTCTCCATAAGTTTTGATAACTGATTCGTTAGCCGCTACCAAGGACAATTTAGTGCTTATCGCATGTTGTCTGCGTGAGAGATAAAGTGGGATGATGCTGATTTCTGCTCCCGTATCGACTAAAAAGTCTGAGCCAGAAATACGATCCCTGATGTGGAAAAGGCGGCTGACATGTTGGCCAGTAACAGCTGCCGCTACTACTGTCTGGCCACTTCGTTTCCCTGGTGGTCTGACTTGCTTGTCGTGAAGCTGCACGGTTTTGTGCAACGACGTGCTTTCTCGCCATAATTCGAATGATACCAACATATCCCAGCTGCCCGCTTAGGTGACCTATGACGATGTCTGGATAATGATCTCCTTATGGACCTAGATCTGGGGCGTCGAGAACGGATGGTGGAGATAGTCGCCTGCAGTGATGCTAGCTGACGTGTTAAGTGTGCCATTTGATGCTGCATGTCAAGAGTAGGGTTCGTAGCATCTCTACTTGCGGGTTGTACAGCGTTAATTCCCCGACTATCGGGATATATTTCTATCATCCTATCGGCCATGTCTGCTAAATCATCAAGACTGACAGAGGCTCCTGATACGCTGAGAATTTGTCTGACGCAATAAGGTAACCTTTGTAACCACATCTGCTTAAGTAATGCTTCGTCTAACTTGCATGAACCTGCTAGTTGTCTCATATGTCTAAGCAACTGTGAAGGTCTTTTGTCCCCTAACTCGCATGCGGTGAGTAGTTGCTGTAAGCGTTTTTTATCAGACTGCGAAGTACGGTGGATTACTGCGGCTTTTATTTTGTCATAGGGGTCCATTTCTGGTACGTTATCTATCAGGTCTCCGACTTCTGCTGCCACCTCTATGGGCAATACTCCAACGATGTATGCATATTTTGTCGCTTGCGAGCGTATACCTCTCGACAAAAATAATGCCTCAACCTGTGCAAACCAGATCCTGGGATTATTAACACCGTACGTTGGTAATCTTAGTTCCGAGATAGCGTTGATTGAGTTTAAAACATTATCCTCTGGTTGTGGAGAGTTTAGAAGGTTGGTCGGTGAACTATCAATATCAATAAGTTTACCCGGAGAGTTCATAATGACAAAAACAAAAATATGGTGTCGTGCCGATTAATAATAATAAAAAAATTATGTAGATATATATATAGTAAATGTCTATAAAAAAAAATCGAGGCTCACCAAATAATAGTGGTGGACCAGACAAATATGAACGTAAAAAGTATAAACAAAGTTACTAAAGATCGATAGTCATATTAATATATACAGTTACTTGTTACAAATACAATAAAAATTAGGCACGTTACTTAAATTGACCAAACGCTGCGTGTTCTGATTATGTCCGGTAATGTAAATCCACAATTACAAATGTTTGATAATTCCAAACAGGTTGGCGAACTCTCTAGTGATATAATCCCACGTAGAATATGATATATTCCAATTACAGTCTATAAATAATGATAATATTTGATTTAGAATTCAGCTAATTCAATCACAAATGGAAATAGAACGAGGGATGTGTGAGTAGTGATGTATTTGTTAGCCAGTAAGTATATGTCACGCTATGTTCGAATTACAGCGGAAAAAAGTGTTCAAGGTCATTGACTAAAACAACACGTACAGTCATTTAATGATAAATGTACATACAGTGAAAAATTGACAAAACAAATAGAAATAACATTGAAAACTATTTACAAAATAAGCTTGTCAGTCATATCTCCACAGGTTCTTCGGAAGAATGAAGTTGCTATAGCGTTCATGTTCCATAGTCCCAAGTTTTCTAAGAAGTATTCTGACTTTTGAAGCATCATCCAGTTTGCAAAGATCAATATAAAACAAATCTTCATACTTCTTAAACCACGACTCGAAAGTTACACCTGCTACACCATCAAAATTAAATTCATGGATGGCATTAATGACTGAATCAGTATGTGATACTTGAGATTCACTAGAAGCAGGGTTTTTCTCGGACAGGCAGAATTTCTGCATCAGGGTTTCCATGATTCTAATATGGGACTCTTCAAACCTCTTTTCTTGACGCACCATATACGCTTCTAATTGCTCCAAGGAAATATTCATTGAAGTTTTCATCCCCGTCGCCACTGATACGTCGTGTAGGTTAAACGCTATATACGATTCCTAAGCTATTCCGATATCCCGCAGTCTAGAATTACACAGCGACTTGAACTCCAGAGAGAAGACACAAGAATGAGAGAAAGCACTTTATTCCAAGGTTCCTTTTTGTACAGAAAATCATGGGTATTGATAGATTTTGGAATCTGTTAAATCAACATCATTTTACAGCCAATCCGATAACAACACATTATGCTACCGACCAACAGTAGCACGCCACGTTGGAATTCTAGAACGTTCCATCACACTCTGATTGGCCAGGACTCTTCAGCTCCTTGTGGGCCTCTGGAGGCTCCGTTGAAGTTCTCCGGAAGCCGACCCAACACTTTTATAAACTAATTAGAAATGATAAGGGATCATAGCGAAGCGATTTGTAATGGGCTGATCCCATACAGAACGAAAGGTAATTGTATTTAAACTATCTCTCTTGATAATTAATGAATATGACAGACATAACCTGACAATCCTTACCGAAACACATACTCACCACTACTTTCTATTTATTTACAGACGTGTATTCTAAAATACCTAATTGCCTTTCTTTAGTACGCTGAACTGGATTTCCCTCAATCAGGAAATCATAGAACTGTCTATGTCCTGTTTAGTAATAAGTTAAAGTAATCAGGTATCGAAATGAGACGGAAGTTTCATCACCTCCAGTAGCATTGCAACTCAAAATGAATAACAACAGGTGTAGTACTCATGAACAAAGTATTTCATGTTATAGCACAAATCAAGTCAATGAAATCAAAGGTGAAATCGCTATTTTGATTTCAAGGACTAAATATTCACAATCACATTGACTATTAGGTGAGACAATGGTGAAATGGTGAAGAGGTCTTTGTTATTCTTTCGCATTCCATCTAGTATGAATATACAGTGGTCTGCATTATTTTGATGCTGAAAACACGTTAAAGATATCTTCAAATAAACAATATTTTTGGGTGTTTTCCTAATCGAACTTATGTTGTTTCAGATACAGAAGGAATGGACCAGTTGATTTATTAGAAATACAGGGCTGTTAGATCTATGAATGCCAAATTATGTGAGAAAAACCAATTCATTATTTTCTTTTCTGATTGAGATCATGAATCGATTGATGTTGGACCACTTTTGGAAAGCTGGAAGCACCGGACGGCCGTTTCGTCCTATTGTGAGACTCCTTAGCATTGCGCATCCCCGATCGCGCTCACGGGATTCGAACACAGGACCTTCGGTCTCGCGCGCGAACGCTTAGCCTAATGGACCACTGAACCGGCATCCAATGGTGATAGTGTCTAACATCAATATTTTCATTGATTTATTAAGGAACATTGTCACGTTCACATGCAAGTGACTAAACGATGAATATCCACAAACTTTGATACCGTATGAAATGTCAGTGAAAGCTTCAATCTGATGGTTTAATAGATGAAGGTAGTCACCAAGACACGGATGCCACAAATAACATTAAACAGTTTATTGATACTTACCTGAATTCGAAAATTCATGCACAACTGATGCAACATATTTGTGATAATTCTCAATTCAAATATCAAGGTGGAGACAGTTAGATAGACTTATACGTGACAGACTATTTCGATAGCTGGAATTAAGCAGACCGACAAACAAATTGCAAGTATTTGAGAAAACATCACTTTCACATGAATATTGTTGAACGAGAACAACATATCGGACAGTTGCTTATACAAATACTCTTTGAGACAAAGTCAGAAAGCAACCACTAATTTATTTTCTTAGTCTTCTCATCAATGACGAGATGGATGTTGAAGTAAATAAATTCTCATTCATTTCATTTTCTCAAATTTCAGTTGAGTATAGACTTCTATCAGAAACAATGAAAGTGATAGGTAAGTAACCAATTTGCTCACATTTACTGACAATTATTATATGAAACAATATTTCATGGAAACATGTTGTACGAAGAGCACACACTGTGTGCTCGATTAATGGAAGTGCACGAAATAAAGTTACAAACTACTTCAATTCAGTTCATTAGATTCAATTCATGATTCCTGTTGATCTGAAACATCTATTCAAATAGTTGTTTGAGATACAGTCTAGTGAAGTGTAGAATTGAATAAATGTTTACGATTGCAGTTCGCAGTTGACCATACACGTGATTTTCTGATCCATGACTTCAGTGGGATCTACATCATGTTGTGAATAAATGAATATGTACATGTTGATCAAGATCAATCAGACAGTTTTACCTTTGTACAGTCTTTCATTTCAAATGTTCACTTGTATGATCTATCATTTTCTTAATGATTCATATGTTTTTGTTTGAACTTCAGGTGATAATGCAAAGTCAATAAATTTGGATTTGGGAATGATGATCCGAACTTCACTCACCTTTCATTTACTCATATGTTGTAACAATTATTTTACTGTCAAAATAACAAATCACAAATTTCTTCTTTCATTAACAATATTAACCGTTAATATGAATTAATTATTAGTTATTCATGATCAAAACATTGGTGCAATAAAGGATCGTAGGGTCTGAAGTTGAATGTCTATAAATCTGTGTTCACTTGAAATGAGAGTTTGGCTAGTGGTTGATGGAAATGAGAATAGTATGGAGAACATGGTGAACAAAATCGATGGATAAAGAGCATTTCTGAAAATGACGACTGATTTCTGTAAATCAGCGTGTTCACTGCAATTTACTCATCTCACTCGACCTTTTGAAACTAACTTTTCTAACTGGAGTAAATGTATAAATATGAACTAACATCAGAAAAGAAAACGGACCAATGGAGTTCCAGGTCTTTTCATATAGTAAACACCAACTGGAAGTGGAAATGGTCGTTTTCCATACAAACAGAGGAAACGAAGATTTTTGAAACTAACTACAAAAATGAGGATCTCAACAAATGATTTCTCGGGATCTCGCATCCCCAAAACCTCCATGTTTTGTTGGAGCGTGTTCTTGACATTCACACTCAACTTGGCCACTTGTCTCAGTTGTCGGTGCGCCTGCCTTCTGGATCGTAGGTTGATTTGTTTTTGAACCTCTTCATTTTGTTGGGACTGGAGGTAGGTTGGAGCTGGTCAGCAAAACATCGAACGGGAGATTTGTGTTACTCGATGAGAAACATGTGACTCGCCGTTTTCGTAGCTGGTTCCAGTGTCGAGTCCGCCTGTCTCGTTCTACCTTCACTTCATACATGAATTTCCCTAGATAACCAGCCACACATGTATCTGTCCAGAGATCATGGTTCGGTATGTTGTCCCGAAAGAACATCGGACGTCCCACTACGTACGTTGGCAGCTCGTGGGTAGTAGGTGTGGTGTGGTCCTCTATAGCGTCAGGTTTTAAAGTGTCCTCAGTCTTCTTCAGACTAGGATCTATGCCGGAGACTTCCAGTCTGGCAACTCGTTGTTCGATAAACAAATGAAAAGTTCCATAGACATTCGACTGGTACGCTCTCCCCCATTAACTTTAGTAGAGCCCTTTTAATCGTGTTCACAAATCTTTCTGCATGGATATTCGACTGTCAGTGGTTAGGAGGAAAGAGGGAATATTTGATGGCTAGCCGTTGGAGGACTTCTTGATACTGACTGGAAGTACCTTGGGAACCATTATCAGATACAATTATATCAGGCGACCATTTCCAGGAGAAAATCTCCGTCGAGAGCTATAGTGTCTTGTTCGACGTTGGTAACACGACGAAGAGGATTTCCAGCCATCTCGAAAGCCGTCAACCACGAATAAACAAGTAATTTCGTTGATCGGGACAGAAAATACTTTATAGACTGGTGTTATATTAAGCACAGATAGGTTGTTCTGGTGTTTGAACAGATCAATCTATTCATTCTTCTCAAGCCACATTTTCACTCCATCACTTATTCGCCTATTAATCCTGACTGTTTTTATATCATCGTATGTGTGCTAATTGCTTACCTTACTCATTATATGCCTGTCTCTTGTTTTTGTTCGACTGTGAATATTGATTCACTTTTGGCTAAGTTGCTCTGGCTCAGTCGCCAAATCCATTACGCGCCATTATGCTTTGTTTCGCTTTCCGATCAACCATTGTACAAAATATAACTATTCAAAAATCCGTAGCAGCATTCTTACGGTTAAATTTGACAACGGTTAATTCCTGTCAAGCCCTTCCATCTGACAAACAATGCTGTCGACAAAATAACAATTCTTGTATTTCTTTGCATTAGTAGAATTACTATTATGCCTACGCAAAAGTATATATTTTACCGCTTATTGCAGCCCACGGATATTTCTGTCTAACTCAAATCATGACCGCTTAAATATAGGTTGATGTAATATTTCTACTTCCCCCAAATATATATATATATATATATATATATATATATGTACTTGTCTTATTAAAGCTAATTTTAGTTTGATTCGCCATACCTTTATTTAATGTGACTATGAATTCGCTTCTGTATTCGCTTGCAATTGTTCGTTGGTTTTATCGTTTTAAGTATGCATGGCGTGTTTGTAATTCTGTGGTCTGTGCGACCAGCTAATAAACTGTAGTCGCGGCTTCTTATCGCCTTCTGAATTCTATCCCGTGAAGTCCGCGTAGTAACGGTTATCAAGGTGAACGTTTAATGAAGCTGCGCATACTACAAAACTGGTAATCCTGAAATGCAAACACGACTCGATTCCTGGTGATACATTCCACATTCGCACAATTCAACGTACTTTGTCTCCATTCGGATTACTATATTGGTTACAATTACAATGGTGCATTCCTACATCATTATTTTCACCATATGTACATGACCTTATAAAGATTGTTGAATAGAACGAAAACAGTCACTAAGCAGCAACATTTCACAAACATTTGGTATATTGGTGCGATTTCATACGTCTGTTCCATATTACAAACTATACCACTTGTTATTATCATTGTTATTAACGGTCCACTACTCCTTTTCGACATTTATATGATCTTATGCTTGTACTATCTATTTCTTTAATAAAAATGTCTACGGAAAGTATTGAGTTTAGTGTTCACCGAACGCCGTTCGTGAAGTCCCACAGCTTTTCTGTTCCTCATTTAAAGCAAAAAACCCGCAGCTATGGTTCGTAAGACTAAATTTATTTTTTGGCCAGTCGTATTAATTTGAAAAGAAATTAGTGTGGTCATGCAACCACGCTTCTCATAGACAAAGCAACGGATGGTGTACGATAAGCTTTGGCCAATCCAGACACTGAGAGGCCAAACGATCTATCAAAGCAGGCCGTAATTTAGGCTGTTTCCCCAACCGACCAATAGACTGAGGATCAGCTTTTTAGTCAAGTGGGAGACAGAACGCCGTCACAGCTAAAAAATTATATGAAAATCCTGTTGGGTGATAAGAAAGCGGATAACAGCTTGTTTCGTCAACTTTGTTTACAACGACTCCTGTCGAACGTCGGAGACACATATGCGGACATAGATAATATAGCGAAAATAGCTGGCAGGGTATATAAAAGAGCGGAACAGGAATCCTCAGCTAGGCACCTTGGCAATAGATGGAAAAATTGGTACGCTACAAGAAAAAAACAAGTGTTGTGTGCTAAAGGGTGACTAAATTGACACACACTAAGAGACCACGAAATTGGTCGCGAAATAGTTCATGCACCAGGAACCCTTCAGCCTCGAGAAGACGTCTACCACCGTTGATATGTTGGTTCCAGCGAATGTACAGCCACAGATTCAGAAGGTGTTGACAGCCGCGTAGGTTTAATGTAACCAGAGAACGATTTCCCCAACATTCATGATGACAGCATCAGCTAGCATAACCCCTGCAATTAGCCGCCTGTTGTATGTACAAGGCCAAAAGACGGGTGCGCAATTTCTAGTTGACACGGAGGCGGGAATTAGCGCCGCACCTCCAGTAAGCATTGAAAGATAAAACGTCAACACGTTGCTACTACTGGAAGCATTAAATAAATCGGATATCAAAACATACGGTGAGAGGAAGCTGACCTTGAACTTTGGTCAAGGTGCTTTGTACCGCTGGGATTTTGTCATAGCAGGTGTAACTGTGCCCATTATAGACATTGATTCTCTAGGGGATTTCAATCTGCTAATCAACCCGAGACAACACCGACTTCTTATCGCCTTCTGAATTCGATCTCGTGAGTCCCATAGTAATGGTTATCATGGTGGACCTTTCACGAAACCACGTGCACTACAATTCCATTCTCGTACTTGACTTGCTTAATTCTGTTATTCACCAACGCGATTTAAGTCATTGATTACACACGATGGTTGGTAGCTTGAATATTTCGATAACAAGCAGCAGACGCTTTACCTGAAGTCAGATGCCGGGCCACTAAAAGTCGATATGTATCCTAGACCAGGGTTCCTCAGGCTAGTGTCACAAAACCGGCAGTAATCTGGCGTTAAATTCTGCCGCCTGTTGACGATGCGTGCATCTGTCTACCAAATCCCCAACGTGCTGTTGCATGGGTGGTTACTATAAAAAGCTTCGTGGTACGTACTTCATTTGTTTCACTCCAGGATATCTGGTATGAAACTGCTTCAGTACTTTGAACATTGAGAATTCCTGCACAGCCATTCTCTAAGACGGTGGAGACGTTTGTGCTGATGATATCGTTAAGAATTACAATGAAAGCCTCACAGCCAAACCATCTAACTCGGACAACAAAACTCCGTCATAACCATCCTAAATTCAAACGTTCAGCATTCGAACAAAGTACCACATGACAAAGCTGTCATCTTTTCTCTCGAACCGACAAAACTATATCATCATCTCATGTGTTTAGTGGTAAATTTTGAAGTGATGTCGGATAGAATAAAATAATCGGTGTGAACAGAGAAACAATAAGCTTTGACAAACTAAGGAAGCGATATTTGGGGACGTTGTTACAGGAGAACTAAAGACATTTAGCTGATTACAACATTCATATTGTATATTCATAATTTTACTGTGTTTTTTGAATGTGTTTGTCTTACTCAACTCTTGAACTTGTTTGTTTATATCATTCTTTCCGGACATTTTGGTTTCCTTTTGTCATTGGTTTGGTATTTGGGAGTTTTCGCTCCGGGAACCTACAAAATTGAAGGTTCGTTTTGTAATTGTTATAATTATTGTTGTTAGAACGACATTTGGGTCGACTATTTGTGAATTGCGAATAAATTTGGTATCTGAATTGGAGTTTTGGTTCTGTTGTCGATTTGGGTTCGTAATTTGCAAGTAGATCGATAGTCCGTACTTCAATAACTGGAACGAGCAAAAACTTGAACCTGATAGACTTTATTTCGTTTAATTCAATGCTTGTAAAGCAGTTATATATATTTTGGTTCACAAAATCCTTCGAGGTTTATCCTTCAATGAGACAGTCGAAATCTTATCCCCATCCAATAATTATCTCACATATGCTGGAAAAGTAAATCGAGAGTGCGAACGGTTTAATATAAACGAACTTACAGCGGATTAATTTAAATGTTTGATTTTCTTCTGTGGATTAAGGAATGCAGAAGACATAGATATCCGTACCAGGATTTTAGCACGTATTGAGCATGAACCGAATATGACCCTACAAATGGTCACAACCGAGTGTCAGCGGTTGGTAAATCTCAAATGTGATACCGCTATTGTGCAACAGAAGGTCAAATCTTCCGTTTTCGCTTCAATAAATATACTCAGATCCTCTAAGTGGTCTATACGAAGCACTACAAGCGCACCCCAACCTTCTGTCAAACTTCCTTTCGATAGTACATGGATTTCCAAGAACACATAAGGTGACCGCGCGTCCGACCAACCGAACATGTTGCTCGAAATGCTTCAGTAGATATAGTAAGGCTAACAATTCAAGGAACATAGGTTCACTGACGTTTATTATCTGAAAAATAGATATGATTTAGATCTATCAGAATCAGACTGGATTGATAAGATGAATAAATTGAACAGTTCATTAAACGAGGTATATTCTCGCATGCTCTCCTCTGAATCTATCTACCTCCTCATGATATTTATGAATCAAATGTTTATGATGTAACATGTTTCCGTAATATTTCTGAATCAAATACATCCGATATAATGTGCTCTTATCATGATTTCAAATCAAATGCCTCCAATAATGTATGCTCTCATAAGATTTCGAAATCTTACACATCTTTCCCTAATGATATGTTCAAAGTGCCCTGGTTCCTTCTATATGCCGAAGACATCTCCAAAACATCCCTGGTCGTGTATACATATTGACTTTGCTGGCCCATTCCAAGGTACATATTTCCTCATCTGCGTTTATGCTTAATCATAATGGCCAAAGATTATTCCCATGAATCAAATCACTTCTCAAGAGACTATTATGACGTTACGACAGTTATTCTCCTGTTTCGGAGTTCCAGATGTTTTTGTGTCGGATAACGGCACCCAGTTTACTTCTCCCATTTTCTCAGATTTCTGCAGCATATTTGGAGCATGTTTGTTCGTTTCCATACTAACCACAATCGAATGATCAAGTCGATAGATTTGTGGACACCTTCATCTACGCCGGTCCCAAGCCCGAGTAAATGAGGAGCGTTGGGTATGGGGTTAGCGACCCCATTCCGTAGAAAACTAACTCGCTAAAAACCCAACCAGAAAAAATCATTCAAACCACTTAAACTCTGCCCTGAGAGTTAGAATGTCTTCATTTAGAAGAACTATGACGCTTCATGGTGAAAGCCGAGTTCCTTCGGAAACCACGAGGCCGATGCCCCTTATAGCAACCAGAGCAACAATGTTTATAAGTACATGGAACGTTCGAACAATGTGGGAGACTGGGAAGACCAGTCAAATAGCAACATAAATGAGGAGATGCAACTTGGCAGTACTGGTAATCAGCGAAACCCATTGGACCCAAGCTGGACAACAAAGGCTAAATACGCGAGAGGTGTTGCTATACTCAGTCATGCAGAGGAAAATACGGAAACGGTTGTTTTGGCGGTAAGCTCCTCAGTTGTGGAGAATGCCATTCTCGTCCAAATTGATGGATTTCGCATTTCCACGAAGTTGGTAAGTTGAAGATCTCACAAGAGACGTGCAGTTTGGTATGAACCGCCTATAGAAACTTACGAGGCCGTTAAACGTGCGTAGTTGCTTGGTTGTGGCCGCCACTTTACTTCTCAGAGGTCGGATGCCTTGAGCATCAATAGTGTGTTCGAGGAAATCTAGGGAGTCAGTTACGTTTTGGCATTTATGAATTTTTGCAACAATGCCATACTTTCGCAGTCGTTCTAAAACCGGGTCCATATGCTGGAGATGAAATTCTTTGTTCGGACTTGCGATTAAGTATTCATCAAAATACGCATGTACGAAGTTGCGACCTCAATAAACGTCATCGATAAATCTCTAGAAAATTTGTGCAGCACTTCTTATTTTAGTATTTCCGTCCACTAACCACCGTTTGCGCCTGTCGATTGGTAGATTATGGTGCTGTGGCAGGTCTGCAAATGAGTGGCATAAAAACATCCTAAACGACGGATGTCCAGTGAATGAATTTGCATAAACCCACGTTGAGATTAACATATCGCTTACCATATGTGGCGATCGGTTTCCACTTTACCGTCTGTAAGTTTAAAACCGATTCGTGAAGCCGGTCGTTAGAATTTGCTGAAAGAATGCTAACTTCTGCGCCACTGTTGACGAGGTAGCGAACTTTCACATTCATATCAGTGATGTATAACAGATGGCTATATTCGCCGGCTACAGTCGTCATCAATGCATGCCGGCTGGAATGCTGCCCGAAACGTTTTTCATGTCAGTCTGTTTAGAACTCGGAAAATTTCAGGTTTTTCTGCAACTTCGAGAGGACTTACCATAACGATTATAGTAGCATCGCCAATCAGGTGTATCTGTTCCTCGAGATTTGGAAACAGATCGATTTCATGAAAAACTCCTTCAAATAATTTTAGGAGAGCCTGTAGTAGCATTGCGCCATAACCATACAATCTTCAAAGCTGAACACAAGACTACTCAGAAAATAGATATTCAATATTTAAACACAGAGAAATACCTAAGAATGGAGAAGGCGCCAACAATGAATTGAACGGACTGGAGTTGATCGAGTGGCATGGCTCGACCATGCAGGCGTGGTTCATCTGAATGTCACCTTATATCTTCTATTCATATTAAATATATTGTTCTTTCTCTAGCCTAACCTTGTTCTACATCATGTATTGGTAATTGATGCGATACAGTGAGTTGGTGTAGTCGATGGTGTGACTTCCACGTAAGATCTTATAGATTAGGCAGTTATATCATGACAAATCTACAAATTTAGGATTAGGTCTATTATTAGAGCAGTACTAATATCGTAGTAGACCATAATTCTACAAGTCTTTGGTCATGACGAATTTTCAGGTAACGTGCCAGAGTCTGGTGATCTCCAGAATCCGATATACAGATGCAACCAGCTCATCTACAGCGTTATTCCGAAATGAAATAAGCACTGCCTGCACCTGTTGGGGAAGTTTAAACAAGAACAGTTGTCTAAGAAGGCCTTCGTCAAAAACCCAATGACCCCCCACATCCGTGGTAAAATGTCTGTTGCTGAGCCATGTTGTAGATCAATGTTGTTGAAAAGTTGGTCTAACCTCTGTCGGTCGGTCATACGTTCATGTTCAAGAATAGCCATTTGAGTTTCATTAGGTTCTGAAACATTACTAGCAAACATATTAGGTGTGACGTACCAGTCGAATCCGCGCAGTAGTTCCTTCGCCACCGCGAAGAACTGTACACGTTGGTCTGTCACGCCGTATCCGTGGAATTCGTCTTCCGTGTAGCAGAACCCGCTCCGATGTTGTCATGCCAAAATCGTATCAGCTGAAATGAAGGTGGCAAAACAGTTTTGATCTTAAATAATTTAGGAATCCGTTCTGTCATAATGAGTATAAAGTATAGTAATGAACGATGAAAAGGTATCCGAAAATACTAGAAAAATATTACAATATGTAAAAATTAGATTTACAAAAATAATATACAAAGTCCCACCAAGGAACAGACTCACAGTTCACGAATTGGTGTACCAGATCACGTCAGGCTCACCACTAAAGATATCACAAGTAATCAGAGTTTGGCAATGTTTTAACCAGCATCACCTTTTATAGTCGGATTATACCAAGCCAGTCAAATCAGAAGTGAAGAGGTTCGAAGATATATCTGATAGAACCTCGATAGACCGATAAGTCAGTAATCTAAGCTGGTTAGCGGTTGTAGGATGTGTCGCACGGCATACCCACTCGTGATCTGGTGAGCATGCGTGAACGAGTGCCTTCAGATAGGTGAGTCCAATAAAACTAATGTGGTCAGCATGAAACGTCGAAGACTTACAGAGATTTTGATTTTGGTGATTTAAATACCGCTACACTTTTCCTTATTAATTTTATTGTGGAACAGCGACTGACAATAAACAAATTGCGTTCAGTGACAGTGAAAAACTTTGGAGCTGTCTATGATTCATTATCGCCTTATCGATTTCAGATTAGGCTGTTTCCAAATCAACTAACAATCTATAATCCGCTGTCTTGAGTAGAACAATCCAGTTTATACGATTCCCAAAATCACAAAGGTTTTTACATTACATTGTGTTACTAACAAGTATCAAAGTAGTTTGTATTCGTCAGAGCAATTTTCTAACCTCCAAGCTTAAATATCACGTAAATCAAATGGTATGAAAAGGCATAACTGACTTGATAAAGACAGCGATGACTGTTGTGACTTTGAATAACTTATCATGTCACTGATATGAAAAAATGGATATGAATAAGAAATTCATCTGACTATGACATTTTTATGCTATTTCTGACGATGCATTCTGTAAGGAGACATCGACAGTTTCTCTGTATAGCTTCTAATAACCAATAAGATGATATAAATCAGTTGAATAATCGATTATCTCTACGAAATTCCAAAGAAATATGGACAGTGATTGATCAAATCTTTCTCCATCTTGATTGAACTAATCTCGAATTCGTTAAAAGTTCTAACATGTTTTCCCAATACTTCTATAACATCATGGTGAAATATAGTTCTGTAAACAACCACATAATTTAACAACTAATCTATTTTTCAAAGTGAAGATTGTAATGTAGTACTTGGGATTCATGAGTGGAAGACTTTTGAGGACTAGTCAATAGATAATTAGCCCGAGCAGTATCGGGTAAGATTACAGTTTATTAGTCTGTATCTCACTATATACTTGCGTGATTCATCACCATCATTAGATGATTAGTTTATTCCGATGTTTTCAGTTATTATCATCCCATTTATATATGTGACCATAAGCATTTGTGCATGATAGCTATACTTGTATCTTTCGTCTCTATAAATTTTGAGTCATGTCTTAACCAAATTAAGTAGCCATGTCCCCTTACTATTTCTCTTCTTGACTTTATTCACTAACAAAATATGAGAATTATGTGATCAAAATCTTACTCGTACCTGACATAATCTAAATCTCTACAAAATGGATTGAGTTAACTTTTTCATTTACCTACTCGAACATATTTCTTTTATTCACTTTTTATTACTGACAAATATATTAGTAGCTCAGTTGTACTCTGGAATAGCCATTTGTGATTTATACTGTAAGATAGATTTAGCACGTTTGTCTAACATAATTTTAAATAATTGCAAGAACACTTTCATTGTTAATAATTGCTCATCAGAAACTTGTCAAATGTCATTGTAAACTATAATTTTTAAGATGAATAAGCAAATGCGGACACTCATAAGTTGATTAGCAACATCTTCGACTGTATTGAATCTACATAAGAACAGGAATCAGGAAGTACTTCCATCGTTCTATGCTTTATTTAAAGGAACAAACACATAAACTTTGGTCACACAGGTATAAAGAAATTCAAGCCATCAAGATCAAATGCTAAGTGTTAATAAATCAACAGAGCACAGAAGCAGTTGTGTCTAGATGATATTCAAAAAGAGTCAAATACCATTACAGAACTCTCACGACATGAGAAATTGAAAAAACTCACCATCAGTTTGTTTTCCTTAAAAATGGCCATCTCGTTAACTTCGTTAAAAAAAAGTCTCTGAGTGATTGAAGTAGGATCTAGAACTAACCTCAGAATTCGAGAAACGGATAATACCGCTATATATGAAAAACACTAAGAAATCATAAAACCCTTTGAAATTATAGTCCCTCATAAATCAACACAGCATTATCTCGTTTTATACAGATCAAAAGATATAGATGTAGAAATTGATAAATTCGATGTTATCTGCAGCATAATGTGAATCAACTGAGAGAAGCACTAAATTAGATAATGTTCGTATCCACCTTCACTTACTTATAGACAAATAAAAACTAGCAATGAAATGACATGAAATAGTTCCGCTGATATCATATTTTAGTGTTCTGAAAAATAAAACTAGGAACTGGGGGCGATCTTCACTGAAAAGCATCAATACTTACTTAAGATATAGATGACTAGTTTGGAAAATGGAATGAAGCATGTGAAAATTGCATTCTACTATGTTAATCACTACTACAGTAAATAATATGAGATAAAATAAGATCAAATCTGATGTAGTTCTGATAGGGTATTAAATTATGTTCATGAAGGTTAAATACGAAGTATATTGTTCATTTCGATGGTGGCTGGAGGTAGTCGACAGGAAACCTTGGACCCGAGTTTCGTGCTACTTGGCACTCGTCAGCAAGGTGTACCTGTAATCTTGAGGTAACTGGTGCTCTCTGACGGTTTCGATCCCGTGTCACCCAGCTTCACAGTCAGGGAGCATCAGTATCGAGTCACCTAGACTGGTGACCACATTGCAACTTGGTCGATAGCATTCGATCTGCACTAAGAACGACTTGACACACATGACATTGATCTCCACCCAGTGATCAAACAATTGTGATTGTTCATTTCATTTATCTAATCAAATATACAAGAATATCAATGAATAAAGAGAGATACGAACTCCGCCTGGAGCTCCCTCTGAGGCTATTGTCAATCCCAAACCCGGATAAAGAAGGAGGGTTGGACATGGGATTAGTGACCTCATCCCGTAGAAAACTAACTTGCTAAGAAAACGCTCACCAGAAAAAAAATAATTTAAACTATTCAAACTCTGCCTTAGAAGTTAGAAGGTCTTCATTTAGAAGAGTTATGAAGCCGAGTTCCTTCGGAAGTCACAAGGCTAATGCTACTTTTGACAACCATAGTAACGATTAATTCAGGTACATGGAATACTCGTACAATGTGAAAAACCAGGAGAGTCTTCTAAATTACTACAGAAAGAGAAATACAAATACTTTTATCAATATAAAAAAGTGGATATTTTAGTCTTCAAATACAAAAATTAATAATCATTTCATAATGTCAAAATTCATTAACACATCTCATTTATTGTCTATATATAAAATATGAATTGCGCCATATGGTCAAATGATAGCCAATCACAATTCAACAAGATTTTGATTGGTCAATTCATTTTAATGTTTATTATTTCTTAAATAATTAGCCTAAGGGGTGTTGCTTCAATATGATTGGGTAAAAAGAAAATGAAAGTGAATTTCTCCTTTAAGAAAGATAAATTATTATTTATCATTTTGATAACCATTCAAGTTATTTTAGGATCATATTTTATTTCTCTTCAATTCATGGAACTTTCTTATTTCATTCAATATTTGATCACTTTAATAGTTTACATTAAATTGATCTATTCAACAACGGAGTTGAATCAACACCACCACCACCACCAACAACAACAACAACAACAACTAGATCGTTTAGCAACATTTTCATTAAAATTTCTAGAATTTCATAATCATGCACATCGACGTATTGATGGTAGTTGTTGTGGTCGTCCTAAACAATCATTATCTTCATTAATAACTACTATAAAAGTAGAAACAGAAATATGTAAAGCAGAATGTGCATTAGAATTTCGTATTTGTATTGAACCTTATACAGTAATTAATATATTATCGAATAATACAAAAATTTATAATGGTCCTTGTATGTACGGTGAAGTATATACTGGTCATTGGGGTAATACAGATATTACATATGGATTATTAGAAGCCAGTGTACACTCTATTGGAATTATACATCCATGGCCGGTAAGTTAATGACTGGTTTATTATAATATTAAGTTTGTTTTATGAATATTATACAATACCTGAAAGGGATTTTAATGATCGTAAACTAATTCAAGAGAAAGATTATTGAAAAAATGTATGTGATAATTACTTCGAACTGTTCGAAATCATGTTTAACATAAAGGATGAAATTTAAGATTTATTCAAGTTACTCGAAAATAAACGGAATACACCCATTAGGACATTAAATAAGAAAGATCAATTCAGCGAATTCATTTTCAAAGCTGTACAATTGAAAAAAAATATACAGGATGATAGTAATACTGATAATAAACTTGTTATACATGATGACAGTGAAACAATTAGACTGCATCTTCTTTGAATTGCCGAAGCAATAGCTATACATTTGGAAAAACCAGAATTGTGTGTGCAAAAGAGACTGGTGCAACCTCTTCTTCTACCATGGTCTTAATGTATTGAAATATTTCTCTCTTTCTTCATACTCTTCTTCCTTTACAGCCATCTGCTTCACTCTCCATCTTCCTCTTGAATTTTCTACCCCTAACTGGTTCATTTTGTTTCCACGATCATCCTTATTACATTTTATCTCAATTTCAACATTTATCTTATCATGCTAAGCTATCCTTTCCCAATGATAATTTCCCTATCTATCCTTTGATGAATACTTAAGCCATTAACAATCAAACGATTATTAAACTTTCCTTGTTTTAAAATTTCTTTATTAGCTTTGTTTATTTAACCTCACTGTCACCATGTCTAACCGAAGTTTATTATCGGTATTATTATTATCACGTTGAAATATGTATAAATATATTTACGATTGTACAGCATTGAAAATGAATTCGCCGAAAAGAGGGGGAGAACACTTCGCTGAACTAATCTTTCTTACTTGAAAATCACAATAAATTTCATTTACTGAGTTGCTTCAAATTACCGTTATAGTTAATTTATAAACTAACAAGTCGATCATTCTATACCCTTAATAATACACATCATATTTGAAACATGTTTCAACTTTGTCGGTTAAAATTTTTAAAAAAGGCAAAAACAACCATTCACATTTATAAAAAAGTTATTCAACCGAAACTCCTTCTGGTTAAATTTCCTTAAACAAAAAAGACTCCATTATGCGATTGATTTAACTAATCACACTTGATGATACACAGTCACTATCTCCTTTTTACCTTTAGGCTAATGTTATGAATGAATAGGAAACTGATAGGGTTCAATGCGTGAAAGTAAATGAACGCAATAAATGAGTATTAAATTATACACTGAAAATAAATCAAAACCGTATATGAATAAATTGACTTTTATATGTTTCAATTACATTGTTCGGTAGTCCAATTTTAATAAACCATACTGAGTAGCCCTATTTATATAAATGGGCATATATAATAAGCATTATGATAGGATTGAACTGTTGTAACTAATTCACTAAACCATATGATCTATTCGTTCTTAACATAGCCTTACTAAGTAGTATTGTATATGAGTAGCTCATCTATTACTTCCTTACTTACCCCTGTTACTCCTCGTGGAGAAGCATAGGCTGCCTACCAGCACTCTCCATCCAACCCTGTCCTAGGCAATCCTTTCCAACTCTTTCTAGTTTTTATTCATCTTTTTCATATCTTTCATACACATAGTTCCCTTTATTATTTTAAAGAGAGCAAGAACAAAGGTTGGTGCAGAATAATATGAATTCATTTTATTTCGTTAGGTTCTCATCAGCTGCTTACAACCTAAAATATTTGAAATTCAACATTATTACAGATATTGACATACTTATACAACAGAGGGCGATGAAGGATGAATATATGTAACATAGTGTAGCAAAGATTTCGTTAGAGTTAATGAGGTCATAAGATTTTGTTTCGAATATATAGAGTTTGGGAGGGAAGGTTCCAGAAAATTGAAATAGTGATTAGAAATCATATCTGCTTATATTTCTCGAGGTAATGTGTTCTTCGGCCTTCGACTTTTCCGCTTCTCTTCAACATTCCAAGTTAGGGTTTGCCTCGTGATATAGTTTGATGACTTCCGTAATGCATGTCCCATCTATTTCCATCGTCTTTTGCTAAGTTCCTCCTCAGTTGGAAGCTGATTTGTTCTCTCTCACAGAAGGCTGTTACTGATGGTCTCCGACCAACGGATGTTGAGTATCTTGCGTAGACAGCTATCTATAAAGACTTACACCTTCTTGATGGTGGTGGTTGTAGTCCTCAAAGTTACAGCTCCATACAATAGAACTAACTGTCTTGACGTTCGTATTGAAGATTCTGACTTTGGTATTGGTTGACAGTTGTTTTGAGTTCTATATGTTCTTCAGTTGAAGGAATGCGGTGCTTGCTTTGCCAATCCTCACCTTTACGTCTGCATCTATTCCTCCTTGTTCATCGATGATATTTCCCATGTAAGTGAAAGATTCTAACACAGACTAATCAAGCGCAAATCCGAATACCATCAACTAGCAAATACAAACACTCGAAAACTGCAATAACTTAATTGTACGATTCTATAGATAGTTTACATTTTACTAAAATTCCTAATCGACAATTTTTCTGACTAACTGATACGAACTGACTAATTAATCAAATTGTTAACACGAACCCCTTAACGATGAAAACAGACAATTTTTCATTCGTTCCAACACATCCAAAAATGAAATTGTCCTATTCATTTCCATTTTCTTCTACTATTGCTCAACATGAGTTGTTATTTACCTTATTTGTATTTTGATCCTTAATGTTTTGAAAGTAAGATTTTGATCACTTGACAACATTCATTAATTGTAAATATTTCTAGGAAGTATTTTATGCATGTTTGATAAAAGTGGAGTGTTCGAATCTCTCCACATGTGGCTCAACATCGAGGTGTACAGAACAAGCTGTGAACCACATGTGGAGAGATTCGAACACTTCACTTCTACCTGAAGTTTATGCTGATGATGCCGTTCAGAAAAACGATGAAAGCATCACGACCAAACTATCCAGCTCAAAGAACAAAACTCCATCAATCTCATCCATCTGAGCTACAAATCTTCGCCACCATCTTGAGAATAGTCCTTTCAGGTTAGATTTTATTTGATGATTAAGAGTTGGGTCTCAACTTGATTACGATACACTATCCATAGAAATAGGAATTCTTATTTGATATGTCTAACACTATAATTGTTAAAACAACTAGTTCCTTTGATAAATTTCGATAATGCAATGAGTAGACGAAAGTTTATCAGAATTATGTGATAATATATTTGCGCAAAACACATACATAGGGAGGAGCAATGGTGATTTGCAATTAAGATTGGGTGAACACATACCCAAATAGCTGCAGAAACAAATGAATTCCAATGATCAAATAAAATCACAGGATAGACAGACATCATCCTACACTGCGAAACATTTGATTGAAACTGGTCATAAGATTGACATCAAATCAGCATATCTAGTGTTATACAAAAGTCTTTATTAAGATTTATTGAAGTCTTGGCCATACAGAAACTGAAACCCTCTTTATGTGTTCAAAAACAATTTGTCCTTACACTTAACCTACCCTGGTAATACTGATTTATTATCCAGAGTGGTTATCACATTATAAGAGATGGTTAGTGATTAGCAGTGGAAACCAGGTGATGCGTTTCATCCCACTTCGGACTCGAACTCAGTATCTTTCTCTCTAAACGCCATTACGTTATCCTTTTAGCTACTGAGTCACATTCTTTTCGTGTACTTTGTTTTTTATCTTTGTTACGGCTTACCTTTAACCTGTCTAGTTGACCTTTTAGTTTTCATATAGAAATGTCTTAACAAGTATATTAGGTGTGATCAGATTGTTCGAAGTGTATTGCGCAAATATATCATCACATAACTTTGATAAACTTTCGTCTACCCATCGCATTATCGAAACTATAATTTTCACTCTATGTTGTTAATATACAAACATTTCTAGCGCTGGTTACAAATGATACTTGAATTTTGCTCATTCTTCCAATCTTCACTGACTTATTACTCACCAAACTGTACTTTTACTCAAGTCTGTTTTGTGTATACCTCAAGTGGTAGTCAAATAGGTCATTAACATGTAACTCACTCAATTCAATTTGATTTAGATAATCAATTCATAACAAAAATGGCCATCATTTTATTAATCTGATTCAAAGTGAAGTAAATCAATGTATACTTGATAAATGGGTTGTATCTTTAATATAAGTTGTTTTAGTGCTAAACTATTGTGAACCATTCATAAATATATAAAATGATTAACAGGAACATTTTGTTTTTATACTTCATTTTTACAACTAAGATATTCAATCACTCACTCACTCACTCACTCACTCACACATTCACTCACTCACTCATTCACCCATTCACTCATTCACTCACTCACTCACTCACTCACTCACTCATTCACTCACTCACTCACTCACTCACTCATTCACTCACTCACTCACTCACTCACCTACTTACTTACTTACTTACTCACTTACTTACTTACTTACTTACTTACTTACTTACTTACTTACTTACTTACTTACTTACTTACTTACTTACTTACTTACTTACTTACTTACTTACTTACTTACTTACTTACTTACTTACTTACTTACTTACTTACTTACTTACTTACTTACTTACTTACTTACTTACTTACTTACTTACTTACTTACTTACTTACTTACTTACTTACTTACTTACTTACTTACTTACTTACTTACTTACTTACTTACTTACTTACTTACTTACTTACTTACTTACTTACTTACTTACTTACTTACTTACTTACTTACTTACTTACTTACTTACTTACTTACTTACTTACTTACTTACTTACTTACTTACTTACTTACTTACTTACTTACTTACTTACTTACTTACTTACTTACTTACTTACTTACTTACTTACTTACTTACTTACTTACTTACTTACTTACTTACTTACTTACTTACTTACTTACTTACTTACTTACTTACTTACTTACTTACTTACTTACTTACTTACTTACTTACTTACTTACTTACTTACTTACTTACTTACTTACTTACTTACTTACTTACTTACTTACTTACTTACTTACTTACTTACTTACTTACTTACTTACTTACTTACTTACTTACTTACTTACTTACTTACTTACTTACTTACTTACTTACTTACTTACTTACTTACTTACTTACTTACTTACTTACTTACTTACTTACTTACTTACTTACTTACTTACTTACTTACTTACTTACTTACTTACTTACTTACTTACTTACTTACTTACTTACTTACTTACTTACTTACTTACTTACTTACTTACTTACTTACTTACTTACTTACTTACTTACTTACTTACTTACTTACTTACTTACTTATGTCTGTTACCCCTCGTAGAAAAGAATTGTCCTTAATATCACTTAGATTTAGTGATGTAATCAACTATATCCATAGAGATCAATAAAGGTACAACGACTACAGTTGTCCATAATGTCTTCAATCCTTAGTAGAAGTATGATATTTAGCAATTTCGGTCACTGTACTATGCATTTAATGAGTCAATATGTGAGTAAGTGTATGAATGAGTAAGCTACTGTTAAACGTTACAGTGTAAATTTCATCAAAGATGTCATTTGAAGTGGTTGGAATTATTCTCAGTTATCTGTAATGAGTCAATCGATGTAGCATATCTGAAATCCCCAAAATGAAAAATTACAAATACAATGAAAGTTAGAATTTGAAATGTAAAGCCAAAGTAAAATCATACTGAAATTCATAAATCACTCACTAAATGAAGAAAAACAAGTGGCTGAAAGTGTTAGATACGTTAGAGATGTTTATTGAGCAATGAAAACATGGTGGATTACATAAACGCGAAGCAATTCTATAAAGGTCATTCTAATCATTACCTTGATTGGTTAGTTGGATAGTCGACTAAGAATCAAACTAACTCATTATAACTTTTGGAGTTCTTCATTCACTGTACATGAATAAATCTATAGGCAATTGAATACAAATCGTTCACAAGTGATTGTGACGAAGAGGTCTTTAAACTAATGTTTACAAAGTAACTAGGCAGAAACAATCATCTAGAGTTTAATAATATCCAGCCGTTATCCAACTAATATCATTTAGTAATGAATATAATCCTCCTTCACACCTCTCATCACTCTAGAAATAACTCTGTTCTATTATAAGATGACGTATACACTCAGTTTTTCCTATTTCCTAATGAATACCGCCCACAATATTACCCACATTTTTGTCTTTTTGATTGTAAAATTTGCTATTTGAAGGTAGATGATACACTTACGTGAACAAAATTTGAGTATTGTTATGTGCAAGATGTCTTCATTGTGCATAATTGAACAATAGAGTGGTTAGTGATGAGGTTAAACACAAGGTACCAGGAAAACATAGGAAACCAACTGGTGAGGTTGTGAATCTTCATCAACTGAGGTAAAGGAGAAATGTACTATGCATATTCAACCACTGCACAACTTGATGCACAATATTAGTTAGAATTGGAATAGATTGAAGTAAAATTAATCTAAGGTGAAATCGGATACAGCATCAACACGACAACTTATTAACAACTGGACTGAGTTGTACAATCAGATATGAGACGACTTGTTTAAATCTAACATGAACATTTGGATCAGTAATTGAAGATATCATGTGATATAACTCAGAATCAGATATAGTGGAGCACATCTATTCACACGTTATTCATTCCTACTTCTTGAACTTTGAAATTATTTCGTAGGTTTTATTCCTCGAATTCATTCATACTTATTTGGACAGTATCCTACAATATTTAGTCTTTCTCACTATCATTCATTACATCTTCACATACATAAAAGTGAATAGTAGTCAACTCTTGATTAATGATCCACTTTGAAAATTTATGATCTACAATATTGTTTCTGTTATATCTAGAAAGTTGTTCTTGATATACCGCATGTAATGTGGGCACTAGAACGCGAGAACCCTTCCAAGTCGCAATGAGAAGACAGAAGACTAATGTAAAGAATATTATTCCCAGACAGTGTCAATTATTGTACAAAATTGTCAGGTATTTATAGGTTTTAGTAAGAACGAAATCATTATTACAGTCCTCCAATCCGCATACGGGGGGTTATTAGCATTGTCCAATCGAGAAGCTACACGTAGGAATTCTAGAATATTCCTCCAAAAGGTGATTGGATGGAATATCTTCGGCTCCTTCTGAGCCTCCTACAGCTTCCTTGAGTTCACCCGTGACCCGTCGTCACAGTTTCATGTTGATAATGAAATCAATGTTTACTGATAAGATAAAATAGGGATCACATCACACCATATTTCAGCCTGATCTCATCATATTCGCTCATAGGATCGGAAAATTGTAAATTCACTCTCAACTGAAATGTATAAGTGTTCATTATCTAATAAATACAATAAATTCAGATGAAATAACTGTTCAGTTCTCTCCTTCGCCCCTCCAACACACTCTCTCCCTCTCTCTCCTTTATCTTTAATAATTCTCAAATCAATATCCAACTGTATTGAAAACTGATGTCTTAAATCCTACGAATGCAAGACTCTAATCTCAGCATTATAATAATGATATAACTTGATTATACGTTCTTATCCTTTTCTCGATTCCTTTCCAACAGAATATTCCTATACTTCATTTTAATGAAAATATCTATTAATCAATATTATCTTCATTGTTGGTGAATTGTAGTAAATTGTATAATCAATTCTCTCTCTCTCTCCTTCCATCTCTCTCTCTCTCGTCTGCTCTGATGTGAATTACCATCTGGTCAGTCAATGTTGCTGTAGTTGTTGTTGTTGTGGTTGTTGTGTATGTTTTTTTTTCCCATTTGATTATTTTACACGGGGATTATTACATTCGATGAATAGATTCTACTCAATTCATTGAATCCAATTTTCTCATTTATTTGCTTATTAAACATGAATATTTAGAAGAATCTTATAGCAGATGATACATTCTATTCTTCTTCCTTAAAGAATCCATTTCTTATATTCTATAGTCAACTAGTTTAAATGGATAACATAACAACAAAACTATATTAGTTTCTATGATATGAGAATAAAGAGAAATATGAAAGGGTAATAAGTTTACAAAATATAAACATACACCGACATCTATATATACACACACACATACATATACACACACTTACATACATGAATAAGTAGAGTTAAACAGTTAGTGGGAAACGTGAGAATAAAAACAAATGACAATAACACCTGTTACTGTGATATATATATATACTACTACTACTATTAATTATTCAGTAATAATGCACTATTTTATCATTCAAGTTTCTCTGTTCTTTTTTTCTCACTCTCACTCTCACTCTCTCCCCCCTCTCTTTCTCAAAAGAAAATCTATCACAAATAATCAATAATCCCAATCGATATTTTGATGGAAACCAACTAAAAAAACCCCACTTTTTTTGTTGTTTAAAAGGTGAACACTTCTCTTATTTGTCATTTATTATTCATTATGATAACTGGATAAACTATTTTCTTCTTTAAATGTTTATGTCATATTTCTTCTGAAAGTATGTGTATATGTAAGTGTGTGTGTAAGTGTGTATGTAGGTGTGTGCAAATGTGTGAAAATGTGTGTGTGTGTGTACGTATGTATTAGGGAAAAATGAGAACGTGTATTTGAGTACAGTAATAAGTGAATAAACTGACGACGAAAATGTATATTCCCTAATCACATTAATTATTTAATAATTAGAAGAAACATAATATTTATATTTTGCTATACATAATCTATAGAGTAATTTTTAAAATGTAACCGTTAATAAGTATTCAGTTAGGGGTTTTTATGAATATTATAATCACTTAATAGTGGAATTCATGAGTCAATTGAAGCTAGACGAGCATGAGGAACATGGAAAGATTGAACGACCGATTCATCCCGTTCGCGCAACCCGAACCCAGGTCCTATTGGTCTACGCGCGCGAACGTTCAACCTCTACATCATTGAGCTGGTTATTATCCAACGGTGTTAATGTTTCACTTCAACCAATCCACGAGATTGAGCCACCGTCCACCATTGTTTTCAGGGAGTTACTATTTCACAACAGACCTGGTTGAACTCTACTGGTCATTGCTTCTCACTAGAACTTCAGGGAATAGCTGTTGGAGACAGTCACTAGTGAACCCCATACTAGGACAAAACTACTGTCCAGTGCTTCCAGGTTTTCCATGGTGATCTAGCTTTAATTGACCTATGAATTCAACTATTAAGTTTTAAAAATAATATTGTGACCGCTTTGTAAACACTAACTAAATTAATAATGAATACGTTACATATGCTTATTTTTATCGAGATCACGAACTGATTCAAGTTAGACAACTATTGGTAACCATAAAGTATTGGACAGTTGTTTCGTTCTGATATGGTACATAGGCCTTTGATTCGATCACTGGTGGTAGGGTCATAAGTGTGCGCTGCTGTGTAGTCCCATACTAGAATGATACAGACACTCAGTGCTTCTTTGCTATAAATGATTGTCTAACTTGGATGAGTTCGTGACCTCAATAAAAACACGAATTGACTTCGTGAATAAATGATATCGTATGTTAAGCATTGGAACTCTATGCCCTGAGATTTGATCATATTTAGAGGAATTATAGGTGAAACCTTTTGAGAAATCCTCCGATTAAGAATATTTAAACAATTTTCAACCACTATCTTCATTTTCGATAGCTTTCAAGAAGATCAATCATGCCTTATTATTAACCATCTTCAAATAAACACAGCTTTCATGTAGTAGTTACCAAACTGTGTGAATGACACAATTTATCGTTAGAATGTTGGTATTCTAAAATCCACATACCACGAACTCTCCTCCTAATTATTACAATGAAAGTACACTTTAAGGACAAGTCAATAAGAAACGAGAAAATGACTTTAAGGTTTATGCATAAAGTTTACAATACTACCTTAAAGAAGACAGAAATACCCAAACAAAATAAGACGTTGGTTGAAGGCAGTCAATAGGAACCCCTGGACGTTACTTTCGTGCTACATGGCATTCGTCAGCAAGGTGTACCTGTGCCATGTCACCAAGCTTCACAGTCAGAGATGTTACCATTGAGCTATTCGAGCCATGACCGTTCTCCTGTATGTCTGAGATGTGTTTAAAATTGATTGATCACTGGGTGGTGATCAGTGTTATATATGTCAGGTCCTTCTTAGTGCAGATCGAATCCTATCGACTAAGTACATTCAATCGCAAATCACTTAGGCTAATGGCCACATTGATTTGTCTATCCCTATCTTTATTCCTACAAACAAACGTCCCATATCGAGGTAGATGTTTGTCAACCAGACATAATACATGTCCTAACTAACTTTATCAATAACGATACATTACCTAATCAACCAATTTACTATCTTTACTTAATACTGTACAACTGGCCTCATCATTGCTTACTCACTACTCCCAAAAACTTGATCATGAGTGTTGATCCAAGTTCAAACTTTCTGTCAACTATTTAATTTAATTTTAATCTTATATATATGAGAAGGGGTTTTGTGGAGATTTTAGAACTTTCACTGATTAAAATCATGAGTCAATTGAAGCTACACCACCACAGAAAACCTGGAAGCATTGAACGGCCGTTTCGTCCTAGTATGGGACTCCTCATCCGTGCGCATCCACAGATTGGTTGAAGTTAGATATTAACACCGTTGGATGCTGGCTCAGTGGTCCAGTTGGTTAAGCGCCTGGCGTGAGACTGATAGGTTCTGGGTTCAGATCTCGCGTGGTGCTGGATCGCGGATGCGCACTACTGAGGAGTCCCATACTGGGACGAAACGGCCATCCAATGTTTCCAGGTTTTCCATGGTGGTGTAGCTTCAATTGACTCGTGATTTCAATCAGTGATATATTTATTGATTGTTTTTTAGCATTTTAATCGTACAGTAGAACCATAAGACATACACACGCACATGTGCTTTTGTGTAAAGTTTCATTTCACATTCACTAAGAAACAACAACAACATTTTCATTGATTTTACAAAAGGAGGAAAAATAAAAAGGGGGAACATTAATTCCTTCTCGTATTCATTTTTCTGTCATTTTTAAATGATCATTGTAATAAATATTTTTAAATGTTTTGTCAAGGTCACAACAACAGTTGTTGAATATTGAACTAAAACTTAATATATATATATATATTAGAAATGTACATGATGACAATTATGATAATGATGAAAAGTGTACAACTGTTATTATATAAATGACTATATTATCTATCTATCTATGGGTCTATTTTCTTTTTCTTTTCCTTTATCTACTTTCACATTAATGGTACATAAATAACTAATAGAGAAGAAGAAGAAGACGAAGAAAAAAACAGTGCTACAGTTACATGTAGATAGATAGATAGATAGATAATGGAAGGATAAGACAAGATTCACATACATACATATATACATAGATACATACATGCACACACACACATTCCCTTACACAAATGCACAAATATAAACATTGGAGAAATGCAAATGTCATCAAAACACAAAATCACTATTACTGTCATGGTTATTATTAGTATAATTAGTAGTGGTAGAAAGTGTAAGAGGAAGGGTGAGGGGGGGACGGGAGACGATTATATAGTGTAGTATTCTCTTTTAATTTACACTAAATGTGAAAATATAATGATATTGCACTTTTTTCTATAGATGGAAGACAAGAATGAATGGTGAGCGCATCTACTTACACACATGAACATTAAACCAAACCTCGTCAGCTGTTCAAACAAATGACCATTTTTTCTTAGAAAAAAAACACTTTCGTCTCCATACAAATAAATGAAATCCAAATTGTATAGAATAATTAGTATTATTTTGATGGAGTTTTTTTGTCTGAGGTGGATGGTTTTGGTCGTGGAGCTTTCATCGTTCTTCTGAACGACATCATCAGCACAAACTTCAGATAGAATTGAAGTGTTCGTATTTCTCCATATGTGTTTCACAGCTTGTTCTGTGCACCTCGATTTTGAGTGGTTCTTATTGACCTTAAATTTGTCATTGTTTACTTCTTCGTTTTGGCTGATGTCATTCAGAAGAACGACGAAAGCTCCACGACCAAACCATCCAGCTCAGTGAACAAAACTTCATCAAAATCACCCACCTTCACCAATTAGTCTTATTTTAATAATGAAAGAAAACGAATAGAAAGAGAGGATCTGTCATAAATACATAAATGTATCTTAACAATATCAACAATATATGTTCACTACTTAAATACGTGTTCATATATTGGAAAGAAGTATTGAGCATGAGTTTCATACTAATTGGGTTTTATCAACTTAAGTGTATCTATAATCTTTAACGAATCGATATTACTCTGAATATTTTAATTTATATCACCCATTGTCATAAACGAAGATGTTAACACTGAACTATTCTATTACAGACTGATCTCCTATACGACTGATTATTAAGTTGTTGTTAATTTCATGTTTGTTTAGTGATCGAATTATACCAACTAATTGACAAGATGATTACCAGTTTATGTAATTCGATATCACTTAGAATGTGTTAAAGCATAAGTTGGTGATTGGAGGTAATCAGGTCGAAACCCTTAACCTTCGTTTCATTTTGATACAGAACTTACTTCCTTACTTACTTATGCTTGTTACTCTCAGTAGAGCATAGGCTGCCGACCAGCATTCTCCAACCGATTCTATCCTGGGCTTCCCTTTCTAGTTCTATGCAATTGTTGTTCAGCCTTCTCATGTCTGTCTGTCTCCATTTCTCGATGTAATGTGTTCTTTGGTCTTGAGGATTCCAAATGAGAACTTGATCAATAAAATTAAATCAACATTACAAATTAGACAAATATGTCATTCAATCAGTGTAAACATGTAGATTTTATCGTGAAATGTGTGTTAGAATGAATCAGTAGTTTAGACATTGTTGACTGTATGTATGTCTTATATTATATATTTATAACTAACTTATAATAATTGAACTATGTCGAGAAATTGGTTACTTAGTTGGAGTGGTCTTGTGAGATGTTCTCCGTAGCGTTTATAGTAAAACGCTTAGGTCGTTCGCTTAATCCATGATAGAGTTGTAGACATCCCCCCTTAATGTTAAAGAGTTTCATTCTAGAGTGAAGCAACTATCCGGTGTTTTTCGAGTTTTCAGTAGTTCTCTAACCAACAAACCAACCTCTGATGTCAACTATACAATTCAATGATCTTTACAAACCCTCATATTAACAAACTGAAGTTCTATTTTCCATTCCAAGATTTATAAAATTTCCTTCTTTACTCTCAATCACTTGGCAACAAAATAATAGAACAGGAGTATACATAATTTGCGAACAATATGTAAGGAAATTCATCCTTTCTTCAATCCTTAATATGAGTTCAATATCTAGCATTTTAGAGTACTTCGCCGTTTATTTAATGTGTCAATACTGCATACAGAAGCGTAATTTGCACTGGTGACTTCATTTCAATCATCCAAAGTTATCTATATGTCTTCTGTGAACATAGTATTGTAGCGCATTCCAAATCGATGGATGAAGTAAGCAAATGAAGTGAAAGTTAGGACTCTTATTATACAGTATTCACTTACTAAGTAAACGACAAAAATTTTTTGATGGAGTTTTGTTCTCTGAGATGGATGGTTTGATCGTGGCCATCGAAATGTCATGCAAACGACACAGAAAACAAAGTAGAACCATACTAAAGAAGAAACTAATCAAGATCTCAAAACCATCCATGGAAGAAAACACAAAGAAGTGCGTGGTCAACCTGTCAACCCGAAAGGGATTAAATTAAAATACAAGCGACGCCTCAAAACCGGAATTCTTCGCAGCACTAGAGTCATCACTCAGAACTTCAGGAGTGAGTGAAGAAACGCAACAAGATATAAGACGAACTATAGTACCGCTAACTCACCGGATGAAAGACTACAACCAACTGACTTCACAAGAGCAAAAAGCTTTGAGGAAATCCAGAACTGGAAAAGATATTGTCATAGTTCCAGCAGAGAAAGGACGCACCACAGTGATTATGAACAAAGAATAATACATCAAGAAAACCGAGGAACTACTTGAGCATAAAAGCATAAATCCACTCAAAAGGTTAGACAACCGAAACTTTAAACAAGCAGTATAAAATACAAATCAAGATCAATGGATAGTGAAATACAACGGACAAGTGCCCCTCGATTCTACACGACCAAACCATCCAGCTCAGAGAAAAAGACGCCATCAAAACCATCTCCCTGAGCTACAAATCTTCTTCACCATCTCAGAACGATAAAATGCCAGACACTGAACTCATATTGAACATTGTGACACAGACATATATCCTACTTCATGACAAGATATCGATTGTATGCTTTAAAAAAGTTATCCTTTCATATTTACATTTTTATTCGATATATTAGAAATGCATGCTATTTATTTATCATCATATACTCACTAGTGACTAGCTTTAAGATGGATTTCTTGTAGTTCAAGTGAGAAACCGTGACCAATGGAGTTCAGTCCGTGTCAGGTAGAGACAATTATCTACCTCAGACAATAAACGAATGGTTACACAAGATTATGAATCATTCGAAGTCAAACATTAACATCGTTAACTATCAGTCAACTCAGTGGTCTATAAATTGAGTATTTGTACATGAAACTGAAGGTCCTGGGTTCGAATCCTTTTCAGTGTGAGATCGTTAAAGAGTCCCAGCTTACATCGACTCATGTATTCAACTATTAAACTCTTCTTATTTATTAAAACTTCACTTCAATTGTTTCATATTTGCCGAAAAACTTATTTCATATTCAATATTTAAAATTATAGTTGAAATTTAATCTTTTATGTAAGTGTGTTTTATGCGGTTTGTGTTTAGCGCTAAACACAAATCAAATTTCTGACACTATACATTATGTATATTCATTTAGATATAACAAACAAGCAAAATATAAATACCCAAGAGATTTTCTTTTCAAACAATTTGACTATGACTACTATGATCATGTTAAAGAACAAGATGCAGAGGATTCGTTTGTGTGTGTGTGTGTGTGTGTGTGAATATGACTGTGTGTGTGAATGTGTGTGGATGTGTGAATAATGTATACACCCATTTGAATGAGTCCTTGTTTTGTACATATGGAAAGTTATTACATCTTATTAAAGAAAATATTTTTGATGAATAATGTTATTGTCGATATTACTGATGATGTATGACATTCCATTGACGTGAACCTAATTACATTAAACATGAATGAAATGAGAAATGGTGGTTAGTAAATCTTTCTATCACAATAATAGCTACTAATACTACTACACTTATATGAAATGTATGCCTTTCTTCTATGTACATATATATATATATATGTGGTGTTTAAATGAATAAATGAAAGGGACAATTGTACACATAGTCATTTACTTATTTACAAAATAAAAGCACTCACATTTGTATCACATACAGACAAATTTGAGATGAAATAAATTTTGACACAATTACTCAAGGGGAATTATGATTATAATTCAAATCAGTTGATGAGGTAGACAGTGTGTGTGGGGGGGGGAAGGGGAGGTAGAAGAGGATGATATAAATGAAATCATATAGAGCACTAGAAATCGATTGTATTTAGTAAGATCAATTAAACTTTCTAAGAAAAAAAAGAGAAGAAATAGGAATGAACACAAGGTGAGTAACTTTTTAAGAGATAAATATTGAATTCAATCCTTTTGTGCAGTTTCATTTAGAAGTGAAAATATTTGCCATGATAATCAAATACTTAGCAATAATTTCTACTCTTACTATGATTAGTTACTTACTTACTTACTTTCGCCTGTTACTGCCAATAAAGCATAGGCCATCGGCTAACATTCTTCAACCCACTCTATCCTGGATCTTCCTTTCTAATTCTATCCAACTGTTTGTCATTCTTCTCATATTTCTCTGTCTCCATTTATCGGTGTAATGTGTTCTTTGGTCTTCCTCTCCTCCTTTGTCTTTGAGGATTCCATGTGAGTGCTTGCCTTGTGACATAGTTGGGTGCTTTTTTCAATGTGTGTCTTATCCACTTCCAGCGTTTCTTCCTGATTTCTTCCGCCACTGGGATCTGGTTTGTTCTTTCCCAAAGTAGGTTATTGCTGATAGTGTCCGGTCAACTGTTAATAAACACTTGCAACTTCTGGATGATTACTAACAAGTTTTTATAAATCATTTAATAGTTGAATTCATGAGTCAATTGAAGCTACACCACCATGGAAAACCTGAAAGAACTGGATGGCTGTTTCGTCCCAGTATGGGACTCTTCAGTAGTGCGTATCCACGATCCCGCCTCACGAGACCCGAACCCAGGACCTATCAGTCTCGTGCGCGAGCGCTTAACCACTAGATCACTGAGGCATCTGTCATCTAACGGTGTTATTGACTAACTTCAACTAATCCACGAAATTGCACCACCGTCCACCGTTGTCTTCAGTGAGTTACTATCACACAACAATCCCGGTTCGAATCTCGTAGGGTGGGGTCATGGATGCGCACTGTTGAGTAGTTCCATGTTAGGATGAAACGGCCATTCAGTGCTTCCAAGTTTTCCATGGTGGCCTAGTTGCGATAGACTCATCAATTAAATTATTAAATTGTTATTTATTTAATACAAAATATGAGCACAATATTTTGTTGTTGTTGTTGTTGTTAATTTGATTACTGAATATTGTGTGTGTTATAGACAATCTTATTAGAAGAAAAAAATAAAACAAAGAGATTTCCAATCATTCCTATAGATATACCCATATATGTACACGGATACACACTACCATGTGAACGTGTGTACTCACTAATATACACACGTACATACATACATACATGCATACATACATACATGCACACACAATGTACATAATGAGTAGTGACGATCGAAATACTTTCGAAAAATACTAATCAGGAGATTATTATTATTATTATTATTATTATTATTATTATTATTATTATTGAATATAATAATGTGGATAAACTATTGAATATTCACTTCATTTTGTCGTTGTTATAATAAATTAAATTAACTCTTGTTTATTCAATGGACAAGTTCATTATTCATTCATTCATTCATTCATTCAAACAACAGCAACAGCAACAAAAAGTTTGTTACTATTACCTTCTTTTTCGTTCTCTTTTCGTTCAGTTTTTGTTTTTGGCTACATTATAGATAGAATTAACGCTATAGATAGTAACAGGGTATACACATATACACACACACAAATGCACCAGTGTATAACCAATAGTACAATGAAATTTTTTAGTGTTATTTTATACACTTCATCTTAGTTAATTTTCTCCATACTACTGTTGCTTACTTACTAACCTTCTTCTTCTTCTGTTCTTTCCATGAGTTGTGTTTTCAGCAATTTTTGATTCATCCTACTTACTACTACTACTACTGCTACTACTACTACTATCAATGGAAGTAATAGTAGTATATTTGTATGAAACATCCGTTCTTCACATAATTTCTCATTCCTTTATTCTTTTTTTTCTTTACGATTACTTATTTTTGTTTATCCTGTGGAGTTTTTTTCTTCCTCAATCTAACGGCACTAATTAAATTTATGGTCATTTGTAAAGAATCTTCTCGAGCGTGTGATTAGTTGTGAGTACATGCGTACGTGCGTGCATGTGTGTGTGTGTGGATACGAGCTCATTTTTTCCCCTGATTTCCCTTTAATATTGGCCCCACTAAATATATCTCTGTATGAGTTGCTTAATTATTTAGTCAATTGATTAGTGAATGAATGAATGAATGAATTTACTACTTACAAGTAGTTTGTTTCATTTATTTTAACAATCATCATAATAAACTGAACAGACATATTTTATTTTAAGAAAAGATAACCACATAACGTAGAAATTAGGTTTACTTGTCTATGTATCCATATATATATATATATTCAAGCATTAATGTATACCCAAGAATGTATATAGTTTTATATATATATCTGCACACACACACACACACACAAGTTTTGTTTTGTATATTCTATTGATGTTATTTTTGCTTCAAGTTATGCATATTCATGAATGTTGTTTAATTAAGTAGTATCTGTTGTGTTATCCTTTTGATTAAATATTTATTCTATGTATATATATATATATCTAGTCAATAATAAAGACAGAATATGCCCTAAGGATCGAAAATATGATGATAAGATAGACCTTTACTATTCATTCAACATGTTTAGATAGAGTATGAACTATGAGTAATGAATAGTTTCTGAAAGAATAATTAATTCCAGATATGATTGAATGCTGAGAATGTTATATAACAAATTGATTGATGATGAAAGATACAAACTACTAGTTGTCGAATATGGGAATTTATATCGATTATACTTGATATTACTTACTTACTTACTTACTTATTTACTTATTTACTTACGCCTATTACTCCTAATGGAGCATAGGCCGCAGACCAGCATTCTCCAACCCACTATGTCTTCCGCCTTCTTTTCTAGTTCCATCCAATTCTTGTTCATTTTTCTCATGTCTATCTCCATTTCCCTGCATAATGTGTCCTTTGGTCTTCCTCTTCTCCTCCTTTGGCCTTGAGGATTCCATGTGAGGGCTTGTCTTGTGACATAGTTGGGTGCTTTCCTCAATGTGTGTCCTATCTACTTCCAGCGCCTCTTCCTGATTTCTTCCTCCACTGGGATCTGGTTTGTTCTCTTCCACAGTACGTTGTTGCTAATAGTGTCCGGCCAACGGATCCGAAGTATTTTGCGTAGACAATTGGTAATAAACACCTGTATTTTCTGGATGATGGCTTTCGTAGTTCTCCAGGTTTCCGCCCCATACAGTAGAATTGTTTTGACATTTGTATTGAAAATCCTGATCTTGGTGTTAGTTGACAGTTGTTTTGAGTTTCAGATGTTCTTTAGTTGTAAATATACTGCTCTCGCTTTACTGATCCGCACTTCCACATCTGCATCAGATCCACCATGTTCATCAATGATGCTGTCCAAATATGTAAAGGTTTTCACATCTTCTAGATCTTCTCCATCAATTGTGATTAGATTGGTGCATGCTGTGTTTTATCGGAGAATCTTGCTTTTCACTTTCTGCATATTGAGACCTACTGCCTCTGAGGCTGTTGCCACACTGCATTTGTTGTTGCGTTTGGGATAGAAGGGCCAGATCATCTGCAAAGTCTAGATCGTCCAGCTGTATCTTAGATGTCCACTGTATCCCATGCTTCCCTTCAGATGTTGACGTTTTTAAGATACAGTCGATCACCAGGAGAAAGAGAAAGGGTGGGAGTAAGCAACCTTGTCTGACACCGGTCTTTACTTCGAATGGGTCTGTGACATGTCCTCCATGAACGATTTTTCAGTTTAAACCATCATCCATTATGATGGATACTTGATATAAGGGGTAATAAATCCATAGTTCATAGTCCCTTAAGCTTTATTCATCGGTTCTAACTACCTGATTGAGGTTGATCCAATTATCTTAAGCGATCAATAGAGACAATGAATGATAAAGCACAGAATATGTTTCAGTGACATATATTTATTCAATCTTTGTATTCCCTTGGATGTTGGGTTCTGAGATCCACTTATACTTTTTTTCTCTATGAATTCACTCTTTCTTTTTGAATCACGTTGTGTATATCGAATCATTTCTACTACTAAAAACATTATCACTAGTTCTATTATTCTGGCATTAGTCTTCAGAATTTCATCTCACAGTGCTAATTTAATACTGTAACTTGAGTTGATGAATATATCTGTCGGTAATTAAATTTAAGGTATTCATTACGAACTGACAGCAGCTCTAATGCTAAAACTCTATTTAGCCAAATGGATAAGTGAATTTCACATCAAAATCCGAGATTTGTTATGTTATACCGGATTAGTTCATCCATAAATTATAGTCTCGCCAATTGTCTTTTCAACGAAATCATTTACTTAAGCTGTACATTCGTATTTAGAGTTATATTTGTTATATTTGCTTTTATGAGTAGTAATTCTTAGTAGTACATATTAAGTCATTATTTAATAGTTGAATTCATGAGTCAATTGAAGCTACACCATCATGGAAAACCTGAGAGCATTGTACAGCCATCAGTCTCCTCAGCAGTGCACATCCATGATCCCGCCTCGCAAAATTCGAATCCAGGAGCGATCGGTCTCATTCGCCAGTGCTTAAGTTCTACACCGGCCAGCATGCAACGCTGTTAATGACTCACTTCAACCAATCCACGAAATCGAATCACCGTTCAGTACTTCCAGGTTTTCCATGATGGTCTAGCTTCAATTGAATCATAAATTCAACCATTAAATCACTATTATGTCCACAAAAACCCTTCTCTGATTAAAGTTAATATTATTATGATTATAATTATTAGGTGATTAATAAATATTTTGTTATCGATTCATTATTGTTCGTTATGTTTCTGCTGATGTTGATCATAGTGGTTGCCGTCAATTTCTCTCTCACCATTTTGTATAATCCAACAAAATTGAACACGCAAAAGTGACAACAACAAGAACAACAACAACATAAAGCCCAGATTGATGAAGATTTTAATAGTAGGATAAAAGTTAAATAATTATGCTGATGTACTTCTATTTGTGTCGACACATATATACAGATGTACATACGTATATATATGTGTGTGTGTGTATGTGGACAATCCCATTCATTCATTCATTTACTCACCTACTCACTCACTCACTCACTCACTTACTCACATACATACATAGTTACACAAGTAAAGTGGAATACTGAAAAGCACAAACAAAATGAAAATAAACCCAGTTAATAATTATCTACATACATCAACAAACTCACAAAAGATAATAACTTTATTATTATGAGTATAATAATTTTAATTAGTAGTATCTTAGACAGTAGTAGTAGTAGTAGTAGTAGTAGTAGTAGTGGTAGTAATAACAGCAGTTATTATAGTACTATATATCTATTCAGTGGTAGGATTAAATAAAACATTTCATAAGTATTCAAGTTTCTTTTTATATATATGTATATCCATGTACATGTATGCATGTATGCGTGCACGTGTGTAGGCGTGCGTGCACGTGTATGTATGTGCTGGTGTGTGTTTGTGTAGAAAAGTAATAGAGTTCCTACTCATAACCATAGAGTCGCATGGGATTTAACTAGATTTAATTATATACAAAGGTTTTTACCAAAAAAGGGGATATATTTAAAACTAAAAATTTTTTTTCTCTTTTTCTCATAAATACTACTTAAATCAAATATTATGATTATAATCATTCACAAGTTAGAATAGACAGAAATCGATTGATTGATTGATTGGTTAGTTTGTTAAATCAATAAGGGTTGATACTAAGAAAGTCTATGAGTGAGTGAGTGAGTGAGTGAGTGAGTGAGTGAGTGAGTGAGTGAGTGAGTGAGTGAGTGAGTGAGTGAGTGAGTGAGTGAGTGAGTGAGTAAGCATACCAGACAATAACATCAAAGTTGTAAAGAGGTTTGATGAGATAAATAATGAATTTCAATCGTTCTTCTCTTTTTTTTTGATGGAGTTTTAATTCTCTAAGCAAGATGATTTAGTTGTGGAGCTTGACATCGTTCTTCAGAACGACATTATCCACAGTACAAACTTCAGGTAGAAGTAAAATGTTTGAATTTCTCCACATGCAGTTCATAGCTTTGTATTAAATGGAATAACGTTCCTCCAAAAATGGCTTCCATAGTTTATCAAAGCTTCTTGTTTGTCTGTTCACATCACAAGTATTAGTGTATAAGATAGTTCAACATTGTTTTACTCTACGATATTCATTTCTCTTCTCAATGCATCATCTTCAAGATCGAATTAATAATAATAATAATAATAATAATAATAATAATAATAACATTAATAATGGTAATAATAATAATAATGGAGATTTGTAGCTCAAGTGGATGATTTTGATAGAGTTTCGTGGTACAGGACAAGCTGTGAACCACGTGTGCATAAATTCAAACGCCTCACTTCTATTTGAAATTCGTGCTGATGATGTTGTTCAGAAAGACGATGAAAGCTCCGCGACCAAACCATCCAGCACAGAGAAAAAAACTCCATCAAAATAATAATATCAGATGGGTTTTGTGGATATTATAGTAATTTCAATGGTTAAGATCATGAGTCAGTTGAAGCTAGACCACCATGGAAAACCTGGAATGGCCGTTTCGTCCTATGGTGGGAATTCTCAGCAGTGCGCATCCACGACCTCCTCCCCTGCGAGGCTCGAACCAAGGACCCACTGGTTTCGCGCTCGACCACTTAACCACTAGACCACTGTGCCTTTCAGCGCGTCTAGGTTTTCCATGGTGTTCTAGCTTCAAGTGACTCATGATCTTAACCATGGAAAATAACAATAGTCTAAGTAATGAATTAGATCACACTAGGGAATATCAATTCAGGAAAACACTAGGACTTCCTTTATTCAAATTTGATTCATTTGTCATATTCAATATACATTGGATTATTTCAAAATAAGAATAATAATAATAACGAACTCTTCAGTTTCTGCTTCTTTTCTTTTCTGTTTACATATACATCGATCTGTATTTCGCGGGATATTGAAAATTCAAATGATGATTGTTTTTCTTGAACAAAAAAAAGAAAAAAGGAATAAAAGATAGTGAAACAAGGAAAATGAATTAGATCCCATGTGTACACGTGTGTGTATACATATCACCATTGTCCTCTATTTATGATCTATATCCATTGTAACTAAGGTATAAATAATAATAATAATGACTCAAATCATTTCCGAATGATTGTTTGTTTGTTTGTTTGTTTGTTTGTTGTGTTATCTCCTATTCCATGGAAACTTAATTAAACAGGACATTGTCGTTATTGTTCATTTTTTTTATTTTTTTTATGTTTGGAGAAAAAAATTTTTTTTAAATTTTGTTCATGAATTGAATGTGAAATTTATCAAAGAAGAAAAAAATTTTTTTATTTTTATTTTTAACAGTCCATTGATTTCAAATGAATTTTGTTGTTACCTATTTTTTATTTATTGAATATGATGTAATTTGTATTTATTGTTGTTGTGGGTGGTGTGATAGTGATAGTGATGGTGATGGTGGTGGTGGTGATGATGACACTGATGGTGATGGTGGTGTTATTGGTTTTTTAGAAAAGTGTTTATTAGGGTGGAAATTTAATTATTCAATAATTTTTTCTTTTAAAGAAAATTGATTTTGATGTTTTCAATGCCACCATAGTAACAAATATTTGAAATTAAAAAAAGAAAAAAAACTAGATTCAATGAATGAATGAATGAGGATTGCTTGTTTTTGGGGGTAACAATAACAAGAAATGGAAATAAAGAAGGAGAAGACAGTTGTTCATTTGAAAAACAAAGAGTTAGATACAATTTCAATGAACTGACTTTGACCTTAATGATTGAAATATAAAATAAGTTAATCAATGAAGTGATTATTTTATTTACGTATTTAAACATATAAATATTGGTGGATGTGTCGCTTAATTTCGTGGATTAGTTGAAGTGAGATATTAACACCGTCGGATGACAGCCGGCTCAGTGGTCTAGTTGGCTAAGCGTCTGGTGCGAGACTGATAGATCCTGGGTTCGGATCCCGCGAGGCGGGGTCGTGGATGCGCATTGCTGAGGAGTCCCGCAATACGACGAAACAGCCGTCCAATGCTTCCAGCTTGTCCATGGTGGTCTAGCTTCAGTTGACTCATGACCCCAACTGTTGAAATTATATAAATATTTGTACAAAGAGGCGACAAATACGTATGTCACACACTTCGTCATTTGATTTATGTGGGGGTTGGGATCTTACACGAGTCTCTAGACTGACACAGTTAGTTTTCTTACGAGAACACTTTCCGGAGCCTTTGATCCAAAGGTCTGATCCAAAAGGCTGTGGAGCAACGTAAGGAGATGCAATCCAATAGTTGCCGGTGTCCAAAAATAAGTTCATACACCATTTGTTCCTTCGGGGTCCATGAACCGATGTACACCATTTGTTTGAATTCAGGGTTTTCCAACATCTTTAGGTGGACTCTCTGTGTTCACAAACTCGGTTAAAGCTCCGGACATTCGTGTTTCGTCGTTTCAATTTTGTAAAGAACACCCCCGTCACGAGAAGGCAGTGAGTAGGACTTCCGTGATAGTGATTGTATGCACGTGGCCATGTGAGAGGATTTCGAGAGAGAGTGAAAGAGAGAGATGACTCTTTCCACTTTCAGCCAAACCAGGGCATTTGGGAGTTAGTGGTTACAGATCGGTATATGATTAGACGAAAGCGATTTGAATTTAAATCAGTATTATAATGAAGGTTAAAGGCTTGTTGTGAGACCTGGAAATTCTGAATTCAATAATTGATGGGTTAGTGAATGTTTAATGTTTAGGGTGATTCATACTAAAACGAATGATTTGTTTAGTGCTCTTTATTTTTCAATGATTGTCGAAATCAGATTAGTCTGTGATGTACAACGGACAAATAATTAAATGTTTCCTTTGACATGAGGTTGCCTACTGAAAAGTACAGAAATTTACTTAGTTATAATTTTCAAGTATTTTCAAGAGAATTTCATCATGTATGGAAATTAGCTTAAGGGTGTTTGGAGGTAATCGAAGTAATGGTTAACTGGTTCATCTTGTTTTAAGATTTCTTAGCAATCTAGACTTGTAGTCATGTGTTATATTGTACCAGTCAGCTTCAAGTCTCTTAGTAACCACTTAACATTTAAATTATTGAATTGCCAACTAAACAATGCACATTGTTCAACATCATTAGTTTGACAAAATAGTTCATTCACCTCCATATTCATAAAATTCCAGTTTTGATTACCTTTGAAATAGAAATATTCTTAATCTGCTTTGGCTTTTCAAATGTAGTCAATCTGTTTTCATTTTATGAGGAAAATCATGTCCAATTTAGAAACACACAACCACACAAAACGTCTTAGACAAATGTTTGTCGATTTAGAACAAGTAAAAACTATTTATTAAATTATAAGTAGAGGTAATGATGGCTAGCAGTGGAATCTAAGATGTGCGTTTCATCCTATTCGGGACTCGTCAGCCGGATGTACCTGCATCCTAGAATTGATGTTTACTTCGAGACACAAACCCAGTACCGTTCACACCATCCAGTTATCCACTTAGCTGCTAAGACCTGATAGCCAATACAAAACTGAATTAAACTTCATCCCGTTGCACAAGTCAGTGACTATTTGCATTCAGTAGCTAAATGGATACCACGATGGTATTTTAAGTGAACGGTACTGGGTTCGAGTCCTAGAGTGAATGGAACGAACGTCCTGGATTCCACTACTGGCCACCATCACTTCCGTTTATAATGTTTTTGACTTAAGATAATATCGAAGGAATCCTCACAAGATGCACTCCTAAAAATCAATGAGAAGATTCAAACAAACAATACATTGTAACTTCATTATCTTTAATAACCCGAACACTTAGCTCAAAATACTCCAATAGTAACTAAACATTGAATCATAAAAAAGTATTTGTATCCACTTAATCTGTTGTTAGGTAAATCTTTCATATGACTATTGCTAACACTAAAATATGTTCAAATATACAAATATTCTTAATTCGAGAATACATTTGATCATGCTTAATTAACTTTGAAGTACTATCAAATAATGTTTATTCATGCATCTATTCTAATATCAGCTGATTCGGACCAAATGTTACTTCATTATGAGCACATCAAAACTAGTTGACACAATTGTTTCATGTTTTATATTCAATAATAACTTAATTCTATATCAAATTAGTTACACATTAAGCATAAATCTTTACAAACTTCTTTACTATTCATTAAAAGTATGACTTGTTAACCAACCAATCAGATTTAAGATAGCAAACTGTCGATTCAAAATGCAGTGACGGATAACTTATATCTTATTAAAAAGTAAGATATATGTAACATTTTATGAACATTTAGTTACCAAGACAAATCAAATTAAGAAATATGATTAGTTTGAAGAATAGGGACTGATTTCAAGGATTCTTTTAATGATGTTAAGAATGTGATGGATTTTCTATGGAGGAATTACTAGAAATCAAATGGAATGGGAATGCACATAAGACTAACATTAAATTAAAATTATTCACAATTAAAGCTTTTTTTCCAAGTTATTCATAAACACTACTGTTCCCTCTTACCATTAGCCCTAAATCATAAACCAATAGGCTTATGATCATAGGATTCTGGGGGAAATTTTGTGGTTTTGGTACCACTTCCCCAAAATTTTCTATAGCGGCTTCCCCAAAATCGAGAGATTGGGAAGGCTCAAAATTTTAATCTTAACGTATTTTTGAGGTTTTATGTGAGTATTATTCATTTACATCACCTTTATTCTGATTGGCTAAGATTTGATAGATACTAATTTTTCCCAGTCATTTTGAGAGTAATTCAACGTCAACAGTAAAGTAGGCGAGACTCTAATTTATGGACGAGTCAATCAGAAGCATTTTAGAGATTTCAAGGTTACGGCACCAACTTCAGTGCTTAATGCTAACGTACGATCGGTTCACATGGAATTTTGTATAAAACGTGATAACTGAGCGGCTATAACAAATAAAACAGTGAGACTATAATATGTGGACGAATCAATCAGGTATAAGATAATAGATCTCGGATTATAACGTGAAAACCTTTCATCCATTTGGCTAAATAAAATTTCTGGCATTATAGCTGATGTCAGTTCGTGATGAAAAACCCATATATAATTGCTAACCAAGGCAAATTACGACAATTATTGCGAACTGGATAATAAAAGCACCATTAACAGTGGCTGCAGCCAGGTACTACAATATATACGATGTTTGGAGAGCGTACAGACTCCTACATAGGCTTGGTTATGTGCATCGTGTCGTTATCCACAAGTAGTATTTCGTGCACTCAACAACCGGAGTGCACATAAACAATATTGAAGCTATATGGTCGAGGCTGAAAGAGTATTTGAGACTTTATCATGACTCCAGAGGCCGGCTATTCTGTAGCTATATGGATGATTTCCTCTACTGCATGCATTAGGATTTTAGAACCTCTGAACCTCTTTCTAACCATGACAAGTTTTTGAACCACGTCTAAAAAGTGTATCCACTTTATTTCCTTGGTTTTGTATAATATATTTTTACTCTAAACTGACTGTTTTCTGATTAACTAATGTTTCTCAAGGTCACTTAAAATTCGTTCAAAGGTCGTCCACAAATTAGAGTCTCGCCGTAAAGCAGGTTTCTATTTTATTTTATTTATTTATTTGAACACATAAATATTAGTACAAAGAGGCACCAAATAGATATGCACCACATAAATCATTCGATTTGTGATTGGGCTGTGATACTGTCTGGGTGCCCAGACCGAAGTAAGTGACCTTCTTAGGAGGCCACACCCGGAGCCTTTGATCAAGAAGTGTGATCCACAAGACAATGGAGCAACGTAAGGAGATGCACTTTCATGGTAGCCGGTGAAAAACAATTGGTTCATGCACCATTTGCTCATTCAGCATACTGGGGCTCATGTACAACATTGGTTTGGAATGAGGGTTTTCCCACTCCTATAGGTGGACTATCTATATCCACCAACCTGGTTACAGCGCTAGACATTCAATTTTCGTCCTCTGAATTTCGTAAACAACTGTAATGCCGCCAAAGGTTAGTGAGTAGGAGAACTGACTCTCTCTACTGTCGGCCGTTCCAGAGTATTTGGGGATGGATTTCTATCTTCAATCTACTATCTCTAAATAAATGGACAAATATAAATTTTTTCCCCTCTCTTTGTTTATTATCTTTTCCAGCGTTTATTCACAGTAATATTAGAAGCATATGATTTAGTTAATCAAAATGAAAAATATTTAATTGATCGAGCTATACATCGTGGTCTATTACGTCCATTAATTTCTTCTACAAAACAATCTACAGATTGGCATCAAGTTACTATATCAACACAATATTCCGGTTATACATTTTGTATACAATTAACATGTGAATTAAATCATTATGGTAATGATTGTACAAAAGTATGTCAAACAAATGATAATCATACAAAATTTAAATGTGATGCAAATGGTGATAAAATATGTGAACCTGGTTGGAGTGGAACTGAATGCGATAAAGGTAATTGAATGAATTATTTATTATTCTGTCTGTTTATCTTTAACCTTCTACAATCTTTTAATTTGTAAGTAGCATCTGTCACAAATCGATCTCATATGAGATATCAAAGAAAACCAAGATGATCTAGATAAGTGTTTTGTGTCAGTAAAGAACAATCTAGTAATACATATTCACTAGAAATCATAACTGGTGGAATTCGGACACATCGGGAATGAGACATTTATCATTAATAGGACTGGGATAATCATTAAACAAAATATGGAAAGCTGGTTGAAATTGAAATTGTACTATTTGGCACTGACCCATTGATTCAAATGACTAAGCGTTTGCTTTATTATCATTATTACTGTAGGTAGTTTATAGAGACTGTTGGCTTTAATAATTTAAATTAAGGATATGAAGTTCTTGGATTCGATGGCTAGTTGGGTTTTGAGTGTGAACTTCTATAGAGTCTCATACTAAGACCAACCATTTGTCTGGTGATCCTTGGTGAGTTTATTCTGTGATGAATATAACCAGTTATTTTTCATGCCTATTTGTGTGATGTAAATATTGTTCAGATGGGTAATCATGAATATAAGTTATTAGACTGACCCTAACTAATTTCTAAGTGATTACCATCTAAGGGTTGAGTTTATGAGTCATTTGAAGCGAGACCACCATAAAAAAACTCGGAAGCACTGGACAGTCGTTTCGTCCTAGTATGGGACTACCCAGCAGTGCTCACCCACGATACCGCCCAGCAGGATTCGAAACCGGGATCGATCGGTCTAGCACGCGAGCACTTAACCTCTAGACCACTGGGCTGGCATCCATGGTGGTCTAACTTTAATTCGCTTATGGACTTAATCATTATTATTATTACAATATCCACAAAAAACCTTCTGATTACTATTTAGTTTGATTCTAGTTTCATCATTGTTCATAATGATGACATACTTAGATGTATCATATTTGGACACCCTCATGCTGGGAATAACTAAAATTCACTTGACAAGAACCATATTCTTCCCTTTTTTAAATGAAATATTGTAAGTAATACAGGTTGAAGCGAGGCAAAAACTATCGGTGTTGAATAAACTAAGGGATTTCATTTGGATATTATTGTAGTGGCTTTGCTTCGTTAATCGACCACCTCGATGTTTGAAATCAGAAAGCAATGAGAAGCAGCAACTACAGTTTATTAGCGAATAGCCCAAATCACAAAGCTATAAGCATATTAAGCGAATTTGAAGCAGAGAGGCGAATAAGTATATATGAGCAAATATATAGGCAAATTTATAGTCATCAAATTGCATAAGGGCACAGCAAGCCAAAGCAAAAACTAATAATAGGATTTAAGTACATATGTACATGGGGAGGAGAATGAATCATCGAGTGATATTTAAGCGACCAACATTTTAGCTCGAGTCCGTCATGTGCTCAAGTGTTCATAACATTACAAAGTAGTTGACGTATTGCTACTGTTCAAATAACATTGTCTGTTAAGTAGATTGATGAAAGGGCCTAACAAAAATTAACCATGATAGAAATTGGTTGTAGGATAGTTGCTATATTATATCATCCATTTAATCCATATTTTAATACAGTAGCTAAGTGCATAACGTGATGGTGTTTGAAGCGAACGGTACTGGGTTCGATTCTCAGAATGAACATCAACTCTGAGATGCAGACACATTCAGCTGATAAGTCCCAAATAGAACGAAACGCATATCTTGTATTCCACTGCTAACCACTAACCATTTTTACTTAAAAAAAAAACTTGTGATTTAAGGCTATATCAAGGTAATCCGCCCAGGATATTTATATGCCAACAAGAGACTGATCAATTTCAGTCCCTAAGTAACAATCGAAAGATACAAGTAAAAAAAACAACACCAAGTGAATTTAACTATTAATTTACTTTTCCTTTTTTTCTTCTTTTTTTTTTCGGTTATTTTTGCAAATAAAAAAATCACTTCTGAACTTTTCTTTCCTTTACTCCTTCTCTTTACCCCCCCCTCTCTCACTCACTTTATTTTGTTCCTTCATAATCAATCATAAAATCAAAAAAACAAATTCCATTTTCAATTTTCAAAGTTTATGAAATGAGAAAAACAAAAAAAAAGAAGAGAGAAAAACAAAGAAAAAAAGAGAAAAATATTGACGATTGTAATGAAAAAGATTTAAATTGATTAAACTAACTTTTGGAGGTATTACTGTTGTTTATGAAATTGAGAGGACGGAAATCGAATGTCTAGCGCTGTAACCAGGTTGGTGAATATGGATAGTCCACCTATAGGAGTAGGAGAACCCTCATTCCAAACCAATGGTATACATGAGCTCCAGTATCCTGATGGAACAAATGGTGCATGAACCAATCGTTGTTCACTGGCTACCATGAAAGTGCATCTCCTTATGTTACTCGATTGTCTTGTGGATCAGACCTTTTAGTCAAAGGCTCAGGTTGTGACCGCTTAGGGAAATCACCTACTTCGTTTTGGGCACCCGGTCAGTATTCTAGCCCTCACATAAATCGAATGATTTATGTGGTGCATATCTATTTGGTGCCTTCTTGTAACAATGTTTTGTGCCATTTTTTATATGATAAAGAAAACAAACGAAGCAAACTGTAATTTAGATGATGTGTAACTATTGAACAATTTTATAAGAATAGATTTATATTATAGAATTAACAATAGTGAGTTAGATAATCATTATACTCATTTACTTACTTACGCCTGTTACTTCTTTTAGAGAAGTATAAACTGCTCACTAACATTCTCCACTCAACTCTATTCTCAACAATCCTTTTCACTTGTTTACAGTTGATCTGTCCTTCTAATTTCCGACGTAATGTGTTGTTTTGTTCTTTCTCTTTTCCATTTCCTTTCACGATTCCAAGTTAGCGCTTGTTTCATGATGTAGTTTGATGATTTCCTCAATGTATTTCCTATCCACTTCTAGCGTTTTTTTTTCTTAATTTCTTCCTGGAAGCTGGAAGCTGATATGTTCTCTCCCACAACAGACTGTTGTTGATGATATAATCATTATTAACCATAAAGAACTTAAACAGACTATTTATTATTACAATGTAAAACTTATCAACAATGGACTCTGACAATTTCATCAGGGATCGCACTCATGACTGCTCACTGACTTGGTATCTAATAATTCTCTTTTGAACTTCATATCCAAATAGACAATTAATTTGAGCAAGTTTGAAACAAATGTAACTAATTACATTTGTTCAGAGATATTCTATTTATGATCACAATTCAAAGCAGTCAGTCTTAAACTTATTATGATGTGTTCATGGTAATAAAGTTTAAATCAAGGAAACAAAAATGAAGTCATTCACGGTGATTAGTAGAGAAAATCAGAATGCATGTTTTGTTCCAGTTGAAACTTGTCAGTTGGATGTGCCTGTTCCCTAGTGTTGACATTCTCATTAGGGTTTAAACCAGTCTTCTGGCTATCTTAATTCAATAGTCTAATGAATGGCACTACTATGTGTTGCATAATAGTTACTATTTTCGACTCTTAGAGTAAATACCAATTCATATGAGAACATTGACTAAATGAGTTCGTATGTCAACAAAGATTGAGCCAACTCTGTTTCCAATGGAGGTATCTAAAAAGGAAATTGGACTGGTGGTGGTCTTAGTGACCTGTGAGCGTGACTGCAGTGCCCAAGCGACAACTGCCTGAGGACGGTCACACACGACCTTTTTGTGAGTAATTTTCGTGTTAGCTCCGTAATTGTTGAGACCCTACCACCGGAGATGGATATCGTGGGATAAGGCGGGGTGTGTATTCCTAGGGTCGACCTTTTCTAACCCTACACGCAGCATTGCTGTTACGCTGGTTGTCTGAAGGAAACACCTTACTACCGTCACACCTCCGTACAGTTAGCAGTACGACTTCGCCTTCGAGCCTTGGGTTTGTTACTTTTAGTCTTACCGCTCTTCAACCTACCTCTCTGGTATGGTAGGACCATGAGGAACGACTGTTCCAACCAGTATAGCTCAATTGGTTCATCACGATAGGCAAGCCCGACCATCACGTCAAGGTAGCAACAACGGTTGGGCTGTTTCCAATACAAACAATAGGAAAATAGAACTTCTTACAGACAAAACATAATCTTCATTATTATTGTTAATTATTCTATTGAATAATTCAAAGATATTATAGACTGAAATAATTAAATATAAATTATACGATATTTGTTATATTCCATATGTTTTATACTTAGCAATATGCAATATTGGTTGTCATCCAGTTCATGGAACTTGTTCAAGACCAGGAGAATGCGAGTAAGTTGATGATTATCTCTAATGAATTTAAAAAAGATTGAATAATTATATAGAAAAAAACTGATTAGTCATTGAGTAGTGGCCAATGTTATATTTATCAGTATTGGCTTGTAGAAATTATTAAGTTTTTGATTAAGATCACGAACCCGATTGATGTTTGACCGCCATTGAAAACCTGGAAGCACTGGACAGCCATTTCATCTTATTGTGAGACTTCTTAGCAGTGCGCATTCATGATCACGTTTGAAGGGATTCGAACACAGGGCTTTCAGTCTCGCGCGCGAATGCTAAACCTCTAAATCAGTGGAGCTAATCCTTATTGGGTAGAGACAAGTATCTACCTTAGTACAATGTAAGATGGTCGCGCAATTTCGTGGATTGATTGAGGTTAAACATCAACACTTTTGGATACCGGCTCAACGGTCTAGAGGTTAAATGTTCGCATATGAAACTGGAGGCTTTGGATTCTCGTTCTTTCTGATGTGAGGTTGTGGATAGGCACTGATGAGGAGTACCATACTAGAACAAAACAACCGTTCAATACTTTCAGGTTATCCATGATGGTAGCCAAGTTTTAATCGATTCATCAACTCAACTATTAAATCAATTTTTAATTTTTTTCTTTTCTTTTCTTTTCGAGTGAAGTAATTATCACCCTACACCTCCTCGCCCCCTCCCCCCTCCCCCTAAAATATAATTTTTTACAAAAAGAAAGCAAATAAACAAATTACCGATAATCTACATTGATTAGTTTTCCTTCATAGAACTATAATAAAATGATAATTAAAATTATTGGTCAAAATATTTTTGGCTTGTTTACTTGTCTACTGTTGATAAACTGATAACTGTTCTGACACATTTTTTTGATTGAAATTAGGAATTGATTAATGCTAAACTAATAATGAGAATCTAGAAACACTGGATAGCTGTTTCGTTCTAGTATAGAACTCTTCAACAATGCATATCCACGATTCTGTATGCGGGATTCGAACCTGGAATCTTGGATTTCATGCATGAACATTTAATCTCTGGATCATTGGACCGGTATCCAATGATGTGTGTGGTATGTGCTAATTATATTGACATAAGTAGTATGTGATATTAGTCTTGAACAGAAGGTCTGGTAGCAGAGAAACAAGGGGATCAAACAGTAAAAAACGGGAACAGGATGCAATTTGTATGAAAATGTAAGAACAATGAAGTCTGAGTCATTTTGGAGACAATTGATGGACATTTTGTAAATTAAGCATTTACTATATGATTGTTAGATTTTATTGAGATGCTCTGTAATTTTGTGTCAAATACATTCGATTATCCCCACCCATGTTCTGTTCACTACAGTGTGCACTGTTGAGGAGTTTCATACTAGGACGATACAGGAGTCCAGTGTTTCCAGGTTTTAAATGGTGATCTTACATTGGTCGATTCATGATCTTAATCAAAACTTAACCGTTTCCATAGCACTATACTGTCTCCTATTTCCCAATTACTCGTAAAACAAAAAAACACTAGTCACTTCTCTTGGCATTGAATTAGTGGTCAATGTAGGAATTCATACGTTTACAGGTATCTTTTTTCAATTCTGTTCCGTAATACTATTTAATCAGAGTTTGGGTGCAACTAGAAAGGTAATAAGTAGACCTAATTTAATATTTACTACTTGATCTATCTCTAAAATCTCAATTAACATACTGAGTAACAGAATATGAAGGAAATATCAGTTAGTCAGTCAGCTACAGCGTAAGATCAGGCACATATATACATCGGTTCAAGTTGCCATACCTCATTAACACAACAAGATGGACACTGGGTTCATAAAAGTAGTTAATTCAGAGGTGATAATATATAAAAGAGAGATTGCAATCAGGATATAGTACAGTAAGAAAGAATAAGTTCGTAGAAAGAAAGATATAAAGCTATTTTAATCCCACAGTTTAAATGAATACAGAGAGTGTATTCACCTACACCATTGTGATCGATTCTTATCCATGCCACGCAGAGTCTCCAACCATTGGTTACGATAGTCACGCGGACCCCAACCAGGTAGTCCGCATCTACCGATATGGCTCAGACCAGAATTTAGTGACTTCAAACAATGACGCCACGTTTTGATTTGGTCACCCCTAACTTTCTTCCAACAATCTCCAACACTAGTCAGCATTGAGCGTCGTGGTTATGTGATCAGTTTCAAAGGATAAGAGTAAAACATACACACACATATTGAGAAACAGTCGTTAATTCAGTCAAATCAATAATTATGATCATCAGTCATATGTATATAAGAAGAATATGGTTTTCATTAATTGATGGTTCGATAAAGTCAAATCACATCTAGATTAAATTGAGTTAAAGTAGTGAATGTTTACAATTAAGTTACAATTGGTCACTATAATTGTGAATATAACTATGACACTCATTGTGATTTACTAAGCCTACAAGAAGAAACAAGAAAGGATATTTATTATTGGATGTTATTGTTGTATATATATTTTTAGAATTGAATTTATTAATCTCGGTTGATATTTGAGGTCATTTCACTCTGATGAAGAATGTGTAACCATCGAGGTGTGTGTCGATTTCGGTGGTCGACATCTTTTTGTAGCTTTGCTCATCTTAATTACTTACGCCTGTTACTCCTCATGGAAGAGTATAGGTCATCTACAAGCACTCTCCACCCAACCCTGTCCTGAGCAATCCTTTCCAACTCTTTCCAATTTTTATTCATCCTTTTTATATCTGCTTCTATTTCTCGACGTAATGTGTTCTTTGGCCTTCATCTTTTCCGCTTCCGATTCCAACGTCATTTCCTAATTTCCTCTTCAACTGAAAGCTGATTTGTCCACTCCTACAGTAGGCTGTTGCTGATGGTATCCGGCCAATGGATATTGAGTATATTGTGTAGACAATTATTCATAAATACTAGTACCTTCTTGATGATGGTTGTAGTAGTTCTCCAAGCCTCAACTCTGTACAGTGAAACTGTCTTGACGTTGGTATTGAAAATTCCCACTTTGAAATTGGCTGACAGACAGTGGGTTTGAGTTCCATATATTCTACACTTGTAAGAATGCCGCCCTTACTTTGCCAACACGTGTACATCTGATCTTCCTTGTTCATCGACGATGCCTTCCAGGATGAAAGCCGAGATTCGGCTAAATGCCTAATTATCAAAATATCTGAACATTAAAACTTTATAATCAAAAAAATATTATTATGAATCTATAAGACAGCTTGCTGTCAACATGATTATATGAATTAAAAGTAACACCATATTTAAGGCTTAATTGATATATTGATAAACACCTTTGGATTGTACACAAGGTGTACTTGTAACCTGATCATTAATAATATTTACAGAGTCAAATAAATCCATACAAGAAGATTTTATGTTCTTACTACGTAATATGGAATTCGGAGTTTTAGTATCAAGCATAAGTCATTTATTCATTCAGCAGTATGTGATAAAGACAAGCATAGTATCACATATATTAAGAGCAAAAATGCATAGTGGCTAGCAGTGGAATCTAGAACGCTCGTTTCATCCTATTTAAGACTCGTCAGCTGGATGTATCTGCATCTCAGAGTAGATGTTCACTCCAAGACTGGAACCTAGTACTATTCACTTTAAATGCCATCGCGTTATCCACTTAGCTACTGAATCTTGATAGCCATTTGTTTGTGCAATAAAGTGAAGTTTAAATTCACTTGGTGTTGTTTACTTGAGTCTTCCTTGATCGCCTCGATATATAGTATACACATATAGCAATAAGACATTGATCAATTGCAGTTCTAAACATCAATAGGAAGATGCAAACAAACAAATTTAAGTGAATTTAAACTTCATCCCATTGCATAAGCAAGTGATTATCAGGACTCACTAGCTAAGTAGATAGCGCGATGGTGCATACTTGGTATAATCAATCACACAGACCCAACGTACCATAAAATAGGAAATAATATTTGTAAATAAGCCCAAGAAGTGGCTGTGAATGTGGGAGGCAGTAGTTAATAAACTGAACATAACTTAAGAAATAAAGCTTATCATAAAAGGAATATAAATATACATAGTGTAATTGTTGAGTAGTTATACAATAAGAATATTTATAGAATATTAGTCCATGAATAGTCCTTGGAATTTACCTGTAATTTAATCTTCACCGGATATAACAATGGTATTTGAAGCGGACGTTACTGGGTTCGAGTCTCAGAGCGAACATCAACTCTGAGATGTAGGTACATCCATTTGACGAGTCCCAAATAGGATAGAACGCGTGTCCTGTATTCCACTGCTAACCAGTATCTATCTTTGCTTATAATGCTTATGAATTAAGGCAATATCGAGGCAATACACACAGGATACATATATGTCAACAAGAGAGTGATCAATTGGAGTCTTAAACCTCGATGGGAAGATTTAAGCAAAACACTACCAAGTGAATTTATCACATTTATTGGGTTTTTTTTCTGTTTAATTCTACTCAAATTAACTTTCATTTTTCACTTACTCATTCTACACATTATCTTTCTTTATAAGTTGTTCAACTGGTTGGCAAGGTCCACTTTGTGATGAATGTATAAAATATCCAGGATGTAAACATGGAACATGTAATGATGCACCATTTACATGCCGTTGTTTACCTAATTGGGGTGGATCATTTTGTGATCAAGGTCAGTTAATGTTAGATATAATAATAATAATAATAATAAAATCAGCTTTCCTCAATACATTAACGAATTCACAAGGCCAAATATAGAAAACTGTTTAAGATATACCTACTTTTTAGGGATTTAAGTAATGAATATTACATAATTATGTGTGATTACATGATTATATGTATAGAAACCATTTCATAATGTTTCTGATTGAGATCATGAACCGATTGATGTCAGATCACCATTGAAAAACTGGAAGTACTGGATAGCCGTTTCGTCTTATTTTAGGACTCCTCAGCAGTGCTCATTCATGATCCCGCTCGCAGGCTTCGTTGAGGTTAGACATAAATACCTTTGGATGCCGGTCTAGAGGTTAGGCGTCCGCATTCGAGGCTGAAGGTCTTGGCGTCGAATCCCGCGGGGCGGGCTCGTGGATACGCACGACTAAGGAGTCTCACGGTAGGATTTCAATAGTGATCTAACATCAATCGGTTCATGATCTTAATCAAAAGCTTAATAATCTCCACAACTTTATATTGATATTTCATAATGTATCATCATGTTCTTATTAAGAATTATATTTATGATGCATCTCTCAAAGAATGTGTTAGGTCCCGATAAGCATAATGAATGGCAATTTTTGGAATCCATTCATTTGTTATAACAGAATGCTATCACATGTGAAACTTTAATTTAATCACCATTGTGAATGATCTAATATTACAGAGTACTTCACTAAATATCATTAGGTTAGAATCAACCAGTATGAAGGTGTTAAGATAAATTTGTACTAGTTGACCCCCCCCTAGTAACTAGATATATCTGTGCTCTTGGAGAAATTGATGCTTCTTGTAAAGTTCAAATCCTGATTTTCATAGTTAGAGGATATTCTCACTTAAACTATTCAAGCAGTAGCCAACTTACTGAGTTATTAAACGTAGTCAATCAGACAGAATTAATCAACTTTCTATTCAACAACCTTTAGTGTTCACTGAATTCAAGATGAAACTATTTCATGTCAACACCATAGGTTTATACTTACTTATATGATTCATTCATGTACATCAATACAAATAACACAATAGAGTATTCTATTTCTAATTCTATTTTCTGTTTCATTATTCATTAAATGAATACATAGATCTGGATTACTGTGGACGACATCAACCATGTTTAAATAATGGAATATGTAGAAATTTGAATTCATCATATTCAAAACCATTCAATTGTAGTTGTACACGTGATTTTACCGGAGAATATTGTGAAATAAGTAAGATTTTCATGTATAATTCTTTTGATTAAATTATTCATTGTTAATTGATTTAGAAATTTATTACATACTTACTTACGTCTGTCACCTCTCGTCGAGGATGAAAGATCATCAACAAGGATTGTACATTTAACTGTTTCCTGGACAATCCCTTGTCTACAATTGCTACTCATCCTCTTCATGTCCGTTTCCAATTCTCGATGCAATGGGTTCTTTTGTTTTCTCTTTTTTTCCGTTTCCCTTCACTATTCCAAGTTAGAGGTTGCGTTGTGATGCAGTATGATGGTTTCCGTAATGTATGCCCTATCGAATTTCATCGTCTTTTTCTAGTTTACTTTTCAGATGGAAGCTTATTTATTCCCTCTCACAGTGGGTTATCGCTGATGGTATCCTAACAACGAACATCGAGTATCTTGTGTATACAAATGTTTAGAAATACTTGTACTATTATGATGATGGTTGTAGTACTTCTTCAAGTTTCAGTTCCGTACAGTAGAACTGTCTTGACGTTCGTATTGAGGATTCACACTTTGACATTGGCTGATAGACAGTTGTTTTGAGTTCCATATGTTTTCTAGTTGTAAGAAAGCTGCCCTTACTTTACTAACCCTTCCCCTTACGTTTGCATTGGGTCATCTTTGTTCATTGATGATGCTGTCCAGGTACGTGAAAGTGTCCACCTGTTCCAATGTTTCACCATCGAGTGTGATTGATTTTGTTGATGTTCACTATGTTGTATTTGAGGATCTTGCTTTTTACCTTGTGTTTGTTGAGGTTTACTGATTCAGAGGCTGCTGATACACTTTTTGTCTTGACCGGTATTTGTTGGTATGTATTGGATAGAAGGGCTAGGTGATCTGTGAAGTCCAAATCGTCTAGTTGCATTCAAGCCGTCGAAATTTGTTAGTATAACTTTATCTACCAAGTAAGGAGTTTATATACTCACTTTCGAGTTATTAGATTTTTCTCAAGGCTAACTGACTCCTCATGACGAGGTTGAATGTAGATAGTAGTGTTAGAATGTTAGGCTAACTTTTTAGAACTCGAAAGTTTAACAGAAGAGCTATTATCCTCGACGGTGATAAGTAACAATAAATGTATTCACAAAGCTTTTCTGAGAACTTGATGTCGGAGTCTATGGAGTTTTGATTTTCTTGAAATTCATTAATTACTTGTGTTTACTTGTATTTAAGTGTATGTCGGCACTGCAAACAACTACCATAAATCGAACATCTAATTTACGACCTGGATGATCCGGGTTTTAAACTTACAAGATCCATCTGTTTTACTTATAATTGCTGATTACCTTTAATCTAGCAATATCAATATAATAAACCCATATTGCCATTATTATGATTAGATCAAAGACTTTACTCACTTTATACTGTTGAAAAAGTCAAATAAGGGAAAATTTATCTTAAAATCTCTATGATGTATCAGCGTTAGATAATAAATCAACATAAACACTGAAATATACAGGATAAGATGGATTGTTGAATAAATCAAAAGACTGGATTATGATTGTTCTAACCCGAACAAATAAATACAAATAAGATGAGAAGTGAAACGTGAAATCCACATTTGCAATTTCATGAATCATCTGACAAAAATCAGATCAACCATTAAATTCATTTGCATACACTATTAAGGAATCACAAAGAAAACGATACATAAGGCCAAATGCCTGTTAGGTTTCATTTATTATTTATTTAATGTTAGTTTATAGATAGTTCACTTCAAATTATGAAGAATCGCCACATGATTAAAATGACCTGAAAACAAAAATAATTTAGTGAATATCATTTACCTACTTATTAGTAGCTAACATAGTAATTGTAAAAAAGGTGGGTTGATTTGACATGACTTTCAAACAGACAGATCGTTGAAATTGCACTTAGTTAAAAGTGATTGATATATACTCTGTAGTCCTTCAGTACACTATTTTTCAGGTCAAATAAATTTTTTAAATGAATGGTGAGACTTTAATTTATGGACGATATTTGAGCAACGTTGAAGTGACTTTGAGGGTGCTAACCTAATTATTAGGATCAAATAAGGGTTATAAACCAGTGTGAGGAACTGGAATTATGATTTACAGTTGATGGTTAGAGTTAAATTTAGGGTTATCATCACAAACTTACATCAGCTGTAATGCCAAAACTCTATTTAGTGAAATGGATGAATGAATTTCGCGCCGAAATCCAGGAGCTGTTATCTTATAACTTATTGGTTCGTCCATAAATTAGTCTCACTAAATGACCAATGAAAATTTGCGATGGATAACCGCGAGTATTATTCTTTATGGATGTACATTTTGCGAACTTAAGTACATATGATTGAGAGAAAATTCAATTCAACTGGATTAATGATCAGTTTTCTATGAAAGGTATTCAAGTTGTCATCATCTTTGACTTAACTAAACTAAACTAAATAAAGGAAACCAATTGAAAACTGTATCATCCTTTTAGTTAACGAAAATATTAACAACCTGGGTTTTGTCTTAAGTCAGTTAATCACCGTAAACACGAGCTGTAAATATCCTTCAACAGTCTTGATGATCCGTTTCACTATGAAACTGAACTAGTCGACATTGATATTGAATGCGACATCAAACTGTGAACAGCTCGTGACTGATAGGTCCTGGGTTCGAATCTCGCGAAGTGGGATCGTGGATGCATACTGCTGAGAAGTTGTATACTAGAGTGAAACGGCTGTCCAGTGCTTTCAGGCTTCCTATGGTGGTCTAGCTTTAATTGAATCATGAAGTTAACTATTAAAATTTTAATTTTCCTGTTTACTTTCCGATAATTAATATAGAATTGGCACCGTGTACAAATGATCCGTGTAAACGTGGTCGTTGTATATCAAAAGATAATATCACCTATGAATGTGAATGTCAACCAGGATGGCGTGGTGATCATTGTGAAGAGAGTAAGTTTAGTGGTTAAAAGTTGCTTGCCTTAATACTTTAGACGTTTACGTCTAAAATAAAAGATTTGGGGTTCGGATACCGGAGTGGACACCAACTTTGAGTTATTTAGGATACATCCCGCTGACGAGTTGTAAATAAGACGACATGCGCGTCGTTAATTTCACTGCTGGCCACATAATGTTTGTTCTGAATCAACTTGTCTGACTTATGTTTTAAACAATATGTTTCAATAATCTTAATTGACCTGTATAGTAACTCAAATGTTTGTTATCTGACTATCCGATCAGATTCAATAAAAAATTTCATACACCACCTAATAGTTGAAACAAGTGGCGATGAAGAAGTAAGAAGACTAAGTGCGTAGGAAGCTTTAATGTCAGAACCGAGTCAAAAATATACATAAACCATGTATACATGAAGGCGTAATAAATGATCCAGACAGGGATACGTAGACTATAAACAATACACTTACTCATAATACCATGTGCATAGTTGCGTTTCTCATCCGCCAATTAGTCTAAAGTCGGAATTTGATCTACCTGACTTTTCAGAAACATATGGCGTAAGCTAGCTTGAATTCTGTACGGCCTAGAATCTTGAGAGGAGAGTAGAAGATTCTGAAAGTTCTAGGTTCGATTCCTGATAGTTTCATGGAGTAACCTTGTTAGAAAGTTTCATAATACGACGGAATAACTATCCAGTACTTTCCAGTTTAAACAGCTATCTTATGAAAGTCAGTTTGTGAAAACTCAGTCAGCAACAACGTAGAACTTCGTACGTACGTACATCCATTCGTGTTGCCATACCACATTGACACAAAGATACAATTGTCGATTCAAATCCCATGGTGGTATAGATAGTAAGAGTATAAAAAGTAATCAAAAAGATTAGGGTTTGAAGATGTTATTCAAGGAGTATAATCCAATGAAATAAATTTGGAAAAAGAAAAAAAGAAGCGACATGAAGAATTCGGAAGATCAGAATTTGGGAGAACACAAAGAGTGGATGCACCTGCACCATCGCAAACGATTTTGAGCTATGTCATTCAAGGTCTCTAACCATCGGTTGCTATCATCTCGCGGTCCCCAACCAGGTAGTCTACACCTACCAACATAGGTCAGTCTACTTGTCAGTGACTTCATGGATTTGTGCCATGTTTTGGTCTGGCTGCCCCTACCTCCCTTCCAATCTACTCCTATACTACTGAGCATCGCACGTCGGGGTAGTCGGTGGTTGGGCATACGTAACACGTGTCCCAGCCATCTCAACTGATGAAGTTTCACTACTTCATCAGTTGATTTGCCATCCTTACTAAGTACCCGTTTCCTAACAACTGCATTACTTACTCACTGGTCAAGTTTGTGATAACTACGGAATATATAATTATTCGGTTTAACGGTACAATTTTTCTCCCATATTAAATTATTCAGTAAGACATAAATCTCAGTTTCTATTTATATTTGTAATGAAACATACTTTCTCTCTGTTGCATATTCTGATTTCGATAAGATATTGATTATTGCTTAATCAATACATGTTTAAATGGTGGAACATGTCAAGATTTAGATGGTCCTGGTTTCCAATGTTTATGTCCATCTGGTTTCAAAGGATCTAATTGTCAATTAAGATCACCATGTAGTAATTCACAATGTGTACATGCAGTTAATTGTAAACAATTAATACAACCAGTGAATGGAATTGATTATGAATGTATGTGTCAACCTGGTTGGACAGGACAATTTTGTGATCAAAGTAAGTTGACATTTTAAAAATTTGGAAATTTGGTTAGTTATTTTCATATTTATGACACATTAGAATCTCACAATTGATTGATCACTGGGTGGTGATCAATGTCATGTGTGCAAAGTCCTTATTTAGTGCAAATCGAATGCTGTCGATCATGTTGCAATGTGGCCACCAGTCTAGGTGACTCGACACTGCGTGCACTATATATTGAGATTAGATGTTGGTTGGAGGTAGTCGACAGGAAACCATGGACCCGGGTTTCGTGCTACTTGGTACTCGTCAGCAAGGTGTACCTGTAATCTTGAGGGAACTGGTGCTACCTGGCGATCGGTCGAGACCCGGATAGCTCAGCGCCAACGTCTCTGACTGTGAAACTGGGTGACACGGGATCGAATACGCCAGGGAGCATAGAACACATGAGATACTGACTTATTGAGATACTGAATCAAAAACTATCATTATATAGATTTTTAACCTGTAAACAGATAAATAAGTGGAATTCAACCGGGTCTGTTGTGAGATAATAACTCACTGAAGACAGTGGTGGGTGTGAGTCGCTAAATTTCGTGGATTGGTTGAAGTTAGACATTAACACCGTTGGATGCCCCCAAATGATTTGGTACAGCTGAAAGTGCGGAGAGTCAGCTCTTCCTCTCCAAATACTCTCACATGGCCACGGGTATATAGCCTCTGCCAGAAAAGTCCTACTCACTGCCTTCTCGTGGCGAGGAAAAACGAAAAGCGAATGTCCGATGCTTTAACCGCGTTGGTGATGGTTGATATGGAGGGTCCACCTAGGGGAGTAGGAAAACTCACATTCCAAACCAATGGTGCACACGAACACCAGTATCCTGAGGGAACAAATGGCGTATGAACTAATCGTTGGTCACCGGCTACCATGGGACCGCATCTCCTTACGTTGCTCCACTGCCTTGTGGGTAAGATTTGTGTGGCGCATATGTATTTGGTGCCCCTTTACATCAGTATTTATGTGTTCAAATAAATAACACCGCTGGATGCTGGACCATTGGTCTAATGGTTAAGCGCTCTCACGCGAGGATTATAGATACTAGGTTCGAATCTTGCGAGGCACGATCGTGGATGCACACTACAGAGGAGTCCCACAATAGGATGATACTACGGTCCAGTGCTTTCAGGTTTTACATGATGGTCTAGCTTCAATTGACTCGATTGAAGATAAACAAGTGATAGAATGCCTAGAATGCTATTTCATGACTATTTTAGATAATAAAATCAAACATTGCTGATAAACATACAAGGGACCAGCTTGGAAAAGAACACGTACATAAGGATCTTAACATTTATCTTTACCATCATTACTTTCTTTCTTTCCTCTTATTATGACTAGGTTGTTTTTCTTTTCTCTCACAGTTTGAAAAGATACTTCAACTTCATTCATTAAACTAGATATTAAATGTATATTTCAAATGATTGTTATCTTTTTCTCTCATTTAGTCTGTTTACAATCAGTCGATTTCAATCATTGTACTCATCATTTAATGACTTGTCTATTGTCATTGTATGGAGATTATTATCATTTTATATAATTGATAATGATCACTAGTTTGTATTTGAGAGGACATTCGAAGAAAGTTAAAAAAAACCGAGATCAAATCATCTACGTCTGAAGTTTTCTTTCTCGTACCGAATAGTGAATTACCAGAACACATAATATTAACACCTTCTGTTGATATATTCAAAGAGAGATTGAACCTCTACAGTGTTACAAACTGTAAGGATTCTTTGTTTTTGATTGAGATCATGAACCGATTAATGTTAGACCACCGTTGGAAACCTGGAAACACTAGACGGCTGTTTCGTCCTCGGCAGTGCACATCCACAATCCCGCCCCACGAGATTCAAACCCAGGGCCTTCACTCTCGCGCGCGAACGCTTAACCTACTGAACCACTGAGCCGGCATCCAGTGGTGTTAGTGTCTAATATCAACCAATCCACGGAATTGTGCGACTATTTTCCATTGTACTGAGGTAGATACCTGTTTCTACCCGACACGGATTAGCTCCACTGGTCACGGCTTCTCACTGGAACTCAGACAATCTCCTCACAAAGCTAGGCACTATTGAGCATATGTTAATTATCAGTATAGGAGTTGTGGAGAATAATAAGTTTCGATTGAGATCATAAACCGATTGATGTTAGACCACTGTTGGAAACCTGAAAGAACTGGATGGTCGTTTCGTCTTATTAATATTAGATCGATAGACCTCCTAACCTTATTACTAAAGACTGAAGACTATTTTGTATTGTTTCCTAATAATCTAAATAGTTTGATATTAACATAACATCTAGTAGCACAAAATAATTAAACTGTAATATTTAAACAGATGAGATTGAATGATACAGTTTGAATAACAGAAATATAACAGCTAAGGTTGTTCATTTTTTTCGCGAGTTAGCTTTCTATGGGACGGGGTCGCTAACCCCAAACTAAACCCTTCTCCTTTACTCTGGATTGGGATTGGCAGTAACTCTAGAAGAGCTACAGACTTCTAGAAGCTACTAGCTTCCAGCTGAGAAGGAAATTAGGAAAAGACTATGGAAACGGATAGGATATACATTACTCAAATAATCAAACTCCATCACGAGGCAAGCCATAACTTGGAATCCTGAAGGGAAGTGGGAAAGAGGATGGCCGAAGAATACATTACATCGGGAAATAGAAGCAGATATGGAAAGGATGAATAACAACTTGAAAGGATTGCCCAGGACAGGTTTGGATAGAGAGTGCTAGTGAGCGGCCTATGCTTCTCCACGAGGAATAACAGGCGTAAGTAAATAAGTAAGTAAACAAGATTGTTAATATCTTTCACTGATCAGTTCTTTGAAGTGGATTCGACTAAACGTATCCATAGTCATTAATCGTATGTCTTCCATTATTCAATAATAAGCAGGGATGCATAATGATATTCATTCATTTACTTCCATACGGATTGCGTGACTTACTTCAATCCTTTATTGATTTCTCATTTCTTTATAGTAATAGATTACATAATTATTTACTAATGATTGTTCTTTTTTCCTTTTCAAATAATTAAGATATCGATGATTGTGTGGACAAATGTCAAAATGGAGGAACATGTCACGTAAGTAACTTATTTTACTTACTGAATAATAATAATAATAATGGTAATGGTAGTAATATTATTACTATCACTATTATTACCATTAATAGCAGTAGTAGTAGCAGTAGCAGTAGTCGTAGTGGTGGTAGTAATAGTAATGTTGTTGTTAGTAGTAGTATTAGTGGTAGTACTAGTAGCATTGCTAGTAGTGTTAGTAGCAGTAGTAGTATTAGTGTGAGTAGTAGTAGTTTTTATTTTAACACATAGATATTGGTACAAGGAGGCACCAAATACATATGCGTCACACAAATCTCATTCGATATGTGTAAGGGCTGTGATACTGCCTCGGTGCCTAGACCGAAGTAGGTGGTTCTCTTAGGGGACCACACTTGGGGCCTTTGACCTAAAGGTCTAACCCACAAGGCAATAGATCATTTTGAGGAGATGCGGTCCCATGGTAGCCGATGACCAACGATTGGTTCATATGCCATTTGTTCCTTCAAGATACTGGAACTCGTGTGCACCATTGGTTTGGAATCAGCGTTTTGATAGTGATGCTAGTAGTACTACTAGTAGTAGTTGTCAGTTAGTTAGTTACATATAATCAATATTTTTGACAATGATGCTGCGTTGAACATTCATTTCTTTTGCCATTGCAATCATAAACTGTGACTTGATGAATATTACATAATCAATCTTAAAGAATCGGTATTTATTTAGGCATTTTTAAATGTTTGTTAGTAGAGGTTGCAGATTTTCTACATCGCCATATTGATTATATTTTGAACAGTTTGTATTAGTAGAATATGGATGTTCCATCTATTCACTTTAGTTTGAGACTCGACAGCCTAATTTCTCCTGATATTTCAATATGCATTGATATTTAAATGAAGAATAGAAGTTAGTTTTTACCGGTTCAAATGTTAGTTAAGCTTTCTTTCCTTCAGAGACTTGTAGGTTTAGAGTTTGATCTCTGGCGACATTGTAAGTGAGCACTTCTGTAGAGTATTGTACTAAGACAATACAAGATATTCAGTGATCTTTTATTCTGAATGATATCCAAAAGGAAAACAGCCTTTGATGAATACTATCCAGAAATATTCAATATAGTAATTTTCTATTCATTTCCTACTCTCATATATCTATTAGAGTGAAATAATTTTATTTGTTTGTTTATATTCCTTCCAGGATCTTCTAGATGATTTCTATTGTACTTGTCCAATTGGATTTGAAGGTAGACATTGTGAAATTAATCGTGAATGTTCTAGTAAACCATGTCAAAATAAAGGAATTTGTCATGAAATTCCTGGTGGTTATTTATGTGAATGTCCAAATGGATTTATAGGACAAAATTGTGAAGTGAGTGAGAAAAAAGTTTTTCACTGATAACATGATGAATCTGTTGTAAAAATAGCCCCCAAATGCTCTGATACAGCTGAGATTGGGTAGAGTCAGCTCTCCCTGTTTAAACGCTTTCACATGGACACTTGTATACAACCAATCCCAAGGAAGTCCTACTCACTGTCTTCTCGCGAGATTACTGTTATTCACGAAATTCAGAGGACGAAAATCAAACGTCTGGAACTTTAACCGGGTTCGTGAATATGAAGAGCCCTGATTCAAAACCATTGACGTACATGGGCTCCCGGATCCTAAGAAAATAAATGGCATATGAACTTGTTTTTGAACACCAGCTACCACGAGATTGTATCACCTGACGTTGCTCCACTGCCTTGTAGATCAGACCTTTAGGCTGAAGGCTCTGGGTGTGGCCGCCTAAGAAAACCACCTCCTTCGATTCGGGTACCCGGGCAGTATCCCAGCCCTCACACAAATCGGATGATTTATGTGGCGCATATCTATTTGGCGCCTCCTTGTACCAATGTTTATCTGTTTAAATAAATAATATAAATCATCAATTCATTAGAAATGACTTCAAGTTCATCATTATTACTACAGTTATGAGAATGTTGTAAGACACAATTCATTCATTGATTTTAAAGTTTTATTCACTAGCACTGATGATGAAACACTGTGTGGAGTTTCTGAAAAGATTATCAAATGTTTCATTCAAGCGAAATACATTGGTGTAATTAAGTGTCGGCAGAAATTCATCAGTCATGTATGTTGAAAGTTTCCATAAGTATCGCTTAATACAATTGAAGACTTTATGTCATGTTCAGTTGCATTATTAACGGTTCATATTTACGAGTAGATCAGTAGACACCAAGACTATTTAGAACGACCACCTAATTTTGTATTTGTCATTTCGACTACATTCATACAGCAAGTTATATTGGTTCTCTGAGCAGCTCAGAGAACAAAACTCCATCAAAATCATCCATTTGAGCTACAAATCTTCTCCACCATCTCAATTTACATTTTCGTGCTCATGAATACCTTCCAGAGTGGTTAAGCAAAGATCTAGTGAAAAAAGTGGACAGCTCGATATCAGCCCATTTCATGCAAACTAGTCACAGTTCCAGTATACTCCAATTTTTCTCAATTATTTATCGGGTTCGAGATATTTTCTCAAGGTCTGTTAGATCCAAAGTCCTTCAAAGGATAAAAGCTGTAACCGTTCGAACTAAAAAAACTGGAGCCAAGTGTATGAAATCAATATCTTCAAACACTTATCTTACATTGGTCAACCTCACGGCCAATGAATCAATAGTAATCATAATTATAGGAAAACCTTACAACCTTTCTTAGTCAAATATAATCTTTGTTATCTTTATAAGCAAAGATGGATAGCGACTAGCAGTGGAATCCAGGACGCGCGTTTCGTCCTGTTTGGGACTCGTCAGCTGGATGTACCTGCATCTCAGAGTTGATGTTCACTCTGGGAATCGAACCGAGTACCGTCCGCTTCAAACGCCATCGCGTTATCCACTTGGCTACTAAGTCCTGATAACCACTTACTTGTGCAATGGGGTGAAGTTTAATTCACTTGGTATTGTTTTACTTGAATCTTCCCATTGATGTATTAGGACTGAAACTGATCAGTCTTTTATTTGCATATGTACATACTGTGCGTATGCCTCGATATTGCTTTAATTTGTCATAAGAGACTGATCAGTTTCAGTTCTAAAACATCAATGGGAAGATTCAAGTAAAACAATACCAAGTGAATTTGTTATCTTTGTTATTCACATACCTTTGGATTATTATTACCAATAATGTTCTGAGTACATGACTAATCTCCTTGACATTTACAACACTTTATAAATTCCCACTGAATTCATATAACTCTAGTCTTCCACTGAACATTTGATCGAATTTATAATTGGGCTATTATTTCTTTCACCATATCTGGACCATATTTATTCTGATCATGAATCTCATAAGTTCATTTAGCATATAAGTTATGTCAACATTAACAATTTTATTTTAATAGTTGAATTCATGTGTTGACCATCACTGAAAACCAGAAAGCACCGGATGGCCGTTTTTTCCTAGCATGGGACTCCTCAACAAAGTGCATTCATGAACTTGCACCATAGGGGACTCGAGCCTAGGATCTTCGGTCTCACATGCGAATGCTTAACCTCTAGGCCACTGAGTCGTCAACCAATGGTGTTAATGTCTAACCTTAAGGAATCCCGCGAGTGGGATGGTGAATGCGTATTGCTGAGGAGTCCCACAATAAGACGAAACGGCCGTTCAGTGCTTCCAGGTTTTCAATGGTGGTCTAACATCAATCGGTTCATAATCTCAATCAAATCTCCAAGTTCATTATCTTATTTCTCAAAGAACAATGTAAGTAGTCTTTCAATATAAAGTAAATTTCATCTGTTATTTTTTTTCTTTCTATTCTATGAAAGATTTCAATAAATGGATGTAATCCAAATCTTTGTCAAAATGGTGCTTATTGTTATACATTATCTAGTGGTTTCTATTGTAAATGTTCAGAAAATTTTTATGGACAATTTTGTGAATATCAAAGACCATATTGTGGACCAGATGGTTGTGATACATTAATGGATCCATGTTTAACTATGTTAATTATGCATAATAATAATACATTCCCATATCCTTCTTCTTCTTCTTCTTCTTCGTTGACGTTAACATCTTCAGTATTAACTCTTCAACAATCAACAATGATTCCGAGAAATTCAACTCAATCAAATTATGATAATTTATTAATTAGTCATCATGAGATCACATATCCTTATGGTGTATGTGGTCAACATGGTACATGTGTTAGTACAGATAATGGAGATTATAAATGTATCTGTGGAACTGGTTATCAAGGAAAATATTGTCATCAATCAATTAATTATTGTGAAACTATGCCATGTATGAATGATGGTACATGTATAAGCGGTTTAGAAGGTTATGAATGCATATGTGAAGAAGGATTTAGTGGTGTGCAATGTGAACATCGTAAGTGATTTTTTTCTATTACAAATTTCTCACATTAATTCTAAGATAATTATGAAATTTCAAACGTTAAGATCATGAGTCAGTTGAAGCTAGACCATTATAGAAAACCTGGAAGCACTGAACGGCCGTTTCGTCCCATTATGGGACTCCCCAGCAGTGCACATCCACGGCCTCCCCCTGCGAGATTTGAACCCAGGACCCACTGGTTTCGTGCGCGAGCACTTAACCTCTAGACCACTGAATCAGTCGGCATCCAATGGTGTTAATATCTAACTTCAAATAATCCACGAAAAAATGAATCACATCCACCATTGTCTTCAGTGAGTTACCATCTCACAATAGACCCAGTTGGACTCCATTGGTCACTAATTCTCACTAGAACTCCAGGAAATACCTCTTCAAGCCAGTCACTATAGAGTATATGTTGATTAATATCAGACGGGTTTTGTGGATCTTAACCACTGAAATTACTATAATATCCACAAAATCCCTTCTGATGGTAATTTGGTTTGGACAGCTGGACTGTGTCGTTAGCTCCCAGTAAAAAAGCAATGAATCTTCAACTTTACGTTAACGTAGAAAGTCGATTATTTCTAGATCATTCTCACAAAACACTACAATCATCCAATACAAATAATACTTCCCGCCTTCAAACTGCTGTCAATCCATGACAAATATCACTTATGAAGTAAACTAATCTATATGAAACCTCTTGAATCAAATGATTGATTGGTTTCCTTATTTTTCTTTATAGCTATTGATTTATGTCAACCAAATCCATGTCAAAATGGTGGCTATTGTCAGCATACATTACATCCAGGAGATTTTCAATGTCGTTGTGCACCAGGTTGGTCTGGTCGTTGGTGTGAATTTCAAACAGATAATCCATGTAATATGGCTAAAATTTGTTTTAATAATGGTAAATGTCATCAAGATCATTTAAGTCCTGGATTATTTAAATGTGAATGTGATAATCAATGGATTGGATCTGTTTGCCAGTTACGTAAGTTTAGTTAAAAATATTTCTATGTTAATATAAAACTTAGTTGATCTATAAATGAGATCATTAACAAATTACAATCTAATAAATCTGATAAACCAATTTAGTGACCTTATGTCTGACTCCATGTTGATCGTGCGAATGATCGTTATTGAAATATACATATCGCCAATGCTATAACTTGTGGCCTGTGTGCTCTGTTAATGTATAACGTAACGATACCGCCAATTAGAGAGCAGTGAATTACCGATCGGATCAATGACGCATAAAACACGTACGAACAGTCTAGAGTCCTTATTGGTCCTGCTTCCGTCTAGCCCAGCCAGTTAAGTCCAGAACATCAATCTCAGCCTCTGCAATATGGATCATTTATTTCAAACATACCAACCAGACAGACCACATCGTACCAATAAAATAGGAAACAACATTTGTACTAGATTCAGCCAAATGTGACTGTGAGTGTGGGAAGTAGTAATTAATAGACTGGGCATAATTCAAGAATGGCAAATCGTATAATAATAGTTCATTGGTTAAAATAAAGCTCATAATAACAGGGACATGAATATGTATGAGTTAGTTAACAATTATACGATAAAAATATACGCATAGTATTGGTCCATAAATGGATCCCAAAAGTTACCATTCATTATGCTTATCAGAGCATAACAGTCAATCCTCGTATATAACCATGACCTCAAATCGCGTTAGTGAATAACGGAATCACATAAATCAAATATGAGAATGGATTTTAGAATACATATATTTCGTACAATTATTGATTGAGAAAAACGATTGAAGAAACGAAACGAAGCGAAGAGAAGACAGTGGAGCGAGATAACGCGCAGTGAAGATAGAGTGTGAGCCAACTCGCCTTAATCAAGCGGTAATCGATATTTATAGGCTGAACTAAAATAAGCTACAGAAATGTCATGAGTAAGATGAGAAATGCACACACGTTTACATAAAAACAGTCATGGTTGATAAGCGAATAATTAACAGGGTCAACATGTAGGTTGTAGTGTCAGTTATTATGCCAAGCCCATATACCTTATTCGAGCTTTCGGACATCCCATTCTATTCATTTTACTTGAGCCATACATTGACCTTGTTATTTATTCGCTTATCAATCTAGACTGTTTTTATATGAGCGTATATGTGTGTGCCCTTCTTATTCCATGAATCACATGTCTGTAGCTTTATTTTGTCTGACTATAAATATTGAGTAACGCTTGACAAAGATGGAGTTGGCTTCCCAGCCATTCTCCCTACGTGTCATTGTGCTCTGCTCTGTTTCATGTACGAAATATATATATTCTCGAGTCAATTCTCGTTATTCGACATATTTAATCCCGTTATTGGATAACGCGATTTAAGTCGACGATGATATACGAGAATCAGCGATAGCAAACATCTATACTATCTAACCAGGAGTCAGATCTACGGGCTACAAGGTCAAGAAGAATGAATAAATTGGTTTGTCCGGAAGTACAAATAAGTTGTGTGGGCTTAATATGGCAACCAGCACGACACCAATACCAATGCTTAGAAGAAATCGACATTGCACTGTAAAAAGTTTAAAGGAATTGAGAAATGAATTCATCTATTTGCTTTGTTATATTCTGTTCAGTTTTGATTTACACCAAACTTACTATCAAGATGAGAAAACTGAAATGAAATTGAAGATCGTTTTTTGACAAACCAAAACTATAGTAGACACAAATCACTAATACACATATAACGATTGTCATTCCAACTCATGCAGAGATATATGGGCTTAAATATTTAGTGAGTCTAGTCTATCATCCTTTTAGCTTATTCAAAAGTTACTTACGCCTGTTACTCCTAATGGAGGATAGGCCGCCGACCAGCATTCTTCAACCCACTCTATCCTCCACCTTCATTTCTAGTTCTATCCAACTGTTGGTCATTCTTCTCATGTCTGCCTGTCTCCATTTCTCTGCGTAATGTGTTCTTTGGTCTTCCTCTTCTCCTCCTTTGACCTTGAGGATTCCAAGTCAGAACTTATCTTGTGACATAGTTGGATGTGTGTCCTATCAAATTCCAGTGTTTCTTCCTGATTTCTTCCTCCACTGGAATCCGGTCTGTTCTTTACCACAGTAGGTTGTTACTGATGGTGTCTGACCAACGGATCTTGTTAATAAAAACCTGTAATATCTGGATGATGACTGTCGTAGTTCTCCAAGTTTCTACCCAATACAGTAAAACTGTCTTGACATTTGTATTGAAAATTCTGATTTTGGTGTTGATTGACCGTTGTTTTGAGTTCTAGATTTTTTTCAATTGTAGATATACTGATCCTGTTTTGGCGATCCGCCGATCAAAAGTTACTCTCCCAAAATTATCGGATTATGATCATGGCAACTAAATTCTTCATTGTTTTACAATTAATGATGTGTATTAAATTATTAAAAAAAGAATAAGAACAAAGAATTAAGTCGAATATGAATTCATTCTAGTTTCATTAGATTCATCTGAACTTCTTACATCTTTGAAATGATCAAAAAAGGGGAATTGTAAATCATTACTGTTGGGATATTCAGAAAAATATCCCAAAAATTATTCTATTAAGTCAAATGCTATTCTTGGACTTCGAGATGGTATTGTTCTCTTATTGGTCAATATTTATTTCACGTGTCGTCTTCCTACTGGTCAATATTGTACAAATGTTATTTTCTATTTTTATGGTACGATGTGGTCTGCTTGATTGGTATATAAACAGAGTATGTTTGAAATATGATGATTCGTATCTCAGAGGCTGAGACTTGTGTTCTGGACTCAACTAGCTGAGCTAGATAGGGAAGCAGGGTCAATCGGGACTCTAGGTCGTTCTTACGTGTTTACGCGTCATTGTTCCGATCGATAATTTGCTGCTGTCTAATCTGCAGTCCACAAGACACAATAATTACCGTAATGATTCTTATCTAAGTGTTATTATGAATATTTAATAAGATAATGAATCTAGGATCATGATAACCAAGTTAAATGTTTGGATTTATTGTTGTCAATAAATAAATATGAAGTTCTGAAGAACATTCTGGAACGGTGAAGATAATTTGTACCTTAGGTGTATGATTTCGATAATTTTGTTTTCTTAGCTGGATGGTTCGGTCATAGAGTGAAGTGTTCATTTCTATCTGAAGTTTATACTGATGACATCGTCCAGAAGAACAATGAAAGAACCACGATCTACACACTTCAGTGAATTTCAAAAGACTAGAACTTGTATACGAATTATTCTTTTTTTTTAAAAAAAAAGATTTTCATGATCTTTACCTGATATTCTGTATCCAAGACATGTCTAGAAATTGCATGACTTAACATCTTTATTCATTTACAACAAAGGCCTATTTTTAGAATATATTCCAATGTAAATAAATTTAGTCTCATACTAGAACGAAACCAATGGTGCACGTGGGCTCCAGTATCCTGCGGGAACAAATGGCGTATGAACCAATTGTTGGTCACCGGTTTCCATGGGACTGCATCTCCTTACGATGCTCCACTGCCTTGTGGATCAGACCTTCAGGTCGAAGGCTCGGGGTGTGACCCCCTAGGAAAACCACCTGCTTCGGTTTGGGCACCCGGGCAGTATCACAGCCCTCACACATATTGAATGAGATTTGTATGGCGCATATGTATTTGGTGCCTCCTTGTACCAATATCTATGTGTTAAAATAAATAAATAAATAGGTTTTCTATGATTTCAACTATTAAATAAATTGAATTCATGTAAATCTCCTTAAATCTTTATTTATCTAACCCTACTCAAATTAAATAACTTTGAAATTGTAGGCCACTGCATTACAGCTTAATTATCTACAGGTTGAATTCATTTGTGGGATAATCGGTACGAAAGAAATAGATAATAATTTGGATAACAGTTTGGATCTTCTAGATTACTCATGATTTCAATGGTTGAGATGATGAGTCAACTGAAGCCAGATCATCATGGAAAACCTGGAAGCACTGAATAATCGTTTCGTCCTATTGTGGAACTCCTCAGCAGTGCGCAGCCACCATCACACCTTGCGAGATTCCATCTCAGGACCTATCAGTCTCACGCGCGAACGCTTAACTTCTAGACCGCTTGGCCGACCGGCATCGAACGGTGTTAATGTCTAACTTCAAGTAATCCGCGAAAAAATGTTATACATCCACCATTGTCTTCAGTGAATTGCTATCTCACAACAGACCAAGTTGAACTTCAATGGTCACTGCTTCGCACTAGAACTCCAGGAAATATCTCTTGAAGCCAGCCACTATGGAGCATATGTTGATTAATATCAGAAAGGGTTTTTGTCGATATTATAGTGACTTCATGACTGACTAAACCTGTTATTGCAAAGAAATGGTTTGAAATAAGTCGAGACTGATTGACATAATAAAAAGTTCCATTACATAATCCTGTTTTTAAACATTCAATTCTTTTATTCATTCATTTACAAATTTAGGTCGACCAGAAACAAGATCATGTGTACAAAAAAATCTATGCAAAAATGGTGCTACATGTGTTGATTTAGGTAACAGTTTCAATTGTATCTGTCGTCCTGGTTTCGATGGTCAATATTGTGAAAATGAAATTAATGAATGTAATTCAATGCCATGGTGGGTTCACTTAATATACGCAACTTTGTTCAATTTAGGTCGAATAAAAAAATATTATCTTGCTGTACATACTTACGCCTGTTATCTCCCGTGGAGGAGCATAGGTCATCCACCAGGATTTTTCATACAACTCTAACCTGAACAATCCTTTCCAGTTGTTGAACTAGCTGGAATTCGAAACATGAACAACTTAGATTTCAACCCAATAGTATAAATGACACGCACTCATCTAGAGGTTAAAAGTTTCAAAATTTAATCCCTGACGGAGTCGTGAACAACTAAGACAAAACACTTAGCCACTATTTACTAGTCTTCAATGATTCTCTAACTGTGGACAGGTCGTGATGAAAAGTATCTTTAGAAATAATTCCGTAATTAATATCAGAAGGGGTTTTGTGGATATTATAGTAATTTAATTGTTGAGATCATGTGTCCATTGAAGCTAGACCATCATGGAAAACCTGGTAGTACTGAAGAGCCTTTTGATCCTATTGTGTGACTCATCAGCAGTGCGCAACCATGATCTCGCCTCACGAGATTCGAACCAAGAACTTATCAGTCTCGCGCGCGAGCACTTAACTTGTAGAACACTGAGGCGGCATCTAACGGTCTCTTGTGAGATAGTAATTCACTAAAGACAATGGTGCACGGTGGCACAACTTCGTGAATTGGTTGAAGTAAGACACTAACACGGTCGGACGCCGGCCGGCTCAGTGGTCTAGGGGTTAGGCGTTCGCGTGTGAGACCTGTAAGTCCTCTGATTGAATCTCGCGAGGCGGGGTCGTAGGTTCATACTGCCGAGGATTCCCACAGTAGGATGAAACGGTCAACCAGCTCTCTCAGTTTTTTTTATGGTGGCTTAGCTTTAATTGATTCATGATGTCAACTATTAAGTTTCGTAATTATTATTAATTTTCTGTCTATTTACTCATCTACTTTTATCTTTTAGTTATAATAATGGAACATGTAAAGATCTTATTAATTCTTTCGAATGTGATTGCCCTAAAGGTTTCATTGGAACAGACTGTAGAATAAGTAAGTTTGACATATTGAGGATGTTAATGATTACAATATGATTTTCCATTGAAATAACTATCTCTATTCATGTGATAATCGTTTCGAATTTTTCATGCTGTTCTCTACTTATTATTCAATGAATAAGATCTATTTCTATGTTTATTGATCTTTTCCTAATCCTGAATGTTCTAGTTGATGTCTTTTTAACAAGGTCCCTTTATTTTTTTTACCTGGTAAACTTGTCAACTACATGTCCAACACTCCTACTTTATCAGTACAAGGGTTGTGGAGATTATTAAGCTTTTGATTGAGATCATAAACCGGTTGATGTCAAACCACCGTTGAACACCTGGAAGCACTGGACGGTCTTCTTGTCCTGTTGTGGGATCCAGCAGTATGTATCCACGATCCCACTCGCGGGATCCGAACCCAGAACCTTTAGCCCCGCTCTCAAACGCCTAACCTCCTGGACCATTGAGCCGGCATCCTACTCCTACTTTATCCAAAATTGTAATTGGTAGTGACATTAGAAAGGCGTAAAGTAGATACTATTATCTTTGACTGTGATATTTATTATGTTAATTTCATTTCTATATATGAATGTGGGACGAAGTAAAAGTGTACCAGGTTCCATTATAATTATAAACAACTTGGGTGAGACTATAATTTATGGACGACCTTTGAGCGACGCTTAAGTGACCTTGAGAGCGTCCACCTAACAATCAGAACCAAATGAGGGTTATAAACCAGAGTGAGAAATTAGAGTGATGATTTACAATTGAGGGTAATGGTTAGGAATTACATTTATGGTTTTTTTTTATCACGAATTGACATCAGCTATAATGCCAAAACTCTATTTAGACTAATGGAACAGTGAATTTCGCGCCAAAATCTCAGATCTTTTATCTGATTGGTTCGTCCATAAATTATAGTTTCGCCAACTACTTGTTGACACATGATTACAAACATTACACTTGACAAACTGGTAAAATTCTCTAAACTGACTGAAGTAGTAGACAGTCAAGTGATTTTGTGGTTTTTAAGGCAATGAATTAAATATGAATTATGTTTGTCAGTCCTCACTGAGAAGTCCGTTCAATGCATCATCTTCTTCAACAAATAAGCATCAATTAAATTGATAGTCTGTCAAATGAAGTTGAGGAATTCTAATTCACAAATTCATATTTCCTTTTCAATGTTATATTTCGTTTATATAAATGATCAGGTTGTAAAAAGTATCTTCTCCGTTGAACTATTCGAGCGTTTTCCTCCTTCATCGAAGTTGAACTTTTATGATTTCAAGTCATATCATCATTATTAACCCTTAGTGAATAGAAGTAAAGTTGGTTGAATGGAAATTTAACTTAACATTGTCAACTTATTACTTTGATCATAGAACTAGAGTTTGATCAATAGTTAATGCGTTACTATTACAAAGTTTACCCCCTTGTCAATTATCACGTGACAAGATCGCCAATCAGAATGCCAACGTATACGACATTGGCACTATGCCATACTAATGACATATCAACCTGAACTAGCAGCCTTGAGTCAACTCTGAATCCTTATTAGTTTTTCACGTCTAGCCTAGCCCGTTTGAATGCAGAAAACAATCTCAGCCTCTAGTGTATAAATCATATATTTCAGATATACGTTGTTTATATACAAGCAAACCAGACAGCATCACATCGTAAAATAAAGAAAGTAATAATTATACAAGATCAAGCTAAAATTGGTTATGAGAACAGGAGACTGCAACTAAATAGATTGGGAATAAATTAAGAATAGTAACTCGTATAAAAGTAGCCAATATTGTCAAATGAAAGCTTATGATATAAGGAATGAGGATATATTTGAATGGAGTTTTGTTCTTTGAGCTGGATAGTTTGGTCGTGGAGCTTTCATCGTTTTTCTGAACGAAATCATCAGCAGCACAAACTTCAAGTGGAAGTGAAGTGAATGAGCATTTATCCATAAACTAGTTACTTGATAATTATCTAATAAGAATGTTTTTAATAATAGTTCATAAATAATTCCTAATAGTTACCCTTGATTTATTCTTCGTTCGGATATAAGATCGACAATACTTATACATTCAATATCAGTTAGTGATAGTAAAAAATGCCTCCACTAAATTAATGAATGTTGGTTGTATTTGTCATAGATTGATCACAGTTGATGTATTATTATATACCATGAATCATTGGACAATTGTTTAGTTCTAGCATGACATTCCGAGCAGTGAGCACCCATGGTACTGCGATTGCAGGGACATGTTGCTGATAAACACACAAACTAACATGTAACCTAGATTCATGTTTTCCGGCCAACTACCTACAATCTCTTAATATCAATAAAATGGTTCTTTTTTTTCTCTTCCCAAATTTATTTCACTGGATTATACTCTTTAAACAACATCTACAAACACTAATCTTTCTAATTACTGCTTATACTTTTACTACCTCTACCACTACGGGATTCGAGTCGAGAACTGCATCTGTGTGCTAATGTGGTGTGGCAACTCAAACTGATATACGTACGTACGAAGTTCTACGTTGTTACTGACTGACTGGTTCATTTGATATCTAATCGTGGATTGGTTGATGCTAGAAACTATCACCATTGGATGCCTGCTCATAAGTCCAGTTGGTCGAGCGTTCGCGCGCGAGACCGAAGGCCCTGGGTTCGAATCCCGTTCGCGGGATCGTGGATAAGCACTGCTAGGGAGTCCCACAGTAGGACGAAACGGGCGTCCAGTGCTTCCGGGTTTTTATTTGTGATGGTCTAACATCAATCGGTTCATGATCTCAATCAAAAACTTGATATCCAATCATTTGAACTAATTGTTACACTCTAATTTGATCTATAAAATCCTCCTATCCATTTCACAAATGTTAATATATATAATAAACCCTATAATATTGCTTGAAAGTTAGTATATGCTCGTTTATTCTTAACTCTCTTTTCACATTTATTTATAGACGTTAATGAATGTGCTTCATATCCATGTTCATTTGGATCAACTTGTATTGATCGTGTTGGAACATATGAATGTATTTGTCCAGAACAACGATATGGTCGACATTGTGAAGAAGTGATCATTGAAACAGAACCAAAACCTCCAGCATGTAATTTTTATGGTCGAATTTACGATCATAATGACAATTGGACTTATAGTTGTCAACAATGTCATTGTAATAAAGGACAAATTATATGTACTGATGTAAGTATATACTACTAATTTTACCTTTACTTACGTCTGTTACTCCTCGTGAAAGAGCATAGGCCTCTCACCAGCATTCTCCATCCAACTCTGTCCTGGGCAATCCTTTCCAGCTCCTTCCAGTTCTTATTCGTCCTTTTCATATCTGCTTATATTTCTCGACGTAATGTGTTATTTGGCCTTCCTCTAGTACTACTACTAAATAATAATTTTGTATTCACAAGTTGATATTTGCTGAGTAAATTAAAGCCATATTTTATTGTGGGAATGCTATGTTTGAAGAGATTACGAGTTCACCTAGTCTGAGAACAGAAAAAAAGACTCTATGACCAAAGACCAATAAGCTTGCTATTCTGACGCGTTCCAGCCCCGCTAACTAGACAGAGAAATCTAAGTTCGAAATGGGGAAATATATTCCACAAGCAGATAGAAGCATAAGTAATAACAACAGACACAAATCAAACGTATATACACAGCATAAAATTGCCCTTGGGAAGCGTTACAAAATAGCAATGAACCAATGAACAATGAACCAATAGCGTTCAAGAGTCTCCCAAGTGGGAAATACAACATGAAGGTGAAAATGAGCGTTTTTGGCGCGAAAACCAGAAATTCAAATTCCTAAAAAATTACAAAAATATGGTACTTACCAAGCTTTTGTCAACTTGCATCATTTATGGCGTAGGCGAGATATCCGTCTATCAACCAAAGGACGTGTTTACTGCGCAGCAGTTCGTTCCGTCCTACTTTATGGCAGTGAAACATGGCCGGTAAGAGTAGAGGATATCCGTAGGCTACTAGTATTTGATCATAGGTGTCTTCGAAATATTGCTCGTATATCGTGGGACCATCGAGTAAGTAACGCAGTTGTTAGGAAACGGGTACTAGGTAAGGATGGCAAACCAGTTGATGAAGTAGTGAAACTTCATCAGTTGACATGGCTGGGACACGTGTTACGTATGCCCAACAACCGACTACCTCGACGTGCTATGTTCAGTGGTATAGGAGTAGGTTGGAAGAAAGCTAGAGGCGGCCAAACCAAAACATGGCACAAGTCCATGAAGTCACTGACAAGTGAACTGAGTCATGTTGGTAGGTGTAGACTACCTGGTTGGTGACCGCGAGATGATAGCAACCGATGGTTAGAGACCCTGAATGACATGGCTCAAAATCGTTTGCAATGGCGCAGGTGCATCCACTCTCTGTGTTCTCCCAGATTCTAATCTTCTGAATTCTTGTCCCTTTTTTCCTCTTTCCAAATTTATTTCACTAGATTATACTCTTTAAATAACATCTCCAAACCCTAATCTTTCCGATTACTGCTTATACTTTTACTACCTCTACCACTACGGGATTTGGATCGACAATGGTATCTCTGTGTTAATGTGGTATGGCAACTCGAACTGATGTACGGACTTGCGAAGTTCTACGTTGTTACTGACTGACTGACTGTTTATTCAAATAGCTTGTCATTATGACTAGAGGGAACAATTTTATGTAAGCAGCATTAGATCTAACTTTCGTTCTATTTTACATTCATTCATCGGTGCGAAACAATCTTAAACATGATCCTATTCAATGATGCTATCACTGATCAATTTGAAGAGTGATTGATAATATGAAATATTTAAACTAATTAATCACTGAGTAGTAAAGAATGTGATATTTATCTACTCCATATTATTGATTGGATTCTTTCCACTAAGATAAAATTAGTCCTGTTGGGACACCTTAAGAAAGTCTTCAGCAGTTGGGAAAAGTATGAAAATAATTCATGCAACCAGTTTTTAATAAGAGCTTCATAGAAAGCTCTAGAAAAACGATGGATTGTGTAATATCTTAACTGAATAACTATTGACTTTTGATACTCAATTTAGTTTGTTCCATTAAAGCCTTCAGAATATCAACAGCATTCATAAACATACAAATTTCGTTTCTTATTGTAAAAAAAAGCCATCTATAATAGTGAAATTTCTTTCTCTACCCCCCCCCACCAGAGTTTTTGTTCCTTTCAGATTTTGGTGGAGTTTTGTTCCCTGAGCTGGATGGTTTGGTCGTGGAGCTTTCATCGTTCTTCTGAACGACATCATCAGCACAAACTTCAGATAGAAGTGAAGTGTTTGAATTTCTCCATATGTGTCTCAAAGCTTGTTCTGTGCACCTCGACGTTGATTGGTTCTTATTGACCTTAACAAAGGAAAACAAATCAAACATCATCTACAAAATAAATTGTGCCAACTGCGAAAAACACTACATCGGACAAAGCGGACGCCCCCTTCACCTTCGCCTACATGAACACCAATTAGCAGTCAAACGGCATGATATCTCTTCACTTATATCAATACCGTGGACAACTGTGGACACTCATTCGATTGGAAAAATGTGGAAATCTTATACAGAGGAAACTCCAAAAACACCAGAGAATTTTTAGAAGCTTGGCACTCAGGTCAATCAGCAATCAACAAACATATTGAAATCAATCCAATTTATCAACCAATCAGGAAAATCATGAATAAATATAGGAACAAAAATCAAACCAATGGGAGACACAACCAAAACAAAGTAAACAATGATAAATTTAAGGTCAACAAGAACCAATCAACATCGAGGTGCACAGAACAAGCTGTGAAACACATATGGAGAAATTCGAACACTTCACTTCTATCTGAAGTTTGTGCTGATGATGTCGTTCAGAAGAACGATGAAAGCTCCACGACCAAACCATCCAGCTCAGAGAACAAAACACCACCAAATTCATCCACCTCAGCTACAAATCTCCTCCACCATCTCAAGTTCCTTTCAGAGTTCAGGTATAGGAATGTTTCTTTTAAGAAGTAGAATTAAGCTAAACATTCAGTTCCATTCAATTAGGGAACTGAACTTATCAAGTTCTCTTTAGTTTGCAGATACACCATATTGATAACTCAGAAAGAGGCTTTGTGGATATTATAGTAATTTAATTGTTGAATTCATGAGTTCATTGAAGCTAAACCATCATGGAAAACCTGGAAGCACTGAACGATCGTTTCGTCCTACTGTGGAACTCCTCAGCAGTGCGCAGCTATGATCTCGGCTCACGAAATTCGAACGAAGGACATATCAGTCTCACGCGCGAACGCTTAACCTCTAGACTACTGAGTCAGTCGGCATCCAATGCTGTTAATGCCTAACTTCAACTAATCCACGAAATTAAGAGACATATCTACCATTGTTTTCAGTGAGTTACTATCTCACAACTAACCCAGTTGAACTCCACTGATCACTACTTTTCACTAGAACTCTAAGAAATACCTCTTGGAAACTGTCCACTAATGAGAATATAATGATTATAATCACACAGAGTAGTTATTTATTTATTTGAACACATAGAATTTGGTACAAGGAGGCATCAGATACATATGCGCCACACAAATCTCATTAGATTTGTGTAAGAGCTGTGATACTGCTCGGGTGCCCAGATCGAAGCAGGTGGTTTTCTTAGGGAGCCACACCCCGAGCCTTTGACCTAAACGTCTAACCCACAAGGCAGTGGATTAACGTTAGGAGATGCATTCCCATGGTAGCCGGTGACCAACGATTGGTTCATACGCCATTTGTTCCCGCAGGATACTGGGACCTATGTGCACTATTTGTTTAGGATCCGGTTAAAGTGCCGAACATTCGCTTTTCGTCCTCTCATTTCCGTAAACAACACCCTCTCTACGAGAAGGCAATGAGTAGGACTTCCCTGGTAGGGGCTATATACACATGACCGTGTGAGAGTATTTCAAGAGGGAGGGCGGGCCTACCCCACTCTCGGCCATACCAGCGTATTTGAGGGCAAGATATTAATAACTTCCAATTAGTATAGAATCTAGAATTAAGTAAAACTTTATTTAAATTATTTCATATCACTTCATTTCTACACTTTAGGATTTCTGCGGATATTGGTCATGTTTACAAATTATTGGACGAAATGATCGTTTCGCTTGTAAAAATGGTGAAATATGTCATATTATCTCATCAAATAGTTTGAATAATAATGATTGTTTTGTACCACCATGTTATTTACGTACAATTTGTTTAAATGCTAGTCAATCAATACAGGGACAATTAAAACAATTATTACCTAATTATTATTTTAAACAATCATTACCGGGTTGTCGACCAAATAGTTTTATATTAAATAATCATTGTGCTAGATTATTATTACATTTTTCTAAATTACGTATGTCTTATTCAACAACTATTGATGATATATGTAATGCTGTAAAAAATTTACCATCATTAAAAAAATATCATCACTATGGTAGTAGTAGTAGTAGTGGTGGTGGTGGTGGTGATGATGATGATGGGGGTCGTGGGAAATTGGATATCGGTATAAGTTGTGATATAAAAGCTGGTTATTCTATAGAACAACAAAATATAATAGAAGTAAGTTTAATTTTATTGGTATTTGATGTGAAATAAGTATTATTGAAGAAGATTATTTATCTTTATAGATATGCACCATATAAGGCACTTACTTTGTGTGCTGGTTGTGATACTGCCCGGGTTCTCAAACTGAAATAGGTGATTCTCTTAGGAGGTCACACTCGGAGCCCTCGACCACAAGGCAGTGGAGCAACGTCAGGAAATACAGACCCATGGTAGTTGTTGATCAACGATTGGTTCATACGTCATTTGTTCCTTCAAGATATTGGAGTCTATATGCACCATTAGTTTGGAATCAGGATTTTTCAACACCCCCTAGATGGACTCTCCGTATCCACCAACCCGATTAAAGCGCCAGATATTTGCTTTTCGTCCTCTTAATTTCGTAAACAACAGTAATGCCGCGAGAAGGCAGTGAGTAGGACCTTCCTAATAGTGGTTGTATGCACGTGATCATATGGAAGCTGACTCTCCTCACTCTCAACCGTACTAGGGCACTCGGGGGCATCTTTTAATCATATAACCTAAACTTGATTTTTTTATTCTTAAAAATGAAAGCATCATTAAAAAACAACGGAGGATTGAATATCTTTGGAAAACCTCGACAACACGTACATACATAATGACTCTAGACGGAATTAAGCCTAGGAGTGTCAATTCTCTTAGTGTAAGCATCATATATTTAGATCATAAACTTAAATTCAATAATTGATACACAGAGTGATTATTATTCAATATTATCCATAATATCTGCCCTGATTGTTCCCACAAAGTGGGGACAACCAAATGTATTTAAACACAATCTTACAGAATATATCAGTAAAATCTGAGAACCAAACAGTAAATTCTTTATTTGAAAAATGTCAATCAATCGTGTCAGACTTCATTGTTCCTTCATTTCCACACCACTCACTCTCTGTTCTCGTTCACTTCTCTTCGATCTTCTTAACTTTCTGGCATAAGGCACTTCACTTTCGATTGGTGATACATACTACTTATATCTATCGACATCAGTAGAATACATCAGACATTACATCAGTGATTTAGATAACGACAAGTTTTGGTGAAATGTTATTCACTACAAAACCGTAATTTCACTTGGCGTTGATTGCTGACACCAACAGTATTTTGTCTGCTTGGTTTGACAGAATGATTATTATAATTTATTGAGGTTTCTCCTCCTTTAGCTTCTATCTCTGTAGTGTCATGTTTTAGATTTACCAGGTGTTCACACTTTGTAGTAATCATTTGTAATGTCATTCCATTATCTTCAAAGGAGAATAGTAATCGTGTTCACACTTCAGTATCTGTGAGTAATTGTAGTCTAGAAAACAAATGATAAACATTTAAATTGATCATTTGATAATCCATTTAATTGAAAGCGATCCGCTTGTAGAATAATCGTGCTTGCGTATGCTAGATAATCTTTATCAACTTTGTTGGTTAACCGGAGGCATTTGTAACTCCTTTGTGTGATTTGACAGGATATCATTTTTTATATTTGTAGTATTCTTGTGGGTCAAGATTTTGTGTTGGCAGTCTTACCTTTGAACTACGCCAGTGGATACGGACAGTAATGTAAATGAACTACACTGTCTCAAAGAAATAAATATTGCACGAACCTACTCTGGTTATTAGCTACTACAGAATTGTATTCCCTGATGCGATTGTGTTGTCTAACGGACAGAAATTCAATGTTAAAGATTCGAGAGATAGCGGTAGGAAAACTGTTAGTTTCGGTTTGGATATAGTTCAGTGAACAAAATTATCAATCTTTGTATACACTATCGACATATTATCCAATACATTTCATGTTTATTCTTTTCCCATTACCTAAAACAAAGGTAACACTTAGTTCATTGAATGATCAAGTTCGAATTGGTCCAGATGGTAGAGAATATTCATTTATTCATGAATTAGCTAGAAATTTATCTAAAGAAGCTTATTTAGCTGCATCAACTAATTTAAAATTACGTAAAGATAATTTGAAACTATTCAATAGTGGAAGTGACATGAATTATGAGTTTGCCAATAATGACAGTAATCATGATGATGAGGATGATGATGATGAAGGCATACCGTTACCGCCGATGTCTATGATTTTAGGCACTGATCAATTAGATGATTATTGGCATAGAGTATTGCTTGGTATAGTCGAAATTCAAGTTGATACAATGGTTGTAAATGAAAAGGATTTTGGTAAGTTTAAATGTTATTAAACAGTAATTCAATTTAATAACTTTCAATCCCTTTGTTCTGCATGATTGTAATGCATATTAGTTGTCTGTTTACTTATTATTGTGATAGTTTGCTATGTACTACTTTATGACTGTGAAATATTCCCTTAGAAGGTGAAGAATACGAAGAGGTTGTAAGGTTTTTGAATATAGGTATCTTTGAATAATCACTCTCAGAATAGTGAAAACACAGGTTTGAGGTTACGTTTATGGTACTAGGCAAATTGGATTGGAATCTACATCGAATTTGGGGCATATAGTACATAATGTAAGTTTGATAAGTTTTATAAAATAATAGGACAAAACAAAAACGGCAGCGATTCATTACATGGATTTATTCTTACATCAACATGACATATATGTTCTTAAAAGAATATGATTATCGGTACGAATCAATCGTACTTGAAGAAAAGTTTCAGTCGTGATATTTTTATATCGTCAGTCAGTGATTTTGAAGGCTGTTAGAGGTAGGAGGTTAGTTATCACTTCCCGGTTGTCCACACCGTGTAAGGGTTCTTCTAGAGATACCTGAAAAAGAAATTGGGTTAAAATTCGTCTTAGTGACCTGAGAGCGTGACCGCAGTGCTCAATGGATAACTGCTTAAAGTCGTTCACACACATTTTTGTGTTAGCACCGTACTTGTTGGGACCTTACCACCGGAGACGGATATCCGTGGGATAAGGCGAGATGTACATTTTTAGGGTCGACCTTTTCTAACCTCACCCTTCCTTTGTGGGAAGGCAGTATCGCTGTTATGCTGGTTGTCTGAGGAAAACACCTCAGTGCCATCACACCTCTCTACAGTCAGCAGTACGACTTCGCCGTCAGACCTTGAGTTTGTTACTTTTAGTGTTACTGTTCTTCAACCGACCTGTCTGGCGTAGTAGAACCTTGAGAAACGATTGTTCCAGCCAGTATAGCTCGACCACCACATTAAGGTAGCAACAACGGCCGGGATTTTTATATTGTATTTCATTAATACGTTCTCAGATATAGTAGATCAATTCAGTGTTCAGCGATAGCTTCATAAACTAATAATATTTAAGATCACAAATGATTACATATTCCTCTCTCTCTCTCGTGTTTCATTTCAGGTCCACGTTTATTAGTTCCAATAGTATGTGCTACAATCTTAATTCTTGCATCAATATGTATCTTTATAATATGTTGTTATTCTCAAAGAAAACGTCGTGAACTTCTTATGAAATATACAACAACAATAGCACCTAATAATGAACAATCATCAAATTTAATACAAGATATATCAGAAAGTAATAATACAACAAATCATCATCATTTCAAGACTATAACACATCCAATCAATATAACACCGACTAATCAAAACTATACTTCATATTATCCATCACAATTATTATGTGAATCATCATTACAAACAAGACGATTTCTATCACCAGAATTTCATGGAAGACGACTATTAGTTCATAATGATAATAATAATAATGGTAATAAGAAGAATATCAATAGTCATATTCCACCAGGAATTTGTACAATCAATACAAATCGTGTAAATATGAATAAATCCAGTGGAACAGTTGTGATTTAAGTGTTACGTATATATATATAAATGAAGTTACTAAAAAGATTGAAGATGGGCTCAATGAGAGATTGAAGATTTCTTAACCGGGTTTCAAATGAAAATTACATCATACACTCTTAGTATTGATTTATAATGCATCGTTGTACAGATTATTTTAAAGAGTGAACCATTTCTTTTTCTGGTGAATTCTCTAATAAATGCACTTTGTAGTAAAAAAGATAATTAATCAAATATGATGTAGGATATGGCATGAATGTAACTTACTTACGTCTATTACTCCTCGTGGAGAAGCATAGGCCGCCTACCAGCATTTCTCATCTAAACCTGTCGTGGGCAATCCTTTCCAGCTCCTTCCAGTTCTTATTCATCCTTTTCACATCTGCTTATATTTCTTGACGTAATGTGTTCTTTGGCTTTCCTCTTTCCCGCTTTTCTTAACAATTCCAAGTTAGGGATGGCCTCGTGATGCAGTTTGGTGATTTCCGTAATGTTTGTCCTATCTACTTCTAACATCTTTTCTTCATTTTCTCTTCGGTTGGAAGCTGATTTGTTCTCTCCCACAGAAGGCTATTGCTGATGGTATCCGGCCAATGGATGTTGAGTATCTTGCGTAGACAACTATTCATAAATACTTGTACTGCTTCGATGATGGTTGTAGTAGTTCTCCAAGTTTCAGCTCCGAGCAGTAGAACTGCCTTGACATTCGTATTGAAGATTCTGACTTTGATTTTGGTTGAAAGTTGTTTTGAGTACCATATGTCTTTCAATTGTAGGAATGCGACCCTTGATTTGCCAATCCTCGCCTTTACTTCTGCATCTGATCCTCTTTGTCCATCAATGATGCTTCCTAGGTAAGTGGAGAATTTCACATCCTCCAGAGTTTCGCCATCAAGTATGATTGGGTTGATGTTCTCCATGTTGTATTTGAGGACCTTGGTTTTTCCCTTGTGTATGTTGAAACCTCATAATGCAGAGGCTACTGCTACACTATTTGTCTTCATCTGCATATGATAGCATCAATGTACGTTGACATAATTTGCTACAAACTACAGCGTAAAAAAGATTAAATGAATAAAATATATAAAGTAGAAGTTAAGTGGTGATCTATGATGGTAGAAAAAGATAGCACAGATAATATAATTGAATTTTGAACACTTACTACCTACTTACGTCTGTTACTCCTAATGGAGCATAGTCCTCTGACCAGCAGTCTCCGACCCATTCTGTCCTGAGCCTTTCTTTCTAGTTCTATCCAATTGTTGTTTTTTCTTCTCATGTTTTTCTGTTTCCACTTCTCGGCGTAATGTGTTCTTTGGCCTTGAGAAATGCAAGTGAGGTCTTGCCTAGGAGCCCATCTGCGGCTACTGCCAGTCCCATGCGCGGGTAAAGGGGGAGAGTTGGCGACCCCATCCCGTAGAAAACTAACTCGCTAAAAAGCGCTAACCAGAATTCTGGATACAAGGAATATGTAATAGTGTTTAAACTTAGTATAAAGGAGAATGTGTGTATCCGAGTTATTGGTCGATTTTGATACTCAAGATATTCAGTCATCGTGAACTCCAACTAGGTAGTGTAAAATTACTTGAATGATCGAGATCACCAGTTAGTGATATCGTAGACTGATACCATATCTTGGTTTGGGTACCCTTTACAACTGCATTATATGGACGTAAATGAACTAAACAAATTACTTGGTACCCACTTCATTTTCAACTGTGTTATACGGCATGAATGTATTATCACGGATGTTTAAGTTACAACTATTGTATTACCCTCTCATCAGTTTGAGAATGAGTGGTTAGACATACTTATACTGTGGTTAATTAATCGATAATATAACCCTATTTTGTCTGATAATTCAGAATTTCTATGAGCAATATAGAAGTTGACAAATCTGATATTTGAAGACAATTAATAGCGTCTAAAAAGAATAATAAAATAGATTAAGCGGATGGATCCAGTTAGTGGAACTTTTGATTTTCATGAATCTCTTATGGGATAACCGGATTGACCATTCCATATATTAAACTACCCAACGAATACCCATCTTACAAAGCAGCCGATTGAAAGTATATGTACTTGTCGATAGTTAGAAAAACTTACGAAAACACCCATGCAATAATGATAAATTTAAGACATCGGCGAACTTGGCGAAAACAACATTAATGGAAAACTGATGTCATAAGACAGTAGACTGTGATAGACCTATGAAATAGACACTTAGCTTTGTTAAACGTTGAAAAACTAATAATATTGTGAATTCCTTTCTATTGCCGATTTCTACTTCTTGTTTCATTAAGTGGAGACAGTTTGTAACGCGTTATCGTAAATATATAACCTGGTTCTCTATTGTCAGTCGGATATTGTATCTATGCATATCACTCCGTCCAGTTTGGCGAACGTATAATCTCATGGCCAGATCGTATTCCGTTAACGTATCGCTACAAACGACAAATGACTTTCATTTCGCTATCATGATAACAGCAAATGTTCTAAACTTCTAACAAACTGGGGTAGCGTTAAAAAATCAGTCATATGATTTGGACTGCTGATGTTTTAATGTGTAGTACATAATGAACTGAAAAAAAATAAACAGAAACGAATTTTTATAGTCAACACAAAACACTTTATTATCAAACCCATTTGGTTACTTAAAACCGACTTTAATCTACAATGTTAGGAAAGGTTAGATATTCTAATGTAGGAACAAAATTCGGATCAGAAACAGCTAATTAAAAGCTTTATTCTTTAAGCTGTTTGATAACGAGCATAATTGCTATGACTACGTACATATCTAAAAGTTACTGACTGAACAACAGGTATAAATGTCTCACAGTTACCCAATTTTATATTTAAAAAAATTCCAGTCTTTAATGTATAGAAATAATGAAATATAATTTTGTGTCATTTTAGAAAGTCTTTACAAACATATGGATATCCCATGTCTTTAAGAATCCAAGCTGACACAAATCATGCAGTTTTTAAAATCAAATTTATCGAAATAAACAGATAATCCCAAAAATCCATTCATTCTCATATTCATAAGACCAATCTTCATTAGATGTGAGTAATTGCTCTGTAATAACAAGTGTATATAAAAGATAATAAATCGCTAAACAACACTATATTCACAAATTGACTAATTGTCCTCGATGGGACCCAGCATTGGAGATTGAAGCAAAAGAGAAAACTGATCCATAATCTCTGCAAGAGAGCTAGACGAAATTTTACCGAAAATGCAATGTATATCGAAATTATAAGCAAAGATGGATAGTGGCTAGCAGTGGAATCCAGGACGTGCGTTTCGTCCTGTTTGGGACTCGTCAGCTGGATGTACCTGCATCTCAGAGTTGATGTTCACTCTGGGACTCGAACTCAGTACCTAAGTGGATAACGCGATGACGTTTGAAGCGAACGGTACTGAGTTCGAGTCCCAGAGTGAACATCAACTCTGAGATGCAGGTACATCCAGCTGACGAGTCGCAAACAGGACGAAACGCGCGTCCTGGATTCCACTGCTAGCCACTATCCATCTTTGCTTATAATGCTTGTAAATTAAGGCAATATCGAGGCATACGCACAGTATGCACATATGCCAATAAGAGACTGATCAATTTCAGTCCAAAAACATCAATGGGAAGATTCAAATAAAACAATATCAAGTGAATATATCGAAATTGATAAATTGCAGCAAATCTTTATGAATAATGAATATCCATATTGGAACGTCCTCCGAAAAGCACAAGTCTCTGGAGACTCTAACGAACCGTAGAGATTCCATCCAATGAAAACCTGTTATAGCTGTCTAGAAAATCGATGTGGCATCCTACGATTAGACAATAGCATAAATTGCTTCCTTGTGGATCGACCAAATTATAATGATGTCGTAGCCAACGCTAATAACCATAAGTACCCGTTTTTCTGTACCTTTTTTATTCATACTCTATAATCACTTTCCCTGCTTCTTACATCTGATTTCGCCACTGTGGGGTTCTACACGTCCGAGTGCCGTTAATTGCATGTCGTATTCTGCCGCAATCAAGTAGAAGACATAACAATCTAGACTTATTGAGAAAAATCTGAAGCCAAAACAACAATATGAGACAGTGTCCATAGCACCGAAGAGGACTCTTGCTTTATGGAAACTCAATTTAAACGAGCTACTACAGTAGCACTGTGAAATACTTTCGAGATCACTGAGAAAAAGTTTCTAATCGCTTAAGCTTTGTATTATCTTTGCCAGTCAGTCCATGATTTGTAATTGTGTGGAGGATAATCTCCCGCTTTGGGTTTGATCAATCTGCCCTTTCGAAAAGCATCTCTGGACATTAATCTACATACATGTCTAAAGGATTGAGAAAGTCTGTCAAAAGCTTTTATCTTGAAGCACCTATTCAATACTAGTCATTCTGCTTCACCAGAATCCCCTTTTAAAATTATGGTCAGAAGAGTAAGCTCAAAAGGACTGCAAATGGAAAAAACTTATGTACAGAAGAGACTATTACTATCTATTTGTTCAAGTTTACTCATTGCTTACGAAGACAATATATTCAGTCCTTTATTCTTCCATAGCCTTAAACTTCCTTTCACAATCTTCCGTAATCTATGATTTTACTATGAAAAATTATTATTTCTACTCTTTTTTTCAACTATATTTACAACTATCAATTGGTCATCATTAGAACATTCAATTATTCTGTTCTTAATAGCTTTCAAGTGGACCAATTGTCTTTATCTTTGAAGTTTCTCATGAATGGATTAGTAAATAACTTCCCTTCAATATCTGATTTTCGTAAACAGTTCATGATAACATAACACTTCAAGAATGTTTAATTGTCCAACATCATTCTTTTTCTTACTATTTTAGCAAGTGATTTATTTATTTAAACACGTAAACATTGGTAGAAGGAGGCAACAAATACATATGCGCCACATAAATCATTTGATTTGTGTGACGACTGGGATACTGTCCGGGTGCCCAAAACGAAGCAGGTGGTTCTCTTCGACGGCCAAACCCGGAGCCTTTGACCTAAAAGTCTGATCCACAAGGCAGTGGAGCAAAGGAAGAAGATGCAATCCCATGGTAGTCGGTGGCCAATAATTGGTTCATACACTATTTGTTCCTTCAGGGTACTGGTGCCCATGTGCACGATTGGTTTGGAATCGGGATTTTCTAACTCCCCTAGGTGGATCCTTTATATTCACCAACCTTCTTTCCGTTCTCTCAATTTCGTAAACAACACCTCGGCCTCGAGAAGGCAGTGGTTGTATATACGTGACCATGTGAGAGCGTTTCGAGAGGGAGAGCTGACTCTCCCTACTCTCAGTTGTACCAGGGCATTTGGGGGCAAGTGAAATTAACGACGAATATAACTGTAAACCTTCGGTAAATTAAATCGTCAAGAAAACTCTCTACGCTGAATTATCTTCATTCTTTTTCAATGAGATATTGGGTCTCATTAATTATTTCTCCATTCATTTAGTGACAGTTTTTGATATATAACAGAATGATTTTCAGTAGAGAAATTCTTTTCAAACCCTAACACTCATTATATTTGTGTTTTTAATCCGATAAATTGGCTGCGCTACACTGACATGTTCATAATAAACAGTTATGGATAACTCCAAACAGCTGAAATGAAATCATTTGATGAACAAATTACAGTCCAATATCCAGAACTGATCTAATAAGGGGGATAGAGAAGTTGAACATGTTATGTAAAACATAATTACTCGTTAAACATCAACATCGTTTTGGATAACCTTAGACAACAATTTTACTAATCATGAAAACTGATCCCTGAAAAACAATTTCATTTTAATATTTTGTAATCAACTATACAAATTAGATTAGGGTGTTTGGTACCTGTGTGGTTTTGCCACAGGATTGAACTGTACTATTCAGATTGTAGAGTTATAGCCTATATGGTGTCTGATTCTCCAGTGAAACGGGATTGAGCTGTACGGCTCAGGTTATAAAGTTTAAGCCTGGATCGTGTATGGTTCTTTTGAAAGGAAATGTAAAATTACCCTGACCTACGAGGGTATATTATATGAGAACAGAAAGGACTAAATGCCATATGAATTCATGGTATTCTACAAAAGTTATTGTGTCATCAACTTTGAAAAGGCTGTATGATACAGACAATCTTGAGGAAGCCAAACAAAAACTTACAGTAACAAATATTAAATTTTATACAAAACTAAAAAAAAGTTGTCGATAACTAGTTTTATAACTTTAATCACCTAACAACAAAATAATCTAAACCGCCACCTTTTTAGTTGAATGGGGAGCCCCCTCCCCATCATCATCATCTTTTACTTCTCTTATAAATCATTGAAAATATTTTGCGATAAAACAAACACTACGAATCAAGAAAAAAATTTATACGAAGGGGGCAAACAATTAGGTTATTGTTATTTTCTTCATGAATAAACAAAAAAGAAACATACAAAAAGTGTTTGTGTGTGTGTGTGTGCTAGAATGAAATTGAAAACAAGTGATCTGAACCAATGAATAATTATGCATATCACCCAGCAACTATGAATAAGGATCTGACATTTTTTCTAAATATTGTACTAAAGTAGTAACACTTGGATAATATTTTTGTTCTGTTATCCAAGGTAGTTTTGTGTATAGTGTATCGCTGTATTGAACAACAAAGGAGAATAGAAGAGAAAAAAGAATGAAGAAATTAGACATGATGATAATAATATGTGATAGATAAATAAAAGATGATTAGTAGAGAAATATTAAACCATTTAAAACAAGTATTGTATGTTTGGTATAGAGTTGAATGAAATCTAAAAATCTACCTTTGTAATATTCGAGTAGGTTGGAAGAAGGCTAGGGACGGCTAGATCAAAACATGGCACAAATCCATGAAGTCACTGACAAGTGGACTGAGTCATGTTGGTAGGGGTAAATTACCTGGTTGGGATCCGTAAGACGATAGCGACCGATGGTTAGAGACTTTGAATGACATGGCTCAAAATTGTTTGCAATGGCGCAGGTGCATCCACTCTTTGTGTTCTCCCAAATTCTAATCTTATGAATTCTTGATGTCCCTTTCTTTTTTCTCCTTCCAAATTTGTTTCACTGAATTATACTTCTTGAATAACATCTTCAAACCTTAATGTCTCCGATTACTGCTAATACACTTACTATATTTACCACTATGGGATTTGATTCGACAATTATATCTGTGTGTTAATGTGGTATGGCAACTCGAACTGATGTACATACGTACGAAGCTCTACGTTCTTACTGACTGACTGCAATATTTGAAACCCAAGACAGTGAACGAATTCGGAAGGTAAAAGAAGCTATACTAGTAGGTTTAGTGTTTTCATAGAGATCAGAAGCATCTATAAAAATGATACTAGATATTCAGTTATAGCTTGAGTATTTAGTCAGTTAATCTAGAAATAATCATAAACTGAGGAGGAGGGAGGACTTGATATTACAAAGCAAGTGATTTCCTTTGACGACACTAAGAGAGCTTTTGACAAAAACGTTCAATCGAAAAAGAAAAACAATGAAGCAACCACAGGAGATTCAATCTTGTGGTATCTGGTAAACCAAAAAAAAGATTCGTACATTGGTTTCCTCAAAATGTCGAAACACATATGAACCATTAGTTTCAAACCAGTTTCTTACAAATCCTGCAGATAAACTCTCCGTAGTCACCAACCCAGTTCATCTTTGCAGAGTTGTAAGACTTCCATTGAGGATGCTATAAACGAGCGGCTAAATACAAACCATTTGATTTGAAGAGTGGAGACTCTTTCCACTATCAATCGAATCAGTATTCTAGAACACAGTCTAAAAGCACTTATGTAGTAAATTATTTAGGAGCTCCAATACTTCAAAACCAAGAAACCTATTTACGTTTCTTGTTTTTCTGTCACACTTCAAGTGTGAACAACAACGATAAATACCTGGCTAATCAAACATGTGCGATATAATTGTCGAAAAACCACTATCGGAGCAGTAGGTAAATGAAACAATTGAGATCATTAAGGCATGCGACTTTCAATCACTTGGTCGACAGTTCAAACCCCATGAAAATAGAGTACTTCAAAGACCCGGACTATACAAATTGGTACTTTGTAATTACGCTGAGTTATATTACTGCGAAAAGTACTCAAAACAGTGTACTCACGTGAATGATAAGTGTTCACTTTCTGGTAAATCGAAGGTGGATTCAGATTTCACTCGGTTAAAGTAATACACCTTTCCAGTACTCCTACTAATCTCTTCAGTCCAATTATCTATAAGCACACAAAAACAAATAGAAATGTGAAGTTTCATTAATGACTGAACAACAACTAAACAAAACATGATGATACTATTTAGATCGTGTAAAAATTCATTTCATATAAAGCATATAACGATTCCGGTTCAATATAAAGCAAAATCTTTTATAAATACTTGAGAACGAAAAGAATCTTTAGTCAGTCACAACAGTTCAAGTTGTCATACGACATTAGCGCAGAAAAATGTTGTCAGACAAAATTCCACAATAGTAGAGGTAGTAACAGTATCATTGCTAATAAGAAAGATGACGCATCAGAGATACGACTCAAAAATAAAATATAAATTAGTGAAATAAAAACACGAAAATCGTTGTAGGTGATATCGAAGTTCAGGTTACTTGAAAATAGACGGTAACTGGAGTGTGTTCCAAAGCCAATTGAACTGATCCATAAAGTATGTATTATTACTACTACCAAAGTTTGGCTTAATAATTCCAAATAAATTGAGCATTGGGTAGATTGTTATAAATAAAAATAATATAATATTCTAATGAGTAGAAAAATTAGATTTCCTGATGTTTCATGACTCAGTGTAAGCCAATAGTACGAAGGAACAAAGCATCTAATATTCTTGTTTTGTTCCTTTGTTATATTTCTGAACTTGGGTTAATTTTAATGTGGTTATTTATTCTCTGAAGAATTGGCTGAAACTGAGTCACGAAATTTAATTTTTCTAGTTCATTAGGCTATTACAAATATTATTTGTTCCCTGCAATGTTCTACCGATACTTTCTGTTTCCTGAATTGAGAGTGAATAACAGTCCTGCTCAAACTAGAGAATGATCCGAGTGTAAACATGTGCTCTAGAACAAGTGACAGTTTCAATCAAACGGCTGCGGTTGGGAATTTGAATTAAGATGTGATCAAGACGTTTGGACAATTTTTCTCAATCAGGGATCACCCAATGTGTGAACTAAGGGTATCATGTTTGATATTCTGGTGCAGTTTGGTATCGATTCAGAAAGCTCGTTTGAGTCTTTGCAACAAGGAGGCGAGTTCCTTGTGAAATATTTCGCTCTATTTTACTTTATGAGTGAAACGTGGTCTTCAAATGTAGAAAACAATGATTCGATGATAGGTGTCCTAGAAGGACTTCTTGCGCATATATTGAGAACGAACAAGTAAGTGAGCAATATTAAGGTAAGACTCTAAGTGTTAGAGAAAGGTAAAACAGTTTATAAGATAATAAAGATCGGAAATGTATTAAGTATCCTCCACAGCAATCTATCTCGATACGTGATATTTGCCGGTGTAGAAGTAGACTGGAAGAAAATTGAAGGGAGGAAATGTAACTAGATAATCTAGTTGGGATTTAGACGATTATTGTGACCGATAGCGAGAGATGATGTTAGATGAGAGTTCAGAATTAGTTGCAATGATCCAGATCTACTTACTCATTATTTTACTTTAAATCATGATTTTCAAGATCCTTTTATTATTTTTATTTCGTGGATTCATTCGTTGTTCACAAATCATATTCTTTATCTATAGAGCTTTTTAGCTAACACAGATACTATTAACATTACTTTGATATTCATCTCACTGCGGTGTTATATTGATGAAGATATGTACAGGGTTTTAAGTTGTATACAACACACTGACAGTATGGAATCATGAGTTGGTACTGTCAATAAGTAGTTAACCTGCACAAACTACCTATCTAGAACAACATTTTTGAGTTTTCAGCGATTTTTTTCCCAGCTTAATATCAAGTTCTTGATATGAATCAGCTTTAAAACAAAAATGATAACCAAAAGCTTGATAAGTATCTGTAATAACATGACATAGCAAAACAAAAAACAAAATTCAATAAAATAGTCAACTGAAATATAATGGAAACATGGTGAGTGAATGAGTTTGGGGTAGATGAGTGCAGCAATAATAATAATCCAAACCAATTGTTAACATCCTACTTACCTGTCATATGTTGTACTAATAACAAAGAATGTGGTTGAAATGTAAAACCATCGGGTAAACAATGCATTGGTACAAGTGTTGGTGAATCCTTACACGGTAGAAGAGGTAGTCTGTAACAAGGAACAAATAAAAAAAAACTATTGGACAGAATATATATAGTGCTAACAAAACATATACACTTAAAAAGTGTAGCACCATAATTATCTTTTCTGCAGCAATTTGGAAGACTCTCCCAGTCACCCACATTGTACGAACATTCCATGTACCTAAATAAATAGTTGCTCTGGTTGTCAGAAGAGGTATCGGCCTCGCGACTTCCGAAGGAACTTGGCTTTCATCATGAGGCATCATAACTCTTCTAAATCGAAGACCTTCTGACTCCCAGGACATAGATTAAAAGGTTTGAATAATTTTTACTGGTTAGCGTTTTTCTAGCGAGTTAGTTTTCCACGTGATGGAGTCGCTAACCCCATGCCCAACCCTCCTACTTTATCCGGGCTTGGGACCAGCAGTAGCCCCCGGAGAGACTCCAGGCGGAGTTATGATTATCTTAATAAGTCATAAAACTGATCCAAATGAGGGAGAGTGACCATAGAAGACAAATTTATAATCAGAATTATCAATAAGTTTTGAAATCCAGGATATTACTAGGCTGCATCCTTGCCATTAAAACAGGAGCAAATTCAGGAAATGATTGGTTTGTAAGAGGGTGAGTTCATTCGCTAATGGTTGAACTCAGTTAAGAAACTACTGACATAATACATTGATACCTGGGAAAACTATTGAAAAGTCTTTTTTCTTCTCTATCATACCTAATCTAGTATCGGGAAATGTTGTTCCACTGTCTTGTAGGTCAAACCTTCAGGTCGAAGGCTCCGGGTGTAGCGCACTAAGAAAACCACCTGCTTCGGTTTGGGCAGCTCAGAGGCCACACATAAAATCAAGTGACTTGTGTGGCGTATATGTATTCGGTGCCCCTTTGTACCAATATCTATGTGCTCAAATAAATAAATAAATAAATAACAAATTGTATTGACCCATAACGAAGAAACTTATCTACCTGAAATGAACATATTTCCTCGAATCTCTAGACAATCAATCAGTCATAAGCAACGTTAAGCATGATACACATGTGTTTAAGCTTAAAAATTTACGCCGAAATGATCGGAGACCTATTTATGTGACAAATATCACTAAAGATCTTTCTTCAGAAGAAAAACGACAGGGAAACACTTTTACATTTTCATTTTGTTTCTGAACTGATTACCGAAGGTGCGTAAATGTTTATTGTTTTAACATAATTTCTGAATGCTTTCAGAATTTCAAAAGATTACATTTTCTTACTGTAGTTAAGAGCCCCCAAATGCCCTGGTACAACTGAGAGTGGGGAGAGTCAGCTCTCCTTCTCGAAATACTCTCACATGACCACGCGTATATAGCCTCTGCCAGCGAAGTCCTACTCACTGCCTTCTCGTGGCGAGGGTGTTGTTTACAAAATGAAGAGGACAAAAAGCGAATGTCTGGCGCTCTGACCGGATTGGTGGATACGGAGAGTCAACGAAGGGGAGTTGGAAAACCTTGATCCCAAACCAATGGTGCACATGGGCTCCAGTAACCTGAAGAAACAAATGGCGTATGAACCTATCGTTGGTCATCGACTACCATGGGACTGCATCTCCTTATGTTGTTCCACTGCCTTGTGGATTAGACCTTTAGGTCAAAGGCCGTCTAAGAGAACCACCTGCTTTGGTTTGGGCACCCGGGCAGTGTCACAGCCCTCACACAAATCTCATTTGATTTGTGTGGTGCATATGTATTTGGTGCCTCCTTGTACCAATATCTATGTGTAGTTAAGAGTGAAATTGTTATATTTACGATTAATTAGTTTAATGTACTTAAGTCAATGTTAGTAGTATCCACTGTTTCGAATGCAATCACATTCTATATAAAACTATTTATTCCTTAAAAAACCAATGAGATGTTCAAGTGGTATGATATATCCTACTTTATTTAACTTCAATCTTTGATAAACTTAAACAAGGCAGAGACAATAAGATTTACAAAATACAATGATTTCATTCTATTCCGATGCTTCTTATCAGCATCAAAACAGACTAAAGTTACAATTACTAAGAATATAATAAACTATGAAGAAAGAAAGTTTAAACTGTACAGTCACCTGCTTTTTAGTTACTTTCAGTTTAATATTCATAGAGTAAAGGGAGTTTAGTAATCGGTTATGAAATCAATATTACCATAGATTAGGTGCGCAAATATAATTAGTCAATCTTAATCAACATTAAATCGGGCATAAATGTACGTTAAGATTCAGTTGTCATAGGAGTTTGATGAAAATTTACAGCTTCATTGAAAAATTTATTACTACAGAATACCGTATGTTTAACCTCGGTGTTGCTTACATGGTTATCGTACCATAATACCCTAATAATGGTTCGAAGATATCTACGACTAGAATTTTGCATCTCAACCATATTGTGTGCTTGTATAGATAAAGTTTGACATTCACAAAGTAATACAGATATAATATACAAAGGCTTTTATAAACATGTAAATGCATTTTAAAAATAAGAAGAAGAAGAAGAAGAAGAAGCGGGCAAAAATTACACAACTTACTTTTTCAAATAATCAACTATTTCTGACAATTTTAGAAATGGTGGTACACGAACATTGGATGAAGTCATATCTGGAAAATTAATTATATTTGTCATTTGTTCAGCTAATTCCATTCTAACAAATAAAATGTATGTTGGAAGAGGAAGAAAGGAATCATAAACATCTATGTTGTAAACGAAGTTACCATTTAATAAGTATGTTAGTTGTACGTCAATATGTAGTAAAAACCTAGTAAATGTATATGCATCGATACACGTTAACATACTATCTACATGGGAACAGTGCAGTGAAACTATCAAGACAAATGTAAGAGTAGTAGAAAGTTACACTATTAATGATATTAATAGGAAAGTCTGGGTATGGACGATATGATTCCAGAAGGATAAATTCCTGGATTGAAAAATTATAAGACAACCATAAAACTCAGGGATCTAAGATAAAGTAGGGATTGAATTTATCTAAATTATTGTAACCGATTCTGAGTCATATAATCATCTAACGTCTCTGACAGCTGGTTAGGATAGTTTTATGAATCCCGATCAGGTGGTTTTCATCTACCACCAGGGCTAACTTCAACAATCTATAGCATCATTGACTGATTAATATAAAATATGTATAGACTTGTACTGACTAAAATGAATTTGGAAATATTTGTTGTATAGAGAATATACAAGTTTGCTGATAATAAACTTTCATTTATTACGAGCATGTTAATTGTAATAAAGACTGAGTACAGAGTTTTTGTAATTTCATTCACAGAATTACCAAACAATAAGGACTCGTCAATTGAAACTTGAAAATACATTGGACAGTAAAACGTCTAGATTTCAAGACTAACTGACAATCATAAGTTGCAGAAAAATTTGATGATTAAAATCCATTAGCATATTAGTTTGTATTATTCAGTTAGTTAATCGTAAACAGTATCGAATATGACATTGTCCTCATGAGTCTGTCTCCAAAACAGTGAGAGAGACGATGTTACCAAGATAAAAATTAAAAAAGTACATGCGTAAATAGTGAAAAATAATGGAGAATATACTCTGTAAATGATTTCGGAGAATGAAAAATAATCACAAATAACCAAACAGATGAAAGTAAACAATGAACGAATCCGCACCGCTGCAACGGAATCATTTCCAACAACGGATATTTCAATTAGTGAGGTAGACATTGACCAAAGAATATCGGAACAATCTCAACACACCTTAAACGAACTTCATCCATTGATAAAACACAACTGATTTTCAGTGGTTCTAGACTCCTAATCTACTTGTCTATATAATACAAACAACCGGATGTCTACAGTAAGTAGGTAAAAGTTGTATATCTAAAGACAATAATCTCAACAGTAATAAATATGAGTATATTCAACGATTATATCTTAAATCAATGAGTGAAATAAACATAAGAACAACATGTACTTACCTTTTCCTGTATGGTAATTTACGACAATCTCGACCGTAGATACACACAACATCATATATAAATAAACCGTGTTTTCGTAAACCATTCTATAAAGATCCAGAGAACAATACAAAAAAAAACTTTTAAGATTTTTAACAAACATGTTAATAAAAGACAAGAGCACAATGAATCATTACAAGAAATAAATGACATACACACACCCTCTTGATACCAGAAGTACAGTAGTTTATCACTAACATAAATGAAAACGAATTTAATCCGTAAAAGTCAGTTTCTGATTAGATGGGACTGAAAACAAATGCACACACACACACACACACATATCAAAATATGTAATTTGTACACTAAACAATGAAGAACTTAATAACAATTGTTATCAATGAAGGAAGTAAATCTTAGAGTACCACAGTTCCCGACAAATCATTGTTGATCAGAGGATCAGCATCGTTCTATAATATAGACGGAGTACAGGTACTGTTGATGAAAAAATGCTTTGAAAATGTTTTTTTCTCCCTCCAAACTAATTAATTTTAATTCATTATTCAACTGCAGATTATAAATCATCGGACGTCAATCATATACGACTAGCCGACTGCTACTCAAACAAAAGGTGAGATTCTATCGATTTTCTGGGGGTTTTAACTAGCCAGATAATCGCTGATCTATGCTTATTCAACAAAATGTATTTTAATGTCAGAAGGGTTTTTGTGGATATTATAGTAATTTTAATGGTTGAGATCATGAGTCAATCGAATCTAGACAACCATGGAAAACCTGGACGGTCGTTTCAATTGGTTCATGATTTCAGTTATTAAAATTACTATAATATCCACAAAACCCCTTCTGATACTAATCAACATATGCTCAATGGTGATTGATTTCAAGAGGTATTTCCTGGAGTTCTGGTGAAGAACAGTGATCAGTGGAGTACAACTGGGTCTGTTGTAAGTTAGTAACTCACTGAAAACAATGGTGGATGTTTCGTGGATTAGCTGAAGTTAGACATTAACACCGTTGGATGCCGGCCGGCACAGTGGTCTAGAGGTCAAATGCTCGCGAAACGAGACCGATAAGTCCTGGGTTCGAATCTCGTGGATGCGCACTGCGGAGGAGTTCCAAAATAGGACGAAACAACCGTCCAATGCTTCCACGTTTTCCATAGTGGTTTAGCTTCAATTGAACCATGATCTCAACTATTAAAATGTATTTTATTCATTCATTTAAACAAACACATTTCGCAAAGACTAAAATCAACACTTATAATGTGATAATTTAGTGAAAATTTTTGACATTAAAATATGAAATTAGTAACTACTCAATTGTTATCATTTCAGTATGTAGTGCAAAAATTAATTGTTCAATAGTCAAAATAGATAAACAGATTAGAAAAGTGAACTTTAAAACAGCAAGAATTTAATTTAAAGCTAACGACACAACCCTTTATAATGATACTAAGTTGCATTATGTGTTAACAAGGAAATTAAAAGAACATATAGGATTATTATGAGATTTATATATCGCAATTATACTACTTAATAATGACTAATATCTATTGTTGCATAACCATTACACATATTACATTGACTGAGTGTAAGTACTTATAGTTCACATACCCAAAGTGACACTAGTCAGACAGCTATTGAGGACCAGGAAGCATTGGACAGCTGTCACATCCTGCTATGGAAATCCTTAGCAATAGGCAACAGCGATTTCGCCAAGGATCGGTCGAGCTCAGAAACCCCAGGTCTAACAGATAGCGTCCAAACCGTAAGATCATTGACGTGACAGTCAATGGTGGACAGTTTTAATTCTAATTAGTTTACTATATTACGCAATCATCATCCAATACCGTTAGTGAATAACTGTCTGAATATAAACTATCTACTTTCTTATTGACCGGCTCAATGGTTCGACCAGTTTTATATTGAATTTGTTACTTTCGTCTCTGCCTGTACGAAGTGTCGATTGTTGTTATTCACTTTATCACTTTCAATGTAATTTTGTAATCGAAATCAATTTTAATTTAGTCTGTGAAATTATACCATAAATATTCTGAGGTTAGACAGTTTTGCGATTTTGACCAACTACGAGTGCATGGTTATTACTGTTAATCAATCAATAATAATTCCATTAAATAAAATTAATTTAACTCATTCACCAGGTAATTGAACATGACCTAAATGGCCTGGTACGGCCGAGAGTGGAGAGAGTCAGATATTCCTCTCAAAATACTCTCACATGGACACGCGTATACAACCAATGCCAGCGAAGTCCTACTCACTGCCTTCTCGAGGTGAGGGTGTTGTCTACGAAATTGAGAGGACGAAAAGCGAATGTCCGGAGCTTTAACCGGGTTGGTGGATATGGAGGATCCACCTATAGGAGTAGGAAAACCCTTATTCCAAACATATGGTACACATAGGGTCCAGGATCCTAAGGAAACAAATGGCGTATGAACCAATTGTTGGTCACCGACTACCATCGGATTGCATCTCCTAATGTTGCATTGTGGATTAGACCTTTAGATCAAAGGCTCCGGTTGTGATCCTCTAAAAAACAACCTACTTCGGTTTGGGCAACTGAGCAGTATCACAGCCCCCACATAAATTGAATGATTTATGTAGTGCATATCTGTTTGGTGCCTTCTCGTACTACTGTTAATGTGTATAAATAAATGAATAATGAATACCACACGGCTGCCCAAACGGAGATAGATGGAGTGGGGTTTGAACCTAGGCTAAAAGTCGAACATCCTAACCACTAGGCAACCACTCACTCCATCCCTATTTGTGTACCAAATGTACTATGTTGGTAATTTTTGTTTTAAAATGTCGTCTTCAGATATGAAGAACTATTCTTATAATTATAAATAATGAAATTACAACTGTGAAAATAGTTTCCTGTATCTGAAGATTACAAGATGATCCCAATTATAGAGTAGGGCCCAGTGAGGAGGTCCATGCATTTGATACGGCTTAAATGAACAAACGGTGACTGGGGTGAGTGCTGCTGAAGAGTTCTATATTAGGATGAAGCAGCTATCCAGTCCTCATCCTAGTTTATAATGGCACTTCAGAATCAAGTTGTGTTTCCCCATCATCTGTCATACTGTACGACATCAAAAACAATCATTCGAAGTATAGGAAACAAACGCGTACTTCTTTACTAAATTGTAACACAAGGAGGCTGAAATTACACACAAACCAAGAATGCAATTAATATTATATTCATAAAACATTTCACAAGATAAACATTATTAGTCTTTTTTCGAAAATTACCTTCACAGCATATTCATAAAATGGTTGGCCCCAAATTAAGGTACTAGGTGGAAGTCGTGGGTTTAGTCTAGGTATCACTTGATCTAATCTATTCCATTGATCTCCATCAACAGTGCAATAAGTATCCTAAAACAATTACAAACGGAATAAATATACACAACTAATCTTAGAATGTAAATGATATGATAATATATTAATAGTGATATGTATATAATAAAACAATCAAAGTGTAAGGATGGGGATTTGTGAGAATTTCCCAGTTTAAGTTCGATTTTTATTATAGATATCAACTGTTGAGGTTGATAAGTCTGGTACTTAAACGCTTCATTATAAATTTCTAGCTGCTTCCTATTTTCCCAACAATACTTCTATTGTTGAAGTCCAAACGGGAGAGAGGTGAAATGTAGATGCTCTCATTCCAAGATTGAGTTATGTACAGAAACCAAGAGTATTTGCAGATTTATGGGTGCACCTGGTATTTTGAAAGATTCTCGAAATGATGAATTTAGTAGCAAAAATGTTAATTATCCAATCAGTGTAGCATAAAATTCATTGCCATTCTAGAAGTTCATGAAGTCTTCATATGACACAGATTGATCAAAGTACTTTTAGCTTTTCCCCCAGATTATGAACCCTATTTTGAAGAATTTTCAACGGCTAACAGAAAGATTAATAACTTAGAAGACCGAGGTAATTTACACATCATACTTTGGGACCGTATCTTTGCAGTGCACAATTCATGACCTCTCATTAGGTCGAACCCAAGAGTCTTAGATCTTCCGATGAAAACAATACTTTAAGAAAACTGAACTGGAATCTAACAGTCTAATTCAACCAATTCACGATATAATGAAATATTTAACCAAGATTACGGAATTATTTTATTACTCCCAGATGTAGTTATACAACCCTCTTCCATCACAGTTTCTTATCAGAACTTTGAAACCTAGCCAGTAGTACGTATAGGTTCAATAAATAAGATCCAAAATGATGAATATGAACTTATTTTTATATCCTTTTATGAATATTTCTGAATGATCAGGTATACCTCTGTTTAATGTAAACTTTGAAAAAAAAACCGAAATACTGTGTAGTAAATAGTAGTTGAGACAGGTATATTCAATTTACCTACCGTAACTGCAGATCCATGTGAATAAATGAACATTGTTTGAGCTGGTTCAGAAGTTGATGTAATCGACGGATTACCGCATACTAAAGCAATTCGACTATGATATAAAATATCTAAACTATTTAAATTTGCATTAGTGAATGGTGTAAGACGTATATTTGCACGATATTCTGATGGTAACGTATTGAGTGATGTGAAATTTTCGCTATCCTATAAAGAAACAAGAAGTAGACGTTAATATACTAACGGATAACATATTTTATATAGTATCGTAAAAGTAAATAGTTTAAGTCACTTTTCTACAATTCAGCGATCATATCATGTGATTGACAAATGTATAAGTAACTGATTCGAATACGGTTTCGCTTACTTCGGTTTACACACGCTGATAGTATCATTAGTTCATACGGGAGAAGTATAATTCCCATGCAAATAATACATGCATCTGTAGGCTTTTAGTGAGATGTATTATTCTATTAAATTAATATAGTTACAATCTTTCTTAAGTCTATTGTGATGATGAAATTTAACTGTTTTGAAGGTTCGACCGAGCCTACTTGACTAAAAATCTATCCACTAAGATCCTATCATGTTAAAAACATTTAAACAAATGTAGAAGAAGAAGAAACACAGAAAATCTTAAGTTCTAAAGTGAAGTAGTGTTGATAACTATATCACGTTGTATAGGTAGAGAAGGAATACGCACAGATAAATAATGCCTCTAGAGACCATGCCTACCCACATACAAAGGGGGGAAGTTACAAAAGATCGACTAGAATAGCAACAAAAATTGATCGCCTCACAGATTCCTGGCTTAAGCTGTCTAGAAAAATGATGAGTGTTCACTTTCTCAATACTGACCTCTCCGAACAATTAATTGTCTATTTAACGGCATTATCGTTGAACGTGCCAATTATTGATGGGGTAATTTCGACTTTGGACGTGACACTTGTTGTTTATAGTTTTATCTTTACTCAACTGACCTGACTGGATGATATCATAAGATGTCAAAGAAACAATTTTATTCTATTCATTCCGATAATTGAACATTCAAAATATTAATAAAGGACTATAATTCTTAGAAGTTAAGAATAATCTCGAGAATAGATAGAATTAAACAACCCTATCATTTAACAAAACATAAAATCATCTTGGTGAGTTATAAAGTTATATGTATTGGGATGTGATTCATCATGACACTGGTGAGTATTGTGAAAGCAAGAAACTGAAGAAAAAAGAGATCAGAACAAACATGAACTGTCCAATAATAACTTACACCTAATAAACGACGAATAATTGGTGAACGATTAGCGGATAATAAAGGCCAAGGGACAGGTCGACGTTCTGTTATTGGAATCTTCAAAAACAAAAGTCAGTCAATCATAGAGAATGAGAGAAAAGTTATGTAACAATAACAACAAACAGTTGATATACATCTTAATACAGGTTACATGAACTATATCACTTTTCATTAAATAGGGACTGGTTTTACTATCGAAACTACCGATATTTAAAAAAAGGTGAAACGAGCTTCTAACCTGTGTTGTGGTTTCGTTGAGAATAGATAAATAATGAAGCTCTGATGAACAACAGAAGCTATTTTTGGAAACATCACTTAATTCAAAGTTTGTAAAAATATTAACATTCAATCCTGTCACTAGGTTATTTCATAGACTATAAGCTTTAGTTTGATGCATGATTTACTACCATACTCTTTCCTATTTCAAAGCTATTATAACCTTTGGTACTCCATTTTTCCACCCTAACCCCCCCCCACAATTTGGACATAATTGTATTTTCTTATTGTTTGTGCGTCGAGGTTGTGTTGGTCTACTAGTTATTTACGTATCTTTTTACATGAATCTCAATCAGGGATAAATCGAGAAGTGAATCAGTTGACTCGTTCTCTCTCTCTCGTTTTCATCTCTCTACCTAAGGCCATTAGTCTATTGTGCCAAGATCTTAATCTAGATAGAGACAATTTCTCTCCTGTATATTATTGGGTAAACAGATCAAGGACGTAACAGTTCTATGATCTGATTAAAAACAATAATTCAGTGAACGGTTTTATAGTCAAAAGGTCGAACGATTAGTGCTACAACAAAAGTATACATACAAGTGTATGGACTGATTCTGACAGAGATATATGCGAAGTGATCTTGATCAGAACGACCACTTACTCGTTCACGAACTTCCCCCATACTTGTATCTCATCTAATGTGTAGACCTGAAACAAGATATGGTTCATTTGGGCTTTTAAACATATCGACCAGTAACCAACCCAATAACTGAAGGATGGAATAAATAGTGTTCGCAACTGAAACTCAATGATTAACACTGAGTTATTACTTAAACAATTGCTTTCATCATCAAACCAAAAAAAGTGATTACTCACATTGATATATGACGAAGGGCATCTGACAATACATTTTCCAACCTTCAAAGAGATATCAATTTTTCCGTAATTTTAAATATGCTTGCCCGACCAACGGTAACAACCAGGAAGCATATCTGAGATAGATAACTTGAAAGATAGTCTTCTTGATCATTTGGTAAACACCAATTGAAGACCCACTAAAAGTTATGGGGATAATGGAAAATAATTTCAATCCTTTAATGAGAACTTGGTTTTCATATTGATGATTTCATCTTTTCATAGTAATGTGTCGTGACAAATTGAACCGATGCGTATGTGTTCCAGGTCCTATGTTGTCAATGTCTGAATCACTAAGATAGAGATGTGATTAAGTTGCTTTATATCAATGAAGCGTCTAATATAAATCTCCCTAAAATGTCTAACAATTTGGCGTACTTAGCTCGCATCAAGTTCAAATTAACTAACAGTTCTTAAAGTATCAATAAACACTATATGATGAAATCCATGAAGATTGTGAAACACGAACAAGGAACACAACAACAACAACAACAAACAAGCAAACAAAAAGATTAAACACATGAACCAACACAATTACCTTCCATTTTTCTAAACATGTTCTATACAATTCATCTTGTCTTTTTTCAACAAGACTGTGGTCTTGAGAGAATGCTAATAGTTTTGACAAAGCGATACATTGATGTTTAGCAAAACTAAAGGGAAGACGAAAAGAAAACAAGAGACATTCAGTCGAACATTTGACTTAAAATACACTAAAGCAATTAATTTTACTAAGAAATTAGTTTTTCATATCAATCTGTCATTAGCAACAAAGAACCTGGAATACATGTGCACCAAATTAAGTTGCTAAATCATATTAGTAGCAGACTTTAAGGAATAAACAGTACGAAAAAATTAAGAACTTAAAACCTAAGAGAAGATAAACAATGAATGCATCTAAATCACTACGACAGGTTGTAAGCCGTATTATTCAGTAAAACCATATCATCGATTACAGAGCCCTTAATATGATTAATATATCTAGCCATTACCGAGAGGGGAAATGAGGGTATTACAACGGGTTATGACACATCGATTCAATAATATCTATTTCTTTGCATAATCTTGAAACCATCTGATAAGTCTTGTCGATCGAACGCTATATTCGTTTTCCTAAGCTATTCTGGTAACCCGCAGTCTAGAACTACACAGCGACTTGAATACCAGAGAGAAGACACAAGTATGAGAGAAAAGTACTTTATCCCAAGGTTTCTTTTTGTACAGAAAATCATAGGTATTTATAGATGTTGACGTCTGTTAAATCAACATCATATTTCAGCCAATCCGTCAACGACATATTATGCCACCAACCAATAGTAGCACGCCACGTTGGAATTCTAGAACGTTACATCATACTCTGATTGGCTAGGACCCTTCGGCTCCTTTTGGGCTTCTGGAGGCTCCGTTGAAGTTCTCCGGAAGCCGACTCAACACCATCCTACAGTTGCATTAAGCTTAACAGGAAGCAAACTAAATGAAGTTTCTTAAAGTATTTATGCAGAAACTACCAGTTCAATCTATCTCAGCTTCTCAAGACAGTTCCGATATAATGACAAGGCAGCTGAAGGAATAAACTTCTGATAACTTCTCCGAATTTTTCGATTAATGAAAACAAAAATAGAACATGTGCATTATCAGAAATAAATCATTTTTTCAAAGTGTTTATCTCTTATTTAAACACATAAATATTGGTACAAAGAGGCACCAAATACATATGCGAAACACTTCGTCATTTGATTTGTGTGAGGGCCAGGATATTGCACGGGTTCCCAGGCCGAAGCAGGTGGTTTTCTTAAAAGACCACTCCCCGAGCTTTTGATCTAGAGGTCTAATCCACAACGCAGTGAAGCAATGTCAGGAGATGCAATCTCATGTTAGCCGGTGAACATCATTAGGTTTATACGCCATTTGTTTCCTTAAGATCCTGGAGTCCATGTGCACGACTGGTTTGAATTTAGGGTTTTCAAACTCCTCTAAGTGTATCCTCCGTATCCACGAACACCAACGTGGTTAAAGCACCGGATATTCGTTTTCCGTCCTCTGGAATTCGTAAACAACACCCTCACCTCGAGAAGGCAGTGAGTAGGACATCGTTGTCAGTTTCTGTATACGCATATCCGTGTGAGAGCATTTTGAGAGGAATATCTAACTCTCCCTACCATCGGCCGTACCAGAGCATAAGATTGATCCAGCATAAATTTTGCAAAACTATATTTTCGCTACTTAAATTTACTATTAAACATACAACGGACAACAGTGAACGGTATCGTAAATAGACTTATTAAATAGACAAATAAGAACAAACTTGTATGTAGTTTCCGGTAAGGAAAGCATGCAAAAAATATCACAACTTACTCTTCATTCATCCCCTGAATAAATTGCATAAATTTTTCATCTTGTTCAATTATTTTAGTGTGACATATTCTTAATACATCCAATTTTGGATTGATTGACGATGATGATGACGACACTGATTGGTTTGTTTTAATTTGATTTAACTTTTCATTAACTTGTAAAAAATGATTGATCACTAGACCAAGTGAACCAGATTGTTTCATATCGGTTAGAATGCCAAACTTCTTACTGGCTTCCACATCATCAACAACAATACCATTTGTGGTGGTTGTTTGTTGTTGTTGACCTGGAAATTTACGTGTCTTCTGTCGGAAACTTGACTTTTGATCAGTGGAATCCGAATGACTTGTCATGGATGATGATGATGATGATTTGGGAGCAGGTACACAACCAGCCATTGTGTTTAAAGATGATCGTAAATTTTTGCATACTAAATAACTTGATGGTTAGAAGAGAAAGCAACAACAATCACCGATAAAATGAACAGTTCGATAAATAATATATCAAATTATATAATAATATAACCATCTACCACATCTACCAAGAAATGGGAAATTAGGAAGTCATACAATGTCAACATTATTGTCACTTAATAGTTTTTATCAAATAACTATTACAGATTATAGTGACCAAATTATGATGTGACATTAGTCCATGAAGTTAATCACCATTGGGTTGAGAGTTGTACTGAATGACGTAAGCCTTCTGATTAGAGTGATCTTATAGTTGGATGCCTAAAGATGATGCGTCTAGCAACAAAAATCGATTTCAGTTACCAAGATCTATCCATTCTTTGTACTTTGGATAAACTATGAATTTGATTATTATCTCATACTTTCCACCATCCAATTTTATGCTATTCCTTTATTATCTATGTAACAAACGTTGACCCTAATGATGCTGACTCAATCAAGCTATATTGACTGAAACACATGTTCCTTTAGTTTCTACCACACAATGAAGGTTGATTGGAGAGTGGTATGACTAGGGCAACAAACTCATGATCTGAGCAGTAAGTCGCGCTGCAGAACGTACACAGATGTGACTGCAGGAAGGTGGTTTTCTCAGACAACCAACAACTACAGCCATATTACCCTAGCATAACCGGAGGAGAGAGTTTAAAAAGGTAGACTCCAGAAATACCAGACATCACCTTGTCTCACAGATAAGGACCCTAATGATAAGGCCTTAGAAGTACGGAGCTAACATAACTAAAACTATTCACATAAAATTTGTCTGTAAATAGCCTTAAGCAGTCATCCGTTTGATTTTACGAGTCACACTCTCAAGTCGTCAAGACCATCCTCTAACTCAGAATCGCTTACAAGAACCCCAAGAAGTATAGTTTTCTAAACACATTTTAGGAATTTCACCCAAAAATATTCATTGATTAAAAGTAATTTTCAGTATTGTTTTTGGCTTTTTGGAGAATTACCCCAAAAATTAAACATGAATACTAACAGTTTATATTCATTTGTAAAGGCGTTTATTTTCTAATTGTCAGTATTGACAACTGAAACTGGTCAGTTTCTATTGATATACATGTCTTGAGCGGATTGCTAATAGAGAAACTCATCAATCACAGTCTATAATATCAACAATTGTAAAATACAAATCTTTACGAACTAAACCTGTACCCGTCACAAAAGCGAATGACTGCTATCTGAACTCAATAGCTCAACCGATTGTGTGTTGATGTTTGAAGTGAAAGGTATTGGGTTCAAGTCCAACTGTAATCATCATCAACACTGAAATGAAAGTATATTCAACTGATGAATCCTGGAAATGAGACGAAACTCGTATTCTGGATTCTACTGTTAGATATAACTTAAATTAAATAAGAAAAATTTATACTTAGCAAACAGGAACAAGCAAAACTCAATGGAATGAAACAAAATATAAACTAACCGTTCCGAATTAGCTGGTCGACTAGTTACAGGTTTTACAATGAAAATCTCTTCAAATAAATAACCCATCAAATAAATTATACCAATTGTGAATTCAGTGAATGTATCAAATAATTTTGTTAAAAAATGTCCACCTAAATTTGTCAATGATTTTAAAAAGAACAAATACAAATATATAATTCATATCAGAGGAGTTTTGGTGAATATTATAGTGATATCAATAGTTGAGATCATGAGTCAGTGGAAGCTAGACCACCATGGAAAACCTAGAAGCACTGGACGGTCATTTCGTCCCATTTTAGGACTCCTCAGCGTAGATTGGCTATAGTTAGACATGAACACTGTTGGATGCCGACTCAGTAGTCTAGTGGTTAAGCGTTCGCGCGCCAGACTGATAGATCCTGGATTCCAATATTGCGAGGCAGGATCATGGGTGAGCACTGCAGAGGATTCTCACAATAGGACCAAACGGCCATCCAGTGCTTCCAGGTTTCCCATGGTGGTCTAGCTTCAATCGACTCATAACCTCAACTATTGAAAATATATAATTATTTAATATTACAATCAATTGTTAATCAATTTGGAAATGAAAAAAGATTTGTAACTGAGGTGGATGCATCCACTGGCGACCTGCGTGAATATCTGAGCTACCAGTTCCTCCCTACTATCTTGATATTTCAACAAATTATCTGTTTTCTTGTTTGTTTTAACAAATCATTATGCCTATTAGTATCAAAACCTATTCAGGTGTGTTTGTGAAATGTTTATAACCTTTCACTGTATAAGTTACAAAAATGTACAATCGAAGATCAGTCAGTCAGTCAGTAACAACGTAGAACTTCGTACGTACGTACATCAGTTTGAGTTGCCATACCACATTAACACAGAGATACCATTGTCGATTCAAATCCCGTAGTGGTAGAGGTAGTAAAAGTATAAGCAGTAATCGGAAAGATTAGGGTTTGGAGATGTTATTTAAAGAGTATAATCCAGTGAAATAAATTTGGAAAGAGGAAAAAAGGGACATGAAGAATTCAGAAGATTAGAATTTGAGAGAACACAGAGAGTGGATGCACCTGCGCCATTGCAAACGATTTTGAGCCATGTCATTCAGGGTCTCTAACCATCGGTTGCTATCATCTCGCGGTCCCCAACCAGGTAGTCTACACCTACCAACATGACTCAGTTCACTTGTCAGTGACTTCATGGACTTGTGCCATGTTTTGGTTTGGCCGCCCCTAGCTTTCTTCCAACCTACTCCTATACCACTGAACATAGCACGTCGAGGCAGTCGGTCGTTGGGCATACGTAACACGTGTCCCAGCCATCTCAACTGATGAAGTTTCACTACGTCATCAATTGATTTGCCATCCTTACCTAGTACCCGTTTTCTAACAACTGTGTTACTTAATCAATGGTCCCATGATATACGAGCAATGTTTCGAAGACACCTATGATCAAATACTAGTAGCCTACGGATATCCTCTACTCTTACCGGCCATGTTTCACTGCCATAAAGTAGGACGGAACGAACTGCTGCACAGTAAACACGTCCTTTGGTTGATAGACGGATATCTCGCCTACGCCATAAATGACGCAAGTTGGCAAAAGCTAGTCGAGCCTTCTGTATCCGTGCTGAGATTTCGCCACACACCAGACCACAAGGGCTGATCAGACTTCCAAGATAAGTGAAGCGGTCGACACACTCAACTACTTCACTCCCTATCACTAGTTCGGGTGTCGATGTAACCCAATCCTGGGAGTGTGACCGCAGAGCCCAAGGGACAACTGCTTGAGGCCGGTCGCGCACGGCCTTTTTGTGGAAGATTTTTGACGTGTTAGCTCCGTTCTTCAAAGGGCCTTACCGCCGGAGACGGAAATCCGTGAGGTAAGGTGAGGTGTGACATTTTTAGGGTCGACCTTTTCTAACCCCACCCCTCCTTGTGGGAAGGCAGCATCGCCGCAGATGCTGGATGTCCGAGGGAAACACCTTACTGCTGTCACACCCCTCTACAGTCAGCAGTACGACTTCGCCCTCAGACCTTGAGTTGCTGCTTTTAGTCTTACCGTTCACCAATCGACCTGCCTGGCATGGTAGAACCTGCAGGAACATATGTTCCAGCCAATATAGCTCGGTTGGGTCATCACGATAGGCAAGCCCGACCACCGCGTCAAGGTAGCAGCTTCGATCGGGACAATCGAAGATATCGTAATTACTGGCAATATTGACAGAAAAAGAATGAACATTATTCAGATACCCATTTCTGAAATTCTAACATCTAACTGTCGATCACTTAATACTTATCGTCAGGATGAATCAAGAATTAAGAAAAGGAAACTCGCTGAAATACTGCGATGAGAATTCTATATTGTACCGAAAATACGGTACTGAATAAAGCAAATTTAATAATAATAATAATAATAATAATAATAATAATAATAATAATAATAATAATAATAATAATAATAATAATAGTAATATCACAGATTGAAATCATGAGTCAATTGAGGGTTGAGAGCTCACTGAAGACAATGGTATACGGTGGAGCAACTTCGTGGATTGGTTGGAGTTAGACATTAACACCATTGGATGCCGGCTCAGTGATCTAGTTGGTTAAGCGCTTGGCGCGAGACTGATAGGTCCTGGATTCGAATCTCGTGGAGTGCGGAATCGTGGATGCGCACTGCTGAGAAGTCACATACTACGACGAAACGGCCGTCCAGTGCTTTCATGTTTTCCATAGTGGCCTAGCTTCCATTGACTCATGATTTCAATCTGTGGAATTTCTAAAATCTCCACAAACCCCTTCTGATAATAATAATAATAATAATAATAATAATAATAATAATGCTTTTGATTGTGTTATATACTCTAAGTTCAAATTAATTTAATCATGAAGCTTTCATCATCGATACAGACCTATCTGTTCATCAACGTATACGGAAAAGTGTCAATCAATCACGTAACTAAAGACCAATGAAACAAAAAAAGTGCTGAATGGGAGTATAGTGACAAAAACTCCCAAAACAACCATTCACAGATAAACTCATCAGAATAGGCTGAATAAGAGCTTGTTGGTTAATTAAAATAACTAGATTGTACCTGAAGTAAGCTCCGATAATGTTGTCTAGAAAGATAATGAAAAATTCACAATTATACTACTACCTAGCTCAGAGCAAGGAACCTCATGAAAATTTAAAAGGTAGACTCAATATTCAAGAATCCCATCACATTAAGCAATTCAAACATTTATTACGTACGACTACTCATCCCATCCAACTGTTCGGCATAAAAACCAGTTGGGAAGAAATACACAGGATGATTATATCAAGACATAATGATAGTTTGTGAAGTAATTGATTATTTCAATAGCTGAGATCGTGAGTCCATTCAAACTAGATCATCATGGAAAACCTAGAAGCACTGGACGACTGTCTCGTCATATTGTAAGACTCCTCAGCAGTGTGCACCCACGACCCCGCATCGCGAAATTTGAAACCAGGACCCGCCAGTCTCACGCGCGAGCGCTTAACCACAAGACCACTGAGCCGGTCGGCTTCCAACGTGGTAATGTCTAACTTTAACTAGTCCACAAAGTTGAGACACCCATGGTTGAGCGCTCGTGCGCAAGACTGATAGGTCCTAGATTCGAATCTCGCGAGGCGGGATCGTGGGTGCACACTGCTGAAGAGTCCCACGGTAGGATGAGACGGCGGTCCAATGCTTCTAGGTTTTCCATAGTGGTCTAGCTTCCATTGACTCATGATCTCAACAATTAAAATTACTATAATATCCACAAAACCCCTCCCTCTATTAATTGATTATTCTTAGACGATTTCTTCTCATCTCTTTTACATATGGAAAATAATCCACTACCATTATAAAGCTTTTTAGTTGTTTTCTCTTCATATACGTTTGGTTTCAATTTTGCTGTACTAAACCAACACACGCATTTATTACAGGTTTTAGCTTGTTTAAGTCAGTCCGTCAGTAAGTCAGCATTCACATAATCAAAATAACTGTAAAAATAAAACAATGTCTAAGGCGTTTGAAATATCGATGACATAGATTGGTAAAATTTAGTGATATATCAATGCATAGATGTTAGATGATTGAAGATAATCAGAGGGAGACTCTGAGGTTAGATTTCATGCTAATTGACACTTAGTGCCAAAGCGTACCTGCGGTGTTGTACATATATAAACGAAGTTATGAAACAGACGAATTACAAGCAAAAAGAGATTTCACAATATACACCTACCTACCTGGTCTAAGGTTGATTAATGCACATAAACACTGACATAAGTACAATTGCTTAGACATAACCTCTTGAAGATTATACTGACTAGATACATCGAAACCCTGAAGCAAAAAAGAAGAAACAATGATCTTACAGGTTATTTCAGACTGGACGAGTAATATAAGCAATGCTTATTCATTTTGTATTTTCTTGAGGCATAAAAAGTTTACTTGCAAAGTCTAGTTTAACCTCTTGTATGTCGTTGCTATAGTTGACGTTTCATCGAGCAATAGTTGTTCATTCTAACTAGTTACGTTAGGTCCACTTTGTAAAAGTGGGATAGAATCGGTATTCTTAGCAGCAGACAATTCACAACACTTGTTGATGTGAAAATTTTTATTTTATATGAACTATGGAGAGCAAATATTCAGATTACATGGGACGAATATCTGCAATTGCAATGTGACAATAACTGTATTCACACTAAAGTAGGCAATAGAGCATCTTCGTATCTTCGATGCGTAATCTTTCCTATTAACACTGATACCTGTTACAATCTCTGTTATTGTGGGATTTTGTCTGACAACTTCATTTCTCTGTGCTAATGGAGTATGATAACTTGAACCGATATACATATGTACAGGTTCTCCGTTGTGACTGATTGATCACTTGAAATATGAAATGAAGTCACACAGAGTAAATTACATAATGATTACAAGAACTAACTCATTTGCCAAGTATAATTTCATGAATTCAGCCTTAAATTACCCATCCCTGTTTGAAGGCTATTGGTATTACATTCCTAACTAAATCAAAATGGGGCTCAAACCTAAGATCTACGACTAGTGATTGGAAGCCTTCACCAAAAAAGTAACTCCACATGTAATAATAAACTGGAATGTTGACTAATGGTTTCGTGAGTAAGACTATAATCTTAGATTCTGTTAATTACTGGGAAAGATAAATCATACAAACTTTCTAAAATGTAGTAAATCCCATGCACCAAGTTTAAAACTTTCTCTTTTGAGAAAATTCCAATGTCAAACTAAAAAGTTAGGTAGTAAACAGATAAACATATAAGAAAACTTTTTGAACAAGATTTGAAATACACTATCGTCATCACAAAGGAATTTATCACTGAACTAACTCCATCTGCCATTAGAATATGTACACCAGCATTATTTGTACTACGACCAATAAGTGATGCGAATGACGCTAAATTCGACCATTTTGTAACATCCCCATCACGTCCTGGTCCATAATGTGCCATAAAAGCTTCTTTTGGACCAGCCAAGAAATCATTTTCACGAAAATCACAATGACCGGTTAATGTTAAACCAAATCCTTTAGCAGACAGTAATGGTTGTTGTTTCTCTGAAGTAGTACTAGTATTATTAGTAGGACTGTTATGATTGACAGATTCAGTAGTATCATCTAGTAGTTTATCATTGATATTGGAATGATGATTAGGACTGAGTGTATTGTTAAGCCGTTTCGATTCACTTGATGAGTGAATATGATATGGAGCATTACATCGTCGCCATAAAGTATATTCTGAGAAACCTCCAGGACCAGCACATATATCAGCAAAATATAATACATCCTGTGTAAAATGGAAAGAATGACGATAAGAGAAAATTCATAATTTACAGTAAATATTTGTCGTGTTCAACGTGCAATTTAAAGATAATTAAAGGGGAGAAGTGCAATACTAACAAAATTATAGTTTGTTTTATGGAACTTACTGAATTCTAATTGCCCCCAAATACCCTTGAATCGCGTTAGTCAATAACGGAATTAAATAAGTCGAATAACGAGAATTGCCCTGGTACGGCCGAGATGCTCTCACACAACCACGCCCATACAGCCTCTGCTAGGGAAGTCCTACTCATTGCCTTCTCACACTACGGGTGTTGTTTACGAAATTGAGAGGACGAAAAGCGAATGTCCGGCACTTTAACCGGGTTCGTGGACACGGAGAGTCCACCTATGGGAGTTGGAAAACCCTCATTCCACACCAATGGCGCACATGGGCTCCAGCATCCTGAAGGAACAAATGGCGTATGAACCAATCGTTAGTCACCGGCTACCATGGGACTGCATCTCCTTACGATGCTCCACTGCCTTGTGGATCAGACCTTCAGGTCGAAGGCTCGGGGTGTGGCCCCCTAAGAAAACCACCTGCTTCGGCCTGGGCACCTGGGCAGTAACAGCCCACACACAAATAAAATAAAAATGACGATATTTACTGAAAATTCTATTTACGCTTCGACATTCATACTTTGTTAATATAACATATTCACTGTTATATCCTAGTTACTCGTAATTTAATCTTCACTGGGATATAACATTCACCAAAGTTGTACTTATGATATAAAACTAGAACACATTCGTTTATTATTTGACAACTACCTAAATAAGTGATTAATTTGAAATAGGGAGACACTTTAATTGTATGTACTAGGTCGAACCACATTTGTTGAGAAAAAACATTACGTCTCAGTGTTTCACATTTCTCAAAGGCAATCAGTTGACAAAAGACACTGTCAGATAGTATCATCTGCTGAGGTCTGATCTTTATCTAATCGAATTTAGGTGGAATTTTGTTTTCTGAGCTGAAGTTTGTGCTGATGATGTCGTTCAGAAGAAAGCTGCACGACCAAACCATCCAGCTCAGAGAAAAAAATAAACCTAAATCACCCACCTAAGCTACAATTCTTCGCCATCTCAAAAAAGGTCGAATTCTATACTACTACACTGGTTGCACATGGTAGCTAGCGAACAGAGCGTGCCAGTTTCTACATTGATTCAACGATTTTTTGTTGTTGTTGAAAATATGGTTTATGATAAGTGTTGTTGCAAAAAGATTACACGCATTACATTAGAATAAATGTACTTCCTTGTATTCAGTGAATAACAATTAAAAAAAGGTATAGGATGGAGAAAAGGTTTTTATAAAACTACTTTACTGATTTTAACTAGAGCAATGTTCTTTCAGAACAGCTGAAAGATTATCTTCAACATGTATGATAAAAATGTTTAAAGGGCAAAAATAAGTAATAGGATTAGATTCCAAATACAAACTCGTACTTTCCAGTGCTTTTCAACACGTTCTGTGGTATTTGCAAATGGGTGAGCACTCAAATTAGGAAGAACAAAGTGGAAACACTTGTAAGTATATTATATTTTTAACTAAAATTTGGGGCGTGTTAGTGAATAATATAATTCCGAGGGAAATTTGAATATGGCATTTCCAGATAAGCCATTATGGAACTCTCAAAGTACTATAAAATCATGTGAAAAGTTTGTTCGACAGTTCGTTTCATAATTCTGTTGTTAACACTGAGTACCAAACCTATCATTTTAGTCGACAAGTTAACGTTATTAGATTACAATGCTATAATCAAGTTTGAAAAAGTTTTTATTTCGAATGTGACTGGTCATAAACTCCCTATTCTCGAATGTTGTAACTTGCTGACCAAAGATGATAACTGTTAAATTATAACCTATGAATTTTTGGTTGCTGATTACGGACTATTTATCCTGGGGCTAGAGAATTTAAGAATGCCTCAAGTATAACTCTTCCTACTGATCAATTTAGATAGTTCTGATAAAGTGTTTGATAACGTGTTGACTACAAAAGTGAAGTGCGAAGATTTAAGATAATTGAAGTGAGTATTCCTTATGCATCTCTTGTTTTAATATAATGGGAATTTTTTCTGTGGTTACATAAAGCCCGACATTTGCATAAACTGTGTGCTAGCTAATAATCTCTTTGTTTATTAATACGCCCCAAACCCAAGTTAAAAACATAATATACTTACAAGTGTGTCCACTGTGTTATTCCTAATTTGAGCGCTGGTCCATTTGAGACTACCAGAGTATTTGTTGAACAGTACTGGAAATTACGAGTTAATATTGCTAAATATTGATGATCTGCAATTTTACCCTCATCTGATTTTCAGCTAGCCGATAAATAACTTTACACATCCATTGTATTTCATATGTATATAGTAGGTTTAATTTCGTGATTTATATATCCACAGTGTTTAGCTATTCTTTTGTCCCCAAACATTTACATTAGGCCAGATATTAGGGATCCGTCTGGTGGAAAAAGTAACCACTTCAATTATTTTAATGAAAAATTTCTTTGATCGTTTCATTATAAAAGGGACAGAATGAAACATTAAACGATTTTGACAGTTCGATCAAGTATATACGGTGATACAGGATATAGATAAGCCCAAAACACATTACAATACTAGTTCGTTTAAATCAAACAATTCAGTTGAAGTTGAAGAAAGTCATAATTACCGTTACAACAATATACTTATCAGATAACCAGTTAAATAACTTTGTACTCTTCTAACTTTAAAGAACATGTGATTATATAATACATGAACATGCTGGGGTCTGCTGGGATCACCGGGTAGGTAATAGTGAGGTTAGACGCAGGGTATTAGGGAATGATGGTAAATCAGTTGATGAGGTTATGAATCTTCATCGACTGAGATGGTTGGGCCACGTGTTACGTATGCCTGAACACCGATTACCACGACGTGCAATGCTATCCAGTATTGGAAATGGTTGGAAGAAAGTTAGGGGCGGCCAAACCAAAACGTGGCATCAGTGCTTGAAGTCACTAACTTCTAGTCTGAGCCATGTTGGTAGATGCAGACTACTTGGTTGGGGTCCGCGTGACTATCGTAACCAATGGTTGGAGACTCTTGGTGACATGGCTCAGAATCGATCACAATGGCGTCGGTGTATACACTCCCTGTCTTCCCTTAAACTAAGAGATTAAAGTCACTTCATATCTTTCTTTCTACGAACCAATTCTTTCTTCTTGTACTATATCTCTATATGCAATCTTTCTCTTATATATTACCACCTTTGACCTAACCACTGCTATGAATCCGGTGTTCATCTTGTTGTGCTGATGCGGTATGGCAACCTGGATCGATGCACATATGTGCCTGGTCCTACGTTGTAGCTGACTGACTGACTGACAAGGTAAACCCATAAATACTAAATCTTACCATATACAAAACTAAGACATTTATCATACAAGATTGAGTAGTAGGAGGTTTATGTTTAATTTAATTCACAAATGAAAAATGATATGATAAACAAGTTAATGAAAATATCAGATGGGTTTTTGTGGAGATTGTAGTAATTTCAATGGTTAAGATCATGAGTCAATTGAAGCTAGATCACCATGGAAAACCTGGAAGCACTGGACGGCCAGTGCTTCCAAGTTAATGAAAGTCAAACAGAAGCTTATATATGAGTTCACGATAAAAATAAATGCACATATATATAAACTGAAGCTACAGAAAACAACCTCCAAATAATCACATTGTCACTTATTCTTTCCACCTAACCATTCCCAATGTGAGAAGAATTATTTGAAGAAATATAACAGTGAAATAAACATGAACGCTTTTCTTTCATTTAACTTTTAAAAAAACGCACTTACATCTTTTGGAGCAGCAGTTGTGAACATTCCATTAAAGATTGAATCAATGTTGGCCATTTTCATTGCAGCTCTAAAAGATTAATAATAGTGATAAGAATAACAATAATGATAATAATAAGTGTATATAATACCTAAATCTTAAGTACAGGAGAGAATACCTGTTCCATGATAACCGAATAGTTGAAATGATTCATTTTTTACTTCAACTTTTAAATGGTCAAATTCCATAATATTTCAATAATTCTCATTATTGCAAATGATTACAATGAAAACTGTTTAAGCTTAATCAATCAAATACCACTACAGAATATAGGAAATGTGGCTAGGATTAGAAATTAAGAAACCATTACAAACTGAATTAGATATCATTACTGTTGGAATGGATATCATTATTTATGAGAAGTATATAAATGTGTTGAAATGATTGAGGTGATTAACTAGTCATAATCAATACATAAAACTTGGCATAAATATGGGTTAGTCTAAGTTGCTACACTATATCAACCTGATGAGATTAAATTAACACAAGTTTAAAATGGTATAATATGTAGCATCAATGCTGTAAAAAAATATTGATGAAGTCAACAATTGTCATTTCAAATTTGACAGTTGATTGTCATCATTATTCTGTTGTTCAGCTTGGATTATTCGATGGAAAGGCGTAGAACCAATGAAGTATGTACATAAATGACTAGTGATTCTTACGCCTCCAAACGCCATGGTACGGTACAGTTAAGGATGGGGAGGGTCAAATGCTCTCACATGGACATACGTATACAGCAACTGACAATGATTTCCTACTCACTGCCTTCTCGAGGCGAGGGTGTTGTTTACGAATTCGAGAGGACGATAAACGAATATCCGGTGCTTTAACCACGTTGGTGTTCGTGGATACGGAGGATACACTTAGAGGAGTTTGAAAACCCTAAATTCAAACCAATTGTGCACATGGACTCCAGGATCTTAAGGAAACAAATGGCGTATGAACCCAATGATGTTCACCGGCTAACATGAGATTGCATCTCCTAACGTTGCTTCACTGCCTTGTGGATTAGACCTCTAGATCAAAAGCTCGGGGAGTGATCTTTTAAGAAAACCACCTGCTTCGGCCTGGGAACCCGTGCAATATCCTGGCCCTCACACAAATCAAATGACGAAGTGTTTCGCATATGTATTTGGTGCCTTTTTGTACCAAAACTTATGTGTTTAAGTAAATAAATAAATAATCATTCTAATATCTATGTTATTCCACCTATAACTGTGTCACTATTTATACGATGTGTACTCGATTGATTATATATTTACTATGGATCTTTGCACTGGGATTTTTGGAAATTAACCGTCAACTAACAAATCATAATAATATTGATTATGAAATGACAAATAAGAAAACTAATACATCATCATATTTACCTGTTCATAAAAATCCCCTTCTTTATCAATTCATATGGATTACAACGTTCATGACTTTTAGTGACATTCAATTTTGATAAATAATCCAACTGATTCTATATACAAGTAAGAAGACGAATAAGAAAGATGATTAGATTATCATCCTAAATGTAATACAAAGACAAAATAGGAAAAAAAAGATGTGCAGCCAAGTTAGACACAGTTTATGTAATCAAATGTCAGTTGCTGGATTTTGAATACGATTTTAACAACACCCTATAATAACTAACATGTGCTTACCAAGGACTAACTTTGAAATGTGATTCACGGAGTTATAGTGAGTTGTGACTAATAGAGTTCGAGTATGTCGGGGGTGAAATAAGTATCATCACTGACAATGAATGACTGTTGCGAAATATTACGAGTTATTTTGGAATTAGACATGTTGGCCACTGGATATCGACTCAGTAATCTAAAGGTTAAGTACTCGTAGTTAAACCTGAAGGTTCTGAGTTCTATCCTTAATGGCGGACTCATGAATACTCACTACTAAGTAATCCCACAGTGGGATTAGACAGTTATCCAGAGCTTCCTTATTTCCAATGATTGTTTAACCGAAATCATTCCGCGATGTTAAATTTCAAATACAAACGAACCAACTCAAATCCGTAGAAAAGAACAAGATAATTCACTCAATTCTGAAATATCACCAGTAACCTAACCAGGGTTCGGTTACCGATATCCATTCAAGAGAGTGGGAGTCGTAACGCAATCACTCAGAAGAAATTAACTCAGATAATAAAATGTATTACTATTGAAACTCGAGATTCAGAAGTGAACAAAGAATAAATGCACTTGAACCCCCTGAGATCAATTTTAAACCACATTATCATTGATTACGATTGAGATGACGCCAACCAGAAGGTCTATACATCAACGCGGGGATTACTGAGACAGAATATTCTTGGACTTATCCCACTTTCCCGTTTGAATGCCCCCAATTTTCTCAAAACCTAGTTTTATACTAGTACTGGACATACAGTAAACTAAATGGACGATTAAAAATGTGTGTAAATGTCTCGAAAATAAACTAACAATCAAATATTCTACTATTTTTTAGAAAACATATATAATTATGTAAACTAGTTGAGAAACGTCAGCGAACCTTATAATTTAAAACTTCTTGAACAAGATTAATCGAGCAGAATTTATCTTCATTATCCAACTCTTCAATAGGTGGACCTAAAGCCTCCGGTTCATCGGGACTGATGATTAGAGAATTCAATTCCAATAAGGAATGAGTAGAACGTCCGCCTTCCATTGACCATGACCACGTACGATCTCCATCAGCTGTAGTATAATCATCATCGCAGCCTTCATGCCAGACTAAATTTGGATTGGAAGATTGATAGAGTTCGCCTGAGAATGATTCAATCTTTTTATCAGATGACGATGTTGTTCTTACTGAACCGAGACCACTTCTGCCTTTTTGTTTACTCATCGCAACCGGTTCAACTACACCGTGAGCATTAATACCCAATCCTTGACCATGTTCATAACCCATCTTTCGCTATTGACCCAAAAAAAGATTTTAAACAAGAGAAATTGTAGTAGGAAAGTTAAGCATTTATTTCTGTAATTTAAGTGAGTATATGAGCAGATTTTTTAATTAATTTACGATAAACAACAGTACCACTATAAGCATACATTTCATTTATTTTCAAACTTAACCCTTCTAAATATATAAATATCATTTTCTATTTATTAAGCTTGTCGTTTACCGTAATGTTGTAAGAGCGTAATACCGGCTAGTTAATTGTATGTTCTCTTATATTTAGAGGATTATCATATTTGAATAAGTGGTAATCAGTCATCTATCTTTATTTCATTTGTATACACATATCTAATGCTTTAAATCTTGTATTTCACGCATATAATTTAACTTAAATTAATTTGAGAAGTTTTGTCAAAGCGTCAGTGCTGCTTAATCTCACATGGGACACACACTCAATAACCAGACAGTCTGATCAACTAGATTTGAACCGAAATAAGTTATTTTTGGGGTAATATAATAAGTAGAGGCATATATTACAGTAGAGATGTACTAGATATTTCTTTATTCGCTGACCAATCAGGTCACTTCGGATTGACATATCAACTACATAAATAACACTATGTTAAAGCTCACGACGTTACTCGACCGATTCGAAGCTATTACCTATTGTTTGAAAGTTAAATATTCTTCGAACACTAAACTCCTTCACTAGATAACTTATAGTATTCTAATAATACTGAAACTCTCTAAAAAAAAGCATTACGTAGCCCACAGGGCACTTCAATATTTAAGAATGATGACAAAAACGTCCCGAATAAGTACGTCTTCAGCTAGAACTTACCATAATTTTCCAAGCTACATCGTCAAGTGGATCAGATAGCTGTAAAAAAAATAGACAAGATAAAACCTATTGAATGGCATGCTTTCAATTTAAATCTTTTTGTGCAATGAATATAATTTTATTTAGAATGTATTTTGCCTAACGATTGTCCGTCAGTTAGTTATAAGAGACAAAAGAATATGCATCAAGTAGACATCGACCCACAGTGATATTCACATCAGTACAGCGAAATGAACTTATTATTATTATTATTATTATTATTATTATTATTATTATTATTATTATTAGTAGTAGTAGTAGTAGTAGTAGTAGTAGTAGTAGTAGTAGTAGTAGTAGTAGTAGTAGTAGTAGTAGTAGTAGTAGTAGTAGTAGTAGTAGTAGTAGTAGTAGTAGTAGTAGTAGTAGTAGTAGTAGTAGTAGTAGTAGTAGTAGTAGTAGTAGTAGTAGTAGTAGTAGTAGTAGTAGTAGTAGTAGTAGTAGTAGTAGTAGTAGTAGTAGTAGTAGTAGTAGTAGTAGTAGTAGTAGTAGTAGTAGTAGTAGTAGTAGTAGTAGTAGTAGTAGTAGTAGTAGTAGTAGTAGTAGTAGTAGTAGTAGTAGTAGTAGTAGTAGTAGTAGTAGTAGTAGTAGTAGTAGTAGTAGTAGTAGTAGTAGTAGTAGTAGTAGTAGTAGTAGTAGTAGTAGTAGTAGTAGTAGTAGTAGTAGTAGTAGTAGTAGTAGTAGTAGTAGTAGTAGTAGTAGTAGTAGTAGTAGTAGTAGTAGTAGTAGTAGTAGTAGTAGTAGTAGTAGTAGTAGTAGTAGTAGTAGTAGTAGTAGTAGTAGTAGTAGTAGTAGTAGTAGTAGTAGTAGTAGTAGTAGTAGTAGTAGTAGTAGTAGTAGTAGTAGTAGTAGTAGTAGTAGTAGTAGTAGTAGTAGTAGTAGTAGTAGTAGTAGTAGTAGTAGTAGTAGTAGTAGTAGTAGTAGTAGTAGTAGTAGTAGTAGTAGTAGTAGTAGTAGTAGTAGTAGTAGTAGTAGTAGTAGTAGTAGTAGTAGTAGTAGTAGTAGTAGTAGTAGTAGTAGTAGTAGTAGTAGTAGTAGTAGTAGTAGTAGTAGTAGTAGTAGTAGTAGTAGTAGTAGTAGTAGTAGTAGTAGTAGTAGTAGTAGTAGTAGTAGTAGTAGTAGTAGTAGTAGTAGTAGTAGTAGTAGTAGTAGTAGTAGTAGTAGTAGTAGTAGTAGTAGTAGTAGTAGTAGTAGTAGTAGTAGTAGTAGTAGTAGTAGTAGTAGTAGTAGTAGTAGTAGTAGTAGTAGTAGTAGTAGTAGTAGTAGTAGTAGTAGTAGTAGTAGTAGTAGTAGTAGTAGTAGTAGTAGTAGTAGTAGTAGTAGTAGTAGTAGTAGTAGTAGTAGTAGTAGTAGTAGTAGTAGTAGTAGTAGTAGTAGTAGTAGTAGTAGTAGTAGTAGTAGTAGTAGTAGTAGTAGTAGTAGTAGTAGTAGTAGTAGTAGTAGTAGTAGTAGTAGTAGTAGTAGTAGTAGTAGTAGTAGTAGTAGTAGTAGTAGTAGTAGTAGTAGTAGTAGTAGTAGTAGTAGTAGTAGTAGTAGTAGTAGTAGTAGTAGTAGTAGTAGTAGTAGTAGTAGTAGTAGTAGTAGTAGTAGTAGTAGTAGTAGTAGTAGTAGTAGTAGTAGTAGTAGTAGTAGTAGTAGTAGTAGTAGTAGTAGTAGTAGTAGTAGTAGTAGTAGTAGTAGTAGTAGTAGTAGTAGTAGTAGTAGTAGTAGTAGTAGTAGTAGTAGTAGTAGTAGTAGTAGTAGTAGTAGTAGTAGTAGTAGTAGTAGTAGTAGTAGTAGTAGTAGTAGTAGTAGTAGTAGTAGTAGTAGTAGTAGTAGTAGTAGTAGTAGTAGTAGTAGTAGTAGTAGTAGTAGTAGTAGTAGTAGTAGTAGTAGTAGTAGTAGTAGTAGTAGTAGTAGTAGTAGTAGTAGTAGTAGTAGTAGTAGTAGTAGTAGTAGTAGTAGTAGTAGTAGTAGTAGTAGTAGTAGTAGTAGTAGTAGTAGTAGTAGTAGTAGTAGTAGTAGTAGTAGTAGTAGTAGTAGTAGTAGTAGTAGTAGTAGTAGTAGTAGTAGTAGTAGTAGTAGTAGTAGTAGTAGTAGTAGTAGTAGTAGTAGTAGTAGTAGTAGTAGTAGTAGTAGTAGTAGTAGTAGTAGTAGTAGTAGTAGTAGTAGTAGTAGTAGTAGTAGTAGTAGTAGTAGTAGTAGTAGTAGTAGTAGTAGTAGTAGTAGTAGTAGTAGTAGTAGTAGTAGTAGTAGTAGTAGTAGTAGTAGTAGTAGTAGTAGTAGTAGTAGTAGTAGTAGTAGTAGTAGTAGTAGTAGTAGTAGTAGTAGTAGTAGTAGTAGTAGTAGTAGTAGTAGTAGTAGTAGTAGTAGTAGTAGTAGTAGTAGTAGTAGTAGTAGTAGTAGTAGTAGTAGTAGTAGTAGTAGTAGTAGTAGTAGTAGTAGTAGTAGTAGTAGTAGTAGTAGTAGTAGTAGTAGTAGTAGTAGTAGTAGTAGTAGTAGTAGTAGTAGTAGTAGTAGTAGTAGTAGTAGTAGTAGTAGTAGTAGTAGTAGTAGTAGTAGTAGTAGTAGTAGTAGTAGTAGTAGTAGTAGTAGTAGTAGTAGTAGTAGTAGTAGTAGTAGTAGTAGTAGTAGTAGTAGTAGTAGTAGTAGTAGTAGTAGTAGTAGTAGTAGTAGTAGTAGTAGTAGTAGTAGTAGTAGTAGTAGTAGTAGTAGTAGTAGTAGTAGTAGTAGTAGTAGTAGTAGTAGTAGTAGTAGTAGTAGTAGTAGTAGTAGTAGTAGTAGTAGTAGTAGTAGTAGTAGTAGTAGTAGTAGTAGTAGTAGTAGTAGTAGTAGTAGTAGTAGTAGTAGTAGTAGTAGTAGTAGTAGTAGTAGTAGTAGTAGTAGTAGTAGTAGTAGTAGTAGTAGTAGTAGTAGTAGTAGTAGTAGTAGTAGTAGTAGTAGTAGTAGTAGTAGTAGTAGTAGTAGTAGTAGTAGTAGTAGTAGTAGTAGTAGTAGTAGTAGTAGTAGTAGTAGTAGTAGTAGTAGTAGTAGTAGTAGTAGTAGTAGTAGTAGTAGTAGTAGTAGTAGTAGTAGTAGTAGTAGTAGTAGTAGTAGTAGTAGTAGTAGTAGTAGTAGTAGTAGTAGTAGTAGTAGTAGTAGTAGTAGTAGTAGTAGTAGTAGTAGTAGTAGTAGTAGTAGTAGTAGTAGTAGTAGTAGTAGTAGTAGTAGTAGTAGTAGTAGTAGTAGTAGTAGTAGTAGTAGTAGTAGTAGTAGTAGTAGTAGTAGTAGTAGTAGTAGTAGTAGTAGTAGTAGTAGTAGTAGTAGTAGTAGTAGTAGTAGTAGTAGTAGTAGTAGTAGTAGTAGTAGTAGTAGTAGTAGTAGTAGTAGTAGTAGTAGTAGTAGTAGTAGTAGTAGTAGTAGTAGTAGTAGTAGTAGTAGTATAGTAGTAGTAGTAGTAGTAGTAGTAGTAGTAGTAGTAGTAGTAGTAGTAGTAGTAGTAGTAGTAGTAGTAGTAGTAGTAGTAGTAGTAGTAGTAGTAGTAGTAGTAGTAGTAGTAGTAGTAGTAGTAGTAGTAGTAGTAGTAGTAGTAGTAGTAGTAGTAGTAGTAGTAGTAGTAGTAGTAGTAGTAGTAGTAGTAGTAGTAGTAGTAGTAGTAGTAGTAGTAGTAGTAGTAGTAGTAGTAGTAGTAGTAGTAGTAGTAGTAGTAGTAGTAGTAGTAGTAGTAGTAGTAGTAGTAGTAGTAGTAGTAGTAGTAGTAGTAGTAGTAGTAGTAGTAGTAGTAGTAGTAGTAGTAGTAGTAGTAGTAGTAGTAGTAGTAGTAGTAGTAGTAGTAGTAGTAGTAGTAGTAGTAGTAGTAGTAGTAGTAGTAGTAGTAGTAGTAGTAGTAGTAGTAGTAGTAGTAGTAGTAGTAGTAGTAGTAGTAGTAGTAGTAGTAGTAGTAGTAGTAGTAGTAGTAGTAGTAGTAGTAGTAGTAGTAGTAGTAGTAGTAGTAGTAGTAGTAGTAGTAGTAGTAGTAGTAGTAGTAGTAGTAGTAGTAGTAGTAGTAGTAGTAGTAGTAGTAGTAGTAGTAGTAGTAGTAGTAGTAGTAGTAGTAGTAGTAGTAGTAGTAGTAGTAGTAGTAGTAGTAGTAGTAGTAGTAGTAGTAGTAGTAGTAGTAGTAGTAGTAGTAGTAGTAGTAGTAGTAGTAGTAGTAGTAGTAGTAGTAGTAGTAGTAGTAGTAGTAGTAGTAGTAGTAGTAGTAGTAGTAGTAGTAGTAGTAGTAGTAGTAGTAGTAGTAGTAGTAGTAGTAGTAGTAGTAGTAGTAGTAGTAGTAGTAGTAGTAGTAGTAGTAGTAGTAGTAGTAGTAGTAGTAGTAGTAGTAGTAGTAGTAGTAGTAGTAGTAGTAGTAGTAGTAGTAGTAGTAGTAGTAGTAGTAGTAGTAGTAGTAGTAGTAGTAGTAGTAGTAGTAGTAGTAGTAGTAGTAGTAGTAGTAGTAGTAGTAGTAGTAGTAGTAGTAGTAGTAGTAGTAGTAGTAGTAGTAGTAGTAGTAGTAGTAGTAGTAGTAGTAGTAGTAGTAGTAGTAGTAGTAGTAGTAGTAGTAGTAGTAGTAGTAGTAGTAGTAGTAGTAGTAGTAGTAGTAGTAGTAGTAGTAGTAGTAGTAGTAGTAGTAGTAGTAGTAGTAGTAGTAGTAGTAGTAGTAGTAGTAGTAGTAGTAGTAGTAGTAGTAGTAGTAGTAGTAGTAGTAGTAGTAGTAGTAGTAGTAGTAGTAGTAGTAGTAGTAGTAGTAGTAGTAGTAGTAGTAGTAGTAGTAGTAGTAGTAGTAGTAGTAGTAGTAGTAGTAGTAGTAGTAGTAGTAGTAGTAGTAGTAGTAGTAGTAGTAGTAGTAGTAGTAGTAGTAGTAGTAGTAGTAGTAGTAGTAGTAGTAGTAGTAGTAGTAGTAGTAGTAGTAGTAGTAGTAGTAGTAGTAGTAGTAGTAGTAGTAGTAGTAGTAGTAGTAGTAGTAGTAGTAGTAGTAGTAGTAGTAGTAGTAGTAGTAGTAGTAGTAGTAGTAGTAGTAGTAGTAGTAGTAGTAGTAGTAGTAGTAGTAGTAGTAGTAGTAGTAGTAGTAGTAGTAGTAGTAGTAGTAGTAGTAGTAGTAGTAGTAGTAGTAGTAGTAGTAGTAGTAGTAGTAGTAGTAGTAGTAGTAGTAGTAGTAGTAGTAGTAGTAGTAGTAGTAGTAGTAGTAGTAGTAGTAGTAGTAGTAGTAGTAGTAGTAGTAGTAGTAGTAGTAGTAGTAGTAGTAGTAGTAGTAGTAGTAGTAGTAGTAGTAGTAGTAGTAGTAGTAGTAGTAGTAGTAGTAGTAGTAGTAGTAGTAGTAGTAGTAGTAGTAGTAGTAGTAGTAGTAGTAGTAGTAGTAGTAGTAGTAGTAGTAGTAGTAGTAGTAGTAGTAGTAGTAGTAGTAGTAGTAGTAGTAGTAGTAGTAGTAGTAGTAGTAGTAGTAGTAGTAGTAGTAGTAGTAGTAGTAGTAGTAGTAGTAGTAGTAGTAGTAGTAGTAGTAGTAGTAGTAGTAGTAGTAGTAGTAGTAGTAGTAGTAGTAGTAGTAGTAGTAGTAGTAGTAGTAGTAGTAGTAGTAGTAGTAGTAGTAGTAGTAGTAGTAGTAGTAGTAGTAGTAGTAGTAGTAGTAGTAGTAGTAGTAGTAGTAGTAGTAGTAGTAGTAGTAGTAGTAGTAGTAGTAGTAGTAGTAGTAGTAGTAGTAGTAGTAGTAGTAGTAGTAGTAGTAGTAGTAGTAGTAGTAGTAGTAGTAGTAGTAGTAGTAGTAGTAGTAGTAGTAGTAGTAGTAGTAGTAGTAGTAGTAGTAGAAGTAGTAGTAGTAGTATCAGAGGCAGTAAAAGACTAGATATAGAATGTAATTCGTGAATAAATTAGCGGAATGAAAAGTATAATATTGGGAAACTCAGGACTAAGAAGGTAAACAAATTAAATGGATCTGTGCCGCTGTAACAGACTTCTAACTGTTGCCAAAAGTCTCCAACTATTGGTCACCATAATCTTCCCCCAAACAATTGGTCTCAGCTATCAACATAAGACCAACAATTAACTTTATCAACTGACTCCCTTTCTCAGTTTAGCTTTTAGTAGTTTTTTAATAACTTATAATATCAACAAAATACATATCCTACTTAACTTCATACATCTTCGGTCGACTAAACATGTTAATGAGAAAGAAGGCATAAAAATTTGGATAACGATTAAATTTAGAAAATATATACTTCGTGCAAGTAAATGATTATTTTTTTTATTTGAACACATGAATATTGGTACAAGAGAGCGCCAATATATAAGCGCCACACAAAAACAATGAGAAGTCGAAGAGAAATAGAAGAAAAAAACCAAGGAGCGCAAAAGAAAAAGAGAACAATAACGAAGAGATTGGAGTAAGGTAGTGTGGTATTAACGAGAGAACGGAAAGGTACAATCAGAAGAAATCTTTCAGGTAAGGAAGACACAACCACTTTTTATGAAGAAAGTAAAAGAAGGTTACAGCAGGATCGCCACTGGCTTCTATTCTGAGCCATATCTGATAACGTCTCTAGCCACTGTGTAGCACCATCTCTCAGACCCCAAACCAGGGAGTCGTGAAGGACCAACACAAGCCAGTCCTTTGCAGCTTTCTTTCATACCACGAAGTAAATGATAGACGGTAGACAAACAATAAGTAATGCAGCCGACGTCTAACTCAACGTAGTTCAGTACGATAGACTTAGATAATATTAGGGTGACTCAGTTGTTACAAGTATTTGAAGATAAACACACGTACGTATCATAGTTTAGTCACCAAAATATGGAGAGTAGAATATGAACCTACGATTGGAACCAGATATTATTTGCTTAAAGATAGGTATGGATGTTCCACAACCATATAATGAATACATAGCTTAATGTAAAAAAAATAACTAAGCACTACATATTAAGACTATTTACCTTGTGTTTTTCAGCTTTTTTCACTGAACGTTCGTCAGACATCTATAATGCGAATAAGCATCTTAAGTTAATATACATTGTCAAGAAGAAAAGAACAAGTCTCTTGTTTTGTATTTATTTACATGTTTTGTACAGCTGGTAACAAAAAAGGAGTATTACAAGTAGGGCAAATCGGATTAAACTCACAAAATACAGACAAACATATCGAACAAACATAACCAATATCAATCAATCGTTTATGACAAAAGCATGCAGCTCGAAAGTCAACACCACTAGATCGACTATCTGGGAGTAAAAGAGACGTTCTCATTTTAGATGATGGCAAAAATACCGACAACAAGTACTGTAGTAATCCAGAAACTCTTGGTACTTGCAAGTAAATTCCACCAGTTAGATCTGCAGCCTGTTGAAGAAGACTTGAGTGTCCAAGAGAACTTAGCCCACATCTGCCATTTAAATTATCTGACTGTTGTGGTAACGATAACACACATGTGTCTATTGGAACATGGAGCTTTTGAGCTGTGAACACAGAATTCATCAACGCTAAGTATTGAGAAGAATTGTCATCAGACGCCTTAATAATCAGTATCCGAGAAGAAATCTTTTCACTCCCTTCGCTAAACTCCATAGTCATCTCTAAAGAGTCATTTAAATGTCTTGTAGATGGCTGCAATTCACGACACCGCCGAAGGTAATAACACAATGCTTTTATTATCGCACCAGCCAAAACAATTTGTGTGCTTGTAGAAGAACAGGAGGTCACAAGGTTTAATGCTAGTTGTCTGACAGTGTTATTCATACAGCTAAGTGCGTCATTCTGGCCATCATTTGAAGCACTAGTTGGAGGTTCCGATTCGTTTGGATAAATAAACTTTATTTCAGAAGGTGTAACTCCTATTACTGCTAACTCGTTATGTGGAGACAACATTAAATGACTATTTGCGAAACCAAGGGCTGCCTCAATGCAATTTGGCAAACTAAATTCACTTGTACAAGAACCCCATGAGGCGGGGGTCATGTCTAGTACCAACAATAATAGATTTCTTAATTCTGTTGACGACATTGTAGAGATCAAGCAGAGAAATCTAGGAAAATTTGGACAATGATATTCTCGAAATCTTCAGGGGAAACTGATGTTCTTTTGTTTTGCTTGGCAATAGCGATAGATCGAGTAAGGGTCTCTAAGAAATATGCAATTGATCCAGAAAGAACCTAACCTGATAAATAGAGTTCTACTAAGTGATCACAAAGGGAAGCTGCTTCGCTATTAACTAGAAGTAGGAATAAGCTCAAAAACGACATACTTTTTGTTTTCGGATCCACAAAAAATGATTTTAGAATTGACGTGGTGATTTGTTCCTAGTGGGTAAACACCGAGAAACCTAAACATACCATGAATTGTCCTATCAGCTGCTACAACACCATTGGATGACCGATCTCAGTTGAAATCTACAGGTTACTGAAACCTTGAATTTGATGTTAGAAAACAAACCACTATCCGTACCTTACATCTAGATGTAACGTCTTTGGGAAGAGCTAGTCAGTGAGTCCACCTTCGATTGTCAACTGGAATCCACATGCATCCAGATAGGCCACATGGCGCCAGGATCAAGCACAAAAGGAATCGGTAGCTGACCATATGGTTTCAAATTGAAAGCATAAACTGCTTATACATGAACGCCGCGAGTTTACCAAACAAAATGGATGAGCTACGTGAACTTGACAATGCTACAAATGCTCATCTGATTGGAATGTCTAAACCTTGGATATCATTTTAGGAGCTGTCAATATCTGGGATATCTTTGTTTCGCAACGACAGAAAAACAGGAATTGGGGGTGGAGTAGCCTTATACACAAGAACATGCCTGGAGGCACACCAAGTTCACAACCAAGAGTTTATCAGTCTTGATGAATCTGTAGCGGTAAATAAATCCCCAAAATAAATAGCACTAAGTTTTCGACATTGGATGCTGACCATATGTTTTAGTGGACTCACCTAGCTGAAGGCTCTCGGTCAGGCATCCGCACCAGATCACGTGTGGTAACGCCGTGCTCAACATCAAGCGCAATCGCTAGCCAGATTAGATCAGAGAATTCCGATATATTGGTCATCGCCAAATATACTCTTCCGATCTCCTCGACTCTGTCTTTTGATTTCTCTGGGTGGGAACGAAATATATTAGAGGGTGTTACTGGTAGAAGCGTTGTCAAACACTGAATACCTGTGACATCATCAAATCTGTATGGTGCTCAGTAAGATTGTCTACCACCTCTATGTGTCTCGTTGGATTCATCTAAAGGAGGTGAAACCTCAACTGAAGCTCGGTTCTTCAACCTCATTGAGGATCTGGGATTATTCGAAAATGTGAAGTCGGCAGCTCGTTGGAGAAACAGTTAGATACTGTCGCGCTTCGAGTGGGTATTTACAAACGAAGAATTCCTAGTTGACAACCTCTCAATCTTGGCCCCCCTGGGGAAAAGCGATCACTGTTATAGCTTTTAGCTTCGTCAGCAAAACTGAGCTAAGATGTCCCATCAACAACAGGCGCTGGAATTTCAAACGGTTGAATATGTCAGCTTTATAGGACTATCTGCAACAGGTGGATTGGGATGTTCACCCTCAACTTGATGTGGATTTTCATTTGGACTTCTTACTGCACACGTTCTTATGTGCTTCAAAGCATTCAGTTCCTCAAACGGTCCCCAAAAGCTACAAGCAACCTACAATCATCAAGAACCGCACTCTTCGCTCGCTAAGCCGCAAAAGGTACTGTTGGGCAGAATACAAACAAACTGACAACGGCGCGTACAGGCAATACAAACATATAAGGAACATATGCACCAAATCAATAAGAGAAGACAGGCTTCAGTATCAGATGAAGCTTATGGATAGATTTGTCTCCAATCCGAAAACCTTATTGCGCTATGCAACCTCTCTTCGACAAGCCAAAACTGTAGTTTCCCAACTGCTAGGTCCTATTGACCCGACCAATAACGACGGTGACACCGCTAAGCTTTTGGCTGAACAATACTTTCGGACATTTCAACCGACCCATATCAACTATACTGATGACAGCTTCATTTGCAACTTCACAGGACTTTCCAAAGTGAATCTGAGCGCTGACTTGGTGCTCCGGAAACTGCAACACCTAAGGATTGACACTTCTCCTGGCCCAGATATGGTTCATTCTGCTATATGAGGGAGGCAGCTTCAATCCTGGCAACACCGATCAGCGCGATGTTCTCACACTCGCTAAGCCGAGGCAAACTTCCGGAAACTTGGAAGTTGGCCCACATCACACCAATTTTCAAAGGAGGTCGACGCAGCGAACCTTCAATTTACCGACCGGTGGCTCTTCTCTCTATACCTTCAAAAATCATGGAATCCCTGATATGCGATGTAAGATATGACTATTTGATGTCCTTAAGTTTCTTCTTACCCCGACAGCATGATTTCAGGAAGGATTAATATTGTATGGCCAACCTGTTGAACGCGGTGGACATATGGACAAGCATCCTTGATAGTAAGGGGAAGGTTGATATTATTTACCTTGATTTCTCAAAAGCATTTGATAAGGTTAACAGTATGTGTCTTATCAATAAGCTCAAAGGATTGGGTGTCATACCACCTCTATTTGACTGGCTCATTTCATATCTAAAAAATCGACATTTTAAGGTCAGGGTTAACTTCAATTTATCTCAGGCTATGGAATGTCCTAGTTGTTTCCCTCAGGGCTCAGTACTAAGACCTCTTCTCTTCCTGATTTATATAAATGATCTCCCACAACAGGTGTCGTTAGACTTATTGCTTTTCGCTGATGACGTGAAACTTTGGAGAGAGATAAGCAACCATGACGATATACAGGCACTTCAGGAGAATCTGACGCGACTTCAAAGTTGGACAGGCGCTAACAGACCTTCCTTTAACACTTCAAAGTGTAAAGTAGTTCATTTGAAACATGTTGCAGACAACAGTCACAACTTAAGAAACTCCTCTCTAGTCCTGATGCCCTATAATTTGAAGTCGCACGCTAACTGTGACAGAAATGACTTTCGAGCAAACCTTTCACTGATAACATTGAAGCGCATTCTTGGACAGTTTGACGATAGAAGTTTCCACATAATTTTCAACAGTTTTATTCGTCCCCACTTAGAGTACGGAAACACAGTATTACCTCCCTCATTTCAAAAGGATAAGGACACTCTGGAGCGTATCCAACGGCGAGCCACCAAATCAGTTCAGGACTCAAATTTAAACATTATGAAGAGCGCCTCCCATCACTCAACCTTTACCCATAAGAGTATAGGCGTCGTAGATGTGACCTTCTGATGGCTTACAGAATCCCTAACACTTCTGGACATCCCCTTAAACACCTACATAAGTTTAGCTCCAACACAAACCTAAGGGGTAACACCCAGAAACTGTAGACACAATACAGCAGAACGGACTGTACACCCAACCTCTACTTCTTAAGAGTTGTCAAATGCTGGAATTCACTGCCGACTAAACTAGTCCAAGCGACTTCCCAGGAGTCCATTAAGAGGGAACTTGACCTATTCTTAAGGAGTAAGGATAACATCTCACCATGACTTACCGATTTTTTCTCCCTATTATCGTTGATATACCTAGATTCCCTCCTGGAGGTATTGGTGGCCCACCGCTACTAGACATAGAAGCCTGTTAAGCGAAAGTTTCTTCCATTCCGTCCACAACCATTGGAACCATTTGAACCGTCATTTTCTGACAAAAAAATTCTACGGATTTTATTTCAAGACGGTATCTCGTAGAAGCTGCATCAAGTTCAGTTACTTTTAAGCGGTTGTGGGGTATATAGAATCAATTTTGCCGTAATGATCTTTCATGTCCATACTTGGGTTTTCTCTCTCCACCACATAAAACTGTGAAATAACGATTAGTTCTGACATGCAAAGAAAGGATGAGGAGATTACTTATGAATTCTGATACTGGATTTCTCAAAGCTAAATTTTGATAGACTGAAGTCGTATCAAACTAACTGGGACACTAGTTGGAATCCATCTCCACGGTAATACTTTTGTTCTTTCAGTTAGCCTACTAATGCTAATGAAATTGAAAATCAACTCATGGACAACTTACTAGCATGAACGTTATTTGATTTCATAATTTAAACCAAAACTAATACCAATATTAACATTTCTACAATATTCATTACTTTAATATTTCTAAACACAAAATACTTACTACCTATACGTCAAGTTATTAACCAACGGCTATTAACATGCATTGTATTATTATTATTATTGTAATCCCATTTTCTATAGCTCAAATAATCTTCACCCAAATTTTCATTCTAAGCGTGTTAAGCATGAAGGCAGGTATTTTAAAATTATTACATGTATTTCCCGACCAGATGCTGCCGCCTTCTTTTTGATTTATCTTTCAGCTTATCATTACTTGGAGGATTCTTACTAATCTTGGTAACCTTCCGCGCACGACAATCCCATCCAATTCGGTATCGAACCAACATCACGTTGATTCTGGTGGGAGAGTAGTGTAGTGGCACTGGACAATAACCACACAATCCACAAAGCTGAACACGAGACTACTCGGAAAATAGATATTCAATATTTAACGCGGAAAAATACCTAACGATGAAAAAGGCAGGAACAAGGAATTGAATGAATTGGAGTTGATCGGATGGCATTGCTCGACCATGCAGGCGTGGTCCATCTGAATGTTACCTTATATCTTCTATTCATATAAGATATATTGTTCCTTCTCTAGCCTAACCTTGTTCTACATCATGTATTGGTAATTGATACGATACAGTGAGTTGGTGTAGTCGATGGTGTGAGTTCCACGTAAGATCTTATAGGTTAGGCAGTTATATCATGACAAATCTACAGATTTAGGATTAGGTCTAATATAAGAGCAGTACTAATATAATAGTAGACCAAGATTCTACAGAGCTACAGGTGGAGTGACATTGTAGAGAGGAGAACGTTATGAAAACTTCTTCGACACTACGGAGTTCCTGAGAAGATTGTCAATATTATCCGGAACTCATACGACGGACGACAATGAAAAGTCGTGCATGGAGGACAGCTGACAGATACATTCCAAGTAAGGACCGGAGTCAGACAAGGCTGTCTACTCTCTACCTTCCTCTTTCTTCTGGTGGTCAATTGGACTATGAAGACCTCGACATCTGAGGGAAAACACGGCATACAATTGACAGCTCAGAACCAGTTTGCCGATATGGACTTTGCAGATGACCTAGCCCTCCTATCGCATACAAATGAACAAATGCAGATGAAGACAACCAGTGTAGCAACAGCCACTGCATCAGTAGGCCTCAGCATACAGAAGGGGAAAACCAACGTCCTCAAATAAAACACGGAAAACAGCAATCCAATCACACTTGATGGCGAAACTCTGGAAGATGTGGAATCCTTCACGTATCTGGGAAGTATCATCGATGAACAAGGAGGATCTGATGCAGACGTAAAGGCGAGGATTGACAAAGCAAGGGTCGCATTATCATTATTATTCACAAACAACATATGGGTACATAAGTGTTGTAGAGAAACCATTTCGGGTTTCTTCAAAAAGTGCAATAATACACAATTTTCAATAATGTCAGCATTATACTTGCCATATTAAAAAAAGAGTAATAATAGTAGAATATTAATAACAATAAATGGGGTCTGTGTAAATGAGAAGAACATTGAATTGATTTTAAAGAAGGAAATGGAGAAAATAAGGGAATAGAAATAAAGGAGACGTGAAATACGCAAACAGTTTTAATTAGTGTGTTTATGAACATAAAACGAGAACAAACGACTATGTATACATCGTCAAATTAGTGACAAAAATAATTAAGTAAAAATAACTTATTATCGCAGTAGGTTATGACGCTAGAATAAATGTTTGTGCAGTTATAGTTTGGAGTGATGCTATGAAAGTCTCAACTAAGTGAAAAGGATAACGAAATGTCAATATGTATGAGTCATATATGCATAGTGAAGATAAAAACGGGTCTGAGAAGTTAATTTAAGCGTAACACAAGTTATTGTCTTAATTAAAAACTTCGTAACCTTAAGAATAATATTTATTTAGAGGGAAAGAAGAGAGAAAAGAAGTGGACACCTAGTGGAGGGGTTTATCCATGATAATGATAATAATTGTGTAATGAATATCAACCTCAGAAGGAAACCAACAATTTAGGAAAATAAAATAAAAATCCTTCAATGCACTCGGATGAATACATTTAGATTTATGTAATAGTAAACAGAGTGAAACCGGATATTAGTATTAATATTTGCCCAATAATAATTAAGATTGATGCTATGAAAGTCAAAATTGATTTTAAAGGACCATCTGGAGTTAAATATGTTTAGAAGGATAAGAAGAGATAAAAAGAATATCTAATGTGTCTGGGAACTAATAATGATATTATTAACGATAATAATGATAAACATGAACATAAGCAGATTTCATATATTAAGATAAAGATAAAAAATGATAGACGTGAAAAGATTTAAAGGTTTTATTTTGCTTTTCAGGCAATTAAATAAATGACGGACCTTGTTTGTATAAATCATTTTTGAAAACATTGATATTCAATAGGTGACATAATCCACTATCGGAAAGAAAAATCGTAGTTTCACTGCAACGGAGGTTCACTGGCAGTCTGTTCCACATGGTTGAGTAGCGAATAAGGAAAAAATTCTGACGTAAGTTTGTGTGAGTTCTTGGAATTGCTAGAATATTCTCTTTATTGCGTAGATTGTGTGATGATATCATAAGGTATGAAGGGGTGGATACCGAAGAGTAGGAAATACCGTTAATAAGCCGGTAGATAAAGATAAGATTTAATTTGATACGTCTGATCCAAAGAGGTTCTAAGTTGAGTTTTTGACATCTTTGGTAATAGTCTTTGTTATCGGAATACCGCAGAACAGCTTTGGTGAACTTTCTTTGAACACCTTCAATTCTAATCAGGTCATTATGTCTGCAATTACTGTAAACTAAAATACCATATTCAAGAATGGGTAAGATAAATTTTCTGTATAATGAAAATCTCGATTCGATATTATTGAAGTTAATCATTATCAATCCGATCAGCTTTCTAGCTTTGGATACTTGAGATATAATGTGCTCAGAAAAGTTCAGACTGTTGCTATATCTTAAACCCAGGTCACGAACAGTGTTGAGAGGTTTGAGTGTATGTGTCTGTACAGTCAGATTTAAGTTAAGGCAGCGACCAATGTGAATAAATCCACTTTTGTCAACATTAAGTGGCAAATTCCACGAAATAGTCCATTCGTACAACTTGTTTATTTCCTCTTGGATTACCGCTGAAATATAGCTTTCTTTCGTGGGAGAAGAGATAGAATAAACTACTTTCAGGTCATCAGCAAAAAGGAAAGGCTTACCGTACTGAAAGAGGGAACACACATCATTGATAAAAAGAAGAAAGAGTAATGGACCAACCACATTTCCTTGTATAACCCCACTAGTTACATTTACAGGTTTAGAGTAGCAAGATCCAAAGCGAACGATTTGGCTACGTTCTTCTAAAAAAGATTTGAGCCAAGATAAAAGGGGATTCTGTATGCCAAATGAAGAGAGTTTTAAAAGAAGACGTTTGGGTGAGACACTGTCGAAAGCCTTACTAAAATCGAAGTAAAGAATTATCACTGACTGACCAACATCTCTTCTCTGGGTAATTTGATCAAAAAACTCCAGGTGCGATGTGAAACATGAGCGTTTAGTCATAAACCCGTGTTGGGATGGGCTGATCAGACTAGCCGAAGGTAAAAATGATAATAGCTGTTTGTGGATGATTTTTTCCATGGTTCTTGAGAGCACGGGTGTCAAATTAATTGGCCTATAGTTAATAATATCACTACGTGGTCCTGTTTTGAATCTAGGGGTGATAAGAGATGTTTTCTATACAGATGGATAGGTCCCATATTCCATAGATAGATTGAAAAGTTTCAAACAAAATAGTGGAAATTCTCTACTACCATATTTCAAAAATGATGAAGGAATCCCGCCAGATCCACCGTCGTAAGACATTTTCAGGACAGCTATGACCTGCATGATGTTGGAGGGTATGAAATCAATTTTCGGTAGGTGTCTGGATGTCAGCATTCGAAATGTAATGATAGAGCTTTTAGTTCCAGTTTTGTAGCATTGCGAGAAGTGCTTGCTGAACTGTTTGCAAATAATATTAGGGTAGTCAACAATGCTTCCGTTAACTATGAAGAATTTAGTCGTGCCAAGGGAATTTGACTTTACACGGGATTTAAAAAGCCGAAGTATTGATAATTCTGGGCTTTTACTGCGTAGAGCTTTATTTTCTATATTCATAAAATACTTACGTTTAGATGAAGCATTTCTGTTGACTAATTTAAGTATACTCTGAAGTGCATACACATCATTCTGCTCGTAGTAGCGGCATTTTAATTTCCCCAGCTTTATTTTAAAAGTATTTTGGCCCCTATTGGCATTATAAGCCACACGGCCAATAAATGGAGCAGTGCAGTCAAGGCAATATATCAGGTTGTGGTATAGATTGGAAAGCGCAATGTCAACATTATTTGTGTTAAAATAAGTTTCTCATGGTAAACATTGAATGAAAGTTTCAGTCCGTTTCCATGTTTGTTGATCAAAATGTCTGCTCTGGTACGTCATTGAAGCTTTAGAGTTTAATTGTATGGCGTTTAAAGAGTGAATAATACTCAATACAACTCTATGGTCACTCATAAAAAACTTATGACTGGTATGCACTGGTATTCCTACAATTGGAGAACATATGGAACTCAAGCCAACTTTCAACCAATATCAAAGTGAGAATCTTTAATACGAATGTCAAGGTAGTTCTACTGTACGAAGCTGAAACTCGGAGAACTACAACAAGTATCATCAAAACAGTAGAAGTATCTATAAATAGTTGTCTACACAAGATACTGAACATCCATTAACCGGATACCGTCAACAGCATCCTTCTGTGGTACAGAACAAATAAGCTTCCAACTTAAGAGGAAATTAGGAAATAACGATGGAAATGGATATAACATACATTATGCAAATAATCAAATTGCATCACGAAGCAAGCCCTAACTTGGAATCGTGAAGGGAAACGGAAAAGTCGAGGATCAAAGAAGGCATTATGTCGGGAAATATAAGCAGATGTGAAAGGGATGAAAACAACTGGAAAAAGCCAGAACGAATTATCCAATACAGGGTTGGATGGAGAATGCTCCACGAGGAGTAACAGGCGTAAGTAAGTAAGCTTTCTGAATCCATTGATGTGACTATCTAATCCATAAGATCTTATGTGGAAGTCACATAGTTTTCTACACTCATTGTATCATAACAATTAATAATATGATACACAGTAGTTCTGATGAACACGTTTAGGCCAAAGATAAGATGATATATTTAATGGGAATAAAGCATTAAACCTGGTAATTAGTGATTGGGTATTTTTACTTCACGACTTTTGAACCAAACCACTTGACACCCATCTTAAAATGTTGATTTTGTATACTCATTATGTGAGCAAAGAAAAAAAAGAAAATGGTCCGAAACATTTCGTAGCGACCGAACTGCCAGTATTCGGTTTGAACGCAGGACTGATGAACCGAAATGTATACGAATAGGCCAGACTACGTTCTCGTATTAAATTATGTCAAAACACAAGTTCTGTGCTCAATTTTAACGGTTCCAATTTAGGAAATAGAAAAAATTATATCAGAAATACAAAATACCTCAAAGGTACAGTCTGTGCTATACAGTCAGAAGTTTCTCTAACGCAAAGTGGCGCGCTAAACAATAAAAGAAACATTTAATACCAAAGGGTCTAATACCTGAGTATCTATAAAAATATTTCCAACAAAATGGGATCGAATATCCATCTGCAAGGATTCCAGCAATCCTCCTAGGCAGACAGTTAAACGGGTAAAACTCACACACTAAATCACGCCGTGACCTTGAGCTTGGTCAAACACGACTTTGCTGTCAATAGTCCGGCAACATGCAATAGAAAGTTAGGTAACGAAAGATAAGTCTTCAATCAAAATCACGTAATAAAAGCTCAGACGAGGAAGACTGAAGAACAAAAGGTGTGGTTAAACGAGGTCTGAGCAAAGGTTAAAATACACAACAGGGAGAAGAAACAAATAAATGGCAGTACTGTCCAACAAAAGGGCAGTGGAGAGATTTTCATCGTTCTCTTTCCGTTACACATTTGAAGCAGAGCTGTCTGTTTTCGAAAAACCAACCACTCACACTGTCCAGAGGTTTGTGCTTAGCGACTTTCCACGAGTGGGCTACTGCATTGTAACCTGTTTCTGAGTCATCACATAACAAATATAACTCGATTGTTCCAAAGTTCTCTTTGTTCTCATCCCTAATAATTTGAGGAGTGTTGATTGTCCCGAGCTTCCGCACAAACTCAACCGCTCCGCAGGGACACAAAACAAGCACACAGGTGCTCGTCTTAGCCAACGCGCGACTTACAAATGCACTGTAAGTGTTGCTTAGCAGGAAGGTATGTTAGAGCAATTAGTGCTAAAGGATGGAACGGAGAACAAACCGCAAAAAGCATTCCTCTTTTGATCAGAGGTTACTCCTCTAGTCTTACGACTAACCGCTTATTCGATTCGATTACTCATTCATTTCACATGGTATATATATATGTCCATGTTATTCATATTGAACTCTGAATCACTCACTCGCTCACACGGTCTCGTCACGCTCTTGCTCTGGCTCTCGCTCGCTTGCTTGCCTTTCGGCACAACTCTTCTATGCTTGTTTAACACATCTGTACATTTTGGATATATGTGTGTGGTCTCGCAATAAACGTAATCAACACTTTGTATTCGCCTTCTGATTATTATACCGTTGGGGCGTGATACAGAACGGTTAGCAAGACGCATTGTATACGAAGTTAAGGATTATATTGGATACCGACCACCACATAATTGGCGATCCCGACGCGCGAACACGAAACAATCTTGAACGACGTAAACCAATTCCTAAAATCCAACGTATTCGATTACAATTGTAACTATCATTTGGATTATAATTGTAACTGTGGATTTATTATCTCATTATTTTATTTATACGTACATTATCTCACAAACATTATAGTACATAACGATAATATTCATAATAAACAACGATATTTTTACAAACAATTGATATTTTGGTGCAATTTAGTAAGTCCGTTCTTTGTTATAAATTTTTCCATTTGTTTTTATCATTGTTTTTATCGACTCACTTTTCTCTGTGACATTCGCATTATATTTGTGTAATTTTTTATCTTTATGAATATGTCTTTAAGTAACGACACAATAGAACTTTCCCAAATGCCGTCCGTGAGGTCCATTAATGTAACTATTCCTCCTTTTAAGGTCACAGATCCTCAACTTTGGTTTATCAGACTTGAACATTACTTTGTAGCTAATCGTGTTCATACACAGCGAGATAAATTTGGCTACGCGAGCTCGCTACTTCCAGATGAAGTAGCAGATAACGTACGAGAGATTTTAATCAAGCCAGACATAGAAAAGCCATACGACGCATTAAAACAGGCAGTGATTAAAGCCGTCTCATTAAGCGACCGGCAAGCCATCGAACAGCTTCTCAGTCAAGTGCAGATAGGAGATAGGACTCCATCGCAGTTAAAAAACTATATGAGAAGCGTAATCGGAGACAGAAAAGTAGATAAAAACATATTTTATCAGTTGTGGTTACGACGACATCCAGCGAACGTGCAGCAGATCCTTGCGGTTGAGGACAGCGATGTCGATATAGACAACATCGCTAAAATAGCCGATAGGATTTATGAGAGAATGAAACAAACGAGTCCGAAAGGGCATAGTACCACAATAGATGGACGAATCGATGCATTACAAAAGGAGATTAATGTTTTATGCCACAAGCTGACGAAACTAAATCAGAGCGATACGCAAAGAAGATGGTCACGAAGTAGATCAAGGGAAAGAAGTCGATCACGTTCTAGGAGACGCTCAGCTCCTACAATATGTTGGTACCATCAAACTTTCGGCGATAAAGCTCGAAACTGTAGATCACCGTGTAAATTCAAACGAACACACCGATTGTCGATAAACGCCGCAACAACTACAACAGCTCCTAGAAACAGTCGTTTATTTTACGTTCAGGATAGAGTAACAGGCGCTCAATTCTTAGTGGATACCGGAGCAGAAGTAAGCGTCGTGCCTCCAGTAAGTAACGAAACACGAAATATCGATACAGCGCTAACGCTTGAGGCAGCAAATAAATCCGATATAAAAACTTATGGCAAGCGAAAAGTAACCCTGAATTTCGGTCGTACTACCTCATTCCGCTGGGAATTCATTATCGCAGATGTATCCGTACCTATAATTGGTATTGATTTCTTAAAGAATTTTGACTTACTAGTGGATACCCGACGAAACCGGCTCGTGAACGGCGACCATTCAGTAGTGATAAGAGGAGTGACGACTGATCACGCATCCATGAATTTAGTAGTGTCAAAAGACAAAAACGAGCCATATAGATCGCTTCTAAACGAGTATGCCGATCTGACGAAGGTATCATACGATAACAGAGATCTTAAACATACGGTACAGCACCATATTATAACAAAAGGTCCACCGACTAAATCAAGACCACAAAGGCTAGACCCGAAAAGGTTGAATGTCGCGAAACGAGAGTTCGAAAAGTTGACGAAGCTTGGTATCGTAAGACCTTCTAATAGTCCCTGGGCGTCCCCATTGCATATGGTTTCGAAGAAGAATGGGAAAATCAGGCCATGCGGAGACTATAGAGCCCTTAACAAGCAAACGATAGCGGACAGATATCCGATACCACATATCCACGACATTACTACCAATATGGAAGGTGCCACGATATTTTCAAAAATCGATCTCGTTCGAGCTTATTACCATATTCCCGTAGCGGCAGAAGATATATCTAAAACGGCTATAACTACTCCATTTGGGTTATTCGAGTTTTTGCGAATGCCCTTCGGATTAACTAATGCAGCCCAAACCTTCCAAAGATTCATCGATCAGGTCGTCAGGGGTTTGACAGGAGTTCACGCATATATCGATGATATACTAGTAGCTAGCTCTACCAGGGAAGAACATCTACAACATCTACGACAGTTGTTTACGAGACTTCAAGAACATGGCGTCACTATTAACGTGGAAAAGTGTGAATTTGGAAAGGAATCATTGCAATTCCTAGGTCATGTGATAAATTCACATGGTATCATGCCAGTTCCGACAGAAGTTGCTGCTATTCGTAATTATCCGTTGCCCGATTCACAAAGAAAATTACGAAGATTCTTGGGGCTAATAAACTATTATAGACGATTTATCCCAAACTGCGCAGCAATATTACAGCCATTGACGGACGCCTTGCGAGGACATACTCGAACATTCCGTCTTTCAGCGGATGCTATACAGGCTTTTGAGAACGCTAAGCGAGCGCTAAACGAGAAGATGATGTTGGTACGACGAAAGAACGAAGCACCATTAGCAGTAATGACAGACGCATCGAACTTAGCAGTAGGAGCCGTTTTGCAGCAGTTAGTAAACGGTGCATGGGAGCCACTTTCATTTTTCTCGAAAAGATTAAATCCTACCCGAACGAGATATAGTACGTTTGGACGAGAATTATTAGCAATCTACTTAGCAATAAAACACTTCCGTCATATGGTCGAAGGCATAAGTTTTACCGTCTATACAGACCACAAACCGCTAACGAAAGCATTAAGCGCAAGGCAAGACAATTGTTCCCCGGGAGAGATCCGACAACTAGAGTTCATTTCACAGTTCACGTCCGACATACAGTACGTTAAAGGACAAGAAAACGATGTGGCCGACGCACTGTCACGAGCAACGATAAGCACACTTATGGCAAGTGGAATTGATTATAACGGTCTAGCAAAGTTGCAGGAGAGGGACATCGAGCTAAATAAACTCAGATCCGGTGGTTCAACATCATTAGTACTCGAAGAGGTGCGGTTTGGTAACACGAAAGTAATTTGCGATACATCAACAGGCCGACCGCGACCATTTATCCCGAAAACGTTGCAACACAAAATATTCGAAAGCATGCACAACATGTCGCACCCAGGAATAAAAGCCACGATAAAGCTGATTAGTGAACGATTCGTATGGACAAACATGAATCACGATGTACGTAATTGGACACAAGCATGCATGAAGTGCCAAAAAGTTAAGGTACATCGTCATACTAGCTCCGCAGTAGGTCCGTTTTCGCACCCAGACACTAGATTTGAACATATACACATCGATATTGTAGGACCACTGCACGTTTCAAATGGATACAACTATATCTTTACATGCATCGATAGGTTTACACGATGGCAGGTAGCAGTGCCGATAAAAGACACCTCAGCTGAAACAGTAGCTAAAACCCTAGTCGAAAATTGGATTTCTTACTACGGTGTACCAACGATTATCACAACTGATAGAGGAGCACAATTCGAAAGTCGACTCTTTCAGCAGCTTACAGAATTCCTCGGTATTAAACGAATCCGAACGACGTCGTACCATCCAATGGCAAACGGAATGGTTGAACGCCTACATAGGCAATTAAAAGCGTCCCTTACAGCCGTCATCGTTACCAACGATTGGTCTAATAAACTTCCCCTAGTAATGTTAGCTCTAAGAGCAACAATTAAACAAGACATGGGATGTTGTCCGGCCGAGTTAGTTTACGGAACTACTCTACGGTTACCCGGAGAATTTTTCACTTCAAGTAAAAATGTCCCGACCGATGTAACCGGCTATGTGCAACGCCTGAGAAAGCACATGAGCGATTTAAAAATAACACCTCCCAGGCCACAACAACGACGAGTATTCATACCACAGGAACTACATAACAGCTCTCACGTATTCATTAGAAGAGATAAAGTACAACCACCTCTTCAACCGAGTTACGACGGACCATTTAAAGTGATAGAGAGGACAAATAAAACGGTTACCATAGAAAAAACTGGGAAGACAGATGTAATTAGCATCGATCGAGTAAAGCCAGCTTTTATCGATAGCGATATTCAATCAACAAGTACAGACTCCTCTAAGATTGTCATACCAGCGAAACACGAGTCCCAAAAATCAACAACGTTAACTCAACAAAAAGACAAGACTCCGATAACAACAAGATCCGGCCGTAGAGTAAGATGGCCCCAACATTATGTCGCTACAATTTTCTATTAATAATAATCTACTATTTGGAATATTAATTATAACTTCTACCTCATTGTATACACATGCATTATTAAGCTCATGTTATACGCTATAAAACTCAACGTATCTTATGTACCCTTACATTTATGCGTATAATTTTTGTTTAAAATGTAAAGACAATACCGCATTCCTTCTATTTCTTGCTATTATTTTATGTAACCTCACGGACGGGCACAAACCAAATGTACAGCACAAACTAACTTCATCTTAATTTTGTATAAGCCATTTTTCTACCCTATTCAGTCTACTATTTTTTTTCATGCAAACACAGACATTTTCCCATATATCTTTGTTTGCAGGGGGGGAGCTATTATAGCGACTCACGTGCAAATGGGTTTATTCTCATTTAACTCAGTTAAGCCCTTTTGCTAACTTATTTAGCGGACAAAGCCATCCGCACTATAACAATTTATTGTATCCTTATTATTATTTTGTGCGTGTATGAAATACGTATGCTTGAATATTGATTACTGCCTACGCATTTATTCACTCTGCTAGTCTTACGACTAACCGCTTATTCGATTCGATTACTCATTCATTTCACATGGTATATATATATGTCCATGTTATTCATATTGAACTCTGAATCACTCACTCGCTCACACGGTCTCGTCACGCTCTTGCTCTGGCTCTCGCTCGCTTGCTTGCCTTTCGGCACAACTCTTCTATGCTTGTTTAACACATCTGTACATTTTGGATATATGTGTGTGGTCTCGCAATAAACGTAATCAACACTTTGTATTCGCCTTCTGATTATTATACCGTTGGGGCGTGATACAGAACGGTTAGCAAGACGCATTGTATACGAAGTTAAGGATTATATTGGATACCGACCACCACAGGCATGTCAATGAACATCATCCAATGCTATGCGCCTACAAACGATTACAATGAAGACGCTAAAGATCTATTCTACAATAGGCTTTTGTCAATCATCGAGAAGTGCCCAACAAAGAACCTGACCATTCTGATGGGAGATTTCAATGCCAATGTTGGAACGGGCAACACTGGATATGAAGACATCATGGGACGACACGGACTGGGAGAAAGGAACGAAAATGGTGAGAGATTTGCAAATCTATGTGCCTTCAATAAGCTGGTCATAGGCGACACCATATTCCCACATAAACGCATACACAAAAGCATATGGACTTCACCGGATCACTCCACACAAAACCAAATCAACCATGTTTGCATCAACAAAACGTTCAGGAGGACTATAGAGGCCGTGAGAACCAAGAGAGGAGCAGATATAGCATCAGATCATCACTTGCTGGTCGCCAATATGCTTGAAATACACGATTCATATCGCGGATGCTGAGATTGGTGTTCAGCACCTAACAGGCAGGGCTAGGCAGGAAGCCTACTCATACTGGTTTATGCGTCTGTGGAATTTTTGTCTACTACGATATTAGTACTGCTCTAATAACAGACCTATTTCTAAAATGATAGATTTGTAATGATGTAACTGCCTAGTCTATAAGATCTTACGTGGAAGTCACATCATTGTCTACACTGACTCGTCGTATAGTAACAATTTCCAATATATGATAGAGAACGCATTCAGACTGGAGATAGAACAATATATTTAATATGAGTAAAAGATATAAGGCAACATTTAACTGAGACCACGCCTGCAAAGCAGAGCTATGCCATCCGATCAACTCGAATTAATTCAATTCATTCTTCCGGCCTTCCTCAACGTTGGGCTTGTTTCCGTGTTAAGCGGTGAATATCTATTTTCTCAATTGTCTTATGTTCAGCTTTGAGAATTGTGTGATTAGGGCCCAATGCCACTACACGTCATTGGTCCGGTCGATAAATCAATGTTCTCTAGTTGGCGGTATCATTACTTTATATACTGATAGGAGCACAAGGCCATAATTCATAACAGTAGAACTTATAGCTTCGTCCTGCAAAGTCACTTATGCATCAAAAATTTATTTAGGATTCATAACGAGAAGCACGTTCTAATACGTTGGAGTTGACGGAATTTTGTGATAGATTGTCATTAAATTATAACAGTCATGAAGCCGAATAGGCTGTCTATTTGCTGACAAATTTAATGTTTAGATGCACAGTCTCTTTACAGTAAGAAAGATAAAGCACGAGATAGAAATTGGGTAATTATACTGGCTCGGATGCGTCGTACAATCTTATGTCCAAGTTATTTCGTTGCTAATAGCTGCGGACGTTAGCTTGTGTCATTAATTTCATAGTTAGGTGTGTAAATACGAACATACATAAAGATGAAGACTGGTAAGGTTTGTGGAGAATCATGAGTTCCGTTTGGGTATTTTTCAAGTTCGTATTGAATATAAAAAAACAAAAAACAAAATTAATATGATATGCGCGTAGCATGAGTCGATATAAAAGTGGATTTGAACTGTTGCATAGATATCAGTAAAGATGGTAATCACTGATGCTATTGGTGTTTAGACTGTGAAGATCACGCAGCTATTTTCTATGACTTTACTTCAGAAGTACGGTATTCGATGCAGACATGTTTAATGCATATAACTGTGTACTCAGTTTTGACATATCACATTTGACTAAGCATGTGACGGTCAAATGCGGTAGTTCAACTTTGTATTAACTGGTCCTCGAATATGTGTTAGATTCACCTTCCTTATGAAAGAATCTTTTCAATACACATTTGTTAGGTCGAATGTCTATCTGCTTATGTTAACTATATTCTACTGCTAAACTGACGTGTAAATACCAGGGATACACGGACCGTTTGACACCATGGGCAGTCTTAAGTCAGTTCACTACACTGCAGATTAAACCAGTGTAAGGCGTTTGTAAGTTTAATTCACTCTAATACAATTGTCTATGGTCATCGAGCACAAATATAAGGAATAAAACAAATAAATATGACGTTAATCACTAATTAATGCATTACGTACGGTGGTATGACAACACAGTGTCTTGATAAAAACTTACCTTGAAGCGGTCTGTGTACATGCTTCAAAATAACTTGATCATCCATCCCGATGATCCAAGAGCAAGAATAAGATTGTAGGACTATGGTCTTAGTCGGTAATAAGTACATTCATCTTTACTTACTTACTTACGCCTGTTACTCCTAATGGAGCATGGGCCGCCGACCAGCATTCTCCAACCAACTCTGTCCTCCGCCTTCTTTTCTAATCCCATCCAATTCTTATTCATTTTTCTAAAATCTATTTCCATTTCCCGGAGTAATGGGTTCTTTGGTCTTCCTCTTCTCCTCCTTTGGCCTTGAGGATTCCAAGTTAGGGCTTGTCCTGTGACGCAGTTGGATGCTTTCCTCAATGTGTGTCCCATCCACTTCCAGCGCTTCTTCCTGATTTCTTCCTGCGCTGGGATCTGCTTTACTCTCTTCCACAGTAGGTTGTTGCTGATAGTGTCCGGCCAACGGATCTGAAGTATTTTGCGTAGACAGCTGTTAAGAAAAACTTGTATCTTCTGGATGATGGCTTTCGTAATTCGCCAATTTTCCGCCCCATACAGTAGAACTGTTTTGACATTTGTATTGAAACTTCTGACTTTGATGTTGTTTGATAGTTGTTTTGAGTTCCGGATGTTGTTCAGTTGTAAATATGCTGCTCTTGCGTTTCCGATTCGCACCTTCACATATGCATCAGATCCACCACCATGTTCATCAATAATGCTGTCCAGATATGTAAAAGTTTTACATCTTTCAAATGTTCTCCGTGAAGTGTGATTCGATTGGTGTATGTTGTGTTGTATCTGAGAATCTTGCTTTTCCCTTTGTGTATGTTGAGACCTGGTACCGCTTTGTCTGCTGCTACACTGGTCTAGCTATTAATGGACGTTTTTATTGTTTATAGCATTCAGAGGAATTAGTGAGAAATCTTTTGTCATTTAATCTTTAATTTTTTGAATTAAGGATTGTAGGTTAATTGACTCATATTATGTCTCTAGATATGCAGTGTTACGGAGATTTAATTATGGACATCATTTTTTGATGAAATGTGGTGGTACTGCTAGTACTAATGGAGTAATGGTAAATTATGTAACTCCACCTGTAGCTGTACTGTCGGACGTTTTATGTCTTTTAGTCGAAGCTGTTAAGAGGCTGGAAATACATGATTATCAGTCCAGTTTATATGGTGGGGTGTTGAATCCTAATGTGAAACTGTGAACCTAAAATTCTGAACAGTGTGATTGTCAAACTGATGGAAATCATTATTTTGACGGCTACTTTACATAACATGGAGGGGCATAATCTTTTATCCAGGGAACAACACAGCTTTCGGAAAGGCTATCATGTTTGACAAACCTACTCATTGTGGAAGATCGGACTGATGCGAATGACAAAAATATTCTGGTGGACGTAATTGAAACTGGAAAGTTCCGGGATCCATTATGAAATTATAAGGTAGTTGGGTGGTTCACTTGATGATAGGAGACAACGGGTCTGGGTAAATGGGGCTCCATCAGCGTGAGAATATGTAAAAAGTGGTTCCACAAGGAACAGTCTTCGGTAATTTCGTCTTTTCATTTCGTGTAAACGATCTATCAACTGTAGCAAGGTTGTAAAACATAAGTTGATGTGCTGACTGCCAGCAGTGAAAAGTCACCTGTTCTACTTTTTCAGATAGCATAAAGATTTAGAGACCCATACACAGAATATCAGATAGAATAATACAACAAGATAACCTAACCCCACTGTTTGAACGGAAGAATAGGTGGTCATTGGAAGTTAATTCCAGCATGAGTGTGATGATGCGAGTAAATAACTGCAACGACTAACATCACCTCACAATATGTGGAGTCCAGTTACCTGATGTAATGGACTACTAAGATCTGGGAGCCATAATAATTATCGACCTCAGAACTACGAGTAACCGCAAGGCAACTTCTGTCAAAGGCTGCAGAATTTTATAAGCTATTCGTAAGTGTATTATATCCGACTTTTGTGAGTCCGTATTTTGAATATGGGATTTAAGGAGCGAGTCCTTGTGTCAATTATTCGGCAGATATACTAGAATTAGTTCACTGGCAAGAAATCAAACCGGTAAAATATCTCCCTGATCTAAAATATAAAAACAGAATAGGACATGATGATGTCACAGGTATTCAGTGTTTGACAACGCTTCCACCAGTAACACCCTCTAATATATTTCGTTCCCACCCAGAGAAATCAAAAGACAGAGTCGAGGAGATCGGAAGAGTATATTTGGCGATGACCAATATATCGGAATTCTCTGATCTAATCTGGCTAGCGATTGCGCTTGATGTTGAGCACGGCGTTACCACACGTGATCTGGTGCGGATGCCTGACCGAGAGCCTTCAGCTAGATGAGTTAACTAAAACATATGGTCAGCATCCAATGTCGAAAACTTAGTGCTATTTATTTTGGGGATTTATTTACCGCTACAGACAACTCAAAGTATTTCCGTCATCATACTGCAGGTTACGAGGGATCTAATATTGGTTTACCTTCTACTGTAAGATGAAGTCGGTCATTAATACTTCCCACCTTTTCATTCATTCTAGGACAGATAATATGAGGGGACACTCTTGAAAAGTTCGATAAACCGAAGTTTTAATCGTTTACCTCTAGAGTTCCGTTTCTCGCATCAGGCAACTAATTATATGATACTCCGTTGCAATACATAATATCAGCACCTGTTGATACATTCAGCGTGAGATTGGATCTTCAAAGTACTACAAGTAGCAAGGATTAACGTAGGTCTATCGACCTCCTAACCTTACTACTGAAGACAGAAGTTTGTCACAGGCACCAACTGGTTAGTAAAACAGAACGCGGTCTTTACAATGGGTCGCGATGTTTGAGATGCATCAGTTAAAAGGGTTCTAAACTGTACTCTATCATCTAGTTTCGATTATCAGATTGTCTTAATTTTGCTTTTACGTTACTGCAGATTGTAATCAACTGCTTTCCTTACTAAAATTTAGTGCGCCTTGTCAGTCTTTGGCTCAAACCACTCGTGTATGCACAAAACAATGAGGCTAAAGATTGTAAGTTTTAGATTTTGACCCAGAATCCATTCATCTGTACGACCTAATAGAATTTTCGCATCATAGTCAATACCAATTCGTGGTGAAAATCTTAACTTCCACCCCTAACTTTTAATTATAAGCACTTATCCTTATTCGCACTAATTCACTATCCCTTTCGAATCCTGGTAAGTGTATTTTCTCAAGGCCGCTTTAGCATTCCTGAAAGCTCGTCCATAAATTTTAGTCTCACTGTATGGTGTGGTCTTGTTCTTAAACATTATTGTCGTTATACCTAATAAATTTTTTATGAACACACTGCCATGCAGAAATTGCGACAAATAGCCTAGGGCTGTCGGGATAATTAATATAGACATAGAGTTCGGATACATATTTGGAAAGTTGATAAGCGTCTGATATAGGCTGGTTAGTTGCTGTGAGGGATGTGTAGCTCGGCGTATAAGGTAATATGGAAACGAGAGACAAGTATGGTCACACAGCAACAACTTAGGAATGGCATTCACCTCAGGGTTTGGAGAAAGTGGAACTTCACTGCGATAAATTTTACACCATGTAATCCAACATCTCCAGCCGTTGATGACAAGCGCCGTACAGGTTTCAGCAGGAGTCCCACCCCTTACGATCATGGGTAAGGTCTAGTCTTCAGCAATAAGGATATTAGGTTGGTGGACGTGTGTTTATCCTGACAGATTGCCTCCCAGTGAAGGCCCAGCTTCTCGAAAATATTCACTGATGGGGCTGATACCACTTGTTCGGGTAAAGCGTTCCAGTCATTGACTACTCGATGAGAAAAACGGGACCCACTTTAGATTTATTAGATCGCGGTTTGTGAACCTTCTTACTATGACCTCGGAGATTATTATTGCTGGTGGGAGCAAAACGACAAGACATCTTAACACCTTAATCGTAATTAAAGATGCGAAATGCCAGTATAAGGTCACCTCGCGTCCTACGCTACGACAAGGGGAAAAGGTTTAGGCGTTTTGAACGCTCATCGTAAGGGAGTTTCGAAAGACCCTTCACTAATTTTGTTCCCATAGGCTCAAGTGAGTTGGTATCCTGTATCAGACATGGACAAGCTGCTTGGATACAGTGCCCTCGATGTGGTCTTACATATAAAATTCGAAACATTTCCTCGTCAAAGCATTTGAATGCTCGGCTAAGTGACCATAACACACGAAAACCTTTTACAGAAGCTGCGTTGCAATGCGTAGTTGTTTTCAAGTCATAACTTATTATTACTCCTAAGTCTTTATGTTCTTGAACGCATGGAAGAGGTTTACCATCAATAGTATAATGGTAACTATCACCGTGACCGATACGCATTAGCACACTCTTCCTAAAATTGATTTCTAAGCCCCAACCCCGAGCCCATCTAACTAATTCGTCTAAGTCAATTTCATGGATTAGTAGCATGTTATGATCTTTCTGCCCTTGGCTATGTTGTGGTAATTTTATGATATGACTTGATAATTTTATACAAATTTAAGACTGTCATCTTTTTATATTTCAGCTTGTTTTCTGAATCATCTTTATTAATGACTGGGAATATTATACCGGCTGATCTACTAGATTTGTCGACACCAAGTGTGATTGAAGGTAACCGATTGTTCTTTCCGGGTTTCAATTCACCTACAGATAGTTGTTGAAAGTCTGATAAATAAATATGAACGTTCAGAAATTTACACATGGCTTGGAACCAATATTCTAATATCAATCAATCCAAAAAGCGCCTGTCCACAAAACTACTCATGTGATAATTGGAATGATTTTAATGAGGTTATTTGTTTGATTTTCGTATTAGTTAAAATCTACTTAGATTCCCGATTGTTGGAGAAAGCCGCACGTTTTTTCTATGGCTGAAGAGTGTTTATATCAGTTATCATCGACACAAAATAATCAGTCGATAATTATTACGGGCACAAGTGGGTCTGGGAAAACAGAAGCTACTAAACATATATTGCGCTACTTAACCTACAAAAGTAGTATAAAGCGTCAGAAACAAATGTAAGCTGATTATTTTCTACATTTTTACTTAGTGTTAAGTTGGCCGAATAGTCTTCTGTCAGTCACAAACATATATTAACTGGCTCCCCCACTCATGCGATGTACGATAACCAGTACATAGAGTATCGTCTGTTATTTTTTGAAGTCGTATTTGACAAAAAGTATGGATTTATTGGTTTATATTACGGCCTATTGTAGACATTTTTCAACGTAACGATTGAAAAGAGGTTTAAAAACAATCATAACATGACATGTGCTTCAAGGTTAATTAAGGCAAATACTGACTCACTTATGTAAGAAAATGTGTATCTATAACCTTGGATAAAAGCACTGATACAATCAACTCAATAAATTAATCCATACACATTTGTAAACATCATACGAAACTTATGTAGATTCACTTTATTTCCTCCTAATTCCCACCTCTTTGAGACCTAAATGTCATGTGTCCGATCTTATGCTGGCTTGTGAGTGTACTAGAGAAAATTCTAACTTAAGAAGGTACAAGTTTTTCGATCCTTCTGTTGATGTCGTTTTTATTCGGAGCATACTTTGCAAATTTCCTATTCTCAGTAATGTTGGTCTTAAACGCTTATTTAAAAAAAATTAAAATTTTATTTTACTTTCTACAGAGCAAAAGTTGAAACTTATATTGAACACACACTTATACAATCGAATCCTGTGTTAGAAGCTCTTGGTAATTCGTTTAAATGTTTTGTGCAAATTATTGCTTTCTAAATATCGATTTTTTTAAGGCAATGCACAAACTCAATTTAATGAAAATAGTTCACGTTTTGGCAAATATATACGCCTATTGTACGATCGGTTAGTTGTACATTTCTATTATAAATCCGAATGTCCTTTTTCATTTTTATTCGTAAAGAAATCAAATTCTTGTTGCAGCAAAGTTGCAAATTTATCTTTTAGAAAAGCCTAGAGCTGTATTCACTTCTCAAACGCTTTTCTCATCATTTCATGTATTTCGTTGGGTAAGTACACGTTTTTTTGTTTAACTGTTTATTTATTCATTTGTTTACTGAGAACAGATTGAAACCAGATCACTAGTGAACAACAATGTTCCACATGTTCATGTACTAGATCACCGATGCGTACTATAAGATTTACAAATAATAACAGATCACTAGTTCCTTAGTCAAATTTACTATTTATAGTGGTATATGACTGCCTTGTCGTTCATATTTCAGACTATATTCTTAGTGTCTAGCTTCCATTTGAACCTTAATTTATACTACTAATGCTATTTGATGTCTTTCCTCACTCATCTTGTTAGTCTCACTTTACTGTGGAGGTATTGTTAAGATTGCTGACTTTATAGTTTGCTTCGAAATTGATCTTAGAAAACCATTAAAAATTAAGAAGCACTGAACACCTGTCATGTCCTACCATGGATTTCCTCAGCAGCCATGGCCACTGGAGTTCAGTGATGTTGGGCGTGAAACAGTCGCCCATCAATGGGATCATAAGATCTTTGCTAAATGTCAATTAAAGTTAGAAACGTAAACCATTGGATGTCAACTCGATGATCCGAAGGTTAAGCGCTTGCAACGTGTTCTGAACTCGACCCCAGGTGGTGGGGGTCGTGAACACTCACTTCTGAAGAGTCGCACACTGAGACAAAATAACCGTCCAATGCTTTCTGATTTTCAGTGACAGTAACTAGTATCAGTCTGTAATCTAGACCATTAATCTCACTCTGATGTAACAATTCGAACCAGTGTAATTTTGTCCTACATTTAGTAGTTAAGATTAGTACTTATTATTCCTTTATTATTGCTTTTTCTATTCCATCAAATATTCTTGTGGATAAATTTTTCAACTGTTCAGTTTTTGGAATCTTTATCAAAAGAAGATCAAATACAATTTGGTTTGATTGGTTGTCATTATTTAGTGAATGATAATGATGGTAGTGATGATCTTGTGCTACAAAAGTCACATTCCAACTGGTCTTGCTTACTTGAAGCATTTCGATCATTAAATATTAAAGATGAAAAATTGCTTGAATTTTATAAATTACTAAGTGTAATCTTACTATTGAATAGTGTACATTTCATTTCTTCGGAGTCTTGTGTAAATATTGACTTAAGTCAAATAAATTCATCATGTCTTCCGTCTAAGTCACCTTGTCATTCGTCAAAATTGAATGATCAACAAAATTATCGCCACCAACATCAGGAACGTCAGTATTCAGATGATCCCGCCAGTTTAGCCACCATTTCTATCGATGATATACAGAAAAGTAAGTTTCATATCATTTTTATTTATTTATAACAAGAAAAACTTGTTAAAAAAGAGCACCAAATATATACGTTACACACAAAAAGACGTTCCAGTTAGAAACATGACTAGAATAGGTTTCTTTCAGTTAAGAAATTGAATTTTACATTCATGCAAAAGTTGATTTAAAACTACAATAAGGTTACTACTGGCTTCTATTCTGAGCTCTGTCTAATAAACACCAGGAACTAAAACATGACTTCATACGACAGTTTCATATCAGAAAATGACAATCTCTGTCTTTTTTCCACCTTATTTGAGTGTTAACAAATAAGGCTAAGTGCGGAAGTCAGTTGGATGACATTCGTAAAATGTGTATAACTCATCTAATAGTTCAGTTGGTGTTATACTATGGGATTTTCATTTAGAAACACTCATTAATTTATTGATACGGATAAATAGCTTATTTCACAAGAGTACAAGCAAACTGGAAAACAGTTAAATTGACCCGATAGTTGCTTAATTTCTAATTCTTAAAACATCTGAGCTAAATTTTTGTTTATTTTAGCACTGAAAATCAAACAGTTGGTTTTTATCATTAGAAACGTATAAGACATCTTATAGAATTTGGCAGCAGGTATAGTGAGCACCTGATTAGGTATTGGGACATATATGAAAAGCAAAACAGTGGTCACTTATTTATATGACAGTTTTTACACCCGTACTTACTACATTTTATAATATATTCACGAATATTTTTTCAAATCACCACATTTTTATTTTCCATGTGCAGTTACAATGGCTGGTAAACTCTTAGGTATTCCAGACGGTGAATTGCTTCATAGTTTTCCACAACAATTTATAACACGTCTTGTTCAAGCTGGTTCCAACTCACATCAATCCAGACGAGTGACAACTTATAAATGTGCGTGTACAGTTTCTCAAGCTCGAGAACAACGTGATTGTTTTGTAAAAGCTTTATACAATAGGTTAGTGTATTTATTTGCTTCAACTATGATGGCTTTGTGTTCTCTGGGTTGTTACATATGGCTAACTATCTCCTCTTTCGAATCAGCCCTTAGTTACGTAGGAGTAATATAAAAAAAAACTAAGTGTGGCTAAATCGTGAGGCAACATCAATACTTGGAGGTTTTGACTGTTGGTCTATGTTATGTACGTATATGATGACTTTCTGGTTGGAGCCTTTGCCAGTCTTAAACTATGGCTGGAAATTTTGTGTGAAATGACTTTCACTCCGATCGCAGCAACCCAATCGAACTCGCTCTTAATCTTCCCTTAAATCTTAAGTTTGAACTGAATAAAATGTGACTCATTCATTCACCATGTACACGTTCATGTGTTCTGTTCCTACCCAAATAATTTGTGGTTTTAATTAAAGTTAGATGTTAGTTATCAATGGAATCCAGTATTTATGCTTCGTCCTCTTTCGCATTTGCCAGCTGGGTGTACCTGCATCTCAGTGTCGTTGTTCACGCTAAGAGTTGAACCTCAGTACCTTTCACTTCAAGCGCCGACTCGTTAAACACTGAGCTACTGAGTCGACATAGCTACCAGCTAAATGTCGATTAAGAGACAATCCTCTAATGATGTACACATCCCAGTAGATACTGATAAATTGCAGTCTTTAACATCAACAATGGGGAAATGCGAACACTTACAAGTCAAATTTGTGTGATGACTCAATACTGTTTTGATTATTCAGTTTCTGAGGCTTCAACTCACTAGGTAAATTTCAGTGGTTTAAATCTGAAGCTTAATATCTTTTCCTAAAATTACATCTTATGATTTACCAGACTTTCCCTCTTTTTCTGCTTCTCATTTATTTAGTTTCATCTTTCTCTGTGTTATGATAGTCTACGGTAATTCCGAATTTCGAACGTTTATGAGATTCTTTTAATATGAAACTGGGTCTTCACAAACTAGATATGTGAAATAAGTAATACACTACAACTGTTCAACTCTCTATCTTTATGCGAATAAGAGGGAAAAAACAGGACTTTCAGGAAGTGTCAAATATTCTCATAGGTCATAATTGTAAACGGATAATCCTTTTGGTATTGCATTAAACATAACATTAGGATCCAGAAAGAATGACGAAATAAAAGTGAAAACATTCAATCAGTTGATAGCTAACGTAAACTCAACTAGGAAAAATGTTACCAAAGAATTCCTTACATAGCAAACCTATCATTTGCTAACAAAAAATTAGATAATTTATCACCTTTCTGATATTCTCTATTTATATTGTATTATTATTTATTTTATTTATTTGAACACATAAATATTGGTACAATAGAGCGCCAATATATATGCGCCACACAAAACAATGGGAATTCGAAGAGAAGTATAAAGAAAAAAAAAACTAAGGAACGCAAAAGAAAAAGAGAGTAAGGACGAATAGGTACAATCAGAAGAAATCTTTCAGGTAAAGGAGACACAACCACTTTTTATGAAGAAAGTAAAAGAAGGTTACAGCAGGATCGCCACTGGCTTCTATTCTGAGCCATATCTGATAACGTCTCTAGCCACTGTGTAGCACCATCTCTCGGACCCCAGCCAGGGAGTCGTGAAGGACCAACACAGTCAGTCAGTCAGTCAGTAACAACGTAGAACTTCGTACGTACGTACATCAGTTCGAGTTGCCACACCACGTTAGCACAGAGATGCAGTGGTCGATTCAAATCCCGTAGTGGTAGAGGTAGCAAGAGTATAAGCAGTGATCGGGAAGATTAGGGTTTGGAGATGTTATTTAAAGAGTATAATCCAGTGAAAGAAGGACCAACACAAGCCAGTCCTTTGCAGCTTTCTTTCATGCCACGACACCATGTCATGCACTGACCACCTCTCCGCTTCTTCCAACCAGTCCCAGAGTCGGCAAATAATGCACGACGTGGAATCCTGTTAGACGACATTCGGAGAACATGTCCAAGCCACCGAAGTCGGTGTTTCAAGATGGTGACACCAATTGAATTATCATCTCTGTGCCCGAACACACGATGCCGAACCTCTGCATTACTGACATGGTGTTGCCACTGAATGTCAGCAATCCTTCGGAGAAAACGATGATCGAACACAGAGAGTCGTCTAACGTCCTCAACTCGGAGAGACCAGGTTTCACAAGCATAGAGCAAAACTGCTCTCACCGACGCGTTGTAGATCCGACCTTTAACAGCCAGACTAACATCACGAAGGCGCCAAAGGTGGCCCAGATTGGCATAAGCCGCTCTGGCTTTCACTATTCGTGCATTGATCTCATCACTCACACACCCACCAGCACTTATGCAGCTACCCAGATACACGAACTTCTCAACTACGTCTATCTGCTCACCATCCAGGGTGAGTACAGGATTAGAATCCTGCCAGTCGTGTAGAAGTACTTTGCACTTCGAAGGTGCAAAGCACATACCACACCTATGGGCATTGATTGCCAACTGATTAAGTGCGGATTGCATGCCTTGGGCATTATCGCACAGCAAGACAATATCGTCCGCATACTCAAGGTCGAGAAGTCTTTCTCCAGGCAACAGATCCACACCACCATTACTTACATTCATCAGAGCTGTTTCCAGAATGTCATCGATGGCAAAGTTGAAGAGGAATGGTGAGATTGGGCAACCCTGTCTAACCCCACTGCTCGAATGGAACAATGGAGAGAGGTGGTTGTATGCCCTCACTCTGCCTGAGGTGTTTTTATACAGGGCTTTTAGGATGTTAATAAACTTCTCAGGCATACCCTTCTTCAATAGACAATCCCAGAGAACAGTCCTATCCAACGAATCGAAGGCAGCCCTGATGTCAAGAAACACTACGATTGTTGGCCTTTGAAAAGTATGGCGGTGTTCTAACATTTGGCGGAGGGTGAAGATATGATCAATACATCCTCGACCAGAACGAAACCGAGCCTGCTCCTCGCGAGTCAATCTTTCTCGGGTTTTGAACAACCTACGAAGAATGACGGAAGGCAATAGCTTGGACGCAATCGGAAGTAAACTTATCCCCCGATAGTTGTTACAAGAACGACGTGAACCCTTTTTAAAGATAGGGACAACTATCGACTCATTCCATGACGTTGGTACACTCTCTAGTTCCCAAACCTTTGTAAACAACACAGTCAGTTCCTTAGTCAGAAAATCACCACCATCTTTAAAAAGAGCCGGAGGTAAGTCATCTGGGCCCGGTGATTTGTAACGCTTCAAGAGTTGGAGTTCCTTGCGGACTTCCTCCTCATTTGGTGGATCAGTCGTCACCGGCCATGGAGGGCAGGACAGTCTGACCGATGTTACCGGAGCAGCAGGCCAGTTGAACTGCCCTTCGAAAAATTCTGCCCATCGTCCAAGACGTCGATGGATGTTAGTGATTGGCATCCCATCATCCTCGCAGATTGTTTCACTCACACCAGACTTCTTGCTGCCAGTGGCTCGGATGAGTTGGAAGAGCTTCCGGTAGTTACCAGATGCAGCTGCTGCTTCCAGCTCATTAGCACGCATCGACCACCAGGCTTCTCGGTCCTTACGCAAGCTTTGCCCGATTTCCTTACGTAAAATCCTTCGTTTATGGTCAAACTCACGGTTACCCGGAGTAGACCGACGGGCTTCAATGAGTTGTAAGGAACCAGAAGAAACCCAGTGCTTAAAAGCGGGACGTTTCGCAAACCCACAACTGACTGTTCCCGCCATTTTCATGGAGTCATGCAATTGCAACCAATGCTCATCTATACTTTTCGGTGGAGTGGTAGCTAGCCTAGAGGCTAGCTCGGTTCGATACTTACTTGCAACAGAAGTTGCAACCAGCTTGCTAACATCAATCCGTTGATGGCGTTCACTTCGTTGTCCACTGAAAAGTAAGGCAAGATTGGCGCAGACCAAGGCATGGTCAGAGTCCAGATAGGTACTCCAAAAGGAGCGGCAGTCTTGTACACAACCACGCCAGCGGTAGCTGATCGCGATGTGATCAATCTGAGTCCAGGCTTGAGATGCAGAGGGAGGACGCCAGGTGGCACATCGGCGATGACTGTGCCGAAAGTTAGTGCTAGCCAGAAACAGGTTGTGGTCTGTGCAAAGTTGCAGTAGACGGTCCCCATTATCTGACCTGCGACCAACGAGTCCCCATCGGCCACCTAAACGACTCTCTTCTGTGCCTAGACGCCCGACCTGAGCATTCAAGTCTCCGGCTAGTACTACAATATCTGTCGAACGCACTTTCTGGAGAAGAACTGATAACTGGTGGTAAAACTCATCCTTGATTGCATCCGGGCTGCAATCTGTCGGGGCATAGGCGGAGATGACGAAAAGACATCGTTTCTCACGCCGATTTCTTCTCACTTTGATGGAACTTTCTAATCTAACAGCACATAACCGACTGTTAATGGGGATCCAATCGACTAGTGCTGCCTCAGCTCTAGCGCTTAGTGCGACACCAACGCCAGCAAAACCAGACGAAGATGCCACAGGGTCCCCGGATAAGCGCACGTAAAACAAGCTTTTCGAAGCGACAGATGGAGATCGAATTTGTAGTACTTCGCCAGAGTCTTGAATACGGGTCTCGGATAGACAACACACGTCGATATTAAGACTTTCCAAAGACATAGCCAGCCCTTTCTGTTGTCCGACCTGCATAAATGTGCGAACGTTGAAGGCAGCCAGTTTGAATGATGCACGTGGTTTCAGAAAATCTGCTTCAGTCCTCGTATTCGGTGGTAACATACAATTTTCAACCGGACAGTGACTCGAGAACGTTTAGATACAGTCGGAATTCCACCAAAGACGAGCCGCTGTATAAGTATAAAAGAAGGTGAATAATGTGGAAAATAATAATAATAATGATAATAATAACAATAATGACAATAATAGTAGTAATAATAATATTAGTATTAATAATGACAATAATTGTAGTGATCATAATTTGAATCAATTGATTGTTTTTCAAAGCGACAAAAGTAGTTTCCATAGACATAAACAGTTCATCATTTGTGTGTGGGCTGTGATACTGCCCGGGTGCCCAAACCGAAGCAGGTGGTTATCTTAGGGGGCCACTCCCCGAGCCTTTGACCTAAAGGTCTAACCCACAAGGCAGTGGAGCATCGTAAGGAGATGCAGTCCCATGGTAGCCGGTGACCAACGATTGGTTCATACGCCATTCGTTCCCGCAGGATACTGGAGCCCATGTGCACCATTGGTTTGGAATCCGGTTAAAGCGCCGGACATTCGCTTTTCGTCCTCTCATTTTCGTAAACAACACCCCCGCCACGAGAAGGCAATGAGTAGGACTTCCCTGGCAGAGGCTATATACGCGTGGCCGTGTGAGAGTATTTCGAGAGGGAGAGCTGACTCTCCCCACTCTCGGCCGTACCAGGGCATTCAGGGGGCATTCAATCCAATTTCGATATTATCTATGACTAAGCAACAGAATTAAACCGTAATTAGTATATATATTCATTCTTAGTTTTACTTCTCATTATATTAGTGTAACACTTAAAAATTAATATAGATATTACTTAACCGTTCACTTATAATTTTGACTAGTCCATTGATAATTTGAACAGTGTACCGCAAACAAATGATATCTAGGTGGAGTTTTGTTCTCTGAGCTGGATAGTTTGGTTGTGGAGTTGATCAGGTCGTTCAGATGGACGATGAAAGCTCCACGATCAAACCATTCAAATCATAGGACAAAACTCCACCTAAATTATCCACTTTAGCTACAAATCTTTTCCACCACCACCACAAATTATGTCTCTTGCTATCAGCTGTTAAAAAGATTGTGTTGTGGGTACAGCGAGATTTCTGTTCCATAAGTCTATCATGTTATAATCATTTCAGATTTTGCTTTGCCGTGATATATTATGCCATCCATGATTTGTTAGTCTTTCTTAATGTTTGTAATTTTGTAATTATAAATTTTATAATTTTCTATTCATCATTATTTGCTTTTTAGTCTATTTCATTTCATGGTCGAGTTAATAAACAAACAGTTGAATTTCGATAATACTGAAGGTGTTGTTAATGAATTGGGTATGTTGCTACCGGTATTATTATTATTATTATTGTTGTTTTGTTGTTGTTGTCAATCAGTCATAATCAACGTAGAGTTTGATGTAAATGTGCATTTGACCAAGTTGTCGTACCTTATTTGCTCGATGAGATGAAACTAATGTAATGAATAAGGAAGGAGTATAAATGGAATGGTAACAATGATAACGTCAAATACTGAATATTGAAATTATTGTTTGAGAGAACTGAATTAAAAAGTGTACATAGAGGAATATTGAGACTCAAGATTTAGGATAATGCTGATTTTCAACCATATCACACAAAATCTCTAACGTCTGGTCTCAGTTATCATACAGACCCTAGCCATGTAGTCTGCATCTAATAACATAGTTCAATACTGCGGATAATGACTTTATGAACGTATACCACATTTTGGTTTGGCCCGCTAAATTTCTTTCAACCTACTGAGGTCAGTGTAAAATTGTGGGACATCAATATAACTTAAACGATATTTTGCCCATCAATTAACAAGCTGTTCAATTAGCTATTTTTTTCACTGTCTAAATCAGCTAACTGTATTCTGCAGCTAAACTTTTATTCGGGTACCTTGTGACTATACTATCCCATAATGAAGGATAATGACGTCACTACAAATTATCGTTGGGACCCAAATATCTAGCATTAATTTTAAGTGTTCCAGTAACCAAGGTTGATTTTATGTTAATCGATTTACTGCTACAATTTTTCACCCAAGGGTTAATGGTACTGACTAGTTACACAAACCAAAACTTGGTGTAGCTGGGGTTCCAACCCATGCCTTCATGATCCAAAGTCTAATGTTTTAACCAGTAAGCATCTTATTTAACATTGAGACCAAGGTGATTCCAGCAGGATTGATTTCCATCAAAAATCTGGCCGTATACTTTCACCGTCTGCCCTGTCCCTCACCTCATTTCAACAAAGCAACCATAGAGAAAATTTCAATGCTAGGATTGTGGTGCTTACCATTTTATGAATGTCCGTTCCTTCGGAATTTACTGTTACAGTAATTTTCACATCATTTGTCTTCATGACTGCTACTGCATTTATTTGGGCATATATTCTAATCGATATCCAGAAAGAAAGACTTGCGTTAAGTCGGTTTGATGATCCTGCTGCCTGTAGTTAGGTACTACTATAGGATTTAATTTGTCCTACAGATATTCCACCGGAACTGTAAACGCGATACTGATGACCCAGAATCTATGTGGATTAAGCTATAGTCAGAACAAGGACAATTTGGCTTGAAAACTTTATCTGTTTCTAAACGTAAAAATAACAATTCGATTAGTACAATAATTAAAGGAATTATAGTCATTAAGTGAAACGTGTAAACATTCCGGTCAGTATTGCATGTCTTATCGAAATGAAAAGAAAACTAATATAATAGGGTAATAACATCCTTCATTTGGCAGGTTACATTCAACAGGGATAGTCTACAGACACATTAGACCAGTTTGATGTGGTGAAAGTTTAAGCAACGATTTGATTGGCTAGTTATGGACATAACTAACAACTACATCTAATGTGATGGTTTTTATCCATGATTTAAAAAATTAATGATTCAGTTTTAGCAAAACCTGGTAAATAAGCATAAGTGGTTCCAGATCCCGGAATACCTCCTCCTTAAGAAAATCAAATTATGTTGTATAGCTTATGGTAATCTGATGAGTAGAGTGGATCAGCTCGAAAGCTCTGAATTGAGTGACTGCGCACTGTACATCCGTAGTTATTGAATTACACAAAGTAATCCAAAATCTTTTAGAGGAAATGTTTACAAAGAATTGGATTGTGTTCTCTATCTTCCCTTACTCTTAACGCCTTATTCTTTAATCCCATGTGTTCTTTGTGAAATATTTTTTTTTAGGATTTCGTCCCTATTAAAATGAATCCTCTTCTCCTTTCATTTCCCTCATTAATTTTCTCGTTGTGCTGATATATATATATATATATATATATATATATATATATATATATATGTTTTTTCAGGTATCCTTGATCTATTCGGTTTTGAATGCTTGGATGTAAATAGTTTCGAACAGTATTGTATTAATTATGCTAATGAACGTTTACACCAAACGTTTATGCGTATTGCTGTTACGAATGCATGGGCGGAATTAGAAGAGGAAGGATTATCTTTTCAATCTGTAGATAATTTGTTGCCAACTGATACTACTACCACAGCCAACGTTACCAATACTACTAATATGAATATTATTGATAGAAATATTGATGAATACAAACCCCGGTTAGATTCATCATTGGAAAAATGTTATAATACACATACTGTGAAAGCGATAGAAACAAATGCCAATTTATTAGAAGAAGTATGTACATTGTTTTATTTGTTCTTATGCTAATTAACACGTTTTGTAAATTGAGTTAATTGTAACGCACACAGTTTAGCAAACTCAGTTTTGTTATTAGTAATAGTTAGTTGATATAAGGAAAGTATGAATCTAAACAAAATGATTAATTATGTTTATATGGAATGGATTATATCAGTGCAACTGTTGGTAATCTGATTGGCCCCCAAATGCACTGGTACGACCGAGAGTGGGGAGAGTCAGCTCTCCTTCTCGAAATGCTCTCACATGGACACGCGTATATAGCCTCTGTCAGTGAAGTACTACTCACCGCCTTCTCGTGGCGAGGGTGTTGTTTACAAAATTGAGAGGACAAAAAGCGAATATTCTGCTCTTTAACCGGGTTGGTGGACACGGAGAGTCCACCTAGGGGTGTTGGAAAACGCTGATTCCAAACCAATGGTGTATATGGGCTCCAGTAACCTGAAGAAACAGATGGCGTATGAACTAATCGTCGGTCACCGGCTACCATGGGACCGCATCTCCTTACTTTGCTTCACTGCCTTGTGGATCAGACCTTTAGGTCAAAGGCTCCGGGTGTGGCCGTCTAAGAGAGCCACCTACTTCGGTTTGGGCACCGGGGCAGTATCACAGCCCTCACACAAATCTAATGAGATTTGTGTGGCGCATATGTATCTGATGCCCCCTTGTGCCAATATTTATGTGTTCAAATAAAATAATAAAAATAAGCTGATTGGCGATAAATTTGATTTTAATGTATCTTGAATAGTAAGTAAGGTAACATTAACATTGATCACTCGGTAGTCCCATCAGATTCAAGAAACGCTTTGAAGGCATCAGTGATCAAAAACCTGTAGCCTAATCATAATATTTGCTCTCGAAAATCGTGTTTCACAGACAAAAAGTAAAACGGAACGGTCTTCTGTATAGCCTTTGGTTGACAGATGAACATCTCACCTACACAATAATTAGCACATATTGGGAGAGGTTAACCCAGCTTTTCTGATTTCGTGCCAAAATATCATCAGACATCAACTCGTTACTATTTATCGGTACCTAAATGACAAGACGGTTCATTCATAGTTGTCGTTTATCTGAACTATTTAGTAGCTATCCGTTTACCTATATGGAACAGTTTGTTGAACAAAATGGCTTGTATTTACAGATATAGTATTCTATTATTACAGTTTATTCAGATTAGATTGATTTAATGAATATATGACAATCAGTGATAATCTCATTGATATTTTAATTCTACTCTGGTCAGTGTAATATATTGATGTAGTTGGTTGGTCATTTTGTATTATAACTCTTCTTAATCTATCAGTTTATTATCTTCTGTATGTAATAACGTTGTACACCGAAAATCAGTACTGCTCATCCAAGAAATTCTTTAAAACTGTTTATTGTATTTGATCACCGCTCTACTAATTTCAGTCGGTCTAGTGGATTATTTTCATTGATTAACTCAGTGACCGCGTAGACAGATTTATGCACTTGGTTTCAAGCCACACTGTTTGTATGATCTGACTGGTGATAGTAAGCGGCTACTCAAAGCTAACTGGGTTGAAAGTGAGGTTTAAAACCGCAAATTACTTGTCGAAAGCCGAATGTTTTATTTACGAACTCAATACTCCCCGAATTGGAGTGAAGGCATCAATACCATATATTTCAAAGCATAACACCATCTTGATGTAGATGAGTATTGTATAAGGATCTTAGACAAATCTCAGCTATCAGATATTTCGTGTGTTGATTGGATCAAATAAACATCAAGGACGATGTTAAATGACGTGAACTTCTAAACGTTTTTTCAGTTCTTCCATTAGACAGTCTATGCTCTAAGTCTGCTTAGTAGCGAAACAGGTGTCACATAAGTACATAGAACGCTTACTCTGAAGTAAAACTTATACAAGACACTAAACCGTCTACTGATTTTTCAACTGATGTTGGTATAATAGAAAATAGTGTGTTGATATCAACACGGCATTTGACTCATAAGACGGTGGAGAAGATTTGCAGCTAAGTTAATAATTTTGGTGGAGTTTTGTTCTATGAGCTGGATGGTTTGGTCGTGGAGCTAATGAAGTCATTCAGATAGACGATGAAAGCTGCACGACCAAATCATCCAGCTCATAGAAGAAAACTCCACCAAAAATACGATCCTTTTATTTTAGCTAGAAATAAACGTAGTAAAATTTTATGAGTCAATGAAAATGAGAAAAAAACATTTCAGGCACCAGACACATTTATGTCTTAATATATGACTCAGCAACTATGATCTCACTGGAAACTGAACTCGGAACCTTTAAGTTTTACGGGGAATGGTTAATTTTTAGACTACTCAGTCTGCATTCAATGATTCGACTTTCTAACTTCAATTAATTCACGATATTGCTAAAGAGTACCATGCTAGGCAGAAATAGTTGCTCATTGCCTCTTGTTTTTCAATAGTTGACTGATTAATGTTTATCAATTATGTAAACTATGCAATCCAACAATTTTTTAAAATCCCCAATATTACCAATAATTCCCCCCCATTTTTTTCAATGGTTGTTTATTATTATTAAACGTTTCTCTCTTTTTATAGGTTTGTCTTTTAAATCGTGTTCACAATGTGAATTCTCCGATGAAATTATCTTCAACTATATCCTCTAATCAGCTATTAGATCCACGTGAATTAGATTGGATTAATAAAATGCAATCAGTGTTTACTACACCCAATTGTTCAATTTGTTTATATGATGGTAATTTTTCTTTTCTTTCAAATAAACTTTTCAATATTTATATTCTGTTAATTATTTGTTAAGAATTAAAATATTTTTTTTTTGATAAATTTATTTAATTTCCGTCATAAACGGATTGATGTCAGTAAATTGGTTGCAACTTCTGTTGCAAGTAAGTATCGAACCGAGCTAGCTTCTAGGCTAGCTAGGAACTCCAACTCTTAAAGCGCTACAAATCACCGGGCCCAGATGACTTACCTCCGGCTCTTTTTAAAGATGGTGGTGATTTTCTGACTAAGGAACTGACGACGTTGTTTACAAAGGTCTAGGAGCTAGAGAGTGTTCCATCATCATGGAATGAGTCGATAGTTGTCCCTATCTTTAAAAAAGGTTCACGTCGTTCCTGTAACAACTATCGGGGGATAAGTTTACTTCCGATTGCGTCCAAGCTATTGGCTTCCGTCATACTTCGTAGGTTGTTCAAAACCCGAGAAAGATTGACTCGCGAGGAGCAGGCTGGGTTTCGTTCTGGTCGAGGATGTATTGATCATATCTTCACCCTCCGTCAAATGTTAGAACATCGTCATACTTATCACAGACCAACAATCGTAGTGTTTCTTGACATTAGGGCTGCCTTCGATTCGTTGGACAGGACTGTTCTCTGGGATTGTCTATTGAAGAAGGGTGTGCCTGAGAAGTTTATTAACATCCTAAAAGCCTTATATAAAAACACCTCAGGCAGAGTGAGGGCATACAACCACCTCTCTCCATTGTTCCATTCGAGCAGTGGGGTTAGACAGGGTTGCCCAATCTCACCATTCCTCTTCAACTTTGCCATCGATGACATTCTGGAAACAGCTCTGATGAATGTAAGTAATGGTGGTGTGGATCTGTTGCCTGGAGAAAGACTTCTCGACCTTGAGTATGCGGACGATATTGTCTTGCTGTGCGATAATGCCCAAGGCATGCAATCCGCACTTAATCAGTTGGCAATCAATGCCCATAGGTGTGGTATGTGCTTTGCACCTTCGAAGTGCAAAGTACTTCTACACGACTGGCAGGATTCTAATCCTGTACTCACCCTGGATGGTGAGCAGATAGACGTAGTTGAGAAGTTCGTGTATCTGGGTAGCTGCATAAGTGCTGGTGGGGATGTGAGTGATGAGATCAATGCACGTATAGTGAAAGCCAGAGCGGCTTATGCCAATCTGGGCCATCTTTGGCGCCTTCGTGATGTTAGTCTGGCTGTAAAAGGTCGGATCTACAACTCGTCAGTGAGAGCAGTTTTGCTCTATGCTTGTGAAACCTGGCCTCTCCGAGTTGAGGACGTTAGACGACTCTCTGTGTTCGATCATCGTTGTCTCCGAAGGATTGCTGACATTCAGTGGCAACACCATATCAGTAATGCAGAGTTTCGGCGTCGTGTGTTCGGTCACAGAGATGATAATTCAATTGGTGTCACCATTTTGAAACACCGACTTCGGTGGCTTGGACATGTTCTCCGAATGTCGTCCCAGAGAATTCCACGTCGTGCATTATTTGCCGACTCTGGGACTGGTTGGAAGAAGCGGAGAGGTGGTCAGTGCATGACATGGTGTCGTGGCATGAAAGAAAGCTGCAAAGGACTGGCGTGTGTTGGTTCTTCACGACTCCCTGGTTGGGGTCCGAGAGATGGTACAACACAGTGGCTAGAGACGTTATCAGATATGGCTCAGAATAGAAGCCAGTAGCGATCCTGCTATAACTTTCTTTTACTTTCTTCATAAAAAGTTGTATCTTCCTTAACTGAAAGATTTCTTATGATTATACCTTTCTGTTTCCCTCATTGTTACTATTACGTTACCATACACTAATATATGTGGTGGTTATTATCTTTTTTTTCTTATCTAGTTCCCTCTTGTACCAATATTTATGTGTTCACATAAAAGTAAATAAAATTCGTATTCAAAGTTCATGGAGTTCTTATTCTTTATTTCTTTATTTCTTTACGCTTGTTACCCGTCATGGAGGAGTATAGGCCTCCCACTATCATTACCCATCTAACTGTCCTGAGTAATCCTTTTGGTGTCTGCTCCCGAACTTCGGCTCAGTGTGATCGGGTTGGTGTTCTCTGTGTTGTATTTGAGGACCATGCTTTTTTCTTTTTGTATGTTGAGGCCTACTGTTGCAGAGATTTTTATTACACTGACTGTCTTTAGCTTAACTACAATATTATTTTGTATAAAATATACTATAAATCAAGTATAATAGATGGCAGATATTTCATTAACAAACTAATAATTATTTTTAGTGGAGTAGTACAAATAATAGTACTTAGCCCTGGTACGGCCGATTATGGGAAGAGTCCCCTCTCCCTCTCGAAATAACAAATCAAGTTCAGTATTGAGCATTACAAGCTATTTGTCGGTTATAAAGAATTCTTAATATCTGACTTCATGTGAATTTTTGTGTTGATAATATTGTCTAAGAATATAATGTGGACTTTACTATTAAATCATTTAGTTCAGAGAATGTAATTTCAGAAAATCTTCCTCATTTATTCTTTTTTTGGCTACAAATTTTTCGTTATGAGATCCACAACAAATAATGTATGTTTCTACCTCGGCAATTGGTTACTATGTAACTGCATCTCGTAACTTTGCTCAACTGCCTCATGGATTGGATCTTTAGGTCGAATGCTCGAGGATTGTTCCCTTAAGCAATTAACTATCTACCAGAAGAAATCACTGGGTTGTGATCACTGTCAAACGTGTGCCGGCTACCTCCAACCACCATCTCATCTCAACACAGAGCACACGATCTCCAGTCATCTAGACCAGTGGCCGCGTTGCAACTTAGTCTGTAGAATTCTATCTGCATGAAAGTGGATCTGATACACTTAACAATGATCACTACCCAGTGGTTAGCTAATTGTAAATGGTATTGTGTGATTTTGAAGGAAATGGTGTATTCACTCCACCTTATTGTCGTTTTTTTTAAATAACTATTTTCAGACCAGATTGTTCGATCACCTCGTATGACCAATACTAAGAAACATACACAACCAACATCTTGTCATGTAATCAACAAACAAACAACTTCTAAACCATCTCCGTCAAAATTTAAGACTTATTCAAAATCAGCATGTGATCGTTTCATTGTGAAACATTATGGTGGATCTGTTACATACTCTGTTTCAGGCTTTGTGACTAAAAATCTTGATCGTCTACCAGTACATTTATTGACATGGGTAAAAGACTCTTGTACTACTACACTTGATGGTGACAATAATAATCCTCCTACTACAAATAATCATAATAATAATAATCTTATCTATTTAATTCTAAGTCATGCATTAGATACAATTATGAATAATAATTCAAAGCATCAAATGAAAAGTTCAGCACAGATACGATCACCCTTACGACAAATAAACATTATTAATGATAATCAAATAAATAACAGTTCATGTAAACAACTCAACTCATCAATTGTAAATAACATTTCAGGTAATTGTTTATATAATTTAGTATTATTTAGTTATTGAAATTGTAATGAATTAATAACTTAATGTTGAATATTTGTAAATAGTCAACTGCAAATCCTTGTCTCATATGAGTTTTGTATGGGAAATTGGGGCATTGCTTAACTTGTTTGTTCTAGTTTCTATATTGCTTATTCTAGTTAAGCCACGTTAGGTCATTCTCTGTAACTATTTGTTACATTTCGTCCTATTCATGACTTATCAGTTGGATTGTACTTGCATTCGAATGAGTTCTGTTATTCACATTGAAATTTGAGTCGGATTATGATTGGCTAAAAAAAGTGTTATCCTCTAGGCTACTATATTGCAATAGTCTCCAATATGTTCAATGCCTATGATGTTTCTTAATTCCACTGCCAGCTACTTTTCAACATGTAATCAACTTATAGCTACATCATAAGTTGAACTTATCCATTCAAAAAGCCTATTTGCAAAGAGAAGGCTTGATTAATTCGATTTTTAATAGTATCAGTGGTGAGTAAAATACAAACTATAATCCCAGAGAAGCAGAAAACCCATTGAAATATTCAAAGGCAATTTCAATGAATAGAATAAACGGAGAAGAGAAATGTAGAGAATCTAAAGTTAACTGATGGATTTTTCAATGGTTGAGATCATGAATCAGTCGAAGGTAGACCACCATGGAAAACCTGGAAGCACTTGACGGCCGTTTCGTCCTATTGTGAGAAATCATTGAAAATCAAATCGCACTGGACAGATGTTTCATTCTTGTATAGAACTCTTCAACAATGCAAACCCATAACCCTACTAAAGGTCGGACCAAGGACCTTCATGTCTTGTGGCTACTGCTTAACGACAACAGTCACTGATTCAGATCCCTGCTGAGATCGTGAGTGTTCATTTACGTGGATTCCTGTACTGGGACTAAATATCTGTTCAGTGATTACTGGTTTACAGTGGTGCCCAAGCTGAAATCAATCTGTGATGAATACAACTTACAAATTAAACAAATCTCCACCACATCTATTCAATTGTCCAGATTTTTCCTTCATTTAGTCATGTCTAATTCATTTATATCGATTTCAGGTGAGTCGTAATTGTAACCTTTCTTTACTCTTTTCTTCATTCTCTTCGATCATTTTATTATTTTACATAAAGGCGATGATCAGCATAATGTGAATAATTCCATTTCTCCTACAAATAATCGATTGAATGCTAACAATACACGTCGTTTGAATACTGTATTTGGTAATTTTAAAGTAAGTCCAACATTCGAAAAATAAACATGGATCATTTGAGTCATTGAAATTATGTAATAAAATGTTTCCAATTATTCAGTACAAATATATAAATAATTGAAGCATATGTATGTAGAGGGATTATGTTAAGCCAGCATACAGACAACCATGTGAAAAAAACTAGGAAAATCGTTTATTCACTTATGTCGAGCCAAATAAGAATATCTCCTACTCTTAGTAGTCACGTTTCGCAGCCGTAAAGTAAAACAGGACGAACTACCGCGCAGTATACTCGTCCTTTTATTGATAGACGGATATCTCGCCTTTGCCATAGGTGACGTAAGTTGGCGAAAGCCAATCGAGCTTTTCGAATCCGTGCTGAGATTTCGTCAGACACCAACCCATTAGGGCTGATCAGACTTCCAAGATAAGTGAAGTTGTCAACGCGTTCGACTACTTCACTCCCCTACCCTTGGTTCAGGTATTGACGCAGATCAGTCCTGAAGCAACAACTTGCATTTAGAGGGAAAGAAGCGCATCCCAAGCATTCTAGAATTGTTGCTTAGTGCTACCAGAAGACTCTGCATTTTTTCAGCGTCTTCATCAAACAGGACTATATCATCTGCATATTCTAAATCGATAAGTGGACCACCTGTTAGGAGATCAATGCCCGAAAATTCAGTCGGTGAGAGCGTTATTTCCATCAGTAGATCTATGGTTTAAATTAATGAAACATTCAAACAACTTGTAGACAGAAATTATTCAGAATTATTGATTGATACATTTGTTTATTGAAATGGAATATTGAGATGAAAATATATCTAGATGCACAACTGTGTATCCCGTAATATATTAAATAATTCAATTCACTCGGTCGATGTTATACATTTGGATGGTGACTAGATTCGGTTCGGTTCGAGAATCTGATCTTTGGGATAATCACCCGTGCTAATTGTAAAGCAACAAGGATGAAGGATATCTGCATATCGAAAGAAATTATTATGTGGACAAAAGAAATTTATATGTTCATATTGATTTGACTCACAGTCAAGAAAAATAACAGATCATTAAGGATGAGAAGTGCTTGGTGCATAACCTTTAAGGTTCCTCTTTTTTAATAATTGGTAAAGTGAGGAGGAATGTTATAACCAGTTGTATATTCTGTGCAAGATAACTGTGGATTTACACGTTAGACAGGTGTATCATAGTTAGTCTAGGATTATTTTTAAGCTTGTCTATAATAGAGTTTTAGAGGATTTTGCTTGTTCCAACTACATAAGATTTATTCGATTGACAATTCTATCATGATAATTTTTGCAGTTGTTGTTGTTGTGTTTTCATCGTTTTCTTTCACTAGTTATAGATGACTATAATTGTTTTGTAATGATACCAGAAATAACCCTATTCATGTGTTCATAGGAATTCCTATTCTCCCTACTAAGATTTAATAGATTTCAATTGATGTCTCATATTGTTATAATCTGATGAGTCCCATACTAGGACGAAACGGCCGTCCAGTGCTTCCAGGTTTTCCATGGTGGTCTAGCTTCAACTGACTCATGATTTCATTCTGTGGAATTTCTAAAAATCTCCACAAATCCCTTCTGATTATAATCTTTATGAAAAACACCCGTCTAAAACAGTTTATTAATCGTATCATTTTATACAATTTAACCTTATCATTATTTAGCCTAGATTCTTTTGAATAATAACACAATATGTCTAGTCCTTTTTATTTACATAAAATTTTTATGTACAGAATTTGTTTTCTTTTTGCCAATTTGTTCTTATTAGAATAAATTAATGAAACCAATCTAAGTAACTGCTATAAACATTTAGTTCATTTCACAATTTGAAATCATGAGTCAATTGAAGCTAGACCACCATGGAAAACCTGGAAGCACTGGACGGCCGTTTCGTCCTGGTACGGGACTCCTCGGAAGTGCGCATCCACGACTCCGCACCCGGCGGGATTCGAACCCAGGACCTACTGGGTTCGCGCGCGAGCATTTAACCATTAGATCACTGAGCCGGCATCCAACAGTGTTAATGTCTAGTTCATTGTCGATCTGTGCACACACACACACACACACTGGATATATTTTCATCTCAGTATTCCATTTCTATAAACAAATGAATCAAATACTCATTTTAAATGATTTCTAATCATCTGTCTACAAGTTGTTTGAAGGTACCACAACTTTAAACCACTTGGGATAATAATGTCAATCAACTATTACTGATTGTTTTTATTGTGATCAGGATTTTTAATTTTCTGTTTTTCTTAATTACGTTTACAGTTGGTCGGTTCTGTTTTGTCTTTATGGCCCGCGTAATCTATTCGCCAATCAAAATACGACTTATTCGCTCTTATACTGTATTAAACCGATGACTTCCGGTCGGTCGGATCAGCCTAGCAGCGTCCTTATTGATTCTTTGCTTGCCTAACCCGCCCAATTAAGTCCAGAACACCAATAACAGCTTCCGCTATGCGAATCATTTATTTCAGACATACTGGGTTTATATATCAACCAAACAGATCACATCACACCAGAAAATAGGAAATAACATTTATACACAATAAAGCCAAAAAGTGACTGTGAACGTGGGAGACTGTGATCAATAAATTGAACATAACTTAAAGAACAGTATTTAGTGTCATTATAGTCCATAGGTCAAAATGGAGCTTATAATAAGATGAATATAAATATACACAATGTAATTACTGAATAGTTATACCATAAGAATATATAGATAATATTAATCCATTAAAAGGTCTCAGACGTCACTAGGATATAACAGGTTCCTATTTGGTTGTAGATGTTTACAGTGCATTACCTCTGTTTAATGACTTTTTTAGTTATAATTTAAATATGCTACTTGTATTATTTGATAATTTAAATAACATACTGTTTTGATTTGTTTGTTTTTGTCTTCTTCAATAAAGTCATCTGTAGATCAACTGCTTGATTGTCTCAGTTGTCATAATTTATTTTTTATACGTTGTATTCGACCGGATTTACCTTCTGGAATCAATTGTTCAACTATCAACTCATTATCCATTATTGATCGTAATTATGTACAAGATCAACTTTTAACTAGTGGCCTTTTAGCTGCATTGGAAGTTTTACGTTCAACATACTATGCAAAGTAATTATTGATTTTTATAAATTCATTGTTCATATGTAATGTAGTGTGTTGGGAAGTGATTTTTCTTAGTCGTGACAATCTTTCATAGATGGTTTTTAATGAGGTTTATAACATGTCAGTCAGTCAGTCAGCTACAACGTAGGACCAGGCACATATGTGCATCGGTCCAGGTTGCCATACCGCATCAGCACAACAAGATGCACACTGGATTCATAGAAGTGGTTAGGTCAAAGGTGGTAATATATAAGAGAAAGTTTGCATATAGAGATATAGTACAAGAAGAAAGAATTGGTTCGTAGAAAGAAAGATATGAAGTGACTTTAATCTCACAGTTTAAGCGAAGTCAGAGGGTGTATACACTGATGTCATTGTGATCGATTCTGAGCCATGTCACCCACAGTCTCCAACCATTGTTTACGATAGTCATGCCGACCCCAACCAAGTAGTCTGTATCTACCAACATGGCTCAGACTAGAAGTTAGTGACTTCAAGCACTGATGCCACGTTTTGGTTTGGCCGCCCCTAACTTTCTTCCAACCATCTCCAATACCGGATAGCATTGCACGTCGTGGTAATCGGTATTCAGGCATACGTAACACGTGGCCCAACCATCTCAGTCGATGAAGATTCATAACCTCATCAACTGATTTACCATCATTCCCTAATACCCTGCGTCTAACCTCACTATTACTTACCCGGTGATCCCAGCAGACGCCAGCAATATTTCTAAGGCATCTGTGGTCAAATACTAGTAGCTTACGAGTGTCTTCTACTCTTAATCGCCATGTTTCGCTGCCGTAAATTAAAACAGAACGGACTGCCGCGCAGTATACTCGTCCTTTTATTGATAGACGGATATCTCGCCTTCGCCATAGGTGGCGCAAGTTGGCAAAAGCCAATCGAGCTTTTCGAATCCGTGCTGAGATTTCGTCAGACACCAACCCATTAGGGCTGATCAGACTTCCAAGATAAGTGAAGTTGTCAACGCATTCGACTACTTCACTCCTATCCTTAGTTCAGGTGTTGACGCAGGCCAGTCCTGAAGCAACAACTTGCATTTCGAGGGAGAGAAGCGCATTCCAAACATTCTGGCATTGTTGCTTAGTGCTACCAGAAGACTCTGCATTTTGTCAGCGTCTTCACCAAACAGGACTATATCATCTGCGTATTCTAAGTCGATAAGTGGACCTCCTGGATGGAGATCAATATCCGAGAATTCAGTCGACGAGAATGTTATTTCCATCAGTAGATCTATGATGAAGTTAAACAGAAATGGAGAAAGTGGACAGGCTTGATGGACACCACTTGAGGTTGCAAAAGTAGATGACAGTTCGCCATAAGCTCTGACTCGACTAGTAGTGTTCGAGTAGAGAGCCTTCACAAGGTTTATGTACTTCTGGGGTACGCCTTTCACACTTCGATTAGTCATTAATCTTCTGGAAGAGATTTGGGCAAACCACTCATCAATAGACATATTACAATTGTGTCAATATGTGTTGGTAGGTGTTGATAGAGTTTATCATGATTGTGGATTTTTAGCTCACTTTTTCAGTATTATGTTCTCTGAAGTTGGATGGTTTAAATTGTTGAGTTTTGATTTTTGTTCTCGACAACATTATCCGGACTTTAGACGGTCAGAGGTCGATTCAACATGTGTACGAAAACACGAAGGCAATCAAAACGAATTGTCATCTTCTAAGAAGCGCACTTCTGCCTGAATTAGGTAATGATGAAGTCATCAAAAAACGGCAGTTAAAACTCCGCAATCAAACTTTCTGGCACAGAAAACTCAACATAACTAAAAGAATTATTATATCTTTATTTCACTGATTTACCTACCGGAGTGTGTATGTGAACGTGACTTACATTAGCTATACTTAATCAACAAGATATCACCACTAGTAAATGTTAGCGGGACATAGATTGGATTAAAGCATGCTCAATGCACTACTGCTTTGATGCACGCTGATTGGCTAATTCTTGTCCAATCAGCTCTAGCCGATACTTGGAGAACAATCTAGAAATCTCATGTAAAAACTATAAATATACTAACGTTTTTCCCTACAGTGTTTCTTACTTCCATCTAGCCTTGTTATTTGGAATATAATCTCTTTCCTGTTCAACCGTGTTCTGATTTGAGGACTTGTCGAGTGAATTGGTGTCCGAGAATACTAAGCAATAGGAATAGCTGGGTTATAATAAGAGAGAATTATAACAGTAAATTTATCCAGTTAGATAGTAGAAAACGTTGAACTATGTCCACTTGACTTTAGATAACGATGAGTAACTCTGTTATAGATGAAAAGTTTGAACATATCACATTTGCGGTTGTTGAAATGAATGAATAGAATGCCGATTGATAAACGATATGCAGTAATATGAAGTGGCTGTGTGACAACTACTTATAAGACCTGGTTATTAACTCGTAATCTTCAGAATGAAGATAAAAAGACAAAACTACTAGCCATAAGAATGGATTTATTATGTAACAAAATAATATGCTTATGAACCAACTAGCAATAAAAGAATATAAATGATTAGAAGAAAACAATTCTGTAATTCCTTTACTCTTCAACGGATTAGGATATAAGTAGTTAGGTTTAATTCTTATTCATCATATCAGCAACTTATCTAGTTTTTGTTGACTTCTATGTACATAATATTATCATTTATTAGGATTACAAGTCTGGTTTTTTTTGTTAGGTATACATACAAGGAGTTTATTAGTCAATACAGAGTATTTTGGCAATTAAATCCTCATCCACCAGCTAACCAATTAATGGAAACTGAATTCTCTTTATTAAATTCATGGTATCTTAAGTTAATTCAACTAACTCGTTCAACATCTAAACGAACTCAACTTAAATTACGTCGAGAAACAAGTAAGTTGTTGTAGGTATTCATTTTCTGTTTGAGTAATGTTTATTTTTTTTCAGAGATAATCGATGTCTCGGTTAGACAACTTCAACTTAAAATCCTCTGAAAAACCAAGAAGTACTGGATATATTTTTTTGGACTCATGTAAGACTTCACAACGCTGTGCATCCATGATCCTCTGTGAATTAGTGTGAAATTGGAAATATAAATCATGAGATGCTAACTCATTCTTCTGAAGTTAAAGCACTATCTTTTGAGTCCTGAAAATCATAAATTCAGTTCTAGGTATATACTGTTGAAGATCCCCATAACAAACCAAAATTTCTACCCAATACTATGTAGTTTTCAGTGGTATTCTCAACGAATGTTAATCTGTAGAGCGAACTATTTCGAACTTGAACAATCTCTGTAAAACGTTTTTTTATTAATGTGTGGGTCGGAGTCATGGTTATTTCATATTAACTTAACGTAGGTGTTCATTACAGATTGACATCAGCAGCTGGAAACCCAACGAACATTTAACAGTTGCTGTTCTTTGAAGTGATTAGCCTAAGAAGATTCCAACTAACTATGATGTTCGTGTATTGTATTAAGATAATTGGAGTAATGGTTAATTAGTTAAGATTTATTACTGAATTATTTGAATAGTGAGGATAAAACCGTTATCCCCACCATTAACTTTGACTTATTTGAACATTTAATAGGTACTAAAATCATGCAAACTGACTTTGTCAGTTAATCACAATGAACATATAGGGTGACACAGGTAAACATTGGCCCAAGTTGCCATGCTAAACTAAGATGATTGAATGAAATTAAGAAAATGAACAGAAAATGAATTGATATAGTTTAAGAAGAAATGAGAACGTATGTAGAATCGAATATCCAGAGGAAAATAAAAACTTTATCAGTGAATTGTTGTTTTTTCACATAAATCAGCTCGAGTCATCTCATTGAAAGACTCTTGGTAATATCTTAATAACTACACTATCGTGTACAAACAACCAGAATAGAGTTCCGTTTTTGGGAATTAGAATAATTCACTTCATACTAACGGTATATAGTTGTTATTAGTAAGTTTGGTAATACTTGAGCATTGCAGAGTAATGTAAGTGATTTCCAGCTACTTGTATCTTTCAATTATGTATGATGTTTTTTTATTACCTTTTGGACAATATAAGGTGGTTATTGGAAGTAGTCGATAGGAAGCTTTCCTTGACTTAGGTTTCATACTAGTTGCCATTCATCATCATGATATGCCTATTATCGTAAGAAAATTGATGTTGTCTGGTAGATTCTATTCCATGTCACCCAACTTCATCGTTAGAGACATTAACACTGATCTATTCGAATTAAATGTTCTAGTTTTCAAATTGGAATCAGTTGTTATTCACTTTTTTTCTACAATCTTTTGTTAATGATAGTTAGTCATTCAGTTAAGTAAAACATCATAGGACTCTGGGCGCACATGTATAGGAAGTTGCTAAAGTAGAAATCAACATTTTAACTTTTATAATCAATGATATTGTTCGTAAATATCAATTCCTGACAATCACATATCAAACTTCACTGTCTGATATCTTGTGATTTAGTGAAATATATGGTTCTGTTGGTAAGTTGATTGTTATCAGTACAAATCTTTATCGATTATTGTATTAAATGAGCTTGATCATATCAGCGAATAGAGTGGATTGTCCAGTGTTTCAAACAACTCTACATTCAACTATTCAATTTTAGGTTCGAACTTTGTTCCATTTATTCTGATTTGAACATCTAAATGATGTCATTAACTATTACAGAAAGGAGAAAATGTCATCACCATTTGATTATAACAACCTATTGTTTAGAAAAAAAACATTGATAAAGAAGACTTAACGATTAAACTCTTCAGGTCATAGAAAGTAGTTTCACCTATGAAATTCATGAATATATGATGAACTTTTGTTCTCTGAACGACATCATCAGATAGAAGTCTGAAGTTTGTGCTGATGATGTCGTTCAGAAGAACGATGAAAGCTTCACAACCAAACCATCCAGCTCAGAGAACAATACTCCATCAAAATCATTCATCTGAGCTACAAATCTTCTTCATCATCTCAGCATGAATATATACTTAGTTACTTGTTTTGGTATATTGAAGAATAATATAACAATGTTCTTTCTTTTTTTGTTTGAAAAAAGGTGAATCAACCATTCAACAACAACAACAATTTGTTCTTATTATGTTAACACTTGGATTAAATATAATTCCAATTAATTGTTATTATGAAACATCAGTTTTAAATAAAGAGAATTTAGATATTTCTAAACAAATATCTATACAATTTCCAATTATTCATCAATTTGGTCGTACATGTATTCATTTAACAAAAAGTCAATTTCAACATTTAATTACCTTGAAAGAATTCATGTTAAATCGTAATGTGAAAGTGATACAACGTTGTAAGTTACATTTTATATATGTGAATGTGCTCATCCACAATTCCATCTCGTAAGATTCGAACCCAGAACCTATCGGTCTCACGTGCATCCAATTAACCTCTAGACCACTGAGCCGTCTGGTATAAAACGGTGTTAATGTTTAACTTCAACTAATCCACGAAATTGAGCGACACATCCACCATTGTCTTCAGTGAGTTACTATCTCATAAAAGACCCAATTGAAGTCCATTGGTCACTGCTTCTCACTAGAACAAAACGGCCATCCAGTGCTTCCAGGTTTTCTATGGTGGTCTAGCTTCAATTTACTCATGATCTCAACTATTAAAACTATTTTATATTTATTATTATTATTATTATTATTGTTATTATTATGAATGTTAAATCTTCAGTATGAGATTGTGGAGATTGTCGAGTTTCATTGAAACCATAAATCGATCTGTGTTAGACCACCATCGAAATTCTGGGAGAACTAGATGGCCGTTTCGTTCTAGTATAAGACTCCTCAGTGGAAATCAAACCCGGGACCTTCTATCTCGTGTGTAAACGCTCTATCTTTAGACCACTGCGCGGGCATCCAACGATGTTAGTGTCTAACTTTAATTGGTCCAAGACACTGCTCAACCATCTTCGGTGGGTAAATGTTTCACACCCGACACCTGTTACCTCCATTGGTCATAGCTCCTCACTAGAATTCCGGAAATTTCCTCTCGACGCTAATGAACACATGATAATTTCCAGTATTGGATTGTGGAGACTATTGAATTTCATTGAAACTATGGACTGATCAATGTTAGATCACCAATGAAAGTTGGTCGCGCATTGTTATGGATTGATTGGGATTATATATTAACTCCATTGGATGCTAGCTTGGCTGTTTACGGGTAGGCATTCCGATAGGAGACCCTCTATGCTGTGTTCGATTCCCAAATTCGAGGTCGTAGATGCGTATTGTTGAGGAGTCGCATACCAGGGCGAAACGGCCGTCCAATACTTCCAGGTTTTCAATGGTTGTCTAACTTAGATTGATTCATGACTCCAATAAAATATTAAATCTTTTGTGCCTTCAATCAGTTAGTCAGTCATAAGGAATATTTGGAGACTGCAGAAAATATATCCTGGAACAAAATGTTACAATTCTCACATCTAACCTCATCCAAATATGAAGTTAACTAAATGAATCGTAAAATAATGACTACATTTGTGCCAGTTCGATTGATTTTGTACGATTTCATTGATATTCTCTAATCATGATTTAAGGTAGTTCATTGGACTATAACTTGTAACCAGGCAATTTATGTACATTAAAATATAGTTGAAATTAACATTTTAGTTACTCAACTTGTAAACCGCTGGTCACCCCATTGTTTAATAATAGTTCACACTCTATTCAGATGTTAGTTAATTGAGATAATGTCTGCATATTGAGGATGATTGGATATATGTATCACATATTACAACTGCAATATCCTAATAGTGGTTGATAATTTCATTAACCCATTTACCATCGTGAAATAAGCTAATCCGACTTTAGATGATGTAATAAATTGGTTAATGCTTTGTCTATATAATTAAACTTTAACAATCCATATCTATTATTAGACTTATAACAGTAATAATCAATATTCTAATATTATATATTGTTTATAACCGATCACAATTGGGTGAAGTTTCACCATAATTTCTAACTCTCAATACACAATTGGCTTACCATCTGTTGTTACGTAATAACTCTATCTTTTATTCATTCATTTAAACACATAAACATTAGTACAAGTAGGCACCAAATAGATATGCGCCATATAAATCATTCAATTTGTGTGAGGGCTGGGATACTACCCGGGTGGCCGAACCGAAGCAGGTGGTTTTCTTAGGGGGCCACACCCCGAGCCTTTGACCTAAAGATCTGATCCACAAGGCAGTGGAGCAACTTCAGGAAATGAAGTCCCATGGTAGCCGGTGACCAACGATTAGTTCATACGCCATTTGTTCCTTCAGGATACTGGAACCATTCGTTAGCTATAAGTACTTGATCGACATTGGTTGTGTATGATGGAAAGGTCAAGTGAATAATGCTGAAGTTAGATGTAGGATACCAGGTAAATATGACAAACTAGTTTGTTGAGTTTTAAGTCTATCGACCGTGGTATTTGGAGTATGTTATGTATGCCTAAACATCTATCAAGGTTTACAATGTTGACTCGGATAGGAATAGGTCGGACGTTATGAAATCCAAACATACGTCACACTGTATCATTGTCAGAAAATTTACTGATGAGCTGTTTGTATACAACCCCTGAGCACAAATTCATAGTGTCTTACAGGTAACACACTTTAAGCAGTCAACAGTTCTTAAACGATGATCATACATTGTAGCTGTTAATTCAAGCATATATGTTTAATAGTTGATATTATTTTTTCAAATAAAAGTTTAGTTTTTAATAAGAGTTACCTGTGTTATATGAATCTTCATCTAAATTTGAACGAGTAGTTGAGCATCGAGTGTTTGGAAAACATTACAAAAAAAATTATATTCGTGAACATATTATCGATCGAAATTAAAGATAACTCAACGTTTCGCTGAAGAAACTCAGATCAAACTGACGAATAAAACGTTGGGTTATTTTTAATTTCGATCGATGATTTGTTCACGAATATGATTCCTATTTTATGTTATCTATGCTAATCAATCTTTCCTCGATCATATGTTTTCGTCTGTCATTCTTGACCTCTACAGTTTTTAAAAGATGCCTACGATATAAAGCTGCTGCATGTCGAATTCAACATTGGTGGCGAAAAATACTGAACTATCGTAAGAATATATTTTATGATCAATTACACAGTATAAATCTTGTATCTTCCTTGTCTAATAATGATATTATTCATAACACTACTAATCAATCTGATAATAAATATACTCTCAATTCAAATATATCGACTATTGAAACAACGCAATTAAAAGAGGAGAAAACTGTCCAATCTACATCACCATTATTATTATCATCGTCATCACGATCGCGATCATCGTCGCCGACATTCATCATAGAATCAGTTGATCATTGGCCAACATATCAACAACATATTCTATCACGTCGATATTTACCAATCAGAAATGATGATGATGATCATCATCATCATCATAGAATAATAGTTTGTCAATCGAATAATAATAATCATCATAATTATAATTATAATTTAATTAAAAAACAATCCATTTTATTAAATTATTTAATACCATATTCGCATAAAAATCATATTTTAAAATTTTTTGAAACTATAGAACAACCCATGCAAGGTATTTATGATATTTTATTGTAAAAATGATGCAAATCCACTATTATATATGGTTGTTTATTTATTTCTTTATTTATTATATTTGACCAATGAAAATATATCTGTCACGATGGATATAAATGATCAAAAGTATACAAACTAAGAATGATTCCATTCAAATCAATGGTAGATATCTATGAACACACTCTCTCTCTCTCTCTCTCTCTCTATATATATATATATATATATATATATATATATATATATATATATATATATATATATATATATATATATATATATATATATTAGCCCCCAAATGCCCTGGTACAACTGAGAGTGGGGAGAGTCAGCTCTCCTTCTCGAAATGCTCTCACATGGCCACGCGTATATAGCCTCTGCCAGGGAAGTCCTACTCATTGCCTTCTCGTGGCGAGGGTGTTGTTTACGAAATTGAGAGGACGAAAAGCGAATATTCTGCTCTTTAACCGGGTTGGTGGACACGGAGAATCCACCTAGGGGTGTTGGAAAACTCTGATTTCAAACCAATGGTGTATATGGGCTCCAGTAACCTGAAGAAACAAATGGCGTATGAACTAATCGTCGGTCACCGACTACCATGAGACTGCATCTCCTTACTTTGCTTCACTGCCTTGTGGATCAGACCTTTAGGTCGAAGGCTCCGGGTGTGGCCGTCTTAGAGAGCCACCTACTTCGGTTTGGGCACCGGGGCAGTATCACAGCCCTCACACAAATCTAATGAGATTTGTGTGGCGCATATGTATTTGGTGCCTCCTTGTACCAATATCTATGTGTTAAAATAAAATAAATCTCTTTATCATACTATAGCTAAGTGATTGGTATATATATATTGAAACCTCTCTTCATGAAAAAGTGTTTAAGATTTAGTGTTGAAGATGTATTCCAATTTAGTGAAAATTCCTATTTTAACATTTGGTAAATAAAGAAGGAATGAATTGAGCGAAGAAATTTCTTTTCGATTAGTTTTTTTATCATGGCTCTACACTAACATATATATGATTTACAATAATGAAATCATTCAGTCAGTAACAACTTAGAACTTCGTACGTACGTACATCAGTTCAAGTTGTCATTCCATATTAGCACAGATACAATTGTCCATTCAAATCCCATAGTTGTAGAGGTAGTTAAAGTATAAGTTATAGTCGGATACATTAGGGCTTGAAGATGTTATTCAAGGAGTGTGATCCAGTGAATTAAATTTGAAAAGAGAAAAAAGAAAGGGACATGAAGAATTGAGAAGATTAAAATTTGGGAGAACACAAGGAGTGGATGCACCTGCACCATTGAAAACGATTTTGAGCTATGTCATTCAACGTCTCTAACCATCGGTTACTATCATCTCGAGGTCCCAAACCAGGTAGTCTACACCTACACCAACATAACTCAGTCCACTTGTCTGTGACTTCATGAAATAATACTCATCGAGTAGATACGTTACGTAATAATTGCATATTGACAAATCTATTATAAATTAACATTGAATAATTGGAAGAAAGAGGATTAATAATAATCAAAGTTCGTCATCGTATAACAGAGCACCGTCCATCGTGATTGATCAAAGGACAGGTAAGAGTGATTATGAGTTCTATTCTCGCTGATTTGGCGGATACAGGTCATCATGTTGAACTGAATAAAGCTTTTAAGGTTATCTACCATATTCCATCAAATTCGCCACATGGTTTATGAGTGTGTCTTTTTTATATTGCTGAAGCCATTGCAATCTATGTTCAAAAACCTAACCTTCGCATCCAAACGAAGTTTATACAACCGTTCTCGATACCTTGGCCATCGGTATAGGGGCGTTTGTAACACAACATTGATAAACTATTTCCGTACTTCTTCCATTTTTGTATTTTATTTATTCTGAACATTCGTCTCTTGACTCTTACATAACTACTATTCTACTGACCATCCATTAAAATATTCTGCTCCTCTTTTTCATACAATATGCAACGTAGCAACTTCTTGATTATCGAATAATTACTTTGATTATTATTAATCCTCTTTCTTTCATTTATTCAATGTTAATTTATAATCAAAATGTCATTATGTCATTATTACGTAACGTATCCATTCGATGAGTATTATTTCATTACTGTAAATCATACTTGTATAATTAGTGTAGAGCCATGATGAAAAATTAATTGAAAAGAAAATGCATATACGTTGGGAGTGATGATGATGTCTTTAGTTGAAACATCGTTATTCACAAACGTCCCACTCATAGAGACTGTAGAATATAAAGGTGAACAACTGGTGGAAAATGAAATAGAAACTACAGTTCCAATTAATATCATGAAAGAGTTATTACTCAAATGCATCGTGAATGTGAATTTCGAGTTCAACGGAGAAATATCTAGACAAACAGGTGGTATGGCAATGGATTCACCAGTGGGCTCTATACTAGCTGATATTTTTCTAGCCAAACTAGAAAATGGTCCACTAAAAGAGATTATTTGCAACTTCACATTTTACTGTAGATACGTGGATGACACGTTCATCCTCTGTAAAGATAATACGTCGCCGCAAGAGGTTCTTAGGCGATTTAATGAAGTGCATCCAACCATTCAGTTTACATCTGAAGAAGAGAGTGATGGCCAAATAGTCTTTTTGGACGTTCTCTTGACTAAGAGAGCGGATGGATCGTTAAAAAGGAATATAAACAGAAAAAGTACATGGACTGGGCAGTATACGAATTTCCTGAGCTTTGTACCTCTTCAGTACAAACAAAATTTGATCAAAAACCCTAGTTACCGTTTTCTCACTATATGTTCTGCGGACATAGTTGAAGGTGAGCCAAACACCTTGCATAATCTTAAGGAAAACGGTTGCCCTAGAAAGTTTATAATTAAATATCTGATCATGAAGATGAAAATAGGCGAAATACAAACGGTGAAATAGAAATCCTTGTTCATGAACCTACAATTCAGAGGGGATGCGGCTAGTGAAATATTAGCTTAGAGATTACGCAGGACAATGCAAAAATCTTTTAACACCGGAGAACTGCGATCAATGTTTTCTACGCACCCAATGGTGATACCTAGGCTAAATGATGAATTACCACCTCATTTTGTATTTATTAGTTCGACTGCTCCTGTGGAGGAAGTCATATTGGTTGAAGTTCTAGGGATTTACATTTTCGTGCTTGTGAACGCCTCCCAGCATGGCTAAACAAAGTTTTGATGAAGAAAGTGAACAGCTCGATATTGGCCCATTTAGTATTAACTGGTCATACTGCCAATATAAACAATCTTAAATTCACATAGTTTAAATGATGTACTTTGCCCTTAACCTGGCCATTTTTCGGATTAATTATTTGGATATATGAATTGTAGAACCTGAAGTGAATTTATCGAAAAGAATATTCTTCGTTCAAATATTAGTCATTGAATATGATGGGGATCTTTAAACGATTGTGAAATACAGTTCAATTATTGAATACTCAAATGATTATGAGTTACAGGTTCTGTCGTGTCTTGGTACCGCCTGACGAATGTTACATACGAAGTCACTAATCAGAATTCTAGTTTTAATTTTTCTCTACTTTAGATCTATCATCTCTTCTGTAACCTACTCTACTCGACTTGACTTATCATACGTCTAATTAGCACCATTGACCTTGAGCTAACCTAGCTGTGTTCCTGTTGGTTCATTACTCTCAAACTTTACCTTAAGTTCAAAAGTCAGCAACCAGCTATTACTATGTACTGTATTTCATACAGATGTAATTTATATACAGATATCCTGAACTGGATTATACCAAAAAATGGAAAATAACTTATACTTGAACGAGTCAAAGTAGCTGTGAATAGGGGTAGCTGTAAGTGATAGACTGGGGATAAATTAGGGAAAGAAAACAGCATAATAGTAGTTAATAGGTTAAACAAAAGCCTATAATAAATAAAATACATAGATACAGTAGTTTAGTTACTCAGTAATTATATAACAAAAATATAATTAGTTAATAATTTGGAAACTAGTCCCAACTTTTTACGATATTCGTTGCATTACAACAGGTTCAGTGCAACTAAGATGAAATTCAAATGAGCGATCAATATAGCGCCGATTATAGAAGGAAGAAAAGAAGATCTTTTACTTTATCATGAAAAATAAACCTTATTACACTGCACCCTCATATTACCTACTTACATCTGTTACCCCTTGTGGAGTACCATAAGTCACCCATCAGGATTTTCCATCGGATTCTGTCCCGGGCAGTCCTTTACAGTTGTTATTCATTTTTATGTCTGCTTCCAATTTGCCGACGTAATATGCTCCTTGGTCTTCCTTTATATATGTAATTGATATTTGGATAGTTTACGAAAACGTTTGAAAACTTTCATATATGTCATCAACCCAATAACTTACGAGTTGTAGGAATTAGACACGTTAAGATATGCTGTTTAGGTGTGTTTCACATGATAATCATGAAGCATAAAGTCTCAACAATTGGCGATGGGGATTTTGGCGAAAAAATGTAATAATACAACAATCGGTGACTCAGGTTTTGAAAAGAAATAAGCCATAATACTTGCCGGTCATTTTTTAGTTAATATTATTACTATTAGCAGTAAGAAAATGGCGATTTCTTTAGAACAGTTGCACTTAATCTTATAGTAACAGTAGCAGCAGATGTTGGTTTCTCAACAGCAATTCCTGGAGACGCTTTTGGGGAAACTATCTATTCACCAAGATATTCCGGAACATAGAAGTATGGAATCATATCTCAATCCAATTTCAGAATTTATTTTTGATGTAGACAGCGGTCACACTTTTGAAGCATGGTTCGGCAGAGTAGAAGATATTTTCCGAGTGGAATTCACTGCTATGGGTGATGCAAAGGAAGTCCGGCTGCTGTTACAGAAGCTTGGTCCTAACGAGCATCAAAAGTATAAAAACTATATTCTGCCTAAACATCCACGAGAAGTTAACTTAGATGAGGCTGTTAACATCCTAAATAAAATGTTTTGTGGACAGGCGTCCATATTCCTTATCCGGCATAACTGTCTACAGCTGACCAAAGAAGCTGATGAAGGCTACACTACGTACGCCGGAAGAGTAAATTTACAAGCAGAACGATTTAAATTAAATGTTTTAACCAGTGATCAAATTAAATGCTTATTATTCATTTCTGATCTGAACTTTCCTGTTGATGCTGGCTTTCACATGAAGTTGTTATCCTGTATGGAACATGATGATGAAATGACGTTACAGACTGTTACCACTGAATGCCAACGATTAATAAACTTAAAACAGGATACAGCTATGTTGGAAACCAAAAATGTGGTACCATCTAATCATTCTGTTCATGCTGTCATGACAGTTCAAAGACGAAATAGTACCAAAAAGTTGTAGATATCACTCGAAAATTCCTAAACCTTCAACTAAATGTTGGTACTGTGGTGAGTGGCACTTCTCAAAAGTCGGCCGGTTTGGAGATCATAGATGTAATATATGCAAGAGAGTCGGTCATAAAGAAACAGGCTGCCGAACTAGAAAAAGCTTGAGATCAAAGGCAACGAAGCGTCCTCACCAGTATCAAAACAAGTATATAAATAGTATATATGCTATATTGGCTCTAAGCATAGCAGATAAAAGAAGGGATGCGGAATTAATTGTAAATGGTGTTCATATTCAATTGCAATTGGATACAGCATCAGATATCATATTGATCTCTAAACGAACATAGAATTTAATTGGTTGTCCACAAGTATTACCAACTGAGCATACAGTACGGTATGCATCCGGAGATATATTAAAGCTTGTTGGAATGATAAAGTGCTCTGTCGAATTCCGAGGTAACTACTTTACAGGGAATTGTTATTTAACGGACAGGTATGATTTAGACCTTATTGATATAGATTGGATAGATAAACTAAATCTATGGGATGTACCATTGAGTGAAATATGTACGATGAAAAGCGGAAATAGTCCAGTAACGGCCATTTCAGAAACATGCCCTGTGTAGGGTTAAAATCCCTTTATATCTGAAGCAAAATGTAATATTGGCAAATTTTCCGGCTCACAACATGACAATATCTTGCTAAATGCACATGAAATTGTGACAATACCAGATGATCAAGAAATAAAAGATCATGTAGATGAAGCCCCGAGTCCAGAATTAAATGAAGCATTGCTGGCCCTGTCTAACTCGGAAAATAAAGTTCATCTAGAACAAAATTATGGTTGGTGTGATATTAATCAAGTCATCTATGTGGACTGATATCCAGAAAATAACTTGAGCAATACGATGAACCCAGATGTACCAAGTGATACTCAAAATCATTGGGAGACAGAAAATTATAGTGAACCAACTTGTCCGACTTCTCATGACAATATACCAGGTATGGGTTCTCATAATAATGCACATAATTTTGATGAAATTTCTTATAAAAATGAGGAAGATATGTCGGCTGAAACAAGTTATGATCAAAAATCTAATCCAATTTTGTTAGATATTGATTTTAATCGCTGAAAAATTCCCATTATATTAAAAACACAATTGTATGAACGAAGAATATTCTTTTCAATGAATTTCTCATCAGGCACTCTACAATTATAAATTCAGATTAATAATCCATAAAATTGGCCAGATTTAAGTCAGAGAGTACATGATCATTTGGAAATTGTGAATATGTGAATCAGGAATTGTTTGTTATATAAATAAAATTGTTAATAAACACGAAAGATCAGACGATGATTTCTTTTGACGTAGCATCACTGTTCACAAATGTTCCACTCAGAGAAACTGTAGAATATATTTATGAACAACTTAGAGAACAGGAACTAGAAACGACAATCCCTGTAGAGATCATCAAAGAATTATTACTAAAATGCACTATGAATGTACATTTCAAATTCAATGGGGAAATCTACAGACAAATAGATGACGTCGCGATGGGTTCACCCCTGGGTTCCATATTGGCAGACATTTTCCTTTCTAAACTAGAAAATGGCCCACTGGCACAAGAGATCGATAAGTTTTCATGGTACTGTCGATATATGGATGATACGTTTATCCTTTGTAACGAGCATACGAACTTGATAAGAACACTCGAGCAAATCAATACAGCTCACCCGTCCATAAAATTCACATGTGAGAAAGAAAATGGGGGTAAAATAACCTTCCCAGATGTTCTGCTTACAAGGAGAAAAGATGGATCGCTAAAAAGAAACATAAACAGGAAAATGACCTGGACGGGTCAATATACTAACTTTTTCAGTTTCGTTCCTCTACAACAAAAAAGGAACCTTATTAAGACACTACATCATAGAATCAAGACTATATGCACTATGGATACGATTGAAGATGAAACAAAGACATTGTTTACAACCCTGAAAGAAAATGGATATCCAGAGAAATTTATAAATAAAAACTTAGCCAATAAAAGACAGCGTAGAGAATGTCCAACGGTAAATAGAAAGCCTCTATATATACGCTTACAATTCAGAGGCGACGCGCCGAGTGAAATGTTAACACTTAAGTTAAGTAGATCAATTCAAAGGACTTTTAACGCAGCTAAACTACAACTAGTATTCTCCACACGACCAATAATCACTCCGAGGTTGAAAGATAAATTACCTAGACTAGCCACCTCCTTCTGTATCTATCAATTCAACTGCTCCTGTGGAGCAAGTTATATTGGCAGATGTTCTAGGAATTTGTACATTCGAGCTCGTGAGCACCTACCCGTGTGGTTAAGCAAAGGTGTTGTCAAAACTGTTAACAGCTCCATCTTAGACCATTTAGTCCAAACAGGACATACAGCCAACATGGAACAATCTTTTGCAATAGTTTATCGTGTCAACAGCAGTCTACCTAATTCCGTCAGACTGCGAATCCTACAGACGGCTGAAGCAATGGCTATTCGAATCAAAAAGCCAGAGCTTTGTATCCAAAAGAAGTATGTTCAGCCACTCCTTTTACCCTGGCCAACTAGCTAATAATCAATCTTATAATGGGGTGACGTAATCTGATTAATGTTCATTTTAGGTCCCAAACTTATTATTATTATTGTCTTTACACTTGATAACCCCTTTTTGAGGAATTTATTCAATATCCACCCCTGAATCTACTATATTTGACCTAATTATTTTACATATTACGTAATTTCCGATTTGTAATCACAATATTCTCTCTCTCTCTCTCTCTGTAACCCCATGTTGACCATATTTATACTGATCATGATTTATCTCACAATTTCATTTCGCTTAGAAACTGATTCAAGTGAACACTACTTTATATTAGTCAGCTCCAACATTAACGATTTTATTTTATATAACAAACAACAATTCCTGATTCACATATTCACAATTTCCAAATGATCATGTACTCTCTCTGCCTTAAATCTGGCCAATTTTATGGATTATTAATTTGGATTTATAATTGTAGAGTGCCTGATGAGAAATTCATTGAAAAGAATATTCTTCGTTCATACAATTGTGTTTTTAAGTTATTGATTTTCCTAGCAACCTGTTATCCACTCATGAGATTCGTAATGAAATTTGAAGAAAGTGTTGCATAAGAACCAAATCCTAATTACTTCGAATCAAATAACCATTTAGCCATTTCTACTGGATTCTCCATTCAATATGAGAAACATAATTTAAATAAAGTCATATTAATTCCAAGTTGGAGATATGAGGATCCGATATTATTTCGTGGAGGAGGAGGATGTTGGAGAATTTAAAGTTAAACATCTTTGTTTAAAAATCAGAATCTAAACTTTGGATCTTCAAAAAACGTAGGGAGGTGTTATATCCTAGTGAAGATTACATTACGAGTAACGTATGAGACTTATTAATGGACTAATATTGTTTATCTATTCTTATAGTATAACTATTCAGTAACTAGATTATGTATATCTATATTCTCCTTAGTATAAGCTTCATTTTGACCTATAATGTATTATTGTACGATTTATTGTTCTTAAGCTATGTTCAGTTTATTGACTACTGTTTTCCACATTCACAGTCACTTTTTGGCTTTATTGCGTATGAATGTTATTTCCTATTTTATAGTGTGATGTGATCTGTTTGGTTGATATATAAACCCAGTATGTCTGAAATAAATGATTCGTATAGTGGAGGCTGTTGTTGGCATTCTGGACTCAGCTGGACGTGCTAGGCGAGCAACGGACCAATAGGACGCTAGGTTGATCCATCCAGTCGGACGTCATTGGTTTAGTACAGTATAAGAGTAAATAAGTCTTATTTTGATTGGCGAATAGATTAATTGATAAATAATGAGCCATAAAGTCACAATACTTCCACCTTACGGATTAGCAGCTTACATATTGTTTTAAAAACTTGCTCCTCTTTGTCAGGTTCAGAAGGTTATATTTAGTGATTTACTTTGATTTCAGGATGATCAGGGGACTTTTGTCAACGATACTTAATGCCAAGTTTAATAAACGAGTTAAATTTTACGATAAAAATGAACTGTTGAATGGTACTATTTTAGTAGTTGAATTCATGAGTTGGTCTAAGCTTGATCATCATCGAAAACCTAGAAGCACTGAACTGCAGTTTTGTCCTAGTATAGAACGTGAACCCAGAACCTTCGGTCTCGTGCGCGAAAACTGAACCTTTAAACCAATGAACCGGCATCTAACGGTGTTCCATACTATGACAAAACGGCGGTTCATTACTTCTAGGTTTTCAATGGTGGTCTAGCTTAGATTGACTCGTGAATTCAACTATTAAAATTACTATAATTTCGGCTTACATAGACCACGTTTCACATCCATAGACTGTTTCAGGGCGGATTACTGAATAGTAAACTCACAGCTTAGTTCATGTATTTCATAATTAGTTGTGGCTGTGTATTTTCGTATATAAACTGATTAGAACAACATAGATATAAGCGAACAATATTGTTTTCGATTAGATTCTCATCAGGCTTTACTCTAATATACATGAATATTTTTATGCATATACGAAGTTATTAAACCAATCAAGGTAGTTTATGAGTTAATGATTACAATGAAAACGATTACATAATAAGTGAAAAGTACAAATTGACAGTGTAATAACAAGTGATCAGTGTTACATAATCGAAAATAGGTCAATGATTAGAAAAATATAGAAACTGAGATAACAATTATAAAATTATAAGATGACGTAATAAGAAGTGTTCAGATAGTTGAACCATGAAACGTATAGTTGAGAGAAAATAAAGTGGTAGGAGGGTGTGAAGAAAAATAATAAACAAAGAGAATAAATAAACAAATAAATAGATTCATTTATTACTTAAGGCTAAGGGAGAGATAAGGGAGTTACAAATTTCTTCTGAACACAAAGACTTGACTTGTTGGCTCGAATTCCCATAGCTTCTGCTATGTGTAAGAGATGAGATCGAACACCATAAGGAAAACTAGTAGGAATACGATAAATAACTTTAAATGACTTGTTTCGGTCCACTATATGACCGCTATCGATCAAATGTGATAGAACCGAGCTGCGTATTGCTTTGACATAGCCTTTTCCTAACCACGAAGGGAGGTGCTCACTAACTCGTTAGTTCAGTTGTCTGGTAGTGCGCCCAATATAGCTTTCTCCACAGGAGCAGCTGAATTCGTAGATACACATAGAAGTGTTATAATCATGTAACTTATCCTTCAATTGCGGAATCACCATCGATCGGGTCGAATACGATAGGCAGAGGTTGGGAGCATTAAACGTTCTCTTTACTGCTCTAGTCAATCTATCCCGTAATACATCGCTAGCTAAATCATCATTGAATTGCAGCTTCAAGAAAAGAGGTTTCTTACTAGTCGTCAATATCGCTATTTTCTTATTTGTTACACACACGTGTTTCTTCAGGAAACCCTGTGGATATCCCAATTCAATCAAAATGTTATGAATGTGATGTAATTCCCTATCAATTGTGTCGACTGAGTATATCTTAATAGCTCTATTTGTGAGACATTTGACTAAGTTTCTCTTATAATGAAGAGGTAGAAAGCTTAAGAAATGTGTGCATTGGCTTGATGAAGAACGTTCCCTATACACACTTCTACTGATAGAACCACTTTCTTTTCTATTTAACAAAACGTCAAGGAAATATAGTTTATTATCTATTTCTTCTTCACATGTAAATTTAATAGCAGGATGTTCGTTATTAAATAGTCTTAATAGTTGTTCTTTTCTAATGTTCTGATCGGCAATGATGAAAGTGTCATCAACGTAACGACAGTAGACATCCAGTTTATTAATAACCTTTTTGGTGGAGTTTTGTTCTCTGAGCTGGATGTTTTGGTCAGAGAACAAAACTCCACCAAAATCATCCACCTGAGCTACAAATCTTCACCATCTCAAAATCTTATTGATAACCTCTTTGAGAGGTCCGTTTTCTAGTTTCTCCAGAAGAAAATCCGCAAGGATGGGACCTAGAGGCGAACCCATCGCTATACCATCAATTTGCCTATAATATGTGTTATTAAAGACAAAATGGACATTCACTGTGCATTTCAAAAGTAATTCTTTAAGACTAACCTCAGGAATTCCAATCTTGATTTGTTTTTCATGTAGTTGTTAGCACACAAAATCAATAGTCTCTGTGTATTAGAGTAAAGCCTGATGAGGATCTAATCGAAAACAATATTGTTCGCTTATATACGTTGTTCTAAATTTACAATATGAGAATATTTCAAAGAAACTTATTATTCAACAAATAACACTAGTCAATAATTTTATGGACACTATACCATTTTTATTCCTTCTTCTTCTTCATAGTATTCATATTTCGCCTGGGATATGTAGTTGAAGTAATCGATCACTTCAAATTTGTATAACACAAATATACCACTAGTAGTACATGTAGACCTTTCACTTTTTCTTCAACCTAAAAGTCTAAGGCGGAGTCAATTCTGTACGAATTATCCCTCCCTTGATGTTTTTTTGTTGTCACTCGTACTACTTATTATTGCAAAGTAGTTTGATTTTGTAAACTATTTTTTTGGTATGTATACTCGTTTTCCATAACGATCAATTATATCGTCCGCGGATATTTATTTCGATGTTTTATCCATTCTTCAGTTTGTAATATTATCTCTACTCCCTTGTTTCGTCTTTGTCTGTACCAACTGTTCGAGCAAGTGATTTGATTCTTAGAATAGTGCACACGCTGAAGTTTTGTTGACATCCACTTTTAGCGCTTGGACACCTCAGCGTCCGAATCCAGGAAAAAACTTATTGTTTATTGAAGAAGAATATTAACAAATTAGATAGGGAAATTTACTTTTGATAATATAACTTAACAAAGTTTTAAATTCGCGTTTATTTTTATTTAGTACATATACATGGTAGTTTATTGAGAAATTGAAGCGGATTGAATTACAACTTTCACCTGTTATTCCTTGAGAAAAAGCGAAGGCCATCCACCGGGATTCACCAACCAACTCTGTCCTGGGCAATCATTTACAGTTGTTTTTGTTTGTTATTCACTAGATTCATGTCCGACCGATTCCCGATATTATGTGTTCTTTGGTCTTCATGATGCAGTTTGATGATTTCCGAAATATATATCCTATCTGCCTCCAACGTCTTTTCTCAATTTCCTCTCCATATAGAAGTTGGCTTGTGTTCTCCCACAATAGATTATTGTTGATGGTATCCCTGTGGATCTTTGTATCTTGTGTAGAAAACTGTTAATAAACACATTTTTGATGATAGTTGTAGTATTTCTCAACATTTCAGTTCCGTACAGTAGAACTAACTGTTCGTATTGACGTTCGTATTGAAAATTCTGTCTTTGATGTTGGCTGACAGACAGTTGTTTTGAGTTCCATATATTTTTCAATTGTAGGAATACTACCATTACTTTGCCAACCGTTGCTTTTATGTCTGCATCGTATTCTCCATGTCAACCTACGATGCTGCCCAGCTTCGTGGGAGTTTCCACCTTTTCCAGAGTTTCTCCACCAGGTATGATTGCAATTGATTGATCACTGGGTGGTGATCAATGTCATGCTTGTCTTGTCCTTATTTAGTGCAAATCGAATGCTATCGATCAACCACCATCTAAATCTCAATACATAGTGCCCGCAGTGTCGAGTCACCTAGACTGGTGGCCACATTGCAATATGATCGATAGCATTCGACCTGCACTAATAAGGACTAGACAAGCATGACATTGATCACCACCCAGTGATCAATCAATTGTGATTACATCTCAGTCCTACAGGAGGTTAGTCACGGCTCGGATAGCTCAGTGGTAACGTCTCTGATTGTGAAGCTGGGTGACACGAGGTCGAAACGGCCAGGGAGCACCAGTTCACTCAAGATTACAGGTACGCCTTGCTGACGAGTACCAAGTGGCACGAAACCCGGGTCCAGGGTTTCCTGTTGACTACCTCCAACCACCATCTAAATCTCAGGTATGATTGGGTCAGTTTTGATATATAGCGAGGAATTCCATTAAGTCTGTTGTGCAACAATAATGCGTAATGCTGCGATTTGGTCTGTGCACGACCGATCTTTACGGAATCCAGCCTGTTCATCCTGAAGTTGGGTATCTACTGAATCATTCATTTGGTTCAGCAGCACTCTATTGTAAACGTTTCCTGGTACTGACGATAGTGTGATGCCTCTAAAGATCTCACACTTGATGAGTTCTTCCGTTGATATATTGATGAGGTATCCTTCTTTCCAGTCTGTTAGTACTTGTTCTTCCCAAATCTTTCTGAACAGGATATGAGACATATTTAGGGTTACCTGTATGTTTGACTTCAGTGCTTCAGCTGGTATTTTATTAGGCCCTACTGCTTTCCCATTCTCGATTTGTGTGATGGTCATGCTGACCTCTTCGATCGTTGGTTGAGTGATATCTATAGGGAGATCAGTGTGTACTGCTTCGATATATGATGAATTCAGTGGAGCTGGCCTATTTCAGAGTTCCTCAAAGTGTTCTATTCACCTGTTCCGCATCTCCTGAATCTAAATGATTAGCTCGTCTTCTTTGTCGTTGTCTGGTATCTCTAGTTTATCATATTTGTCTGCTCGTTTCATTGTTATGTCATTTGGTTGTCTCATATTTTTTCCTTGTGCAGCTTTTTCATCTATCCTTGTTAGGTCTTTTATGTATTTTTACTTGTCAACTCTAGTGCTCCTCTTCATTTGCTTGTTTACTTCTGTGTATTCGGTTTTTGCTTTTGCTTTCTCTGAATCACAAGGTGTTTGAACATTTAAAATAGTAATATGGAAATAGTGTCCATATGAAAAGTAACAGTCTACTTGACAAAGTCGGTCTTGAAAACCACCTGATCTTTATAGGATATTAGGAGTGAGTTAGAGCCATAGTAGATTGCTCATTAAAACCTATCACTTTTGTACACAGAGTTTAAGTTTGAAATCAACGAATTGGTAGAACGTCTACACATATAACTCATTTGATAGATTAGGATTATTTTAAAGATATTCACTTGACAATTGGCAACCATTTTTTTAAAACTTCCTGATAATATTTTCTTTTGAAGAAAAATGCTTACTTACTTTACTTACGCCTGTTACTCCTGATGGAGCATAGGCAGCCGATCAACATTCTCAAACACACTCTGTCCTGAACCTTCATTTCTAGTTCTATCCAATTGTTGTTCATTTTTCCCATGTCTGCTTCCGTTTCTCGGCGTAATGTGTTATTTGGTCTCCCTCTTCTCCTTTGGCCTTCAGGATTCCAATTGAGGGCTTACCTTGTGATACAGTTGTGTGTTTTCCTCAATGTGTTTCCTATCCACTTCCAGCACTTCTTCCTGATGTCCTCCTCTGCTGGGATCTGGTTTGTTCTCTTCCACAGTAGGTTGTTGAAGATAAATGGAGGATAGTAAAATTACGGAAATGATGAGTAAGTCATTTCTTCTCATTAAAATTGTTTAGTTTTCGTAAAGGTTAGGATTGAATTCAATTTCTCAGTGGTATCTTAGCAACTAACTGTTTATTGTTTTTCTCTAAAGTTAATACATTCAGTAAATGGTATTAAAACGAGACAAATAATGTTAGGCTACCACTGAAAACCTGGAAGCACTGGATATGTGTTTCGTCCTAGAATGGAACGTCTCAGCAGTGCTCATCCATGATCCCACACTCCGCAGTCGAACTCAGGATCTTCGGACTCGCAAGAACGCTTAATTTATAGGTCACTGATCTAGTGTCCAATGTGTTAATGTCTTGATTGCAGTTAGAAATTGTCACAGACTCTCCAAGAGATATGTAGTTTCTGGGATAGATCAATGGTGGGATTGTGAATGAGTATTCTTGTTGACTTCAAGGCAGAGTTTTCCACCCAAAATCTTGACTGTTGTCATCCTTGTGTAACGTATACTTTATATTGAATGATAGTAAGTCGTCTTATATTCTGCTCATAAATTAATGAATTAATTAAAAGAAACACTTTTATATTACTATTTTAAGTGCTGTAAACTATGAACAGTTACAATGAAGAATAGTTCCAATTCTGTATATAAAATATTATAGTAATTTCGTCTGTGAACAAAAATTTTGCATCATCAACATTCCATTATCAATTTAGTTGTGATTATTCAGTAACTTCATATAGATATCAATATAAAGCTTAATAATTAAACACTGATCAGGCATTGACGACGACTCACAAACTCGTTCGAAGTAAAGACTGGTGTCATGCAAGGTTACATACACTCACTCATTCTCTATTCCCTGGTGATCGACTGGATTATGAAGACATCAACATTTGGGAGGAAGCATGGGATACAGTGGACAGCTAGAATGCAGCTGGACTATATACACTTCACAGATGATCTGGCTCTTCTATCACACACACAACAACAAATGAAAGAGAAAAAACAAGTGTAACAGCAGCCTCAGCACCATTAGGTCTTAACATACACAGAGGGAAAAACAAGATTCTCAGATACAACACAACATACACCAATCCAATCACACTTCACGGAGAACATTTGGAACATGTAAAGACTTTACATATCCGGACAGCATCATTGATGAACACTGTTATGTCTGTGAAAAATAATTCTGCAGATTAAGGGGTAAGCGAATTATTGATCGGACCGAAGACGCACAAACACGTAGGACAACCTAGGGTTCTGATTGGTCCTGCCTCCCTGTCCAGCCCAGCCAGTTGAGTCCAGAAGACAAGTCACAACCTCTGAGATATGAATCATTATATTTCAAACATACTCTATTTATATACCAAGCAAACAAACCACATCGTACCATAAAAATAGAAAACAACATTTTGTACAATATTCACAAGTGAACAGATATCGACCAATAGAAAATGTCCATTTAAAGTCCAAGGACACCATTGGACTTAGCATGATAATTATTGGTCTATTCCTGCGCATCCACAACAAACACGTTGGTGGATCTGATGCAGATGTGAAGGTGTGGATCGGAAAAGCGAGAGCAGCATAGTTACAATTGAAGAACATCTGGAACTCAAATAAACTGTCAAACAATGTCGAAGTCAGAAGTTTCAATAAAAATGCCAAAATAGTTCTACTGAATGGAGCGGAAACCTGGAGAACTACGAAAGTCATCATCCAGAAAATTCAGGTGTTTATTAACAGTTGTCTACAAAAAATACTTCGGATTCGTTGGTCAGACACTATCAGCAACAACCTACTATGTAGAGAACAATGCAGATCTCAATAGAGAAAGAAATCAGGAAGAATTGCTGGAAGTGGATAGGACACACATCGAGGAAACCAGCGAACTTCGTGACAAAGCAAACCGTCACTTGAAATCTTCAAGGCCAAAGGAGAAGAGGAAGACCAACGAACACATTACGCTGAGAAATGAAGACAGACAGATATGAGAAGAATGACCAACAGTTGGATAGAACTAGAAAAGAATGCCCAGGACAGAGTGTGTTGGAGAATGCTGGTCGGTGGCCTAACAGATGTAAGTAAGTGAATAAGTAAGATCAGTCATTAAAACTAAGTTTATTTCAGAAAATACTTATTACAAGATAAAATAAGTATGACAATTTCCTTATTTATTTCATTTCATATCCGTTTACTGATCACATGAAGATGAAGCAAAAAGAAAACAAAAAGAAGAAGAAAACGAATATCATAATCATTTTGGCAACGAATATTATCGATTTCTCTTTATCATTTCCATTTGTTTCCCTTTAGTTATTGATTATTTGGGTTTTTTTTTAATTTTAAACTATAGTTGATAATTTCTAAGGGGAAACAAAAAAAGCGAAACATGAGAGATGGATTTGTAGGGTATAGAAAATTAAGAGAATGAATTGAATTCCTATATCATTTGATTAGATAAACAAATTTGATGTAGGTAAATGAAAATATTTACAAATGATCAGTGTAGAGTTGTGGAAATTGTTGAGTTTTTTTTTTATTCATTGGGATCATGAATGGATCAATGTTAGATCGGTATTGAAAACCCCCAAATGCCCTGGTATGACCAAGAGTGGGGAGAGTTAACTCTACTTCACTCTCGAAATGCTCTCAAGTGACCATGTGCATACAAGCACTGCCAGGAAAGTCCTACTCACTGACTTTTCAAAGCATTACTGTTGTTTACGAAATTAAAAGAACGAAAAGCGAATATTCGGGTTAATGGATATGCAGGTTTCACCTATGGGAGTTGGCAAACCCTCATTTCAAACTAATGATGCAAAAAGGCTCCAGGATCCTAAACGAGCAAATGGCGTATGAATTAGTTGTTGGTCACCGGCTAACATAAGACTGCATCTCATTACGTTGCACCACTACCTTGTGGATTAAACCCATAGGTCGAAGGCTCCGGGTGTGGCCTCTTAGGAAAACCACTTGTTTCGTTTTGGGCACCCGGATAATATCCTAGCCCTTAAACATATCGAATAAATAAAAAAAATTGAAAATCTGGAAGTATTGGACAGCTGTTTCGTCCTAGTATGGAACTTATCAGTAATGAAGCTAATCCGTGTCAGATGTGAGACAGTTACCCACCGAGGACAATAGAAGATGATCGCGTATTATCATGAATTGTTTAAAGTTTCTTTATTGATTTTAGATCATCATGAACATTTCTTTACAGTTATTGTCAAACCATTAAAAATCAGTATGATCTTATTGAACACTAGATTCGATTCCTAACCTGTTGCTAGTAACCCCCGGGCTAAATATATACAACAACTTGCACATGAGAGAAAAGCTGGGAAATATGGAAAGAAAGCTTTACTCCAAAGGTTTGTTTATGTACAGGAAATCTAGGTTTTTTTATTAGTATTTTAGATGGCCTTAGGTTTCTGGAACGCTGTTAAACATAGTAACAGTATATGTAATCATTCAATCAGAAGTTCGACATGTAATTTTTCACTTTCTAGATGTTCCAGGCAAAAGTTCTATTGAATAATATGCCTCTCATTTTTTTAAAAGCCTGTTTTGGCTTTTTTCGAGGAGTTTTCCGAATCTCTCCAACAAAATCATAATTAGTTTTACTTGAATTATAAAATTTACATAATTTATTTTGTGAGGTAAGGCAACTTACTCACTTACTTACGCCTGTTACTCCCAATGGAGCATAGGCAACCGACAAGCACTCTCCAACACACTCTGTCCTGGGCATTCTTTTCTAGTTCTATCTAATTGTTGGTTATTCTTCTCATATCTGTCTGTCTCCATTTCTCAGCGTAATGTGTTCGTTGGTCTTCCTCTTCTCCTTTAGCCTTGAAGATTTCAAGTGAGGACTAACCTTGTGACGCAGTTGTGTGATTTCCTCGATGTGTGTCCTATCCACTTCCAGCAATTCTTCCTTATTTCTTCCTCCCCTATATTCTGGTTTGTTTTCTACCATAGTGGGTTGCTGCTAATAGTGTCCGGCCAACGAATCCGAAGTATTTTGTGTAGACAACTGTTAATAATCACCTGTATTTTCTGGATGATGCCTTTCGTAGTTCTCCAACTTTCCGCTCCATTCAGTAGAACTATTTTGGCATTTTTATTGAAACTTCTGACTTCGACATTGTTTGACAGTTTATTTGAGTTCCAGATGTTCTTCAATTGTAACTACGCTGCTCTCGCTTTTCTGATCCACACCTTCACATCTGCATCAGATCCACCAACGTGTTCATCAATGATGCTGTCCGGATATGTAAAGTCTTTACATGTTCCAAATGTTCTCCGTGAAGTGTGATTGGATTGGTGTATGTTGTGTTGTGTCTGAGAATCTTGTTTTTCCCTTTGTGTATGTTGAGACCTATTGGTGCTGAGGCTGCTGTTACACTTGTTTTTTTCTCTTTCATTTGTTGTTGTGTGTGTGATAGAAGAGCCAGATCATTTGTGAAGTCTATATCGTCTAGCTGCTAACTCGCTAGAGAAACGTTAACCAGAAAAAAATTTATTTAGAAGGTATGGCAACTTTGATGAAAGTTGAACAGAGATTTAAAACAATTAGTTCCTTTGATAAATTTCGATAATGCAATGAGAAGACGTAGTTTATCAGAATTATGTGATATATTTGCGCAATACATTTCGAACAATCTGATCACACATATACTTGTTAAAGGTCAACTAGACAGGTTAAGGGTAAGTCATAACAAAGGAAAAAATATTAAAGTACACAGAAAACAAATGTGATTACCACTCTGGATAATAAATCAGTATTACCAGGGTAGGTTAAGTGTAAGTACAAATTGTTTTTGAACACATAAAGGGGGTTTCAATTTTCGTATAGCCAAGGCTTCAATAAACCTTAGTATACGTCCTTGAAGGCTTTTGTACAACACAACAAATGATGATTTGATATCAACCTTATGACCCGTCTCAATCAAATGTTTCGCAATGGATGATGATGTCTGTCTATCCTGTGGTCTTGTTTCACCATTGGAATTCATCTGATTTTGCAACCATTTTGGTATATGTTCACCCACCCTTAATTGCAAATCACGATTGCTCCTCCCTACGTACGTGTTTCCACACATACATGTAAATTTATAGACACAATGGGATGTGACACAATCGTTTTCATGCTGTTTGGGCTTTTGGTGACAAATGTCTCAAAATATGTTCAAATCGATTTAAGTTGAATAGTTTCCATTTTTAAATCAATTTTATTTTCATCCATTATGTTATATCGTAGACGAGAATAATGACTGGTAACTACTGGAATCTATTTCTGGACTAATCCTTTACGTATACATATGCCTCTATCAACATGTTTAACGTCTCATTATGTCCATTAAGCGCATAACCTATACAGACGGGTTTATGATAAGCCTACGACCTTTCTCTGTACGAGTTACAAAAAAGTACTATAAAATACATCGTAGTGGTTGGCAATATGCATTAAAGCGAATGAACATTAATCATATGTCGATTCCCGAGCTGATAAATTCTAACTACCGATCCCTAATCAACAAAGTGAACTATCTTCAATTCGTACTAAGTCCAAATATGTATCGTAATTGTGGTGTCATCACAATTCAAGAATCTTGATTAAATGATTTACAGGATGACTGCCTAGCATCACTACGTGATTTCATAATTTATCGTCAGGATCGATCAAACAATAAAAAGAGGTGTGGCGGCGGTGTAGCTACGTTTGTAAACATGAACTAGTATCGATCTTCGTTTGCGTGTTTCAAGTTTTCAAATTACTTCAACGACTGTCTAACTCTAAGATGTTGTACAAAACATCTGAATAAATACAAATATGTTTATGTTACCAATATCCACGTGACTCCAGACTGCACATCATCTGCGCTATCTGTTTTCGCTGTTACTGCCTTCAGTGATTCACTTTCAGTTGTATGTGGTGATTTCAATTCATGTGACTGTAGGTTCCTTACCTCACTAGGTCACCAAAAGGTAATAGATTCTCCTACTCGTTTGGATGCTCATTTAGACTTCGTTTTCAATAATGATATGGGTATATATGTGACACGTAAACGTGCCCCATTGTCTAGCTCGGATCACTGTATAATTCGTGTTCTACCTAAAGTATATGGAAAGCATGGGAAGAGTGCACTCTTATATCAAACTAAGAAAGTAAAATATAGGAATTACTCAGAAGAAAATATCCGAAATCTGAAAAACATGTTTCATACGACTAACTGGGACTTGTTTACAGATAACTCACTGGAAAACGCTACTGATGTTATCACTTGTTACCTTAAATTCTGTTTTGATATTTGTTGTCCCACTGAAACCATTTTTTGGTAAGTTTTGATCGACTTACATCTTCACAACTGAAAGGGCTACGGAGGGTGAAAGAAAGAATGTACAAGGAGTAAAACTCTAATGAAGTTCGTAAGCTAAATGGTCTGATAAACCTAGAGATTAGACGTCTCAACTCTATGTTTACTCAAAAACTCTTGTCTTGCAAAAACTCTCCAAGTATGTGGAAACTCTTTAAAGAACTTACAGGTGACAGACAGATTAGGAGCGATAACCAGCTGAATGTTTGTGACTTAAATAAGTCTTTTGTACGTCAGTCATCTGTTGTAATGCCTCCTTTATCCACAGGTTTAGAGGATAGCTGTGTTCCTAGTTTCACTGAAACTGATGTACGAAGATGTCTCCAGTCGCTTAATTCATCTCGATGTTTGGGGCCTGATGGTATCCCAAACCTCCTTTTTGATAAATGTGCTGACCATCCTATGTTATCCATTTACGACTATCTTTATCAGATCCTTCTCATCTAATCTCATACTGAAAATGTGGAGAAAGATGAAGATAGTCCCCGTACCAAAGAAAGTATCTGGTGATAAGAATGTGAAATTTAGACCTACTGCAATAACTTCACCCTTCCTCAAAACAATGGAAAAATTATTAATACTTCCACTTCAGCCTGCGATAAAAGAGCATATTGATCCGTATCAGTTTGCTTACAGACGCAAAAGAAGCACCTTAGATGCTGTTCTGCATCACAATATAGTGTTCAACTTAGAAAAGGGTAAGAAGTATGTTCGACGCGCTTTTCTAGAATATACTTCAGCTTTTGATTCTATAAAGAGACAACGTTTACTTAACAGGTTAATCAGTGTCAACACTGACAGCTGGATGACCAACTGGTTATGTTCCTACCTCTCTGGAAGGGAACAGTACACTGTGTTTGGAGGAAAGTGTTCAGAGTCTCTACTGTCTTATGAAGGTGTACCACAAGGAGCTTTTCTTTCAACTCTTCTCTTCTCTTTTTCTGCATGATCTGACATTGAGATGGTGATATGACATCTTTCACAGAAAACACTTTTGTGAAATATGCGGATGATTTCACTGAGTGTATGCCTATCTCTTCCTCTTTACATCCCATAGAAATCAATGAGTTTTTGTCTTGTATTGATTGTTGGTCTGTTGGTAATGGTCTTATACTCAATCCGTTTAAATATCAAGCTGTTAACTTTAGCATGAGACATGAACACCATCTAAACACCATTTGAGATCTCATAATGCTTGTGCCATTGGAGACTCTTTGATAAACACAGTGTCGAAGGTCAATTATCTTGGTTTTACCTTTTTCTATGATCTCTCTTGGTCTTCTCGCGTTTTATTGTTATCGAAGGTTTTTTGTCTGGTTTACCACATTGAGAGATTGCTTACTCTTGGGATTACTCGTCATTCACTCTTACAATTTGTCAGTTCTTGCATATTACCTATTATTCTTTACTGTTCTCCATCATCCTTTCCCAAACCTATGAGAAAAGACTTTGCTGTATTGCGGAGCGTGCTAAAGGGAGTTAGCAAGATGTGTGATGAATCTTTCGAAGTCATAATTAATATGGTTGTGGATAGACATATAAAGTCATACAAACTCCTTGGAGGTGTTATTTTATCAGATGGTAACTATCCCCTTCACACTTAGATTTCTCCTTGTATATCTTCTGGTAGAACGAGACGTAATTACATTCGAATCCATGCACGCAAGCAAAAGTGTAAAAGTTCTATAATACTTCGCCTAGCAAATATAATCTGTGGCAAACAGGTTATTAGATTTAACCTAGTCAATAACTTGCATTCTTAACATGTCTCTAATTTGAAACTTTGTATAGTTTTACAGATCGTTTTTAAACATTTTCTTCCATTTTTTGTCTTTCTTTCTGGTTTCTTTTGTGTAAGAAACTTGTTGGAATACCCTGTGCTGAGAATTCTATATTGTACCAAAACTATAATATTGAAGAAAGCCATTAATCATAATAATAAATGATGCTGCCAATTAGAGAACAGTGGCTTATCGACCAGACCAATGACGCATAAAGCCAGTACGAGCAGTCTAGAGTCTTTATTGGTCCTTCTTCCTGCCTGTTCGAGTCCAGAACACCAATCTCAGCCTCTGCGATATGAATCGTGTATTCCGAAACATACTGAGTTTATATACAATTCATACAGACCACATCGTACCATAAAATAGGAAACAACATTTGTACAAGATATACCCAACAGTGGCTGTGATTATGGGGGACTGTAATTAATAGATTGGCCATAACTCAAGAATGGTAAATCGTATAATAATAGTTCATAGATCAAAATAAAGTTTATAATAAGGGGAACACGAATATGAATAGGTTAGTTACTTAACGATTATGCGACAAGAATATACGTTTAGTATTAGTCCAGAAATAGATTCTAACAGTCACCATTCATTGTTCTCATCGGGATATAACAGTTTGTGTTGTAAGCATTCATTTGTTTCACTCACTGTGGTTGTATGTTTTTCGTTAGTAAATTATCATCAATTAATTGTGAACTTATTATTCATTTTTGTATCACATGTTAATGAGTTAGATAGAAATATCAGCTACTTATTTGTGGTGCATTGTGTTCGTGTAATTAATGTATACGTTTTTGATGTTTATGACCAAAGGTATATTGACTTGGTGTCTTCGTCCTCTGACAAGTTATTTAGGATTAAAAGAGCTGCGTAAATCGTTAGGATCTGGGCTGTCCGGTCACTTGACAATTAGTTACGTTACTGGTTAACCAGAAGACCATTAGTCTGACTGGCAAAAACTTGTTACTTAGTGAACTCTATGACCAAGTGAACATGATAAAGATTACACTCCAAAGCAGTGCTCATTGTCACCATTGGCTAACATGGAACTTCATCTCCTTACGTTGCTCCACTGTCTTATGGATTAGACCTTTAGGTCGAAGGCTCCGGGTGTGGCCCTCTAAGAAAACCGCCTGCTTCAGTTTGACCACTCGGGCAGTATCCCAGTTTTAACATTAATCGAATGATTTATGTGGAACATATCTGTTTGGTGCCTCCTTGTACCATTGTCTACGTATTTAAATAAATTGATTAATTCTTGTTATTTAATAATAGTCAACAAGTTTACATCATTGGAAGACACTGAATCAAAATGAAATTATAACCTCAAATACATAGTTACATCATTATGATTGTTTTACGAAATTGTTATGGAATTATTGACTTTTTCAACGATCACATCTACAACAATTGGATCATTTATTTCCCCAACTATATGGATATCGATATGACATTGATCATCTTCGATTTGATCTAACTTATCAATTATCTATTCTAATCAAATATTCTTCTAAACTTTTATAAAACGTTTATAGGCTATTTATAAGTTAAATAGTGAAGTCAAGATTGTAGTTCGGATAGTTTCCTTATTTATTACTGTTCGTTGCAGAAAAGACAAAAGATTATGATGAAATCAATGCACTAAATACATTGTGTTATAGGAAAATGTTTAATGTTTTGTCCATGTTTTTTTCCCAATATACAAAAGTTCAAGGAACCCTTTTTTTATAATTTGCAGAGTTACATACAAAAACAAAACAGTCAATCAGTTACAATGTAGGATCAGGCACATACATACATCGGTCCAAGTTGCCATGTCTCATTAACACAACATGATGGACACCGGATTCATAAAAGTAGTTAATTCAGAAGTAGTAATATATAAAACGAAGATTGCATATAAGGAATATAGTACAGGAAGAAATAATTAGTTGGTAGAAAGAAAGATATGAAGCGATTTTAATCTCATAGTTTAAGGGAAGATAGAGAGTGTATACACCGACGCCATTGTGATTGAATCTGGGCCATGTCACCCACAGTCTCTAACCATTGGTTACGATAGTCACGCGGACCTCAACCAAGTAGTCTGTATTTACCAACATGGCTAAGACTAGAAGTTAGTGACTTCAAGCACTGGTACCATATTTTGATTTGGCCACCCTTAACTTTCTTCCAACTGTCCTTAACTCTAGTAAGTATTGTGCGTCTTGGTAATCGGTGTTCAGGCATACGTAACACGTGGCCCAACCATCTCAGTCGATGATGATTCACAACTTTATCAACTGATCTACCATCATTCTCTAATACCCTGCGTCTAACCTCACTATTACTTACTCGGTGATCCCAGCAGACGCCAGCAATATTTCTAAGGCATCTGTGGTCAAATACTCGTAGCTATTCAGTAGTTCCTAACTTACACTGGTACCCCCTAGCTGATATTAGCCTTTGACCAATATAACCTATAGAACTCCATATAAATGAAAAATATTTTTTCTAAATTAATAAAAATAGCCTAGTGGTTAAGCGCTTGCACGCTAGACTAATAGGTCCTGCGATTTGAATCTCACGAGATGGTATCTTGGATGTACACTACTGAAGAGTCCCACAGTATGACGAAGCGACCGTCTATTGCTTTTAGGTTTTCCATAATGGTCTAGCTTCAATTGATTCATGATCTCAACTATTCATATTAGGATCATCGTTAATTATTCCTTACAAGAAAACAAAACGAATTACAAATAATATAATATCAGATGGGGTTTTGTGGATATTATAGTAATTTCAATGGTTAAAATCATGAGTCAGTTGAAGCTAGACCACCAATGCTCTAGTGGTTAGGTGCTTGCGCGCGAAACCAGTAGGTCCTGGGTTCGAATCTCACAGGGGGCGAGGTCGTAGATGCGCACTGCGATAGGACGGAACGCGGCCGTCCAGTGCTTCCAGGTTTTCCATGGTGGTCTAGCTTCAACCGACTCATGATCTTAACCATTGAAATATAATATAAATCAAAAGTTCATTAGAATATATTTCATTTCATTTTATTCTCATAGAAAATAATTAAATAGAGATAGTAAACATTACCCAACTACAAACTGGTTTTTTTTAATCATAAATATGATCAATAATTGTAGAACATTTTGCATAACAACAATTTTATAAAATATAAACATTGATGTGTTGTGTATGTATGGATGCGTGTGTGTGTGTGTATTTGTCTATCTAGTTATGTATGTATCTATCTGTATATCTATATTCTTTCACCATAGTAACTAATTTTATTATGTAATAGATATAAATGAACAATCGTTTCTAATCATAAATAAGAATAAGTTTGATAATGATTGACTTTTAAACAAAAAACCATATGACAATTGTTGGTATCATGATGTTCTTTCTCCTCCTTCTTCTTCCTTCTCATCATCACCATCTTCTCCCGCTTCTTCGTCTTCTTCTTCTTCTTCTTCTTCTTCCTAATTCATCATGCTGTTATTGTTACTATCGATTTTATTTATTATGTTACTTGAAGTAATAATAATAAACTAAGCTAAAAAGCTAATTTGAACAAAATAGAACAGAATAATATAGAACAAGTATAGAACAACAAATAGCGAATCTCTTTCATTCTCTTCATGTTCATCATCTCACTCACGGGCACCTATTTCCAACTCTATAGAGTGTGTGTGTGTGAGAGAGAGAGAGAGAGAGAGAGAAAGAGATTAATACCAGGAAATAAATATATCTTGCCATGAAAAAAAGAAACAAAAACGAAAATAAATAGAACTATCAACAACAGGAGAATAATTGAAGTCAAGCAAAGTACTAAGTTTGTCAAATCAGTCAGTCAGTCAGTCAGTCAAACAACAGACAGACAATCCACGTAAGATCGACATTAAATCAAACTCAACAAAAGACTGAAATGAAATCTTTATTTATGCATATTTAGTAAGTAATAGATGTGTAGACAATAAGCCGACTGAGAAAGATCGAGAGAGACAGAGGTGTATCACAATAAATCCAAAGAATTAAATAAAATATAGATTTATACACTTTAAATGAAATTTTTTTTTGAGAGAGAGAAGAAAAACACCAAAAAAAACAAAAACAAAAGGAAGACAAACCATAAACTGGTAACTATGGTTATTTAACGTCTCTACACATATACTGACTCCCTCTCTCTCGGTCCCACACGCACACATGCATACACACACGAATACAAACATTCATTAAAGAAGAAGCAATGACAAATGATTAAATAAAATACACATCATCAAGGCTTTTCGTTTTGTTAAATATATTTTATTGAGATGAAGTAGAATTTGTGATTAAATTTTGTTTTTCAGATTCATCTTTATTCTGTTGTACATCATCATCATCATCATCACCATGGTGATGATCCCGATCATGATCATGATCTTGATGAGTATGAATTAATGTACCGGATGGTGATAAATCACCAGGATGTAAAATATTCAATTCACGTTTATGTTTTTTTTTTAATTTTTTACTTTTTTTATTCATTATAGATGGTGGTGGTGGTGGTGGTGGTGTTGATGTCGTATTTGTATAACCATCAAAATGTTGATAATGATTATTATTATTATTATTATTGACATTTCCTGTTGTCATCGATTGTTGTTTTGATTTGATTTGATCATTTAATAGTAATTCAGTTTGTTCACGTTTATAAGTATCTTCAGCTCCACCTTTACTAAGCATTGCTTTACGTAATTCTGTTTTATGTCGATGAAAGAATCCTAATAAATATAATAAAATAATTAATAAATATAAAAATAATACACCTAATACAATGCCAACAATAATTGGCCATATTGGTAATTGATGAATTAATTTTGGACGAATTTGTGGAAAGAAAAATGTTTGTGATAAATAAAAATGTCCAACTGGTTCATTAGCTGGTTGTACACCTTTTGGTATATCACCTTGATTGACAGATATGATGGTGACAAGCTGTAAGAGGGGGGGGAAAAAAACAGAGAAAGAGAGTGAGAGAGAGAGATACCAGTTGAAACATCATTGTAATAATGTCAATGTAAAAGTACTTGTATACCAATACACCCAAATACACACATATCTACAGTGTGTATATGGATCAACCATTGTGAATGAATGATTTCGGTCAGTTGATTCTCATTTGTCGACCTTTCACTAAATTATTCATCTGTGATTATAATCCTAGTGATTTAAGACAATATCAAGACCATCTGTACAGGATGCATATAGTTGAATTCATGAATCAATTAAAGGTAGAACATTATGGAAAACCTGGAAGCACTGGACGGCCGTTTCGTCCTGGCATTGGACTCCTCAGCAGTGCGCATCCACGACCCCATCCACGCAGGATTCGAACCCAGGACCTACTGGCCACCACGGAGTCTTAGTGAGAAGCCATCACCAGTGGAGTTCAACTAGATCTGTTGTGAGATATCAGCTCACTGGAGACAATGGTGTTCGGTGGCGCAACTTCGTGGATTGGTTGAAGTTAGACATTAACACGTTGGATGCCTGCTCCGTGGTCTAATGGCTAAGTGCCCGCGCGCGAAGCCAGTAAGTCCTGGGTTCGAATCCCGCGTGGGGCGGGATCTTGGATGCGCACTGCTGAGGAGTCGCATACTGGGACAAAACGGCCATCCAGTGCTTCCAGATTTCCCATGGTGGTCTAGCTTCAATTGACTCATGATTTCAACCTGTGAAATTTCATAAAATCTCTACAAACCCATTCTGATAATTCTTAGAATGACGAATCAGAGCGCTAGTGATTGTTAGTTAATTGCAACTCTGACTGATTAACAAGATTCGTAATTATAGTCAAGATTATAGAGAATTTTGATCAGGGATCCATTGTGGAATATCTGAAGTATAAAGTATTGAATAAAAATTTCATGTGTGTATGATGATTCATCGTAAGCAGTGTTCATTTAGTTTTAAGAGCTCAAAGAAATAGTTTATTAGAAATGTGGAGTAATTTAAGGAATTATTCCTAAGTATTTCTTGGCACTAGGCGAGAGTTTCGACAGAATACACTGAAGATGGGGATAGTCCGAATCTACCGGCTCAGTGATCTAGAGGTTAAGCGTTCGTGCGAGATAACAAAGGTCCTAGGTTCCAATCCCGAGTGAGAGATCGTTGATGAGCACTGCTGAGGAAACCCTTACTAGGACGAAATTGCTATCCACTGCTTCCAGGTTTTCAATGGTAGTCTAGTTTAGATCGACTCATGAATTCTACCATTAAAACCTATCATGTTATTGTTATTCGATATTAAATTTTATTTGCAATCATCTTGTGGATTGAAATTCGATACTGCCAACAGTTTACTTGGCACTTTGACCTGTGTTTCTTCAAGACAGTCGTCAAAATGTAACTCTTGTCGCGGCCTTATTTATTTATTGAATACTAACACACAGTTGTATGTACACAATTTCACGTACAGCGTTTTGGGTAAACTTTATAATGATCGAATCCTGTCCATCGAGTTTCAATGTGTTGGATTACGGTTACAATGTCTTAGAACTAGACTAGTGAACACAGTAGAACTTGATCGATAGAATTCGGTTAACATTAAGAAAGACTTGAAATATATGACATTGGTCACCACTCAGTGATCTGTCAATTATAAATGCGTTTCATCTCTATAAGAGGTTGGTCTCTACCAGAATAGCTCGATGGTGGTATCTCCAACGGTAAAGCTGAGTGACACAGGATGAAAACCGCCAGAGATCATAAGTTTACTCAACGTTAAAAGTACACTCTGTTAACGAGTGCTAAATAGTACAAAGTTTAGGTCCAATGCCTCCCTAAGACTATCTCCAAGCACCATCCAACAAGTTTTTAGTTAGGAATTGTTTTTCATCATATTTATTCATAATAAATTTGCTTTTCATTATTTCCATGAAGAGGCTTAGACCAGATTGTCAGTTGGAACATTGAACCTAAATTTAAATCATTAAAACCATTTTATAAATATAATTTTATAACTAATGTCTTCTTATCTATTCACCAACTTAGTTCTGTAAAACTCTAAATTGAAAAAGTAACGTTGATAAGTATTCACATAAACTACTTCATCATTGATACATAAGAAGATACTTTCCATCAACCTACAGTTCAAAGTCAAATATTTGGTTGTTGGAAAAAGTCATTTTATATTGTGAATATCTAATTTCCTCCAAATGCCCTCGTATAGCCGAGGGTGGGGAGAGTTAACTCTCCCTCTCCAAATGCTCACACTCGGCCATGCGTATACAGCCACTGCCAAGAAATTCCCATTCATTGCCTTCTCGAGGCGAGGTTGTTGCTTACGAAATTGAAAGAACGAAAGTGAATGTCTGGCACTTTAACCACGTTGTTCGATATGAAGGATTCACCTAGGGCAATTGGAAAACCTTCATTCCAAACCAACGGTGTACATGGGCTCCAGGATCCTGAAGGAACAGATAGAGTATTGTTATAATTCTGGTTTCTTACTGTTGATGGCCCAGCTACTCCTATTGCTTAGTATTCTCGGACACCGATTCACTCGACAAGTCCCCAAATCAGAACACGGTTGAACAGGAAAAAGATTATATTCCAAATAGCAAGTCAGAAGCCAGTAGGAAGCACAATAGGGGGAAAGGTCGGTATATTTATAGTTTTTACATAAGAAGAATCCAGAATATTCTCCGACTATCGACTAGCGCTGATTGGATAAGAATTAGCCAATCAGCGTGCACCAAAGCAATCATGCATTGAGCATGCTTTAATCTAGTCTATTTCCCGCTAACACCTCCCCTCTGAGCAGATTCGTAGGATCTGGTGCTAGGGTCCAACTGCAACTGAGTGACTGGCTTGTGCTTTCGATTAGTCCATCGTCTAGGCAATGAAGAATTATCACTTTTTCCTTGCACAGAGACTGCCATGTCTGTTCCCGGCGTTTTGATTTTTCTTAAAAAAAAAGTATGCATAACTTTTAATTCTCCAACATTCTCCTTCTCCTCGAAATAATGTTGGGTCCTTATGGCTCCAAATTATAACTAGTAGGACTTTATTTAAACCATGTTTCTCGTATTGACTGGAGAATCCACTAAAAATGACTAGATGATGATGAACAACCTTTGATCTGAGTTCATTATTTTCAAATTCATTATGAATCTCGTTAGCAGATAACGAGTCATTAAGAAAGTCAACGTCTAACAGAATTAGATTAGATTTTTGGCCATCATTCGACTCAGCTGACATATTTCCCTCATTGTTATAAGAAGGTTCATCAAAATCATATGCATTATTCTGAGAATCAATATCTGGTACACTGTCATTAGAAATGGGATAAGTTGACTCAATATAAAATTCTGTCTTCCGGTGATTTTGAGTAACATCTGGTACAATTTGGTTCATCGTGTTGCTCCAGTTATTTTCTGAATACGAGTCACCATAGCTTTCTCGACTAATAGCACGTGGACCACAATTTTGTTCGAGCTGACGTTTATTTTCGCAGCTAGACAGTACCAGTAGTGTTTCATTTGATTCTGGACTCCGGGCTTCATCTACAGGACCTGGCTCCTGATCATCTGGTATTGTCACAACTTCATGTGCATTCAGCACAGTATTTTCTTGCTGTGAGCCGGACACGTTACAAATATTACGTTCTGATTCAGGTATAAAGGGATTTGAACCCTCCACTAGATATGCTTCTGAAATGTCTGTTACTGCATCATAAACAGATTTCTTATTTTCTGGTCGAGTGAAAAGTGTGTTCAATAATTGTTGTTGCAAGGCTAACAACTTCTGCTGGTGCTGTAATATTAACCGCAACTGTTCTAAAGAAATCGCCATTTTTCTTTAGTTTTTCCCCGTCGCCACTGTTATAGCTTGTTTTCTTACGGTTCTTGACCCAGCTACTCCTATTGCTTAGTATTCTCGGACACCGATTCACTCGACAAGTCCCCAAATCAGAACACGGTTGAACAGGAAAAAGATTATATTCCAAATAGCAAGTCAGAAGCCAGTAGGAAGCACAATAGGGGGAAAGGTCGGTATATTTATAGTTTTTACATAAGAAGAATCCAGAATATTCTCCGACTATCGACTAGCGCTGATTGGATAAGAATTAGCCAATCAGCGTGCACCAAAGCAATCATGCATTGAGCATGCTTTAATCTAGTCTATTTCCCGCTAACACCTCCCCTCTGAGCAGATTCGTAGGATCTGGTGCTAGGGTCCAACTGCAACTGAGTGACTGGCTTGTGCTTTCGATTAGTCCATCGTCTAGGCAATGAAGAATTATCACTTTTTCCTTGCACAGAGACTGCCATGTCTGTTCCCGGCGTTTTGATTTTTCTTAAAAAAAAAGTATGCATAACTTTTAATTCTCCAACATTCTCCTTCTCCTCGAAATAATGTTGGGTCCTTATGGCTCCAAATTATAACTAGTAGGACTTTATTTAAACCATGTTTCTCGTATTGACTGGAGAATCCACTAAAAATGACTAGATGATGATGAACAACCTTTGATCTGAGTTCATTATTTTCAAATTCATTATGAATCTCGTTAGCAGATAACGAGTCATTAAGAAAGTCAACGTCTAACAGAATTAGATTAGATTTTTGGCCATCATTCGACTCAGCTGACATATTTCCCTCATTGTTATAAGAAGGTTCATCAAAATCATATGCATTATTCTGAGAATCAATATCTGGTACACTGTCATTAGAAATGGGATAAGTTGACTCAATATAAAATTCTGTCTTCCGGTGATTTTGAGTAACATCTGGTACAATTTGGTTCATCGTGTTGCTCCAGTTATTTTCTGAATACGAGTCACCATAGCTTTCTCGACTAATAGCACGTGGACCACAATTTTGTTCGAGCTGACGTTTATTTTCGCAGCTAGACAGTACCAGTAGTGTTTCATTTGATTCTGGACTCCGGGCTTCATCTACAGGACCTGGCTCCTGATCATCTGGTATTGTCACAACTTCATGTGCATTCAGCACAGTATTTTCTTGCTGTGAGCCGGACACGTTACAAATATTACGTTCTGATTCAGGTATAAAGGGATTTGAACCCTCCACTAGATATGCTTCTGAAATGTCTGTTACTGCATCATAAACAGATTTCTTATTTTCTGGTCGAGTGAAAAGTGTGTTCAATAATTGTTGTTGCAAGGCTAACAACTTCTGCTGGTGCTGTAATATTAACCGCAACTGTTCTAAAGAAATCGCCATTTTTCTTTAGTTTTTCCCCGTCGCCACTGTTATAGCTTGTTTTCTTACGGTTCTTGACCCAGCTACTCCTATTGCTTAGTATTCTCGGACACCGATTCACTCGACAAGTCCCCAAATCAGAACACGGTTGAACAGGAAAAAGATTATATTCCAAATAGCAAGTCAGAAGCCAGTAGGAAGCACAATAGGGGGAAAGGTCGGTATATTTATAGTTTTTACATAAGAAGAATCCAGAATATTCTCCGACTATCGACTAGCGCTGATTGGATAAGAATTAGCCAATCAGCGTGCACCAAAGCAATCATGCATTGAGCATGCTTTAATCTAGTCTATTTCCCGCTAACAAGTATGAACCAATTATTGGTCACTGACTACCATGGGACTGCATCTCCTAAAGTTGCTCCATCGCCTTATGGACTAGACCTTTAGGTTCAAGGCTCTGGATGTGGCGCTCTAAGAAAATCACCTACTTCAGTTCGCACACCCGAGCAGTTTCACAGTCCACACACAAATCAAATAACTTGTGTGGCGCATATGTATTCGGTGCCCCTTTGTATCAATAGTTAAGTGTTCAAATAAATAATAACGTATTAATTAATTTAATTATGTATAAAAAAATTAGCTACAATGTTCGGTTACTTCTATAAGTATCTATCAATTTATACATTTCTACGGACTAGAATACAATTAATATTATGTGTTTAGTATAATATGGAATTCCCAGTGTGGTGTATGCTACTGATATCGACAGATATATAAGTAGTAAGTATCATCAATGGAAAGTGAAACGCCCTGAAGGCAGAAGGTTAAGAAGATCAAAGAAAAAAGAATACGAACTAAGAATGATCGATGTGGAAACAAAGAAACAATAAAGTCGGAGACAATTGATTAATATTTTGTAAATGAACTATTCAAGATGGTAGAGAAGATTTGTCGCTCAGTTGAATGATTTTGATGGAGTTTTGTTCTCTCAGCTAGAGGTGTACAAAACAAGTTGTGAAACGCATACGGAGAAATTCGAACAGTTCACTTCTATCTGAAGTTTGTGCTGATGATGTCGTTCAGAAGAATGATGAAAGCTCCACGACCAAACCATTCAGCTCAGAGAATAAAACTCCATCAAAATAAACCATTCATTGTATGGTTCTTAGATTTTATTAAGACGTTCTGTAATTTGTATATTCAAATACATTCGATTGTCCTAATTGGTGTTCTCATTTACTACACCAGTAGATGACAGTTAGTCAAATCCTTTTATTTACATTAAAGGTATTAAGAATGCAGAATAAAAATGTCTACCTTACCTTAGTTCTAACATATTATTATTATTATTATTACTATGATTCATTGGTAAATACAAATGTAAATAAGATAAATTATTCAATTTGATAGACAGATTAAAACTGTTCCGCTACTTGTACATGTCACATTGACTGGTTGTTATGCATAATACAATAGTCTATATGATCTATATGTGTTTATTTATGTATTTAGTCATAGAATAGAAAGTTATTACTATGTGTCAAAAGAAAAGAAAAAAAAACATTTTACAAGTGAAAAATAAATAAATAAACAGTTTCATTCCTTTTTGTTGTTGTTGTTGTTGGTGGTGGTGGTGGTGGTGATGATGGTGGTGATGGTGGTGGTTATACTCTCTTGAGATTGTATTTATCCAAAATGACAGTTTTTATAACATTAGTTTACATTACTGATTCATGCATAAATTGAATTATCAGAAGGGGGGATTTGTGGAGATTTTAGTTATTTTATAGTTGAATTCATGAGTTAATTGAAGCTGGACCATGATGAAGAACTTGAAAGTAATCGACGACCGTTTCGTCTCAATGTGGGACTCCTCAGTAGTGCGAATTCATGGCCCCGCTCCGAAAGATTCGAACTCAAGACCTATTAGTCTCTCGCGAGAACACTTAACCTTTAGACCACTGGGCTGGCCGGCTGGCATCCAACGATGTTATTGTCTAACTTCAACCAAACCATGAAATCGAGCTACCATCCACCATTGTCTTTAGTGAGTTACTGTCTCACAACAGATCCTGTTGAATTCCACTAGTCACTGTTTTCAATTGTGTGTGCACGCGCTTGTTATTAGTATTATATACGCGTAAATATGAATTGATTATGTGCGTTTGTTGAGTTGTGTACCGATTGTTTTTTTATGTTTTACCGCTTAGTTTATAATGTTGGCTTAGTGAACTAGCACTCTACATCCTAATAAGAGGAGTTCAGTCAAATCAGAAGTGCGTCACTAACCGACTGTATCGGTAAATGAATCTCCAAAATAAATAGTTCTATAATTCTTCGACATTTGATACCGACCTCGTTAGTTTTGTCGGACATACCGTAGCTGAAGGCACTCAGTCATGCATCCTCACCAGATCATCAGTTGGTACGCCATGCTACACATTCCTTGCAACTGCTATCCAGCTTAGATCAAAAACTTTTCGACATATCTATCGTTTTCAAAATATATCTTCGAATACCTTCATTTCTAACTTTTGATTTGACTGTGTTGGTATACGTCGATTATAATGGTGTTATGTGTAAAGGCGTTGTCAAACTCCAAATGCCTGTGTCATCTTTATGACATACAGAAGCTATTGGTTGATTACTACTCTGGGAGATCATAAAATAATAGTAGTTGGAAACGTGAACTAATTAATATCAATGAAATAGTGTAAACGTATTGTGATCCCTTCAAGAACTAAACGTATTGTTTATCAACCCAGCATAGGGTTATGGGTACATACGTCTTGGATTTCTTAAATAACGACCCGAAAAGACTTTTCATGGCCATCCCCTTGATAAGTTCTTCATTTGATTCCAGCCGATGAGAGAAAACTCTAAAGCCATATAGCCTAGCATTATCTGTTTCTCTATAGCAGCCTATCAATAACTTATGTTTATTTTGATGGAGTTTTGTTCTCTGAGTTTAATGGTTTGGTTGTGGAGCTTTCATCGTTCTTCTGAACGACATCATCAGCACAAACTTCAGGTAGAAGTTTTATTTATTTAATATATGTTGAAACATTATTTGATCTTACTTATGCAGATACAAAATAAAACTTGCTGATAAATATCAACTAGAATGAAGTTGAAATCCAAGCCTTTCACTAGTTGATTGTACTCAGTTATATTTAACATGTATCAAAGTACACCGTGAAGTTATGCTATGTTGCCCAGTTTTTTTTGTGTTTCAGTGTGAAAATAGAAGTCAGAAAACATTTTTCATTGTTACATATTGATTGATGAGTATTATGAACCATTTCTTTCAGTTTTGTTATATTGTTCATTACAGACACTAACACCGTTAGATGCCGGTTGGTTGGCTTAGTGGTCTAATTGTTAAGCGCTCGTGCGTTAAACTGATAGTTCCTGGGTTCGTATCTCGCGGGAGGCGGGAACATGGATGCTCACTGCTGAGGAGTCCCGTACTAGGACGAAACGGCCATTCAGTGCTTCCAGGTTCTCCATGATCGTCTAGCTTCAATCGACTCATGATTTCAACTATTGACATTCCTGATTGTTTAAGGGTAAATTTGTACAGAGTAATAGGTTAATATATAATGCGTTTGCAATAGCTCAGGTACATCCACTCTTTGTGTTCCTCCCAATTCTAATCTTCTGAATTCCTCATGTCCCTTATTTTATCTTTTCCCAAATTTATTTCACTGGATGATACTCCTTAAATAACATATTCAAACCCTAATCTTTCTGATTACCTCTACCATTATGGGATTTGAGTTGACAATTATATCTGTGCGGTAATATGGTATGACAACTCAAACTGATGTAGGTACGTACGAAGTTCTACGTTGTTACTGACTGACTGACCTAATGTGTTCAGCTTTCAGTTAAAATGTCATGGGTTTGAACCCTGTTCTGTCTAATTCGATCTAGGTAATCATGTAATAAGATCAGTAACTTTTTAGTTAAGCGATACGATTCATAATCGAGTATATAAACACATACTTGGTGATTTTATGTACATAATTAATCCTTTATGTCGTATTGAATGATGATTTACTTTACGGGATGGCTCATACTATTAATTTCATTAAGTTTATGATTATTGTGCGACTATCACTCGATATCAACTGTCCAATTTATCATGAACTTAAATTTAGCTATCGATCACTGTTTTCATTGTATATAATAAGATATACACTTGTTATCGGTTAAGGTAGTCCCATAGGAGACTATTCATAACCCAATTAACATCCTGACAATGCTTCTTACTGCTTTACATTGAAATGTAAGTTCTAATCACTGGTTATGCATTCATCTCTTTACATTTCAAGGTACTAGCATATCGATGATGCATAATACTGAACTCAATTCTAACTTGAATAGAATATTCTATCAATCATCTTCGATTATCTGATAGATAGATCAGGACAAGATCCTTCATCTTGTCAAAGACGTTTTCATTGAAAGAACGAACTACATATTGCTGAGTGACTATACAATAAAAAGAGAATAACTGTTTAAATAATCAACTACCGACTAAACTATATTCCTCTACCAAGTGATGAACTGGTATAATCCTGTAACATCATTTGTCTTGCTTAATAATGTATGAACCATATACAGATCTGTGTTTATTGACAAAAATTCCATTGAAAAATTAATATATTTCACTAACTTTATAATATGTCATTTTAATAATTGAATTAAAGCTAGATCATCATGGAAACTCTGAAAGTATTGGATGGCTGTTTCGTCCAAATGTAAGACTCCTCAACAATGCGCACTATTTATTAAGATTTTAATTCACCTATGACTCAGTACTAGATGAATATCAAGGCATTCGGTTTTCATGGTATGTAAGTGTGCGTGAGTGTGTATTGGTTTCCGATCACTAGGTTGGAATTCATTCATTTCAGTACATTGCACGACATTCATTCAGTTCCATTCAATTCAATGATTGAATTCTCATAGTTGTAAATTTTAATTAGGATTTCGGAAATTCATCTTAAACTTACTTACTTACGCCTGTTACTCCTCGTGAAGGAACATAGGCCGCTCACCAGCATTCTCCATCCAACCCTGTCCCAAGCAATCCTTTCCAGCTCCTTACAGTTGTTAATCATCATTTTCACATCTTATTCTATTTCCCGACATAATGTGTTCTTTGGTCTTCCTCTTTTCCGCTTCCCTTCAGGATTCCAAGTTAGGGCTTGCCTCGTGATGTAGTTTTATGATTTGCGTAATGTATGTCCTATCCATTTCCATCATCTTTTCCTAATTTCCTCTTCAGATGGAAGTTGGTTTGTTCTCTCCCACAAAAGGCTGTTGCTGATGGTATCCGGCCAATGAACATTGAGTATCTTGCGTTGGCAATTCTTTATAAATCCTTGTACATTTTTGATAATAGTTGTGGTAGTTCCCCAAGTTTCAGCTCTATAAAGTAGAACTGTCTCAACGTTCGTATTGAAGATTGTGACTTTGATATTAGTTGAAAGTTGTTTTGAATTCCATATGTTCTTCAATTGTAGGAAAGCGGCCCTTGCTTTGCCGATCCTCGCCTTTACGTCTGCATCTGAACCTCCTTGTTCATCGATGATGCTTCCCAGGTATTTGAAGGATTCTACATCTTCCAGAGTTTCACCATCAACAGTGATTGGATTACTGTTTTCCGTGTTGTATTTGAGGACCTTGGTTTTCCCCTTGTTTATGTTGAGGCCTACTGATGCAGAGACTGCTGCTACAATGGCCAGAAATCCATCGTAAAGTTAGACACTAATTAATATTCAGTGACTGATTAGTTGAATAGTTTACGAGTTGTTTTTTTTAAGAACTAAAAGTCCCAAAACAGAAAGGCAAATGAATTGACAGCTACAAAATATCCAAGGAGATGTGAGATAATAGTGGATGGTACCTATTCTAAAAAATAACTGCAGTAAAGAAAAGTGTATTACTAAAGTCATTTGATGATTAGATGGTCGTCTATGCCTTACTCAGTTCAATATATATAAACAGTACAGAAATGAGAAAAAAACAACTTACATCAACATCTGATATATGTTTCGCGAACAAAGTACGTGCCCATAACCATCCAGTAACTTTAATTAAAACAGGACGATTTTTCACTAATTCATCAACATGACAAATAATCTCTGCACATATTGGTGGTTTTTGTATTCGATTCCCAACGCGATTACATTCAAATACCTTTGTGTAGATGTTTCGTTGAATTCCAAGATGAAATAGAAGGATAAAAATAAAAATGAAGCAGGAATTACTTATATTTTAAAACATACTAAACTATTTTTTTCTATTTTAAATAGTTGAATTCATGAAACACTAGATGACCATTTCACCGTAGTATATGCCATGCAATGTTGACTAGTATTGGTGATGGTTGGAAGAAAGTTAGGGGCGGCCAAACCAAAACGTGGCATCAGTCCTTGAAGTCACTAACTTCTGGTATGAGCCATTTTGCTAGATGCAGACTACTTGGTTGGGGTCGGCGTGACTATCGTAAACAATGGTTGGAGACTGTGGGTGACATGGCTCAGAATCGATCACAATGACATCAGTGTATACACCCTCTGACTTCGCTTAAACTGTGAGATTAAAATCACTTCATATCTTTATTTCTACCAACTAATTCTTTCTTCGTGTTACTTACTTTACTTACGCCTTGTTACTCCCAATGGAGCATAGGCCGCTGACCAGCATTCTCCAACCCACTCTGTCCTGGGCCTTCTTTTCTAGTTCCATCCAATTCTCGTTCATTTTTCTCATGTCTATCTTCATTTCCCGGCGTAATGTGTTCTTTGGTCTTCCTCTTTTCCTTTGACCTTGGGGATTCCATGTGAGGGCTTGTCTTGTGACGCAGTTGTGTGCTTTCCTCAATGTGTGTCCTATCCACTTTGAGCGCTTCTTCCTGATTTATTCCTCCGCTGGGATCTGGTTTAATCTCTCCCACAGTACGTTGTTGCTAATAGTGTCCGGCCAATGGATCCGAAGTATTTTGCGTAGACAATTGTTAATAAACACTTGTATTTTCTGGATGATGGCTTTCGTAGTTCTCCAGGTTTCTGCCCCATACAGTAGAACTGTCTTGACATTTGTATTGAAAATCCTGACCTTGGTGTTGGTTGACAGTTTCTTTGAGTTCCAGTACTATATCCTTATTGCAATCTTAACTACTCCTATGAATTCGGTGTTCATCTTGTTGTGTTAATGAGGTATGGAGAATTGAACCGATGCATATATGTGCCTGGTTCTATGTTGTAGCTGATTGACTGACTGAGTATGTGACTTCTCAATAGTTCACATCTACGACCCTTCATCAAAAGGGAATTGAACCCAGGACCTTCAGTTTCCTACGCGAATACTTAACCTCTAAACCACTTAGCCAACTGGCATCTAACAGTTTTAATGTCTAGCTTCAATCGATTCATGATCTTACACAACACTTCATTCATTATTCGAAGTGGATAACTGTCTCCACCTATTACTTCTTATAAAAACTCTAATAAAATCCATCACTATCAAATACATGTGCCGGCTCAGTGGTCTAATGGTTAAGTGCTCGCGCGCGAAGCCAGTAGGTCCTGAGTTTGAATCCCGTGGGGGGCGGGTTCGTGGATGCGCACTGCTGAGGAGTTCCATACTAGGACGAAACGGCCGTCCAATGCTTCCAGGTTTTCCATGGTAGTCTAGCTTCAATTGGCTCATGATTTCAACTTGTGAAACATTCATATTTTTTGTTTACTTAGATATTTTTATATATTCAATCACTTGGTTTATTTTGAATTTCTCTTCTCCCTCTTTTTTATCCAACACAAAATGTTTATATTAACAAAGTGTTCATTATCTATTCCGCACAGTTAACTGATTCTATGTTGAATATGACAATGTACACATCTATTGATAAAGAAATCATATTTATATTTCAGATTGTTTTTAGTTAAAATTCTCATAAAAATGCTGAATCATATTAGTTCATATTGTGTATTTGGTATAATCATCCCTTAGAGAAGGTGAACTATCTCTTTTTGTTGTTGTTGTTGTTGTTGTTGAATGATACCATTTTTAAATACTGAACAAATAACTAACAATTTGAATTCATGAGTCAATTGAAGCTAGATCACCATGGAGAACCTGGAAACACTGTACGGTCTTTTTATCCTAGTATGGGACTCCTCACAAGTGCGTATCCACGATCCCGCCTTGTGAGATTCGAACCAAAGGCCTGTCGGTCTTCAGCGCGAACGTTTAAGCTCTAAACCATTGAGGCGATTGGTATTCAACGACCTTAATGTCTAAATTTAACCAATCCACGAAACTGAGTGACACATCCACCATTGTTATCAGTGAGTCACTATCTCACAACAGACCCAGTTGAACTTCAATGGTCACTGCTTCTCACTAGAACTTTAGGAAATACCTTTTGTAGACCATTCACGTTCACGGTCGAGGCCATTAATTCCTGGGTTCAAGTCCCTTTGTTGGGGGACCGGGGATGCACACTGCTGAGATGTCTCACAATAGAATGAAATGGCCATCCAGTATTTCCAGGTTTTCCATGATGGTCTTGCTTCAGTTGACCCGTGAATTCAACTATTAACTTTTTATCGTCTCCACAAAACACCTCACTGATAATAAATAACAAATTGATAATCATTAGACAAATCAATGTGAATGGAGTTTTCACAGAGTTGAAAATGATATCATCAATGAAAAGTTATTAATGGTGGAGAAGATTTGTAGCTGAGGTGGATGATAATTTGATGGAGTTTTGTTCTCTGAGGTGGTCTATCTGAAGTTTGTGCTGATGATGATGTCGTTCAGAAGAACGATGAAAGCTCCACGACCAAACCATCCAACTCAGAGAACAAAACTCCATCATAATGTTATTAATAATCAATAAAATAAATTTATTAAATTTTAAATCAGAAGGGGTTTGTGAAGATTTTTAGAAATTTTCACAGATTGAAATCATGAGTCAGTTGAAGCTAGACCATTATTGAAAACCTGGAGCCAGTAGGTCCTGGGTTCGAGCCCCGCGTAGTGCGTGATCGTGGATGCGCACTGCTGAGGAGTCCCATACTAGGACGAAACGGCCGTCCACTGCTTCCAGGTTTTCAATCGTGGTCTAGCTTCAACTGACTCATGATTTCAATCTGTAAATTTTAAATGTTAACAATCAATTGTTCAAAGGTCCCTATCATTATTAAAAGACTAATATATTGAATGAAAAATACTCTTTTCAACACATTTTATTCAGGTTCTAAAATTATATTGTGGTGTGTCCTACTAATATCGACCAATATATAAGTAGTATGTATCATCAATCGAAAGTGAAATACCACGAAGCAAAAGGTTAAAAATGATTGAAGAGAAGAGAATGGGAATAAAGAATGATTGGTGTGGAAACGAAAGAACAACGAATTCTGAGATGATTGATTGACATTTTTCAAATGAAGTATTCACTGTATGAGTATTTGATTTTACCAGGATATTCTGTAATTTTGTGTATAAATATATTCGATTGTCCCCATTTATGTTTTCATTCACTACAATGTATCCATATGAACAATCCGAAAAATGCCCAGATTAAGGGCAAACTACATCATTTAAAGTTAAATTTATTTATTTATTTACTTTAACACATAGACATTGGTACAAGGAAGCACCAAATACACATGCGCCACACAAATCCCATTTGATATGTGTGAGGGCTGTGATACTGCCCGGGTGCCCGAACCGAAGCAGGTGGTTTTCTTAGGGGGCCACACCCCGAGCCTTTGACCTAAAGATCTGATCCACAAGGCAGTGGAGCATCGTAAGGAGATGCAGTCCCATGGTAGCCGATGACCAAAGATTGGTTCATACGCCATTTGTTCCCGCAGGATACTGGAGCCCATGTGCACCATTGGTTTGAAATCCGGTTAAAGCGCCGGACATTCACTTTTCGTCCTCTTATTTTCGTAAACAACAGTAATGCCACGAGAAGGCAATGAGTAGGACTTCCCTGGCAGAGGCTATATACGCGTGGCCATATGAGAGCATTTCGAGAGGAACAGCGGACTCTTCTCACTCTCGGCCGTACCAGGGCATTTGGGGGATTATCAAACAAAATAGAATACAGCTGTTCATGTTGATATGGCTCACTTGAAGTATTAACTTGAATCAATTTATATGTTAAATGATCTATGATCAGAATAAATATGGATCAGATAAAGTGAGAGAGAATTAGTAGTGCATTTATAAATTCAATCAAATGTTTAATGGGAGACTATATTGTATAAAAATGTATTATTTATTAGTTGGATTCGTGAGTCAATTGAATCTAGACAACCATGGAAAACCTGGAAGCATCGGGCTGTTGTTTCGTCCTAGTATAAGACTCCTCAGCAGTGTGCATTCATGATTATTATTAGTAAGAGATAATAAGGCGGGATGAAGGCGAAGTAAATGAATCATGTATGAAGGAGATCATAATGTTAAAGTAATATTAATAATAATAATAATGATAATAATACAAAGATTTATGAATAAAGATAACAGAGACTACGAATGGTCATAAGTACAATTATAAAATTAGATCATTCAATAGCTAAGATTACTATTGATGAATTGACCTTCAAATTAGCCAATGGAGGAGGAGAAGTGTTTGAAGATATTTCTTCTGTACGTATAGCTCCAGTTTCTTAATTCAGATGACAACCGTTTAAACGATTTTAAGTCTGACAAGCTTAATCAAAAATAATTACTAACCCACTTAATAATTGACAAACGATTGATTCAAATAGAAGACATTTAAGATTTTGTCAATGACAATTTACAACTGTAAAATTTATAAAGTTATAATTCAATAATGTAACATATACGTGTATTATTATGGTAGAAATTGTAATTGAAATAGAAACAACTGACAAGTTCGCTAGGATTTCTGGATGATTAGTTAGTTGATTCATTAAAAGCAATATAGAATGTGGAAATACACATACTTCAGTTTAAGTCACCGTACTATATCAATATCAATAAGATTAAATTCAGTCAGTCAGTCAGTCAGTCAGTCAGTCAGTCAGTCAGTCAGTCAGTCAGTCAGTCAGTCAGTCAGTCAGTCAGTCAGTCAGTCAGTCAGTCAGTCAGTCAGTCAGTCAGTCAGTCAGTCAGTCAGTCAGTCAGTCAGTCAGTCAGTCAGTAACAACGTAGAACTTCGTACGTACGTACATCAGTTCGAGTTGTCATACCATATTAGTGCAGAGATGCAGTTGTCGACTCCAATTCCGCAGTGGTAGAGGTAGTAAGAGTATAAGCAGTAATCGGAAACATTATTCACAAAATCAATAATAATACAAAGTATCCGACATAAACAACATGAAGAATAAATAATATTAAAGAATAAATAATACAAGCCGGATACCATCAGCAATAGCCTTCTCTGGGAGAGAACAAACCAGCTTCCAGCTGAAGAAGAAATTAGGAAAAGACGATGGAAATGGATAGGACATACATTACGCAAATTGTCAAACTGCATCACGAGACAAGCCCTTACTTGGAATCCTGAAGGGAAGCGGAAAAGAGGAAGACCAAATAACACATTACGTTGGATAATAGAAGCAGATATGAAAAGGATGAATAAGAACTGTATGGAGCTGGAAAGGATTGCTTGGGACAGGGTTGGATGTAGAATGCTGGTGAGTGGCCTTTGCTCCTTCACGAGGAGTAACAGGCGTAAATAAGTAATAAACAATACAAGGTGATTTTTAAAACTGAAGATCTAAAGATAGACAAAGGTTTATATTCATTACAGATTGATTTCTGTTAGGGAATAAATCGCTACAAAATTCTTTTATCAGAAGGGGATATTTTGTGAATATTATAATAATTTCAATAGTTAAGATCATGATTCAATTGAAACTAGACAATCATGGAAAACCTGGCGTTGTAACTGTGAGAGCAGCAGATTAGAAGGTAGCGAATTATTGATCGGACCAAAGATGCGCAAACACGTAAGAACGGCCTAGGGTTCTGATTGGCCCCGCTTCCTTGTCTAGCCCAGCCAGTTGTGTCCATAACACAAGTCTCAGCCTCGGAGATATGAATCATTATATTTCAAACATACTTTGTTTATATACTAATCAAGCAGACCACAACGTACCATAAAATAAAAAATAACATTGTACAATATTGGCCAACAGGAAAATGACACGTGAAATAAATATTGACCAATAAGATGATACCATTTCATATCCAAGCATAGCATTAGGATAATTTTTGGGATATTTTTCTGAATATCCCAACACTTGGAAATACTAGATAGCTGTTTCGTCCTATTGTAGAACTCTTCAACAGTGTGTATTCACAATCCTGCATCGTAAAGATTCAAACTCAGGACTTATCCACCAGTGCTTTCAGGTTTTTTCATGATGGTCTAACTTCAATTGATTTATGATTTCAATCAGTAGTATATTCTTATTATCATGTACACAAATGAATATTTTGTTATTATCAGAATGGGTTTAGTGGAGATTTTTAGAAATTTCACAAGTTGAAATCATGAGCCAATTGAAGCTAGACCACCATGGAAAACCTGGAAGCACTGGACGGCCGTTTCGTCCTAGTATGGGACTCCTCAGCAGTGCGCATCCAATTGACTCATGATTTCAACTTGTGAAATTTCTAAAAATCTCCACAAAACCCATTCTGATAATAATAATCACCTGCTCACTAGTGACTGACTTCAGGAGACACTCCTGGAGTTCTAGTGAGAAGTCGTTACCAGTGGAGTTCAACCAGGTCTGTTGTGAGATAGTAACTCACTGAAGACAATGGTGTACGGTGGCGCAACTTCATGGATTGGTTGAAGTTAGACATTAACACCGTTGGATGCCGGCTCAGTGGTCTAGCGGTTAAGTGCTCGCGCGCGAAGCCAGTAGGTCCTGAGTTCGAATCCCATGAGGCAGGGTCGTGGATGCGCACTGGTGAGGAGTCCCATACTGGGACGAAACGGCCGTCCAGTGCTTCCAGGTTTTCCATGGTGGCTCATGATTTCAACTTGTGAACATTTGTTAGTTACTATAGTTCAGTTTGTGATTTCCCTTTTATACAAAAAGAAACCTTTTCTAGTTTGTTTGTTTGTTCGTTTTTTTTATTTTTCACATTTTCAATTTCATGTGAATGAATTTCATGGTTATCATCATTATTAATCTTTGTATCTGATCTCAATTACTTCTCGTCTAATGTATACAGTTCTAGAAACAAAGGTAATTAGAGTAAATACATGTGTATATAGGGGTGTAGATATGTATAGTTAATTTCACAGGGAATGAGATGTGAATACATTGACTAAGGCTGATTTGTATTAATATTCTATCATACACACACACGCACGCCTAATCTTTATCTCATTTTCACAGACAAAGTATGTCCCTGTTTGTTTACTTAAGTCATAGGTTTATTAAGACTATTATTGACAATGTTAATAGTCATTTCATACAGAATAACAGAGTATAGTTACAGTTTAAGAATCCAAATTGAAAGTGGGAAATAATAAAAATACATGTATTAGAGTTGGACATACATGTTTGGTTGAGTCGATAATGAATACATATTTCTTTTCTATTCATCTCACTAGTTACGCCTGTTTCACCCGATGGAACATAGGCCGCCGACCAGCATTCTACAACACACTCTATCCTGAGTATTCCTTTCTAGTTCTATCCAATTGTTGGTCATTCTTCTCATATCTGTCTGTCTCTATTTCTCGGTGTAATGTGTTATTTGGTGTTCCTCTTCTCCTTCAGACTTCAGGATTCCAATTGAGGCCTTACATTGTGACACAGTTCGATGCTTTCCTCAATGTGTGATCCATCCACTTCCATCACTTATTCCTGATTTCTTTCTCCACTGGGATCTGGTTTGTTCTCTCCCATAGTAGGTTGTTGCTGATAGTGTCTGGTCAACGAATCCAGAGTATTTTGTGCAGACAACTGTTAATAAACACTTGTATTTTCTGGATGATGGCGTTCGTCGTTTTCCAAGTTTCCACCACATACAGTAGAAATGTTTTGGCATTTCTATTGAAACTTCTGACTTTGGTGTTGGTTGACAATTGTTTTGAGTTCCAGATGTTCTTCGATTGTAAACACTCTGTTCTTCATTTGCCGATCCTCACCTTCACATCTGCATCTGATCCACCACCGTGTTCATCAATGATGTTGTTCAGATACGTAAAAGTTTTTACATGTTCCAAATGTTCTCCGTCAAGTGTGATTCGATTGGTGCATACTGTGTTGTATCGGTGAATGCCGTCAAATACCCTGGTATGGCCGACAGTGGGGAGTTCGCTCTCCCTCTCGAAACGCTCTAACATGGTCGCGTGCATACAACCACTACAATGGAAGTCCTACTCACTGCCTTCTCAAAGCATTACTGTTGTTTACGGAATTCAAAGGATGAAAAGAGAGTGTCCGGCGCTTTGACCAGGTTGGCGGATACAAAGCGTCCACGTAGAGGAGTTGGAAAACTCTCATTTCAAACCAATGGTGAACATCAGTTCCAATATCCTGAGTGAACAAATAGCGTATGAGCCAATCGTTGGTCACTGGCTACCATGGGACTGCATCTCCTTACATCGCTCCACTGCCTTGTGGATTAGACCTTTAGGTTCAAGGCTCTGGGTGTGGCCCTCTAACAAAACCATCTGCTTCGGTTTGGGCTTTTGGGCAGTATCACAGCCCTCACACAAATCAAATGAGATTTGTGTGGTGTATATGTATTTGATACCCCCTTGTACTAGTATTTATGTGTTCAAATAAATAATTCGGTGAATCTTCCTCTCATATGTATAGCTCAGAGGAATGATTTTGTTCCGAACCGGAGTACCTAGCCTGTCGTATGCCTTGATGGCGTTCTCGTAGCCTTCGAGTTGCCTGATCTGTGAAGGGCCGATTGGACAGTACATGATGCTGTTGTTATGTGTTAGGTTTACAGAGAATTGTATGCTATAAGCATGCAAATCCGCCCCGTTATTGTATTGTTCCTATTGTTACTTTAAACCAATCCACAACAAGGTCTACAGAACAAGCTATAAATCATATGTGTGGAAATTAGAACACTTCACTTCTATCTGAAGTTTGTACTGATGATGTCATTCAAAAGAACGGTGAAAACTTCACAACTAAACTATTCAGCTCAAAGAACAAAATTTCATCATGACATATTTCAACAATTTCACCATTTCTTCAAGAAATCTTGTCTAGACTTCATCAATGTAGTAATCAATAATCAAACTACTAAAGATCACAATAATTCTAAAACCATCCATTCAATATTCACTACAAAAAAATGACAGTAATCCAGCAAGATCTTCGTTACATTCATCATTATCAACATTTTAATTAATCATAATAATCATAATAATAGTGACTTATTAAACAGTATTGTTTTATATCAGATGGGTTTTTTTGTGGAGATTGTAGTAATTTCAATGGTTAAGATCATGAGTCAGTTGAAGCTAGACCACCATGGAAAACCTGGAAGCACTGGACGGCCGTTTCGTCCTATTGTGGGACTCCTCAGCAGTGCGCATCCACGACCTCCCCCCCTGCGAGATTCGAACCCAGGACCTACTGGTTTCGCGCCCGAGCACTTAACCACTAGACCACTGAGCCGGCATCCAACGGTGTTCATGTCTAACTTCAACTAATCCACGAAATTGAGCGACACATTCACCATTGTCTTCAGTGAGTTACTACCTCACAACAGACCTGGTTGAACTCCACTGGTCACTACTTCTCACTAGAACTCCAGGATATACCTCGTGAAGCCAGTCACTAGTGAGCATATTTTTGATTAATATCAGATGGGTTTTTTGTGGAGATTGTAGTAATTTCAATGGTTTTATTTATTGTAAACAAACTCTATTCATATTTTACTTGTTTACACCATGAACTGACCTGATTAATTATTATTGTTTTTTTAAGCATAATGAATCTATTTAGATTTTACTAATGATTTACATCATCTAAACTACATTCAATTAATATGAATAACAATAATGTGATGTGGTGAATTCACTTGGTATTGTTGTGTTTATTTGAATCATACCAAATGATGTTTAGCGCTGCAATGGATCAATCTCCTTTTTTATTGGCATACAGTGCATCCTGTGCAGATAGCAGAGGAATTTAAGTTAACGCACAGTTCGTCCTATTTTGAGACTTTTCGGATGAATATTTCTATACTTCAGAGTTGTTGTTCACTCCGAGGCTCGAACCCATCGCGTTATTCACTTAGCTACGGATCCTAATAGGACTTCAATTGATCAGTTTTTCATTGGCATACGTGCATACTGTACGTATTGCCTTGATATTATCTTAATTCACTATCCATCCTTGCTTAATACGTTATTATTTAAATGTTTTCATCCTTATTACTATTCATTCATTCATTCATTCATTCTCATCTACACATTGAATGTTACATTGAACATTGAATTCCAGGAAGTATGTTCAGTGTGATCAATTGAAATACATTAAATAATGCTTATGACTTCAGGTACTATCGAGGCAATCCACACAGGATACACATATGTCAATATGAGACTGATCAATTTCAGTTTTAAATAACAATAAGAAGATACACATATCATAACATTAAATGAATTAGAACGAATAGTTTGACAAGAATTAGACGCCAACTACAGAGAAGTCTAGACAAGTCTCTACTGAACAGAAACGTTGAAATTATATTCTAATCCATTGTCCTTTAAATCATTCTTGTCTTTATGATAAATAAAGAATTCAGATTTGAATACATCTCAATGAAATTAGTGATTTATTCAATGATGCATAGAAATTTGCATGAATAATGATATTCATCTATGTATACATGTGTATATATGCGTGTACATACATACACACACACACGTACGCACATGCAAATGCGCGCCCGCGCAAAGTTCAAATATGAATTATATGAATTCATTTATTTCAAAGAAACAATGAATATTGAACAATTCAATTAAATGTGATCATTTAAAAGTTTTGTAGCATAAAGAAAAGTTTAAGAATTTAATAATAAATTATTATTATTATGATTAATGATAATAACTGGGGTTTTTAATTATATTCGTATTATCATGACTACTATTATGATTATTGTGAGTAATATGGTTACTATCATTACTATTACTGTTAGTATCGTCATTACCATCACAATGATGATGATGATTATTATTATTAATTATCTTTTAAGAATTACATTTCAATTATAGAATGATTTAACTGTGTGTGGGAACTTGGACTAATTTACTTTCACCTTGTATACCAATTAATGATTTATTGTTGGAGTTTTTCTTTATTTATTTAGATAATCTATCTAATGTTATTATTCATTATATATGTCAGTTTATATAAATGGAGACAGATATGAGGAGGAGGAGGAGGAGAAGAAGACGAAGAATAAACAATGATTGAATAGAAGTAGAAAGGAAGGTCCAGTATAGAGTGGGTTAGAGAATACTAGTCGGTGGCCTATGCTCCATTGGAAGTAATAAGCAAGTAAGTAAGTAAGTAAGTAAGCAAAGTAAAGTAAAGCAAGCAAGTAAGTAAAGTAAGTAAGTAATGTGAATTTATAATGAAAATAAATTAATTTTATATGTTGGGACTATTGTATAGTTTAATTGGATTATCTTTTATTTAATTAAAATTAACATGTGCTCACTAGTGACTAGCTTCGTGAGGGAATTCTCGGAGTTCTAGTGAGAAGTCGTGACCAGTGGAGCTAATCCGTGTCGGGTAGAGACAGGAATCTACCTCAATACAATGGAAGTTGGTCGCGCAATTTCGTGGATTGGTTGATGTTAGACACTAACACCATTGGATGCCGGCTCAGTGGTCTAATTGTTAAGTGCTCAGGCGCGAAGCCAGTAGGTCCTGGGTTCGAATCCTGTGGGGTGCGGGATCGTGGATGCGCACTGCTGAGGAGTCCTATACTAGGACGAAACGGCCGTCCAGTGCTTTCAGGTTTCCAACGGTGGTCTAACATCAATTGATTCATGATCTCAACCAAAAACTTAACAATCTCCACAACCACCATACTGATAAAATAAGTGATACGAAACGTTTTGGGATAAATGAATGGTACTAGTTAGAATTTATACTATAAGTAAGGGTATCATTTTATGTCAGATACTAATCTTGTAAAAGGTAGAAATTTGCTACTTTCAGGTGTTTAAATGTACATGTATCTCTTAAGTCATTTATATTGAGGGAAAAGAAAGAAGAGTGTACTTTAATTTTTTTTGAACATATTCCAAAGGGTTTAGCTCTTGAGGAATAAATACTTCCAATAGATCAGTTTACATATGTTAGAGATTAACATTGTCGGCTCAGTGGTCTAAAGGTTAAGCGTCCTCGCATGAGACTGATAGGTTCTGGGTTCGATTCCCCCGAGCGGGGTCGTGGATGCGCACTGCTGGAGAGCCCCACAATAGGACAAAACGGCCGTTCAGTGCTTCCAGGCTTCCAATAGTAGTTTAACATCAATCGGTACACGATCTTAATCAAAATTTCTAGTCAGTTTTTTGATGCATAACATTAAGTGGACAAAATTATTTATTTTGTAAAGTGATTAACAAATAATCAAGTTGTAGTCTACTTGGTTCCATACGTCTGAGATTTTCATTTATGTACTTCGAGGTGAACACGATTGTCAATATTAAGTTTTTTCAACCATCTTCTAAATCATAGTTTCGTTTTAACCAGGTAATCTCTATTTTATAATCATTATTATGGTGTATGCTACTTATGTTGATAGATATAAGTAGTATGTAACACCATTCTGAACTAAAAAGCCTGAGAGTAAAAGTTTGAGAAGATTAAAATAAAGAAAAGAAGGAGGGAAGTGAAAGAAATGAAAAACCGTTCGCTTCAAATGTCATCACTTTATCCACTTGCTTGTGCAATGCGGTGAAGTTTAAATTCACTTGGTATTGTTTTATTTGAATCTTCTCATTGATAATTAGGACTGTAATTGATCAGTCTCTTGTTGGCATATATGTGAATACTGTATGGGTTGATTCGCTATTTCCTTAATTCACAAGCATTATAAACAAAGATGTATAGTGGTTAGCCGTGGAATCCAGGACTCACGTTCCGTTCTATTTGTGATTCATCAACTGGATGTAACTACACCTCAGAGTTGATTTTCACCCTGAGACTCGAACCCAATACTCTGAGATGCAGGTACATCCGGGTGATGAGTCTCAACTAGGACAAAACGCGCGTCAAACTGGATTCCACTGTTAGCCACTAACCATATTTATTTGTATATTATATCCTAATTACATCATAGAAATAAACAAATCATGTGGACATATGAAGCAATTATCTATCTATCTATCTATCTATCTATCTATCTATCTATCTATCTATCTATCTATCTATCTATCTATCTATCTATCTATCTATCTATCTATCTATCTATCTATCTATCTATCTATCTATCTATCTATCTATCTATCTATCTATCTATCTATCTATCTATCTATCTATCTATCTATCTATCTATCTATCTATCTATCTATCTATCTATCTATCTATCTATCTATCTATCTATCTATCTATCTATCTATCTATCTATCTATCTATCTATCTATCTATCTATCTATCTATCTATCTATCTATCTATCTATCTATCTATCTATCTATCTATCTATCTATCTATCTATCTATCTATCTATCTATCTATCTATCTATCTATCTATCTATCTATCTATCTATCTATCTATCTATCTATCTATCTATCTATCTATCTATCTATCTATCTATCTATCTATCTATCTATCTATCTATCTATCTATCTATCTATCTATCTATCTATCTATCTATCTATCTATCTATCTATCTATCTATCTATCTATCTATCTATCTATCTATCTATCTATCTATCTATCTATCTATCTATCTATCTATCTATCTATCTATCTATCTATCTATCTATCTATCTATCTATCTATCTATCTATCTATCTATCTATCTATCTATCTATCTATCTATCTATCTATCTATCTATCTATCTATCTATCTATCTATCTATCTATCTATCTATCTATCTATCTATCTATCTATCTATCTATCTATCTATCTATCTATCTATCTATCTATCTATCTATCTATCTATCTATCTATCTATCTATCTATCTATCTATCTATCTATCTATCTATCTATCTATCTATCTATCTATCTATCTATCTATCTATCTATCTATCTATCTATCTATCTATCTATCTATCTATCTATCTATCTATCTATCTATCTATCTATCTATCTATCTATCTATCTATCTATCTATCTATCTATCTATCTATCTATCTATCTATCTATCTATCTATCTATCTATCTATCTATCTATCTATCTATCTATCTATCTATCTATCTATCTATCTATCTATCTATCTATCTATCTATCTATCTATCTATCTATCTATCTATCTATCTATCTATCTATCTATCTATCTATCTATCTATCTATCTATCTATCTATCTATCTATCTATCTATCTATCTATCTATCTATCTATCTGTATATTCGATTAAATTGATTGACATTTATCTAGTTTATATCCATATATGGTTATTACTATTATTATTATTATTATTATCATTTCAGGAATGAATTACAATACACCAAATCATACTATGAATGGAAACAATCATCCATTTAAATGGAGGGACTTTGTTTAGATCATACCTAATGGATATCAACAAGTTGAACACCATTGTATATTAAGCATATTGTTGTCATGAACAAACTATTTATCATCAATTGTTTACTATATTCTAATAATAATAATAATAAATTAGGCTATTACTTTAAAACAAAAACAATGTAAACTAGTAAACGATCAATAGTAGTCAATGTAAACCATATAGATGGTCCATTCATATATGAAGTGTTGTCTACTTAATAATCTCCATAAATCGATCTATTTTTGTATTCTAGTATGGGATCCGTTCAGAGGTATAGATATCTACGATCGTTCCTCAGAGGATTGAATCCAAGATGTTCATTATTTCATGAGAATGTTCAACTTCTAAACTCATCACTTGGAATTCAATGGGACACATATCTATCTTCTATATACATATATGAGTTTATGAAAGACTAAGCAAATTAAGATACATCATTTGTTTCTAGTCACATACTGTATTAAGATCAAATAGCAGGTAAGCCAAACTATTGAAGTAAGTCAATTATACTTCTAATCAAGCTTATATTATTTTATCTGGGATAAAAATATATATGTATGCGCGCAAATGGTTAGTGTATTTGATTGTTCACTTTTATTAATGACAACTTCTTAATCAGTTCTCCCTTTTCCCATATAAGAATCGTGTCTATCTGAAGTAGACCTTGTGAATTGTAATAAGCTTACAAATGAAGCAACAAACTTTGTAATCTAAACAATTTGCAACAAAAAGATTTACCGCCATAATTCATGTTTCATTAAGAGAAATAAGATTTGTTGAATGAGATCTAATGTAGATTATCCCTTGAATAGTGTGTTTGAAGAGTGAATAAGTATATATCTATTTTTGTGTGTTTGATTGAATCAACCATATCAACGATTAAAGATTCCTTACACTCTCGTCCAACATGATCCTAAACAGTTTTTCAGTTAGCCAGGTACAACTTAGGACCAGGCACATATATGCATCAGTCCAAGTTGCCATACCTCATGAACACAACAAGATGAACATCAAATTCATAGAGGTAGTTACTTCAGTGGTGGTAATCTATAAAAGAAAGATTGCATATGAAGATATAGCACTGGAAGAAAGAATTGGTTTGTAGAATGAATGATATGAAGTAATTTTAGTCTCATAATTTAAGGGAAGACAGAGAGTGTCTACACCGACGCCATTGTGATTGAATCTGAGCCATGTCACCCACAGCCTCTAACCGTTGGTTACGATAGTCACGCGGGCCCCAAACAAGCAGTTTGCATCTAGCGAAATGGCTGAGAATTGATTTTAGTGATCTCAGGCACTGATGTCACGTTTTGATTTGGCCACTCTTAACTTTCTTCCAGCCATCTTCAACACTAGTCAGCATTGTGCGTCATGGTTATGTGATCAGTTAGAATGGGCTACGTTTGAAGCGATTACGAGTTCACCTAGTCTGCGAATAGAACAAAGACTCTGTGACCAAAGACCAATAAGCTAGTTATTCTGATGCGTCTTAAAACGTAGATCAGTTTGCTACATTCCTATTGAGATTAGGCAGATTGACAGTAAGAAGGGTTTGGTCAAATCAGCGAGCATCAGAATAATTAGTCGGTACAACAGGTAAAACGAAGGTCATTTGTATTATTGGCGAAAAGTGGATCTTCAGTCAGTTAGTCAACAACAACGTGGAACTTCGTACGTACGTACATCAGTTCGAGTTGCCATACCACATCGACACACTGATACAATTGTCAATTCAAATCCCATAGTGGTACAGGTAGTAAAAGTATAAGCAGTAGTCGGAAAGATTAGGGTTTTAAGATGTTATTCAAAAGGTATAATCCAGTGAAATAAATTTGGAAAGAGAAAAAAGAAAGGTACATAAAGAATTCAGAAGATTAGAATTTGGGAGAACACAAAGAGTGGATGCACCTGCACCATCGTAAACGATTTTGAGCCAATGTCATTCAAGGTCTCTAACCGTCGGTTGCTATCGTATCACGGATCCCAACCATGTAGTCTACACCTACCAACATGGCTCTGTTCACCCAGAAGTCGAATTTATAAAAAACCCATAGTCTCATAAGCTTGCATCACACATGAAACTACTACCTACTATTAAAAATTATTTTATGATAAACTCAAATGTAACATGATTTCATAAGGCTCTTCAATCCAACCAAAGGAATGATTATAGTCTAACCATCGTGTATACACAGTAGGTTTGCACAATCATCTCTTGAACATCTACACACGCACACGAACACGCACATAAAATTGAACTCCCCTAGCATTAAATTGTAACAAAGTTAATTAGATGAGAAAGTTCATACACAGTTTACTGTATCCAAAAAATAAAAATCAATGAAGGCACATGATACGCTAGTGATTAGGATGATGATAAGAAAGTTTAAAAACAGTTTTGTTTGCACATAAATATCTATGTATATCTATGTATACAAGTACCATTTTACTACCTAAATCATTAATGTAAATCATTTTTCCCACGCATTTGAAATAATTTTAAACAATTAAATAATTGAATGACTTGTGACTCATGCAATATTCGCTTATTGTCATTTCATTACACTAAGAAGTTGTCAAAGTCGTGCACGGAGGACAGCTGGCAGACTCATTCCAAGTAAGAAACGGTATCAGACAAGACTGTTTACTCTCACCCTCTATCTTTATTCTGGTGGTCACCTAAATTGTGAAGACCTTGACAACTCAGGGAGAACGTGGCATAAAATGAACAGCTTGGAGGAAATTAGACGATTTGAACTTCACAGATCACCTAGCCCTTGTATCCCATACACACGAGCAAATACAAATCAAGACTAACACAGCAGCAGCAGCCTCTGAATCAGTAGGCATCAACATACACAAAGTAAAAAGCAACATCCTCGTATAAAACACGGAGAACACCAACCCAATCACACTTGATGGGGAAACTCTCGAAGATGTGGAGACATTAACTTACCTGGAAAGTATCATCAATGAACAAGGAGGACCCGATGTAAATGTGAGGACTAACAAAGCAAAGACAGCATTCCTACAGTTTAAGAATATATGGAACTCAAAAAACTGTCTGTCAGCCAATATCAAAGTCAGAATCTTGAGTACGAACGTTGAGATAGTTCTACTTTACAGAGCTGAAACTTGGGGAACTACCACAACTATTATCAAAAATGTACAAGGATTTATAAAGAATTGTCAACGCAAGATACTCAATGTTCATTGGACGGATACCATCCGCAACAGTCTATTGTGGGAGAGAATAAACCAGCTTCTGTCTCAGGAGAAAATTAGGAAACGACGTTGGAATTGGATAACACATACATTACGGAAATCATCCAACTGCATCACATGGCAATCCCTAACTTGAAATCCTGAAAGGAAACGGAAAGGAGAAATGCCAAAAATACGCTGTGCCAGAAATAGGAAGCAGACGTGAAAAGGACGAACAACGACTGAAAATTGTTGGTTAGAGAATGTTGGTGGGTGGCCTTTGCTCTTCCTCGTGATGCCTTTCTTAAAAAACCCTATACTTTTTTCATCATTATGATCACTAATTTTGGGATCATTTTTAAGCATTCCTTACCAAACAAGAAAACAAAACAGTTACATATAGAAAGATGAAAATCAAAAGTTCATTAGAACACATTCGATTCTGTTTAGTTCCATAGAAAATAGTTAAATAGAGATAGTAAACATACTCAACTACAAATTGTCTTTCATTATTGACACGATCAATAACGGTATAGCAACTAAATAGTTATTAGTAACTGAGTTGGACTGATGTCACACTTTTATTTTATTTTCCATAGTTACATCCCGACTTCATTCTCGTATTTGACTTATTTTAATTCCGTTATTTACTAATGCGATTTAAGTCGATGATTATATACGAGGATTGACGATATGTATATTTCAATAGGAGGCACCAAACGGATATGCAACATATAAATCATTTGATTAATGTGAGGGCTGGGATGCTTTCCAGGTAGCGAAACCGAAGTAGGTGATTTTCTTAGGAGGCCACACTTGGAGCCTTCGACCTAAAGGTCTAATCCACAATGCAGTGGAGCAACGTTAGGAGATGCAGTCCCATGTTAGCCACTGATTAACAATTGGTCCATACGCCCATGTACATCATCGGTTTGGAATGAGGGTTTTTCAACTTCCATAGATGGACTCTCCTTATCCACTAACCCGGTTAAAACGCTGGATATTCGCTTTTCGTTCTTTGAATTTCGTAAACCACAACCCCGCCTCGAGAAGGCAGTGAGTAGAACTTCCGTGGTAGTGGTTGTATTCACATGGTCACTTAAGAGTATTTCCAGTGTGAGGGAGAGCTGACTCTCCCCACTCTCGGTCGTATCAAGTCATTTGGGGGCCAATAACAATCATTCATACAACATAACTGAAGTCAGATCCTAGATCACTAAATACCTTGGAAATTACCATTGAAAATTAGTTACTAACGAGTATCTTATTATTAAAATATTAGTATCTATGATTAGTGGAAATGATTGAATTTCATGTTATACATTATGGACATATTTATAACTAATCAACAACATTTTGTTTTTCAAGTTGATTATACTTACACTTATAAAGATGATATATCTATTAACAACAACAACAACAACAACAAAACTGAAAAAGAAAACGGAACTGATTATGTAATGACATTAACAGTGTAGTTTTAACAAATACCAAAAAAATCTATGCAAATCATGTAAAGTACATTGGAAACGTATTTCATTTAAGAGTGTTACATTCTTCTTTCATTTTTTTTCTTTTTGGTAGTTTTTTTAATTTTTTTATTTGTACTTTATACATAAAAAAATAGTAAAAAAAAAACTATAAAAAAAGGGGGGACGGGGGTCAATATTCAATTAATACTTTCAATTAATATCCTAGGTAACGTTGTTTGTTTTTTTCATTTCAGTACACAACACACAAAAAACTTTACAAGTCAAATCATTCAACGAAGAAGAAATATTAATAGTTGAGATTATGAGTCAATTAAAGCTAGATCACCATTGAAAATCTGGAAGCATTGGACGACCGTTTCGTTCTATTTTAGGACTCCTCAACAGTGCGTATACATAATCTCACTTCAAGAGATTACAACCAAGGTCCTATCAGTCTTGTGTATGAACACTTAACCTCTAGACAACTGAGCCGGCCGACCGGCCGATCGGCACCCAACGGTGTCAATGTTTAACTTCAACTAATCCACCAAATTCAGTGACACATCCACCATTGTCTTCAGTGAGTTAATATCTTACAACAGACCCAGTTGAACTCCACTGATCACTGCTTCCTACTAGAACTCCATGATATACTTCCTGAAGCCAGTCATTAGTGAGCATTTGTTTATTCATATGAGAAGGTATTTTGTGGATATTATGGTTATTTCAACAGTTGAAATCATGAATCAATTGCAGCTAGACCACCATGAAAACCAGGAAGCACTGGATAATGGTTTCGTCCCAGTGTGGGACTCTTCAGCAGTGCGTATCCACGATTCCGCCTAGCGATATTCGAAATAAGTATTTTTATTTTTTTAGACAAAAAGAATTATTATTATTATTTAGTAAAATTACAAAACTTTTTCACTGTTTAATTAAAGTAATAAGATAGAACATTGTGCTATTTTATGCTGTGTGATTGATAGTAACTACCAACAAACTCTAGATATAAGTTACATGCTAGCTGATTAAGTACAGTTGCTAAGTTGAAGAAACTGACGCTATTCTATGAGATATAAACCCATGTCATATAATTAATAGAATCCGAAAAATATAACATTAGTTACAACACAACTCCACAAAACTATAACTGTAACCCAAGTGTTTTAATGGCTATGTTTGTAAATATATCACTAGGTGAACCCTATAGCTAATCTTTTCCCTCTCAGCATTGGAGATATAGTTCACTACCGAGAACCAATGAACGCGAAACTTATATATGTATTTGATTGAATACATAGGTCTTGATGTTGTCATTAGTAAAGATTGATGAACTGATTGACAGGAATTTTACTTAACACTACCAAAGATCATACATTTCACACCAAAATAATTGTCTAATGTACTGTACTGTACTAGACTGTACTGTGTTAGTTTCTTAGTGACGAGAAGAAAAAGAAACAAGACTTAGTTTAAATGCGAACTAGATTGTGATGTTTTAAATAATCGTAATATGTTAACTATCATTTCGAATGAATTAAGCTGACAGTTTAAAGTAAATGGGTAAAATCATTAAGTCATGTACATAATTAAAGTAATTCAAAGCTCCAGTTACAAAAAGATAAGTGTAATTAGCCTCCAAATACCCTGGTACGGCCGAGAGTGGGGAGAGTCAGCTCTCCCTCTTGAAATGCTCTCAAATGGCCACACGTATACAGATACTACCAGGGAAGTCCTACTCACTGCCTTCTCTTGGCCGGGGTGTTGTTTACGAAATTCAAAGGACGAAAAGCGAACGTCTGACGCTTTAACCTGGTTGATGGATATGGAGAGTCCACCTAGGGGAGTTGGAAAACCCTCATTCCAAACCATTGGTGTACATGGGCTCCAGTAACCTGAAGAAACAAATGGCATATGAACCAATCGTTGGTCACTGGCTACTATGGGACTGCATCTCCTTAAGTTGCCCCATTGTCTTGTGGATCAGACCTTCAGGTCGAAGGCTCCGGATGTGGCCTTATAAGAGAACCACCTGCTTCGGTTTGGGCCCTTGGGCAGTATCACAGCCCTCACACATATCAAATGACATTTGTGTGGCGCATATGTATTTGGTGCTTCTTTTATACCAATATCTATATGGTAAAATGAAAATAAATAAATAATTCAAAGCTTCAATTACAAAAAGATAACTGTACTTCAGTTGGTTTATTTATCAGAACAAATAATCAGATTACATGGAGACAGTGAGAGGATGAAATGAACAAGATACATAAAAAATAAGTGAATAGCATAGTAGGACATAAAGATGAAGACAATTCTCAGGAGTTAGAATTCTAAACTAACATTTCAATATAAGATATAATGGAAGATAATGAATAGAATGTATCTATTCCACTGATACCAGTTTGCATACATAACACGGATAATCTTCAATAACCGACAATGAATATTATTCAAAGTCTAACTGTGAGGACGGTTGACAGGTGAACTTGAGGAAGCTGTAAGAAGCTCAGAAAAAGTCAAAGATATTCCACCCAATCATCTTTTAGAAGAATATTTCACAATCCCTACGTGTAGCTTCCCTATTGTCCAAATACTAATAACCCTCTGTATGTGGATTAGATAGCTATAACGATGATTTTGTTTTGATTAAAAACTATAAATACCTGAGAGTTTTGTACCATAATTGACACTGTTTGGAATAGCATTCCTTTCACTGGTTTTCTGTCTTCTCATTTGCGACTTGAGAGGGTTCTAGCATTTTAGTGCTCAAGTTAGACGTAGTATATCATGAATATAAGTTCTAGATATAACACTAATCAAGAAGTACATGAATCAGTTGATTAGTCTATGAGTGTAAAGAGTAAACTCACCCACTTGATTCAATAATCATAATCAATAGCAATTTAATAATGTCCTTACCTCTTTTTGTAATCGTCGAAATTGTATGACAGGAATTTTCGGAGTTGATGATGACGATGACGATGACTGTATTGTTTCAATAGATTCTGTTGAAAATGATTCATTTCCATTATCAATGAGAGATTTCTCTATATTTATTTCATCTTCTTGAGTTTTTGTTAAAACATTACGACGTTTTCGTGAATAAACTATATCAATATTCATAGAGGGATAAAAAGATAACGAATGATGAAAATAAACAAGCCTAAATGATATGAATAAGTGGTATTTACTTTAAGGTGAATAATGATGCATTAAAATCTTAGTATTTCATTAATTAATCATTAACATGGCTCAGAATCACAACATATTCCAAGCGTAATATCCATAGATTCAAAAGAATACGATATCATTTATTATCTGGTAATCTCAATCAAGCAATTACTACTACTAGTACTGTGGTGTGTACTACTTATATTGACATAAGTAGTATATGAAGTTAGTCATGAACAGAATGTCTGGCAGCAAAGAGACAGGAGGATCGAACAGTAAAGAATGGAAACAAGATGCAGTTTGTCCTCACTCGTCTTCTTATTCACCACACAACAACTACTACTACGACTAAACTGTGGTGTATGCTACTTATATCGGCCTGCTTGAGCATCTGGGCTACCTGTTCCTCCCATCTAGATATTTCAACAAGTTATCTATTGTTGTTTGTTTTAATATATCATTATGTTTATTAATCGCATAACCTATTCTGCTGCGTTTCTGAAAAGTGTACAACCTTTCGTTGTCAAAGTTACAGAAAACTCAATAAGAGACAATATGGTTGCTGGCAATGTACAACGAAAAGAATGTACATTATTCAGATGTTCATTCACTGAAGTGCTAACATCTAACTGGCGATTCCTCAATATTTATCGCCAGGACCGACGAAGAAGAAAGAAACGAGAACTTGTTGAAATACTTTACGCGGAGAATTCTATATTGTACCAAAATTATAATATTGAATAAAGCTAATAATAATAAAAAAAAGAAATATATTCAATGTTTGGTATAAAAGACATAGGATATACATTACACAAATCATCAAATTGCATCACGAGGCAAGCTCCAACTTAGAATCCTAAAGGGAAGCAAAAAAGAAGAAGGTCAAAGAACACTTAACATCGGGTAGTAGAAGCAGATACAAAAAGGATGAATAACAACTGGAAAGAGTTGAAAAGGATTGCCCAGAACAGGGTTGGATGGAGAATGCTGGTGAGCGGCCTATGCTCCTTCACGAAGAGTAACAGGAGTAAGTAAGGAAGTTGGTATAAAATCTGAAATTTATCAATTTTATCTTGTAGTAACAGTGGTCAGGTGTTACATACTACTAAAGAATTTTGAACTTCAAGAAAATACCCCCCCCCCAATACAATTTGATATTTAATGATTTTCTGTTATGCATCTCAATCTAAGATGAAAATGAACGTAATATTATTGTTCTGTTATATGGTTACTCAATACTCAATGCTTGACTCTGATAAGCTGATGGGATATGTTTTTGATTGATTGTTACCTACATAATATTTACAATTATTGATTAGAGAAGTCGAATGACATGGTGCGAAATCGATTAATGTAGTGCATTCATTGATTCACTATCATTCTCTATCATTTCTAGCCCTTTTGCTTTAGTAATCTCCTTACTTTGTTGTATTCATATGAGATGTTACAGATTGAATCGATACACAAGTATCTTAGGTTACAATATCAATGCAACTATATGTTCAAGGTATTATAGAACAGTTTCCAAAACTGCAAGCTGATACAACGAAAACATGACCCTATGGTCTAGTAATTTGGTAGGTCTCATCATTACGGTTGGAATTGAGTATTAATTATAAAGTTAATAATAGTAAAATAATTATAATTTTGTAAAATTCCAATGAATAGAAATTTGAATTTCTGACATTTCGTGACCTAATTAAGTTCACTTCTTCAGAGTAAATAAATAATAATCTAAATAATAGTCTATTAGCTATTAACTAAAATGGTCGGTTTTAAGCTTGATCCTTCTCATTGTTGAGAAGTCCTTTGATAGGAAATAAAACAGTTGTTTAGTGCTCCATAGTTTTCGGTAGTAATTAGACTTAAGTCAGTCAATAACAAATAGATGCATTTATTGATTTTACTGGTGCATCCAGGCACGGAAATAGTATGCGCCATACAAATAGATAGACAACATTACAAAGAAATATAACGGGAGAAGGAAAGATAACTAAAAGAAAAGAAAGAAATAAGCAAAAAGAATTATTATATAACGAAATACAAGTAAGAGAGACTTCTTCTAGTGGAGGAAACTGCCGCCACTTCTATGAATGTAAAAAAACCCACACTAAATCTGAATCATAAGTGACTGTTACTGTGTGACATTTTTATCAGTGTTTCAAGCTCTTGAGTTGACTCATCTCTAGAACCACGATGGAGGAGTTGTGATGCTCTGTTAGATATCAATGCTATATAATTTTACTTCAAGCCTCGATGCATTCTCATATATACTGACCACCTTTTCACTTTTACCCCCCCCCATCTTAACGCAGCCAATCAATGTAAAATGTAGGAGCCGATACGATAATATTTGTTAAATATATCCAAGTTACCTACGACAGTAAATTTCTCTCATCAATATGTACATAATTAGATGATTGTCTTATTCATATGAGAAGGGTTTTTGTCGATATTATAGTAATTTTAATAGTTGAGATCATTAGTCAATTGAAGCTAGACCAACATGAAAAACCTGGGAGTACTGGACGGCCGTTTCATCTTAGTATGGGATTCCTCAGTAGTACGCATCTAAGATGGTGATCTAGCTTCAATGGACTCATGATTTCAACTGTTGAAATTACTATAATATCCACAAAATACATTCTCATATGAATAAACAAATGCTCACTAATGACTAGCTTCAAGAGGTATATCATGGAGTTCTAGTAGGAAGCAGTGATTAGTAGAGTTCAACTGGCCCTGTTGTGAGATAGTAACCCACTAAAGATAATGGTAGATGTGTCACTGAATTTGGTGTATTAGTTGAAGTTAAACATTGACACCGTTGGATGCCAGTCGGTCGGCCGGCCGGCTCAGTTGTCTAGAGGTTAAGTGTTCATACACAAGACTGATAGAACCTTGATTCGAATCTTTTGAAGTGGGATTATGTATACGCACTGTTGAGGAGTCCCATAATAGAACGAAACGGCCATCCAATACTTTCAAATTTTCCATGGTGATCTAGCTTTAATTAACTCATAATCTCAACCATTGAGAGTGTTTCATTGTTTATTTCTATACATTTTGTTACAATATGCCAAATCTATATAAAAATAAATTGATTTGTTTCACATTTACCAACTTGTTTGTTTGTTTTTCTAAATTAACCCACTTTACTACTGAAACAAGAAAGAGTGTGTGTGTGTGTGTGAGAGAGAGAGAGAGAGAGACAAAAACAACCCACTTGATATCGTATGAAAATCATCATCATTTAAATGATAATGTACATCATTGAATCAAGCAAAACAGTTTAGAGAAAAAAAGAAAGAAAAGAAAAGAAAAAAAAGAAAGAAAAACATAACCTAGTCGTCATATAAATCAATATGATATACAATGAAATCAAAGTGATAAATTCATTTGACATGATGTAATTTCTCAATATTTATCGTTTCATTATTATTTATGAATGTTCTTCTAATCTATTCCATATTAACCAAGATAAGTTAGATACAATTGTTGCCAAGTTAACGGTTCTGTGTGGGTGTGTGTGTATGGGAATAGGTATGGGTATGTGTATGTATGTTTATGTTAGTGATAACTTAGTGGAATATAAGAAGAAAAGGAAATGAAAAAGAAAAAAATGATGAAAAGTATTCTTTGGGAATTTATTTTTATATTTTTCAAAGTATTATCTTTCATTTCAGTTGATAAATAAGCAACAACAACAACAAGAAAAACGTGATAACATACATAACTGTTCCACTCCCCCCCCACACACACACTCTGTGTATGTATGTGCGTGTGTGTGTGTGTGTGCTAGGGAATTCCTCAGATTTCTTATTTATAGAATTCGTGATTATTTTCTTTTATTTCTTAAAGTGAACACAAAGTACACAACATATTTGATTATTTTATTCAACAGATGGTTAACATTAAATGAATAGTACAAATGAATGATACTGTTAGATTATTTTGAATGAAGTGGAGGATTAAAATAGAGAATAAAAGAAAAAACAACAACAACAACAACAGAGGAAGAATGTTGTATTTGTGAAAGTTTCAACGAATGAATTCGAAGTCAATTCAACTTTTTCAGCTGACAATCTAGTCCAGGCATTTCTTTAAGGAAATATGAAATCAAATATCAAAATTATTGAATATAATGAAGGTACATGGTTCTCTGGATTACTCTATATTGAATAGGTTATCTGAAAACTTTTTGTTTCACACTATATGTCTGTTGTATACCTAATTTAAACATTGTTAACAGTGATTGAATAATTTTTTTTTCTGGTTAGCGTTTTTTTAGCGAGTTAGTTTTCTACGGGATGGGGACGCTAACCCCATACCCAACCCTCCTCCTTTATCCGGGCTTGGGCCCGGCAGTAGCCCCCCGGAGGGACTCCAGGCGGGACTCCTGGTGATCGACTGGATCATGAAGACGTCAACGTCTGAAGGGAAGCGCGGGATACAATGGACATCCAAGATGCAGTTGGATGACCTAGACTTCGCAGATGATCTGGCCCTTCTATCCCAAACGCAACAACAAATGCAGGAGAAAACGACCAGTGTGGCAGCAGCCTCAGCAGCAGTAGGTCTCAATATACACAAAGGGAAAAGCAGGATTCTCCGATACAACACAAAATGCAACAATCCAATCACAATTGATGGAGAAGATTTGGAAGATGTAAAAACCTTTACATATTTGGGCAGCATCATTGATGAACAGGGTGGATCTGATGCAGATGTGAAGGCGCGGATCGGCAAAGCAAGAGCAGCATATTTACAACTGAGGAACATCTGGAACTCAAAGCAACTGTCAACCAACACCAAGGTCAGGATTTTCAATACAAATGTCAAGACAGTTCTACTGTATGATTCGGGAACTTGGAGAACTGCGAAAGCCATCATCCAGAAGATACAGATATTTGTTAATAGTTGTCTACGCAAAATACTTCAGATCCATTGGCCGGACACTATTAGCAACAACGTACTGTGGGAGAGAACAAACCAGATCCCAGTGGAGGAAGAAATCAGGAAGAAGTGCTGGAAGTGGATATGATACACACTGAGGATAGCACCCAACTGCGTCACAAGACAAGCCCTCATATGAAATCCTGAAGGTCAAAGGAAAAGAGGAAGACCAAAGAACACATTACGCCGGGAAATGGAGATAGACATGAGAAAAATGGACAAGAATTGGATGGAACTAGAAAAGAAGGCCCAGGACAGAGTGGGTTGGAGAATGCTGTTCAGCGGCCTATCCTCCATTGGGAGTAACAGGCCTAAGTAAGTAAGTAAGTAACAGTGATTGGATGACATATTTTCTATTCAATGAACCAGAGAACCATTTACTTACGCCTATTACTCCGAATGTAACATAGGCCGCCGACAAGCATTCTACAACACACTCTGTCGTGAGCATTCCTTTCTAGTTCTATCCAATTGTTGTTCACTCTTCTCATGTATGTCTATCTCCATTTCCCGGCGTAATGTGTTCTTTGGTCTTTCTCTTTTCTTTTGGCCTTGAGGATTCCATGTGAGGGCTTGTCTTGTGACGCAGTTGGGTGCTTTCCTCAATGTGTGTCCTATCTACTTCCAGCGCTTCTTCCTGATTTCTTCCTCCGCTGGGATCTAGTTTGATCTCTCCAAAAGTAGATTATTGCTGATAGTGTTTGGTCAATTAATCAGAAGTATTTTGCGTCAACAACTGTTAATAAACACTTGTATTTTCTGAATGATGGCTTTCGTAGTTCTCTAGGTTTCCGTCCTATACAGTAGAACTGTTTTGACATCTGTATTGAAACTTCTGACTTTGATGTTGTTTGACAGTTGCTTTGAGTTCCAGATGTTCTTCAATTGTAAATATGCTGCTCTTGCTTTATCGATCCGCGTCTTCACATCTACATCAAATCCACCGTGTTCAGAGAACCATGTACCTTATTTATATTCGATAATATTGATGTTTGATTAAATTTCCTTGAAGAAAGCTTGGACCAGATTGCCAGATGAAACGTTGGATTTGCTTCAAATTTTCACAAATACAACATTCTTCCTCTTTAATGTCTCACATCAACTCAGTGCCCAAATACTTTGAAACTATTCGATTAAATTTAGACGAAATTTCTTATATAATAGAGGATTTGTCATACAAATAAACTATATATATCAGAATGGGTTTTGTGGAGATTTTATAAATTTCACAGATTGAAATCATGAGTCAGTTGAAGCTAGACCACCGTTGAAAACCTGGAAGCACTGGACGGTCGTTTCGTCCTAGTATGGGACTCAGCAGTGCGCCTCCACGAACCCGCCCCACGCGGGGCTCGAACCCAAGACCTACTGGCTTTGCGCGCGAGCACTTAACCACTAGACCACTGAGCCGGCATCCAACGGTGTTAATGTCTAACTTCAACCAATCCACGAAGTTGCGCCACCGTACACCATTGTCTTCAGTGAGTTCCTATCTCACAACAGATCTGGTTGTACTCCACTGGTAACGGCTTCTCACTAGAACTTCGGGAGTTTTTCCTGAAGTCAGTCACTAGTGAGCAGTTGATTATTATCAGAATGGGTTTTGTGGAGATTTTAGAAATTTCACAGATTGAAATCATGAGTGGATTGGTTGAAGTTAGACATGAACACCGTTGGATGCCGGCTCAGTGGTCTAGTGGTTAAGTGCTTGATTAAAGAAAAGGGTGTTCATCTTCTATATATAATGATATACTATTGAATGATGTACAATGTTCGCTCTAATAAGATTAAACAAACGAAATAATATGCTTTGAGTTTGAATAGTTAGATGTGTGTAAAGAGAACAAGTATATATCTATGTTCTATTAAGTGATTGGAGATGGTCAGTAAGAAACTGATGAACTCGTTATCGTAGACTAATTTCAATCTTAGTCTAAAACGTTACCATTGAGTTAGTTTGGCAGGGGTTTGACATTTTATAAAATTGAGATGTTGTTTTTTTATTAATTGGTCACTAAGTAGTGATTGTTATCATGTTTGAATTGTCCTTCAATGATAATCAAATTCTTAAAATGAAATTGCATGAGAGAACTAGTATGAGTCAGTCAACTTTAGGTTGCTATATTGAGATGTTGGATGCTTAGAGTCACAACAATTAGTGAACGAATCGCAGCATGATCAACAGAATTCAATCAAGTACTATAATACTGAGTAAATATTGCATTGGTTACACTATACAATGATCAGTCAATTGTATACATGTTTTCTACTAAAGAGAGTTCATCTAAGATACACTTGAAAATGTTCAGTCCAGTCACCTACAATGAAAGTTGTTGGAGTAATCCAGAAAATTGTTTGCAAAAGATAAGCAAGCATCAGGAAACACTAAGAACCGCTTCGTCCACTCAACGTTCACTTGAAGTTTTAGCCAAAAATATCAAGGAAGTGAAACGTCACATGTAGGAGTTCTGATTGGTTGGCTGCTACACTGCTACTATGTTTAGTAGCATTCCAGAATCTTCTAGCAGCCCAAGGACATTTAAAAATATTATAAAAACCCTATATTTTCTGTATTAAAATGAACCTTGGAGTAAACTACTTCTCGCATACTTTTCTTCTTCTCTCTCGTGTTCAAGTCGCTGTACAGTTCTAGCTTGGGGGTTACAGAATAGCTTAGGAGACCAATATAGCGTTGAATCCGCAAACAGAGAGATAATAATGCAATTAAATCATTGTTAAGTTAATTACATAATCTCTGATTTCGTTTTGTATTATCTAAAATACTAACTGATATACCATTGGATATGTGAAATCAGTTTGATAGTTCTTAACATTATTGTTAGTTTATTTTACTGAAGTACTGAAAAGTCCTACCTTCTTATTAAAAAAAACCTCCAAAACTGTTTATTTTTTTAATTAATGAGCTTCATGAAGTTGAGTTCATTAGTCAATTGAAACTACACCACCATGTAAAACCTGGAAGCACTGGATGGCCATTTCGTCCCAGTGTGAGACTCCTCAACAGTGCGTATCTATGATCTCTCCTCGCGAGATTCGAACTCAGAACCTATCAGTCTCACGCGCGAATGCTTATCCTCTAGACCATTGTCCCAGCCGACCGGCTGGCATCCAACGGTTTTAATGTCGAAGTTAAACTAATCCACGAAATTGAGTGACACATCCACCATTGTCTTCAGTGAATTACTATCTCACAACTATCTCACAAACGGCCGTTCAGTGTTTCCTGATTTTCCATTGGTGATTTAGCTTCAATCGACTCATGATCTCAATCATGAAAATTAATATAATTGAATTTAGAAGCAGCTGTTAGAGGTATGAGGGCAGTTATCACTACCCGGTCGCCCACACTGTGGAAGGGTTCTTCTGAATGTACTCGAAAATGAAATTGGATTATAGGTTGTTTTGGTGACCTGAAAGCGTGACCGCAGTGCTCTAAAGACAACTGCTTGAATTCGGTCACACACGATCTTTCTTTGAGTAATTGTTAAAACCTTACCGCCGAGGACGGATATCTATGGGATAAGGCGAGGTATGCATTTTTAGGGTCGACCTTTTCTAACCCCACCCTCTCTTGTGGAGAACCAGCATCGCTGTTATGCTGATTGTCTGAAGGAAACACCTTACTGGCGTCACACCTCTATATAGTCAGCAGTACGACTTCATCTTCGCACCTTGATATCGCTGCTTTTAGTCTAATCGCTCTTCAACCGAACTGTCTGATATGGTAGGACCTTGTGGAACGATTGTTCCAGCCATTATAGCTTGACTGGTTCATCACAATAGGAAAGCCCGACCACCATGTCAAAGTAGCAACAACGGTCTCAAATATAAATGAATATGAAATTAATTTTTTCTCATTTTTTCCAGTACATAAAATACATTACAAAAGTTGATTGTTGTTGATAACCAAAAAAAAGGAAAATCAATATAAAATGAAAATAATTTTACTACTTATATTCACCTTATTACTTATAATACTACTTAAAAAGATAATAGTGAATCTGTTTTATTATTATTAAACTCTGAAGTACAATACAACTTATGTTTTAATAGCCTACTTCATTAATATGTACACACACAGAGAGAGAGAGAGAGAGGAAGGGAGGTAGGTAGAGAGATCGGGTACTTGAGAATGGTACATAATCATTTGTACATAGAAGTTTACTCATCCATATATCAATTGAATGAAATTAAATTAGACGGTTTCATAGAAATTTTATCTTTTTTTTTAACATATTAAAGAAAGGTTGGACATTAGAGTATAAAACGTATTAACTATTCAACTCTATGTAATTCATTGACCATATATACATTGTCACTTTTGAAAGGTGGATGAATTTAGCTAAAGTAGAAGCATAGTAACAGCGGTTTTTTTTAATGAAGGATAGACATATAACATACTCTTATCAATTTCTACTTCTTATTATCAAACCATGTTATGTATTTTAAGTAACGATGAATAGTGGCTAGCAATGGAATCCAGTTTGACGCGCGTTTCGTCCTAGTTGGGACTCATCAGATGGATGTACCTGAATCCTAGAATCGATATTTACCCCATCACAAAAGCAGGTGGCTATCAGGACTAAGTAGCTAAGTGGATAATGTGATGTGGTTTGAAGCGAACAGTATTGGGTCCAAGTCCCAGAGTGAACATTTAGTTTACCATTCACAAATAGGATGAAACGAGCATGCTGGATTCCACTGCTAGCTACTATCCATCTATGCTTATAATGCTTGTGAATTAAGGTAATATCGAGATAATACGCATTGGATGCACATATGCTAATAAGAGACTGATCAACTGCAGTGCTAAACATCAATGAGAAGATTCAAGTAAAACAATATCAAGTGAATTAAACTTCAACCCATTGCACAAGCAAGTGGCTATCAGGACTCAGTAGCTAAGTGGATAACGCGATGGCGTTTGAAGCGAACGGTACTGAGTTCGAGTCCCAGAGTGAACATCAACTCTCAGATGCAGGTACATCCAGCTGACGACTCCCAAACAGGACGAAACGCGCGTCCTGGATTCCACTGCTAGCCACTATCCATCTTCGCTTATAAGCGCTTGTGAATTAAGGTAATATCGAGATAATACGCATTGGATGCACATATGCTAATAAGAGACTGATCAACTGCAGTGCTAAACATCAATGAGAAGATTCAAGTAAAACAATAACAAGTGGATTGTCTTATGCATTGTTAGTTGTTGTTAAGTGTTTTCGCTATTAAATGTAAGTTTGCCTTTTATGGGTAAATTAATTCCCACGTTTTCTTTCATCCCTCTTGTCCTCAGTTTATTTCTCCCCCTCTCTCTCTCACTCTTTCTCTGTCATACACTTCAGTTTGTCTTTACACTTATTCAGAAACAATGTATCTGAAATATCTCGATATTATGATGTAATTTGAAGAGAATTTTTATTGTAAAATGATATCATCATAAGAACCAATGAAAAACAAAAGAAGGCAATTAACAGCTACAACATAGAACCAGGCACATACATGCATCGGTCCAAGTTGCCATACTTCATTAGCACAACAAGATGAACACTGGATAATATGAAAATTTAGTACAGGAAGAAAGAATTAGTTGGTAGAAACAATGATATGAAGCGATTTTAATCACTTGATTTATGGGAAGATAGAGAGTGTATACACCCACTCCATTGTGATCGATTGTAAGCCATGTCATCCACAGTCTCCAACCATTGGTTACGATAGTCACACAGACCCCAACCAAGTAGTCTGTATCTACCAACATGACTCAAATTAGAAGTTAGTGACTTCAAGCAATGATGCCATATTTTGGTTTAGTTGCCCCTCATTTTCTTTCAACTATCCCCAATACTAGTCAGTATTGCGCGTCGTGGTAATCGATTATTTTAGCATTATTTCATAAAATCTCAATCATGTATATTCATTATGTTGCCCGAAATCGCATTTAAGAATGTAAATATTAGCTTATCGTACATTTCTATGACAATCGTCATAGTTGTAAACAAAAAAAATACTGACCCTTCAATGAGAATATTCAAATACTTTGTGTTGATATTGGCATTACAGTTACACATTTGTTGAAAACCATTAACTTTAATTCCTTGCTTAATCATGCCTATCGTCAGTTTGTTTAAATCTTTGGGTTATCTGCTTCTTAATCATACCATTATTGGAATAAATTTATTTTGAATTGAATTTAGAATAAACTATTCAATAGTGTTTATCAGGAAGAAGAGTTAGAAGTAGATAGGACACACATTCAGGAAAGCGCCCGACTACGTCACGAGGCAAGCCCTCAATTGGAATCCTGAAGGCTAAGGGAGGATTAGAAAACCAAAGAACAAATTACGCCGAGAAATAAAGGCAGACAGATAGAAATGAGAAGAATAAACAACAATTGGATAGAACTAGAAAGGAATGCTCAGGACAGAGTGTGTTGTAGAATGCTGGTCGGCGGCCTATGTTCCATTGGGAGAAATAGATGTAAGTAAGTAAGTAATTCAATAGTGTTTATATATCACACATCATAAACACATGGACATTTACAAAAAGTTTGTAAACCGCAATCATTATAAATACTATAAGATTCAAGTGGAAATACTTCCTATTCGTCTAACTACTCCCCTTCCCAGTGATGAATGAATTTTTTTCATTGTCATGGTAGCGTAAGATGGAGTGACATTAGAATTCATGAATGTAGGAAACAAATGTCGTACAAACACTCTAAATTAACCTGATCATCTAGGTGACATGAAATGTGAGTTCAAAAGCAAAGTCGTAAGGTAATCACTAATAGAAAAACTTTTCAGTTAAAGATAAATAGAAAGTCATAACTGATAAATAAGAACGACAACTTTTAAAATGATTAGACATGACTCATTTGAACTCCAAGAAATCCATCTTAAAGCTAGTCACTAGTAAACACATGATAATTATCAGTATAGGGTTGTGGAGATTGTTGAGTTTATCATGTACTCACTAGTGACTAGCTTCAAGATGGATTTCCTGGAGTTCTAGTGAGAAGTCGGGTCTAGTGGGGTTCGACTGGGTCTGTTGTGAGGTAGTTACTCACTGAAGACAATGATAGACGGTCACACAATATTGTGGATTGGTTGAAGTTAAACATTAACACCGTTGAATGCCAGCCCAGCAGCCTGGAGGTTAAGCGTACGTGTTTGGGATCGAAGGTCGTGGGTTCAAGTCCTTCTAGTGCGGGGTCGTGGATGCACACTACTGAGGTGTCCCATGCCGGGACGAAACGGCCGCCCAGTGCTTTCAATTTTTTAATAGTGGTCTGACATCGATCCATTTATAATATCCATCTAAACTCAATAATCTTTACAACACTATACTGCTTATTATCAGTAATTCTATATTACTGGTATAAGGGAGCTTGTGGATATTATAGAATTTTTATATTCTAAATCATGGACTGATCTTAGCTAGATTACTTTTGAAAACCAGAAAACAGTGAACAGTTGTTTCAGTGATCACCTAGGACCTCACTATAGTGAAAATAACCCAAGACCTCTGATCTCGAGCACGAACACTTAAACTTTAGACCACTGAGGCAGGATCGAATGATGCACACGTCTAAGTCCAATCAATCATGATATTTTGCCTGTGAAACTACAGCATATAAACGAGTCAATCAGAATTGAGAAAACTACACACTCGTTTTGATTCAAGGATGAATGAATTTCATCTTACATGATATGAAAATCCTAGCAGATGTACTACTGTATAGAACACCGACAAGTTTAAAACTCTTTTATGCCATTTACAAAGTGAAAATGTCTGTGAACTACTTTTTTCTAGGTATAACAATTTTAACACGTAAATCATTGCATTTTCTGCTTAAATTCACTTTAATAGTTGATATCATGAGTCAATTGAAGTTAGACAACTATGGAAAACCTGGGAGCACTGGACGGCTATTTCGTCCTATTGTGAGACTCTTCAGTAGGGTTCACCTACGACCCCGCCTCACTTTATTTACAGTAAAGTTGAAGAAATCACTTTATCAGTGATTCATTGTACTGGTTAAGTAAGAATATTAAAATTAACAAGACATTTTACATAGAACCTCTCCATTATGTTGACTCACGCAACTTCATTGAGATAAATCTTAAACAAATTCTAATTATGTTTCTAGGGGATGATCACTTTCCTATAAAACTGGTTACAAATATGAAGGAAATTTAGAAAAAAATATCTTTAGGGTGGATAATTTCGCATGTAAGTCATTGAGGTTATGTAATGAAATCAGAAGATCGATAATAAGCCTTGGAAACTACTACTACTTTTAATGAGAAAAATTCTCTATTTAAACGGACTCTCTATTCATTATAATGAAAGAGGGGTTTTGTGGATATTATAGTAATTTTAATAGTTGAATTCGTGAATCAATTGAAGCTAAACCACCACTGAAAACTTGGAAGGACTGGACGACTGTTTTGTTCTATTTTGGGACTCCTTAGCACTGCGCATTCACGATCACACTCCGAGAGATTCGAACCCAGGACCTAAAGGTCTTGCGTGCAAGTTTTTCACCTCTAGACCACCGTTGGAGGCAAGCTCAGTGATCTAGAGGTTAAGCGTTCGCGTGCAAGAATGATATGTAATGGATTCAAATCTCTCGCGGCGGGATCGTAAATGCGCATTACTGAAGAGTCTCACAATAGGACAAAACGACCGTCCAGTGTTTTCAGGTTTTCCATGTTTCAATTGACTCCTGAATTCAACAATTTAAAACATGTTTCCACTCATCAGCTGAAAGTGGCTTTAAAACCACAATGCCATTTCAATGTAGCTATTGATTCATTTTTAAATGATAATCAAACCGTCGGTTAATTTTATTCTGAAACAACACTTGCATAATCTCATTGATCGTAATGTACCAAGTTTATTGATGATACTTATATATTTCCAAAACTGTCAATAATTTCAAGGCCACCAATAACCTTAGATACTCTTACTGTTTTGTTTTGTTTTTAATAATTCAACTCACTTTAGAAGTAAATTTCCTTTTCATATTTTTATCTTGTTGTTTATGTCTAGAATTCAAGTATGGAAGAATGTCAATGTTTAAGTATTATCAATTGATGAGATCATGAGTCAATTGAAGCCAGACAACCATGGAAAACCTGGAAGCACCGGACGGCCGTTTCGTCCCATTGTGGGACTCGTCAGCAGTGCACATCCACGATCTCGCCTCAGGGGATTCGAACTCAGGACCTATCAGTCTCGAGCACGAGCACTAGATCACTGAGCCGGTTATTAGCTAAAAAAATCATTTTCTCAAGTGTACACAGAACTATTGTTGGAAGTGAACAGTTGAACATGTTTTTCTCTCTTATTCTTTGTCTATATTACTTTATTAAATGCATGTGATTAAATGGCACTTATAATCATTTGTAGTGAATAAGAATGACGTGAGATAGTTAGTTAAAGGTGACTAAGTAAATAAGGATAATGTATTTACGTTGTTTCTCATCCTATAGTGAGTTTTTCTAACACTTCAATAACTTTTTGATGAAGTTTTGTTCTTTGAACTAGATAGTTTGGTCATGGAGCTTTTATCGTTCTTCTGAATGGTATCATCAGCACAAACTTCAGTTAGCTACTTCAATAACATAATTCATTATAATATTAGACGAGGGTATGAAATATAGTTGATTTCAAGATGATTAGATTCATGGAATTATGTAATGAACTTAAAGGATCTTACCATTATTATAATGATGAATGGCATTGGCACCAAACAAACATAAACAAGAGTGAAGAATGATACTTTATTGGATATTTCACATTACATGCCAAATGAAATCATTCATAATGATAGTTCAGTCACACATACATATACATGTTAATACAAAATGTTACATTTATGATGACCAACTTCCGCTCATATCTACGTCTATGTATGATTACGTAATACAGTGTTTGTATTTCATCTTCGATGGATAATTATTTACTTAATACAAATTTTATAACAGAAGGGATTTTTGTGAATATTGTAGTAATTTCAATAGTTGGGATCATGAGTCGATTGAAGCTAGACCACCATTGAAAACCTGGAAGCACTGGACGGCCGGGTCTGTTGTGAAATGGCAACTCACTGAAGACAATGGTGGATGTGTGGCTCAAGACTGATAGGTCTTTTGTCCGAATCTCGCGAGGCGGTATCATGGATACACACTGTTGAGGAGTCCCAAACTGGGACGAAACGGCCGTCTAGTGTTTCCAGGTTTTCCATGGTAGTCTAGCTACAATTGAATCATGATTTCACCTATTGAATTTACTAAAATATACACAAAAACCCCTTCTCTGATTATAATCACCATATACTCACTAGTGAACAGTTTCAAAAGGTATTTCCTGGAGTTCTAGTAGGAAGTAGTGACCAGTGGAGTTCGAACGAGTCCGTGCGAGATAATAACTCACTTTAGATAATGACGGATGTTTTGGTCAATTTCCTGGATCAGTTGAAGTTAGTTATTAACACCGTCGGATGCCGGCTTAGTGTATTGTATTAATTACTGTATAAATAATTTTAATCAGTCAATAGACTAGTTGAACTCTAGTTTTAATGGCTTTTAAGACTCGAACCATAATTATTTGATATTCCGAAAGCATATGTGTTTATTATTATCGAATGTTGCAGAGACTGTTCACTTCGAAGCTCTGCATCACGAAATGATTTTAGTTAGACAAAAATAACACTTTGACGACAGTTTTTATGTGCTTAATAATGACCTTATTTGCGAAGTGATTCCAGGAGTTCTTCTGAGAAGCCCTAACCAATGAAGCTCATTCATATCGAGCATGAGACATACTACCAGTAGAAATAGATAATGGTTTTGTAATATTAGGACTAAACAGAGGCTAAAAATGTAAACTAATGAACACTAACTTATCAGTCTGAAAAGTAAAAGTTTACTGAGAGATCTAAGTTTCTTAGATTCGATTTCTAGATGGAGTTGTAAATGTGCACTCATAAAGAGTCCATTACTTCAACCAAATAATTATCCAGTACTTCCTGATTTCCATTATCTGTTTAATCAAAGTAAGTCCGTCATGTGAAGAGTTTAAAATATACCTGAGTTGGTTTTACTCAATTAGAACACTTCTCGAACAGAGTTATATAAGGTAATCATTGAATTCTTATGGATATGTGAGTTTATTCTTGCTTTATCTCAAGTAGGAATATTTGTACAACTCTGATTACCATTAAGACTCAAATATAGCATCTTTATGTACAAATATATACCCTTTTCAAGATACTAGCAATTCACTGTGAGATTCAAGCCACAGAAAAGTGGAAACTAGCCCCAACACTGTATAATAAACAGTGTTAATTATCAATCATCAGTGCATAAAACACTTGTTGCTACTGGAAGCCAACTTGAATAAACGATAAGAAACACATCTGACTGTTCACTGGGACAAATAACATTACTACCCTTAAGGTTGCACAGATACACTTTACTAATAAGTAATCAATTAATGATAATCTTACATCAAAGAGCTCTTGTTGATAGTGTTCAGCTGTCTTACATTATATTTCATGAATAGAAAGTACTATCTGCATAACCTTACTTATTTGTTAACGATGTGCTTGTGTTCATTTGTACTTTAAAATTCACTATGAATATCGATAAAAGTACTTAGGTCTAAACCCTGACTAGAGGAAATATACAGGAACCCTTGAAAATATGTTTGGGTTTTTATAAGAATTTAAAAAGCAGAAGAATGTTCTATATCTCTACAACCTCCAAATACCCTATACGGTCGAAGGTGGAGAGAGTCAACTCTCCCTCTCCAAACGCTCTCATATGGACCCGCGTATACAGCCACTGTCGGCTAAGTCCTACTCACTGCCTACTCGCACCACCGCTGTTGTTTACGAACTTGAGAGGACAAAAAGTGAATGTCCGGAGCTTAAACCGGGTTGATGGATATGAAGAGTCCATCTAGGGCAGTTGGAAAACCCCGATTCCAAACCAATAGTGCACATGGGCTCTAGTATTCTGAAGGAACAAATGGCATATGAACCAATTGTTGGTCACCGACTACCATGAAACTAAATCTGCTTACGTTACTCCACTGTCTTGTGGATTAAACCATTAGATCAAAGGCTCTGGGTGTGGCTGCTTAAGAGAACCACTCGAACTGATGTACGTACGTACGAAGTTCTACGTTGTTACTGACTGACTGACTGACTGACTGACTGACTTATTGCTTTCCTCATAGACTATCCATTTCCAAGGGTTATTTTCTAATTGACTAATCACTGACTATACTTCATTGAAGTTATTTTAAGCTTATACCTATATTACACTCCTACACGATTATTGGTAAGTTAACAAAATATACCTTCTTCTCCTCCTCCCCCTTCATCATCATCATCATCATCATCATCTAAGTTTGCTAGTTACTATCCCACAAATAAAAACTTGGTTGAAAATACTTTAAAAGTAAAAAAAAGAAAAAATAGAAAGAAAAAACGAACGAAACCTATAGAGATCACATGGAAAAGTGAAGAAATTCTTAAGATTATCTATCTGTTTATAATTAACATTAATCATTGAACATGAAATGGGGTTCTTTTTTTTAAAATCTCATTTTGTCTTGGAATTCCAACATCCATTAAGACTTTATATTCACAACAACAAAAAACAAACAAACAAACATTCCGTTGATTGCATAACTTTCATCCTACATATATGATGATAATCTCTATATTCATATTCCTGAGAAGAATTCTTTTATTATCAGTATAAGAGTTGTGAAGCTTATTAAGTTAGTAATTGAGATCATGAACCAATTGATGTTAGACTATCATGGAAAATCTGAAAAACACTGGATGGCCGTTTCGTCCTATGTGTGTGGTTAAGCGTTCACTCGCAATTCCTAGGTTCGAATCCCGTGAGACGGGATCATGGATGCGTATTGCTGAGGAGTCCCATAATGAGATGAAACGGTTGTCCAGTACTTCCAGCTTTTCATTGGTGATCTCACATCAATCGGTTCATGATTTTATTCATTTTAAAAAGTTAGTTTACAGCCAATATTATGAAGTGACCTTCATTAGGGAAATATTGAAAAACATACATACATGATGATATTCTCTATGGTAATTAACACTGATGACAACAAATTCTAATATTCTAGTTAGAAGCTGTAATCAATATAGAAATTAATCAATATCGGATATAAGAAAGATATTACCAATAACATTAGATAAAGGTTGGATAGTATTACAAATAGATAGAAGTTAAAAATCCCAAATACAAAAATCATCCCGATGGAGTTTTGTTCTCTAAGCTGAATGGTTTGGTCGTAGAGCTTTCAGTGTTCTTCTTGACGACATCATCCGCAGTACAAACTTCAGGTAGAAGTGAAGTGTTCGAATTTCTTCACATGTGGTTTACAGCTTGTCCTATAGAACTCAATGTTGATTGGTTCTTGTTGCTGTGAACCACATGTTATGAGATTCGTATACTTCACCTCTACATGAAGTTTGTGCTGATAACGTCGTTGAGAGGAACGATGAAAGCTTCACGACCAAACTATCCAGCTCAGCGAACGAAATTCCATCGAAATCATCGACCTGAGCTACAAATCTTCTCGACTATTAGAAAAATCATTCGAATGGGTAACAATACTGTTAAGAATTTTAAAAGTACGACAAAACAATGTAATCCGTTTCTTTAAAGTGAATAAATAGTCGAAAGAAAGTGACTGACTTCGGTTAGTTAGTTACTCTGACGAAGTGGCTTAAGTCAAGTTGCGAAACATCAGAAATACCATTTTCTACTAATTAAGATATCGTTAAGAATATATATTTATTGTTAACTTCTTACGAAGTGTTCAGTATATGTGATACTATCAAGCTCAACATTGGGATTGATATCTACGACAGAACAGTCTATGAAAGATTGAACAGTGTAGTGAATGAACCATAGCATATTGAATAATACTTTACTGGAATAGTTAGTATACAATGAATCATTTATTGGTTGAATAGCTAAGTAGTAAACACGTATGATCTTTGCAGTAAACTATTAGGGTATATATATCACATTACAATGCTTCTTTTTTTACACGTTGTAGGCGTAATTCCCAGATATTGTCCTACAGTTCTCTACTCATCATCAAAAAGATTGGTAATAAAGTCTTTACCAGATTTGTTTCATTGCAGAACAAAATTATCAAGTTAATATATGTTAATATTACGATTACTAAGTCTTAACATAGAAGAACTAACCCTTCAAGGCGTTTACCATGAATAAAATGGAGTATGAATGATTGAATGTATATAGTCTATTATGGTGATTACGCCTTCGTGACTAATTCTGCCTTATTAAAATCAGAAGACACTTATAATCATATAAGTAAAAATAAGCCTACTTTCGGATATTCAACATGTTGTTAAGCCAAAAAAAACACAGTAGGATTTACTTTTGGTTACCATTAGAAACCTTTATTCGAATACTTTTCATTATCTTAGCAACATACTAAACCTTTTAGCAAAAAAAACTCTGCGTATGTTCACTGATTGGTCTCTACTTAATGAATAATATTGCGCTTATCTAGTCCTGTCTACCAAGCTACAACGTGTATAACAGTCTAGATTATTCGTCATATTCTGGACTATGTCTAGATACTACATAGTTGGAGGCAGTCCTGATCTAGGTTTTATTTTTGTTGAAAATGAAGAGCTGGCAAACAAGACACCAGTTACTCAGTGACCATTCTGTAGAAATAGTGGTCAGTCGAGATATGAACGGCTCAGTGGTAATGTTATTAGCTGAATTCCAAGAGTATCTATTTCGTCAAGATTTCTAAAAAAAATATTGATCGCTAACTAACATGGGATATTAGTCAACCATGACTTTCTATCGACTTCCCTGAACAATCTAGATGTATTTGTACAAACTAAAATTTAATGGGGAGAAAAGATAAGCGAACGGTTAATATTTGGTTTTACAAATTTCTGAATAGACTAAAAGAACAAACGTATTCTCATTACACCTTGTTCATGCCAACTGATCATAAGTGAATTTTCACCATTAAATATAAAAACACTTTCATCTTGTATTGGTTGTTTAAATCGTCCCATTGATGTTTAGGACTGCAATTGATCAACTAATTGAATAACGTGACGATGTTTAAAGTGGACGGTACTAGGTTCGAGTCTCAGAATGAGCATAAAATCTGGGATGCAAGTATGTCAAAATTATGAGTCCTTGATAAAAAGAAACGCCTATCTTGAATTCCAGTACTAGTCACCATCCATTTCTGCCTGTAAAAACACATTTTATAATTCAATAATAATGTTTAGTGCCTTTCATTTTAATAGTTGTGTTCATCAGTCAATTGAAGCTAGATCACCATGGAAAACCCAGAAGCATTGGACGATAGTTTCGTCCTATTGTCAGACTCCTCAGCAGTGTGCATCCACAATCCCGCACCAAAAGGACTCAAACCCGGGACCTATTGGTCTCACGCACGAACACCTAACCTCTAAACCACTGAGTCGGCTGGCAACCAACGGTTTCAATGTCTAACTTCAACCAATCCACAAAATTGACAAACACATCCCCCACTGTATTCAATGAGTTGCTATCTCACAACAGACTCATTTGAACTCCACTGATCACTGCTTACTCACTAGAACTTCAGGAGATATCTCTTGAAGCCATTCACTAATGGGCATATGATGATTATAATCAAAGAAGGGGATTTTGTGTATATTATAGTAATTTCAATAGTTTAGAACATGAGTTAGTTGTAGTTAGATCACTATGGAAAACCTGAAAGCACTAGTCTTTCTAGATTTTCCATGATGATCTACCTTCAATTGACTCATGAATTCAACTATTAAAAGTTTTTATTTGTCAAGTAAAATTTAGAAACGGAAAATACGAACTAAAATTTCTGTTAACAGAATTGTAAACAAACTAATTGATCAGCTGAGTCATTCTGCTGACGGCCTATCAAGTGAAGTCACTATGGATCTGATGTCGTCTGATACATTTGGTCGATTCAGTGTTTATTTAATATCTTGTTCACTTACCACAATAATGAAATAGTATATCTTGTATTGAAATATTATAAATTATAGTTAGCTAATTAATGAAGTGACTTCATCAATTCATTTTATATAATGAATAATGTTTATCAAGATCTGACATCAGCTGGTGAACTTTTTTTAAACTAGTAAGAATTGGACGATTGATTCATCTGAAAACTTCAAGGTCTTGGATGCCCACTAATGAGAAGTGTCGAATGAAAACAAAATATACAACCCTCTCGTTCAACGACATTAACTTGTTTCATAAGCAGAGATGGATGTTGAATAGAAGTTGAATTCAGGACGTGCGTTTTGTCCTAGTTGGCACTCGTCAATTAGATATACTTCCATCCAAGAGTTGATGTTCACTCTGGCGAATATCAAATAGCAAAAAAAAACAAGTGTCATGGATTACACTGTTAGCCACCATCTATCTCCACTTACGATCTTTGTGACTTTAAACAATTTCGAGGCACCGGATACATATATGTAAAAAAGAGACTGATAAATTACAGTTCTAAACATCAATGGTAAGATTTAAATAACCAATACAAACTGAACGAGTTTATAAGTATCAGTTTCAAAGTTGAACTTGATAGTTTCAATAAAACATTAACTTATACTATCTCATTTCACTTCATTGGAAATTAGACTATTCCCTTCACTCTTACTCATCAAATGTCTCACACCTCTTATCTCTCTCTCCCTCCCTCTTTCTCTTTCTTTATCTATTGGAGATAAACAATCCAACTGAATTATGACTGTGAATGTGAAAGGTCTTGGGTTCGAATCTCGTAGGGAGCGGGATCATAGATTCGCACTACTGAGGTGTCTCACAATGAGATGAAACGGCCATCAAGTGATTCCAGGTTTTCCATGGTGATCTAGCTTCCGCTGACTCATGATCTCAACTACTGACTATGCATAAATGATTGTTAACATTATTGAAAATATCAGATAATTTTTGATTAGAATTATAAATGTTATGGATGAAATACTTTCTATCTATTTACTATTATAAACTACATGTTTACATAATATGAAATATGATATATCTATGTATTTATATTCATTATTATCTATTATGTAATGTGTCTATAGTGTAAATCGTGATAGAAACACATAGTGTGAATAGTGTTGACATAATCTACTTATTTTTAAATAGTAGTATTGTATGTGAAAATTTAACAGGTTTTATTTCTGTTTAGGTAATAATAATAAAATAAATTTAGTTCGAATAAACAGATTAAAGTATCTAATAAAATGAAACGCTTACTAGTGACGGTCTCCAAGAGGTATTTTCTGGAGTTCTAGTGAGTAAGCAGTGATCAATGGAGTTCATTTGGGTCTGTTGCAAGATAGTAGTTTACTGAAGATAATGATGAATGTATCACTCAATTTCGTGGATTAGTTGAAGTTAGACATTAACATGGTTAGATACCCGCCGACTCAGTGGTCTAGAGGTTAAATGTTCGCGCATGAAAATGATAGGTTCTGGGTTCGAGTCTCGCGAGACGGGATCATGGATGCACTGTATGGATGTTCCATTCTTTTGTGAGACTACCACGTGCTCACTAGTGACTAGCTTCTTGAGGAAATTCTAGAAGTTCTGATGAGAAGCCATGACTAGTGGAAGTAACCCGTGTCGGGTAGAGACAGGTATCTACCTCAGTACAATGGAAGGTGGTCGCGCAATTTCGTGGATTGGTTGAAGTTAGACATTAACACTGTTTAATGCCGGCCCACTCAGTGGTTTAGGGGTTAAACGTTCTCTCACGAGACCGAAAGCCCCGGGTTCGAATCCCTCTAGCAGGATCGTGGATGTGCACTGCTTAGAAATCCCACAATAGTATGAAACGGTAACCTATTGCTTCCGGGTTTTCAATAGTAGTCTCACATCAATCGGTTCATGATCTCAACCAAAAAAAAATCGAAATTGTCAAAACAACAGTGACACCATGTCCAACATCTTTAATAAAAAAGATCATAATACAATATTATTCAGATATGTTCAATGTAACCACTACTGCTTCTAAATACAAATAATAGACATTTGACGATAAAATCTCCCTGTTGGCAGAGTTTTAATAAACCTAGAAACATTTGTTACTAAGGTAGTGTTTTGTTTTTAGATCAATTCGCGTTCCAGTATAAACCGAAATTACATTTAAATAATTATAGTCAGTCAGTCAGTCAGTCAGCTACAACGTAGGACCAGGCACATATATGCATCGGTCCAAGTTGCCATACCTCATTAACACAACAAAATGAATACCAGATTCATAAAAGTAGTTAATTCAATGGTGGTAATATATAAAATGATTACGTCACAACCTATTACACTTAGAAAATGACATTTGTATATATGTGAATAAGAGCGAACACATAGGAAAGTGTAATGGCGTCATATTATCAAAAACATAGATATATACGTATCGAAATGATTTGAATAAAATCAAATGAATGCCGACAGTTTGATAAGAACAAATGATGAATATACATTCATGGTCTATCACAAAAAGGAATATTGATCTAAAACAATCTCCATAGTTTCGTGTATAAATGATTGAAGAACAGTGAAATATCAGTATTCAAGCTCGAGTCTTAAATCACTATGATGTGTACAAAAAGAGTTTACAGTTAAAATAGCCTTGACAGTATTGATTTTGTTTATGATCACTGTGAGTAACAATTAAGGTATTGAACATGCTGTGTTTTATTCTAGTTTAGAATTGCCAGATAAAGCATAATTCCAATCATCGTGCACGGAAAAGAACTCGAAACCCTAATACCACTTAACTATCCATTCATACATGAAGTTTATATATCAAATAATTCACAGTAACAAATTCAGTCACCTTAACTTATGACACAATCCATACTCAAGTTCATAAAAACGTCATTGTATCATTTTGAACAATTTATTAGTCTATAGTGTTGAAACGAGAACAATTATGAACCAAGGAATAGAATATTACTTACCTACCTACCTACCTACCTACCTACCTACCTACCTACCTACCTACATACCTACGTACCTGCTCACTTACTTACTTACTTACTTACTTACTTACTTACTTACTTACTTACTTACTTACTTACTTACTTACTTACTTACTTACTTACTTACTTACTTACTTACTTACTTACTTACTTACTTACTTACTTACTTACTTACTTACTTACTTACTTACTTACTTACTTACTTACTTACTTACTTACTTACTTACTTACTTACTTACTTACTTACTTACTTACTTACTTACTTACTTACTTACTTACTTACTTACTTACTTACTTACTTACTTACTTACTTACTTACTTACTTACTTACTTACTTACTTACTTACTTACTTACTTACTTACTTACTTACTTACTTACTTACTTACTTACTTACTTACTTACTTACTTACTTACTTACTTACTTACTTACTTACTTACTTACTTACTTACTTACTTACTTACTTACTTACTTACTTACTTACTTACTTACTTACTTACTTACTTACTTACTTACTTACTTACTTACTTACTTACTTACTTACTTACTTACTTACTTACTTACTTACTTACTTACTTACTTACTTACTTACTTACTTACTTACTTACTTACTTACTTACTTACTTACTTACTTACTTACTTACTTACTTACTTACTTACTTACTTACTTACTTACTTACTTACTTACTTACTTACTTACTTACTTACTTACTTACTTACTTACTTACTTACTTACTTACTTACTTACTTACTTACTTACTTACTTACTTACTTACTTACTTACTTACTTACTTACTTACTTACTTACTTACTTACTTACTTACTTACTTACTTACTTACTTACTTACTTACTTACTTACTTACTTACTTACTTACTTACTTACTTACTTACTTACTTACTTACTTACTTACTTACTTACTTACTTACTTACTTACTTACTTACTTACTTACTTACTTACTTACTTACTTACTTACTTACTTAAGCCTGTTACACATGATGGAGCATAGGCCTCTGACCACCATTCTCCAGCCCACTCTGTCCTCCGCTTTCATTTCTATTTCTATCCAATTGTTGTTCATTTTTCTCATATCTGTTTGCATTGAGAAGAATGAACAAAAAATGGATAGAACTAGAAAGGAATGCCCAAGACTAAGTGATTTGGCGAATCCTGGTCGGCGGCCTATACTTCATTTGAAGTAATAGGTATGAGTAAATAAGTAATATCCTAAAACTATTTGGCCAAAAATCAACAAACTCTATTGTTCTTTTTAAAAGAATTTGAAAATAAATCAATAAATTGGCATTTAATAAATCAATAAAGAAACTTGACAAATCAGTATAAGTTTTCTGTCTAACTCATTTAGTTCTCATCCATATTTTCAATGTTTCCTACCATTAATACTCTTATGTGAACGAGAATAAAGGCTGGGGATAATCAAATGTATTTTAAGACAACATTACAGAATACCCTAATAAAATCTAAAAACCATACAGTAAATATTTTATTTGTAGCTCTTCTACAGTTACTGCCGGTCCCAAGCCCGGATAAAGGAGGAGGGTTGGGCATGGGGTTAGCAACCCCATCCCGTAGAAAACTAACTCGCTAAAAAACGCTTACCAGGAAAAATAATTCAAACCAAAATATCTATCACTTTTCTCGAACATTATCCTTCCTTCATTATCACACCAAACCCTTTGTTCTCATTCTCTTCTCTTTGATTTTCTTATCCTTCTACCATCAGGCATCCCACTTTATATTGGTGATACATACTACTTATCTTTGTTGTGACATCAGCAACACACACCACAGTACTACCACCACTAGTAATAATAATAATAATAATAATAATAATAATAATGCTGTTGCTACAACTACTAAGACTACCAGTGAACTTGGATTATTATAAAAAGGACTTATAACTTCTTATACCAGTAGACTGATAAACCTTTTAAATATGTTTCATACAAATGTGGATTTATTATATAACGTGCTATTGATAGAATTAATATAATATCAAAGGAAATGATACCATCTGTAGGACTTAAATACATCTCATTCAGGTTCACAATTGGGGATGTTAGCATAGAGCCATTATGAGAGTGATTAACCTTTTTCATGAAATTAGACACTTTTAGACTAAAGATCGGTTTCATATTTAACTCGTTCCTTAGTATTGATAGAATAATTCTGGTTAGCGTATGGGGCAGAAACCTGGAAAACTACGAAAGCCATCATCCAAAGGATACAGGTGTTTATTAACAATTGTCTACGCAAAATACTTCAGATCCATTGGCCGGACACTATTAGCAACAACGTACTGTGGGAGAGAACAAACCAGATCCCAACGGAGGAAGAAATCAGGAAGAAGCGCTGGAAGTGGATAGGACACACAATGAGGAAAGCACCCAACTGCGTCACAAGACAAGCCCTCACGTGGAATCCTCAAGGCCAGAGGAAAAGAGGAAGACCAAAGAACACATTACGCCGGGAAATAGAGATAGACATGAGAAAAATGGACAAGAATTGGATGGAACTAGAAAAGAAGGCCTAGGACAGAGTGTGTTGGAGAATGCTGGTCAGCGGCCTATGCTCCATTGGGAGTAACAGGCGTAAGTAAGTAAGTAAGTAGTATTGATAGAATTTCAGATACCAAGTTATAATATGGTCATTCGTTGAACTGACCTTAAAGTAACGACCATTGTTTCTACGTTATTTGGTGTATAGGTATAGTGAGAACCACGTGTGGAGAAATTCAAACACTTCACTTCTACCTGAAGTTTGTACTGAGGATGATGTCGTTCAAAAGAACGATGAAAGCTTCACGATCAAACCATTCAGCTCAGAGAACCAAAACTCCATCATAATGACATCAATCTATTCACCTGTTCCTCTAATTTAATATTTGGGATTTTTCTTAATTGATAAAACTTTAGATCAAAGTTGGTTATTATGTTAACTGTTGTAAATCTTTTATTTGTTCCAGAAAATTCTTAAGCATATACAACATACATTCTATAGTTTTATTAAACTACTTAGCAACAAAATTATTTATTTATTTTAACACACAGATATTGGTACAAGGAGGCACCAAATACATATGCACCACATAAATCTCATTCCATATGTGTGAGGGCTGTGATACTGCCCGAGGGCCCAAACCGAAGAGGATGGTTTTATTAGACAGCCACATCTGGAGCCTTCGACCTGAAGGTCTGATCCACAAGCCAGTTGAGCATCGTAAGGAGATGCAGCCCCATGGCAGCCGGTGACCAACGATAATTCCATACGCCATTTGTTCCCTCAGGGTACTGGAGCCCATGTGCACCATTGGTTTAGAATACGGTTAAAACGCCGGACATTCACTTTTCGTCCTCCGATTTTCGTAAACAACAGTAATGCCACGAGAAGGCAGTTAGTAAGGCTTCGTTGGCAGAGGCTATATACACGTGGCCATGTGAGAGCATTTCGAGAGGGAGAGCGGACTCTTCTCACTCTCGGCCGTATTAGGGCATTTGGGGGCAGCAACAAAAGCAACAAAACTGATCTCAATTTACTATTGATAACTAATTTCTGTCATTGATGATCACGGGGCCGTGGATCATTAATTTTTAATAAAGCTTAAGGGATGGAAATGCTTATACTGATCATTCAAGCCTATATTAACAGACCAGAACTCAATTTTATAAATTGATGTTTGAAAAAGAAATCGTTAAGATAGTTAGATTAAGGAGTATAGAAAAATTCTATAAATTCGAATTATTTGAGGAACAATTTCATCTTGGACCATCAGTTGAATAAGATATGGATACATGTAATGAACGTGAATAAAGGAGGGAAAAACTCATCTATTACTTAAAGTGAAATTACAGAGTTCTTTCATAAATTGTGAAAACCATACATTAGATAATTCATTTGCAAATCTTCCACCTATTGTCTTAATGTTCATTGTTCTCTCATTGCTATTACAATTATTCTCTGTTCTTGTTCTCTTCGATTCGATCTTGTCAATCTCCTGCTACCAGGTAATCCACGTCTGATCAGTGTTATATACTACTTATGTTAACAGATCTAAGTAGCATACACCACATATATACTTAGTGGTTACAAGCAATAAACAGAAATGCCTGAATAGTTCCACGTGTCTATTTCAAGCTGACTGTTCTGATTTATGTCGGAATAGTTTTGTGGATATTACAGTAATTTTAATGGTTGAAATCATGAGTCGATTGAAGCTAGACCATCATGAAAAACCTGAAAGCATTGGATGGCCGTTTCGTCCTATTGTGGAACTCCTCAACAGTACGCATACACGACCCCGCCTCTCGAAATTCGAACACAGGACCTATCAATGTCGCGAGCGAGCGCTTAACCAACTAGACCACTGAGCCGGCATCCAACGGTATTTAATGTCTAACTTCAACCAATCCACAAAATTGAGCGACACATCTACCAATGTCTTCAGTGAGCTCCACTGATCACTGCTTCTCACTAGAACTCCAGGAAATACCTCTTGAAGCCAGTCACTAGTGACCATATATTCTGATTCACTCAATTAAACTTTATTGAACGCCCTTTTTACATGAGTTTGTGTGTGTGTGAGAATGATTGTAATTATACATGTTATTGTGATCAATACATGTCAAATAGAAGTCAATAAACGATACAATATTCATAATTGAACTTATATTCTTGTTACATACTCGACGAAACATTGTTTTTATAAATAATTCCCATTAGGATATTTTTCATCTTAATTTTGTGCAGTACAAACAAATCCAGGTAATCACATTCACACACACACACTCATGCATCCATTAGAAGATACAAATGGTAATAGTATCTATTCCAATTGTCAAGATACATATCAGTAGCCTATAGACAGAAATTAAATAATGAATATAAATGGATAGAGTATAAAGAACAGATAAAATTTGGAGGGGAAGGGGCTGATATGATAGAATAGAGAATGGCGACAATTATAGCAATATGATCTTTATTATTTTTTTAAATTCAGTCTAGTAGAGGTGAACAATTAACAAATAGACCAGATAGAAATTCTTATCAAGAAGTCTCGGAAACCATTTTCGAGGTTGACATTTAAAACGGATTGTTCCTTGGACAAACAATTTATGTTGCTTTGTGTATAATATTATGTTGAGGGAAAAATTCCTGTCCACTCCTATCTTGTTTGTAATGGGTTTTTTATAGTTAACAGTAGTTTAGATAATGAGTTGAATGTTTAGAAACAGTCGAATGAATAAGATCATAAGAATTGAGGACCATAATGTTTAGATCTATTATACATAGACTGATGGCACTGAACTTCATAGGTTAATACTAGTAAAATTACTATGTGCTCCCAAAAAGAGACTTTCTAGATTTAAGTACAAACTAATCTTATGTTGTCTTTGTATTCTGATTAAAACAAGTAGGAAGTATATAGAATAATTAATATTGTGTTGAGGAGTTCCACAATAGGACAAAACAACCAACTAGTGTTTCCAGGTTTTTCATGGTGGTCTAGCTACAATTGACTCATGATTTCAACTATTGAAATTACTATAATATCCACAAAAACAGTTACAGTTACGCCCATTCATACTGCATTATTATTGTGAATTAGATGTTACGTTGTTGTTTCATGGTTTTTGCTTTTGTCAGAGCAATGTTAAATATTAATTAAAGTTAGACTATCATGGAAAACATGGAACGACTAGACGGTCACAATATTCATTAACATATACTTATTAGTGACAGGTTTCAAGAGATATCTCCTGAAGTTCTAGTGAGTAAGCAGTGATCAGTGAAGTTCAACTCGGTCTGTTGTGAGATACTAACTCATTGAAGATAATGGTGGATGTGTTGGTCATTTTCATGGATTAGTTGAAGTTAAACATTAAAACCGTTGGATGCCGGTCGGTCGTCTGTTTCAGCATTCTCGTATGAGACTTATAGGTTTATGGTTCGAATCTCGTGTGTCAGGATTATAGATGCGCACTGTTGAGGAGTTCTACAATAAGACGAAATGGCCATCCAGTCTTTTCAAATGTTTCAATCATTTTTATATCGTATCACTTATTCAATGACTTTTAACTAATATTTCTTTATATTGAGGAGAATAACAAAATATCATTTTAATCAAAATTATTAATTTTGTTTGTTTCATGCTGGTAAACAACATTCACAACAACAACAACGTTAATCTCATTGTTACTACCATTTCAATTTGTATTTGCGCCTTTTTTTAAAAAAAATCAATAATTATATCTTCCATAGATTCACCAATAAGATAATGTCCTTGATTGGGAATAGAATATTGTTAGGGGATTGGATGATAATAACAAAATCATAAAGGAAATTTGAAAACACCTCATATTCTCTTTTTAAAAAAAAAGATATTGAATTTTGAATATAATAGTTTTAATAATAAATTCACTTGGTATTGTTTGGCTTGTATCTTCCCATTGATGTTTAGAACTGTAATTGATCAATCTCTTAATGGCACATGTACATCCTGTGCGGATTGCCTCGATAAAACCTTAAGTGACAAGCTTTTTAAGCATAGATGGATAGTGACTAGCAGTGGAATCCAGTTTGATGCGCGTTTCATCCTATTTGGTAGTCGTCAGCTGCATGTACCTGCATCTCATGGTTGATATTTACCGCATTACATAAGTAAATGGCTATGAGGACTCAGTAGGTAAGTGGATAATGCGATGGCGTTTGAAACGAACCTTACTCGGTTCGAATCGTAGAGTGAACATCAGCTTTGAGATGTAGGTACATGCAGCTGACGAGTCCTAAATAGGAGGAAACACTCATCCTGCATTCCACTGCTAGTCACTTACAGCTTATAGTCCTAACAATATTTAAAAAGTACATAACAATGTACATTTTTAAGGTCAAATGAAGTTTTATTATTTCCGGTTTCAATATGAATAAAGAAAATTTCTCATGTTCTGAACTTTATTTACAATGAGTTGTTAAGTGTATGAGTTTAATAAACCTGTATGAACAAGTTATTATTACTGTTGACGACTTAGATTTACTGCAACTATTGATGTAAACTGTTATGATTATCATGTACAATGAATAGTCAACTCTATATGTATAACTTCCTGTATTATACATAAGTATGTATATAAACAGTTTTAAAGTAAAAATTAGGCTATCTACTTTTGATTGGTTTAATAACTTTTAAATAGAGAAAAGTACAAACTGACCTACTAATGAATTATAACCTTTAATATTGTTTAAACGAACTGATTTTGTGGATATTATAGTAACTTCAATGGTTAAAATCATGAGTCAATTGAAGTTAGAGTTCTAGTGAGAAGTAGTGATCAGTAGAGTACAACCAAGTCTGTTGTGAGATAGTAACTCACTGAAGACAATGGTGGATTTGTCGCTCAATTTCGTGGATTATTTGAAGTTAGACATTAACACCGTTGAATGCCCGGTCAGTGGTCTAGTGGTTAAGTGCTCGCACGCGAAACCAGTAGGTCGTGGGTTCGAGTCTCGCAGGGAGCGAGGTCGTAAATTCGCACTTCTTAGGAGTCCCAGAATAGGGACTGATTCTAATTATAATTGATTTACTGAGATTTGAGTCAATAAGAGAAAATCAACCTTATAGCGTAGGTACAGGCAACTGACGGATTCCAAATAGGAGCGATGTATGTCCTGGATTTCATTGCTTGCCACTATCCATCTCTATTTGTATTGATATTTCTTGCAACAATCAATCCAAGATAATGAATAGTATTTGTAACATGAATGTGTTAAATAATATGGACTCAATATTCATTGTGACAACATGATTTTTTATTCAATGTTATATGATTGTAAGCAATTGGTGATAAACTTTGATTGACCAATGTTTTATGTTATTTAGAACTTACTTACAAAGCTTAAGGAATTTGATGCTCTTTTATGAGATTTGAACCTTTGTCGCTTATTGTCATACTAACTATTTTTGGGTTACCATTAAACTTCAGTTGAACTGAGATAGTTACAGTGACTGGTCACTGAGATTGGAGATCAGCCTTCCTGAGAAGTAATGACAAAGGTTGTTTGCCTGTAGCTATCCAGCTTTAAGTGATGGTTAACTTTTAAACATATAGTTGAGTTTGAGACGTCTTATGCTTTTCTATGATATATCATGAAGTTAGTTTTTTAAAACCATTGAAAATGAAAATGTACAATGGTTAAGCAGTAAACAAGCAGATAATTTAGTGGTGAATTATATCTCTCAGCTAAGACAGTTGATTTAGTGATTATATACACACAATAAATGACCAACTAATTAACGTCAGTTACTACTTGCTCAGGCTATTAACCAGACCTTTAAAATGATACATATACTTACTTACTTACGCCTGTTACTCCTCGTGAAGGAGCATAGGCCGCTCACCAGCATTCTCCATCCAACCCTGTCCTGGGCAAAAAAAATGATACATATTTCATTGTTATTTTTGGATATTGTTTTAATCAGTGACTGGTGGATAAAAATGTTATCATCTGTAGTCCTCCTTTCTTTATTGAGTTAGTATAGCAGCCTAGTTCCATTGCAACGAGGAGTAAGTGGTTATAACAGATGTTCATATCAACAGCAGTATCAACTGTCTTTCAAGTCGTATCAGTAAACAGCCGTTTAGATATAGTTTGAGACTTGTGAACAATATACATGGTAGCAAGGCTAAGATTGTCAGGTTTCATTGAGTATGATTTACTTTTAGACCGATAAATTGCCACACAATTAATCTAAAATTACTCAATTGCTAATACATTCTATTCAATACTCAATATTATCAATAGACTACTTTCTCGTTTCCATCATGTTTCAAACCTATCAGTTACAGTATATTACTGGAGAACTATGTACTCGTACTAAATAAATTGTACAGACCTCCTATTCAGTTTCTGATTACTTTATTGATTGGAAATACACCAAATATTTTGCTGAAACTATTCATTCTGAATATGGGGTTAACAAGAGTTTTATTATAATTTCAGTCATCATTCCAAAATAGTACTAGACCAATATCCATCACTAACACTACAATAATAATTTGATTGCCTCTAGATAAACATACATTTTAAAATAATTTTTATCACCAATTGATATCACCTCGACAACCATTAAATAGTAGAGAGCATTCTTATTGTAAAATCGATTTCAGCTTGTGTATTTAACATTAGAAAGGGATGCGTGTGTACGATAGTAATTTCAATAGTTGAATTCATGAGTCATTTGATGGATAAATTTGGAAAGACTGGATGGCCGTTTCGTCTTATTGTGGAACTCCTCAACAGTGCGCATTCATAATCCCGTCACACGAGATTCGAACCATGAATCTATAAGTCTAATACGAGAATGCTTAAACTATAGATCAATGAAACGGACGACCGACCGGCATCCAACGGTGTGAATCTGTAACTTCAACTAACTCACGAAATTGACTAATGCATTCATCATTATCTTTAATGAGTTAGTATCTCACAACAGACCGAGTTGAGCTCCACTGATCACTGCTTACTCACTAGAACTTCAGGAACTATCTCTTGAAATCAGTCTCTAATGAGCATATGTTAATGAATATTGTGACCGTCTAGTCGTTCCACGTTTTCCATGATAGTCTAACTTTAATTAATATTTAACATTGCTCTAACACAAACAAAAACAAAACAACAACAACGTAACATTTAATTCACAATAATAATGTAACATGAATGGGCGTAACTGTAAATTTACATTACAGTACTTACTTATTTTTTACATGTTTATTATTATTATTATTATTTATTGTGATTGTTGACATTTGATTTTGATTTATCAAATTATTTACTAAAAACATAAAATCAATTATCACCATAACTTTATTATGGTTACTACTATTATTGTTATTATGATTACCATTACTATTATTACTATTACTATTAATCGATTCATTGTAGTCAATCTATCTATGTAACTATCCATTTATGTAACTATATATTCAAGTATTCATTAAAGTGTACATACATAATGAAATGAGACCAATATCACATTAATTAATAAACAATAAACAATAATAATAATAAGGATTAATTGACTTTATTGTTTAGTTCATAAGGGGGGGTGTTTTCTTCCGTCAACTTTTCATTGATTCATAATGTCAATTATAATTATTATGATATTCATAGACAAAACCCCCCTTTTTGATCATTTTAATTTATTTTGATTAATTGTCATAATTAGTTATTAATTAATTTTCTTTTTATTGTTGTTGTTGTGGTTGTTGTAAATTCACTTGTTGTCATGCGAAAAACAAAACAGAAAAAAAATTAAAAAAACGTTCACACGAAAGTGTTTATACGTGTTTAGGATATGATACACACACACACACACTTTGTTCCTCTCCATCTCACACACACACTCACTACAAGTACAATATTTTATAGTATGACTCATTTAGTTAAAATAAACAGAAGAAGAAGAAGAAGAAAATGACCTTGTCACAAAATTTCTAACTTGTATAAACAAGTAGAATTGGGAACAGGTTAATATTTGTGAATAAAGTTAAATATAAGTAATAACATGGAGTATTTAACTTGAATCTCACGAAGTAGGATCGTAGATATGCACTGTTGAAGAGTTTCACAATGGGACAAAACAATCTTCCAGTGTTTTCCATCATGATCTAACTTCAACTGATTCATCATTTCAACCATTGAAATTATTTAGTTATTGAATTGAAAAAAAAAAGAAATTCCAACTCTTATTGATTTAAATTATTGATTATTCATTTGTTGATAGGTAGAAACAAATTGAAATAAAACTAAGGAAATTGAAATGTAAAATATACAATTTATATCCTTTTTTTTTCTATTAAAAAAAGATACTAATATCGTTGGATACCAGTTTAGTCATTTAGAGGCTAAGTGAGACTAAAAGTTTTGGATTTGAATCCCTTGAGTAGAAAAGTGGATGCAAACTATTGAATGGTCCCATTATAGCATGAAACGGTCATCTAATGTTTCTAGGTTTTCAATGGGGATCAAACATCAATGGACTCATGATTTCAACTATTGATATTGATTAGTTTAAAGTAAAATTAATACAATTAGATGGCAATTTAAATAATAAGTGTTTATAAAGGGAACCGAATATAAACGAAATTGTTACCATAGTGAGATGAACATGTCCCGAAAAGCCTCAGAACAAGAGAAAGAAAGACTCTAAACAGTGCAATCACCAAACATCTTCCTTATACAGGACATCAGGTCGATACCGTACAATCTTTCATGGTGATTAATAAGCAGACAAACTCCAGTCTTCTGAAGTTTGCTGAAGCAGTTGCTATCAGGCGCCAAAAGCCTGATTTATGTGTTCAAAAGGAGATGGTTATTAATCTTTCCTTGCAAGCTTGGTGACTAATATTCCTTTGTTATATCTTAATAATGTTTTTTTTCTTCTTTTTCTTTAAACTCTTTCTTGCATTTATTACACCATTGAGTTGTATTTCAACTATCTTATTTTATCAACTGAACTCTACTCATTTTATTCCTATCAAGGTTTATTTGTTTCTAACCCTTTGAACTGTTGTCACAATGTTCTTTCATCACATAAGGTATATACTTACAATATTCAATCTATTAAATTTATTTACATCCTTGCTATACTGTACTAATGTATCTTCAATATAACTTCCAATCATTTAAACCCATTATGTAATTAGGATTTTTAAATATCACAGGTTGTAAGCAGCTGATGAGAACCAGACGAAACAAAAATGAATTCATGCTATTCTGCTAGAATGTTTGTTCTTGCTCTTTTCAAAATGATAAAGGGAATTATGTATATGAAAATAAAATATACACAGAATTATTAATGGGTGATCTATAATCAGAGTTAAATAGACAGGCCAATCCTCATCTATAACCAGTTTTTTTAAAACTTAGTAACTAGATTCATTTAAAAAACTATTCGAAAAATAAAAAAAGTGACGAACATTTTGAGAATATGTCAACTAATAAACAGAATTTGAATTTGTAAACAATCGGTTTTAAACTCACATAGAAATCAGAAGGGGTTTGTGGAGATTTTTAGAAATTTCACTAGCTGAAATCATGAGTCTACTGAAGCTAGACCACCATGGAAAACCTGGAAGCACTGGACGGCCGTTTCGTCTTATAGTGGGACTGCTCAGCAGTGCACATCCGCGATCTCGCACCGCGCGAGATTTGAACCCAGGACCTATCAGCCTCGCGTCAAATCCTTAACCAATTAGACCACTGATTCGGCATCCGACGGTGTTCTTGTCTAACTTCAACAAATCCACGAAGTTGCGCCACCGTATACCATTATGTTCAGTGAGTTGATATCTCAGAACAGACCTGGTTGAACTCTACTGGTCACGGTTTCTCACTAGAACTCCAGGAGTATCTCTTGAAATCAGTCACTAGTGAGCAGATGATTATTATTAGAATGGGTTTTGTGGAGATTTTAGTAATTTCATTGATTGAAATCATCAGTCATGAATCATGAATGTTGCGAGGTGCGGGATCGTGGATGTGCATTGCTGAGCAGTCTCATACTAGGACGAAACAACCGTCCAATCCTTCCAGGTTTTTCATGGTGATCTAGGATCAACTGACTCATGATTTCAATCACATAGAAATATAAAGTTCTGATAAGTCACAAAATTACCCAATACTTATTAGGTGTCATGGTTACATAAGTTGATATCAATTCATGATAATGATACACATCAAATATTCCATTTTAAATCCTAATGTTTCCATAACGTTTATTTATGTTTTTTGGCTTAGATTCTTCAATCATAACGATGTATGAAATAGTTTTTAAACAAAAATCAATAACAGTGTCTGAGAGAATTTTTTTCTGTTTTTCTTTTTTTTTAATCATGAAAAATTAATTTTCGATTCTTATTTTCTTTGTTTCACCTTTTTTATATTCATTAACGTTTAAGTGTAATAACAGTTGTGTGAACAAAGTTTTTCTCTTTTCTTTTTTTCTTTTTTCTTCTTCTTCTTCTTCTTTGGTTTCTTTGGGTCACACTTGTTCAACTACACACACTTAATCACTATACACTTTAATATATAGTCTAGTCAATAAATTTACTTTTGTCTTTTACAGACAACATTTAAACTGTACACCTACCTACCTACCTATCTACCTACATACATACATGTATCCATGACTAGACACATACACACATACATACATACAAAAGGATAGGAAAATATACAATAAGAGAAATGAAGGTATTATTGATTGAATACAAATCAATAGTGAATATGATGTTTAGTGTTGTTGAATGCAAATGAAGGAAAAAGTACATGTTACCATGACATTTGAATAGTCTATAAGGTTTTAATAAAACTAAAATTTGAATATATTCGAATAAAACTAAATCATTTCACAAGTTGAAATCATGAGCCAATTGAAGCTCGACCACTATGGAAAACCTGGAAGCACTGGACGGCCATTTCGTCATAGTATGGGACTCCTCCACAAAACCCATTCTGATAATAATAATCACCTGCCCCCTAGTGACTGACTTCAGGAGACACTCCTGGAGTTCTAGTGAGAAGTCGTTATCAGTGGAGTTCAACCAGGTCTGTTGTGAGATAGGAACTCACTGAAGACAATGGTGTACGGCGGCGCAACTTCGTGGATTGGTTGAAGTTAGACATTAACACCGTTGGATGCCGGCTCAGTGGTCTGATGGTTAAGTGCTCACGCGCGAAGCCAGTAGGTCCTGGGTTCGAATCCCGCGGGGGGCGGGTTCGTGGGGGCGCACTGCTGAGGAGTCCCATACTAGGACGAAACGGCCGTCCAGTGCTTACAGGTTTTCCATGGTGGTCTAGCATCAATTGGCTCATGATTTCAACTTGTGAAAACTAAATCATATTTGATTATAAAAAACAATAATAAATAAAGATAGATAATAGTTAACAGTGGAATCTAATTTGACATACGTTTCATCCTATTTAGGACTTGTCAGTTGGATGTAACTGTATCTCAGAGTTGATGTTCACTTAAAGACTCGAATAGACTGATTAATTGTAGTCCTAAACCTCAATCAGTCAGTCAGTCAGTGACGACGTAGAACTTCGTACGTACGTGCATCAGTTCGAGTTGCCACACCACATTAACACAGAGATGCCGTTGTCGATTCAAATCCCGTAGTGATAGAGGTAGTAAGAGTATAAGCAGTAATCGGGAAGATTAGTGTTTGGAGATGTTATTTAAAGAGTATAATCCAGTGAAATAAACTTGGAAAGAGAAAAAAATAACGGACATGAGGAATTCAGAAGATTAGAATTTGGGGAAACACAAAGAGTGGATGCACCTGCGGCATTGCAAACGATTTTGAGCCATCTCATTCAAGGTCTCTAACTATCGTTCACTATCATCTCACGGATCCCAACCACGTGGTCTACACCTACAAAAATGACTTAGTCCACTTGTCAGTGACTTTATGTATTTGTGCCATGTTTTGATCTGGCCGTCCCTGTCTTTCTTTCAACCTACTCCTATACCATAAAACATCACATGTGTTTATATTCACATTTATATTCACCATAATGAATTAAAGTTATGTAGTTTAAAAGAAGAATTGATAATACATTAATACCTACACTGAATTTCTAAAGATTGTATATCTGGTAGGTTATTTACTTTTAATGCTGGAATTAGAGATATAAATCAATTACTTAGTTAACATTATGGATTATTATATTTTCACCTTGAATAATTTTGAATGATCTTTTCTGGTTAGTGTTCTCAATACAAATGTCAAGACAGTGCTACTGCATAGGACGGAAACTTGGAAAACTACGAAAGCCATCATCCAGAAAATACAGGTGTTTATTAACAGTTGCCTATGTAAAATACTTCGGATCCGTTAGCCAGATACTATAAACAACAACCTACTATGGGAGAGAACAAACCAGAGGAGGAATAAATCAGGAAGAAGCGATGGAAGTGAATGAGTCACACATTGAGGAAACCAGCGAACTGTGTCACAAGGTAAGGCCTCAATTGGAATCCTCAAGTCCAAAGGAAAAGAGGGAAACTAAAGAACACATTACACAAGAAATGGAAAAAGACATGAGAAGAATAAACAACAACTGTATAGAACTAGAAAGGAAGGTCTAGGACAGAGTGGGTTGGAGAATGCTGGTCGGCAGCCCATGCTTCATTGGCACGAACAGGCGTAAGTAATATTTTCACTTTACAACAATGATAATTCAGAAGGGGTTTTTGTGGATATTATAGTCATTTCAATAGTTGAGATCTAAGTTTACCATGATGGTATAGTTTCATATGACTCATGATCTCAACTATTGTAATGATTATTCAGTTGGATACATCAATAAGTTCAACTAAGTTAAAGACATTTAAAACTCTGAATAATCAAACTTAATGATCACCATAAAAATAAATAAGCATTCATTTGCCTGTCGTTTTTCTCCCCTTACATCAAAACAACTTCATGTATGAGGCTTTGTAAAGTGAATAATTTGTGTTGTGACTAGTTGAGGCGAAAAATTCGATTGCATATATAGTTATTTTTAAATAACAGTATGTGTCTCAATGTCTATTGGCCGTATACTATCATTGAAAACCTCCTATATTAGGAAAACAAAAACATCTTTTCAGCTAAGGAGGAAATTATTACGTTAGAATCCTGAAAGGAAAAGAAAAAGGCGAAAGACCAAGGGACACATTGAGTTTGAATTTGAAAACAAACATGAAAAGAATGAGCAGCGACAAGGAAAAAACTGGAAAGGATTAACCAGGACAAAATTCGATCGAGAATACTGGTGGGCGGCCTATGCTCCTGCACGAAAGGTTACAGGTATAAGTAAGTAAGTAAGTAAGTAAGTAAGTAAGTAAGTAAGTAAGTAAGTAAGTAAGTAAGTAAGTAAGTAAGTAAGTAAGTAAGTAAGTAAGTAAGTAAGTAAGTAAGTAAGTAAGTAAGTAAGTAAGTAAGTAAGTAAGTAAGTAAGTAAGTAAGTAAGTAAGTAAGTAAGTAAGTAAGTAAGTAAGTAAGTAAGTAAGTAAGTAAGTAAGTAAGTAAGTAAGTAAGTAAGTAAGTAAGTAAGTAAGTAAGTAAGTAAGTAAGTAAGTAAGTAAGTAAGTAAGTAAGTAAGTAAGTAAGTAAGTAAGTAAGTAAGTAAGTAAGTAAGTAAGTAAGTAAGTAAGTAAGTAAGTAAGTAAGTAAGTAAGTAAGTAAGTAAGTAAGTAAGTAAGTAAGTAAGTAAGTAAGTAAGTAAGTAAGTAAGTAAGTAAGTAAGTAAGTAAGTAAGTAAGTAAGTAAGTAAGTAAGTAAGTAAGTAAGTAAGTAAGTAAGTAAGTAAGTAAGTAAGTAAGTAAGTAAGTAAGTAAGTAAGTAAGTAAGTAAGTAAGTAAGTAAGTAAGTAAGTAAGTAAGTAAGTAAGTAAGTAAGTAAGTAAGTAAGTAAGTAAGTAAGTAAGTAAGTAAGTAAGTAAGTAAGTAAGTAAGTAAGTAAGTAAGTAAGTAAGTAAGTAAGTAAGTAAGTAAGTAAGTAAGTAAGTAAGTAAGTAAGTAAGTAAGTAAGTAAGTAAGTAAGTAAGTAAGTAAGTAAGTAAGTAAGTAAGTAAGTAAGTAAGTAAGTAAGTAAGTAAGTAAGTAAGTAAGTAAGTAAGTAAGTAAGTAAGTAAGTAAGTAAGTAAGTAAGTAAGTAAGTAAGTAAGTAAGTGAGTGAGTGAGTGAGTGAGTGAGTGAGTGAGTGAGTGAGTGAGTGAGTGAATAATTTAGTTGTACACGTTAATCATTTTGTATATTTATGAATGGTTCACAATAGTTTAGCACTAAAACAACTTGTATTCAAGATACAAGTCATTTATCAAGTATACATTGATTTACTTCACTTTGAATCAGATTGATGAAATGATGGCCATTTTTTGTTATGAATTGATTATGTAAATCAAATACCCAAAGAAACTACAGTAAATAAAAAACCTGTTTTTATTCAACTTCAATTCAAAGGCGATAATGTCACAGGATCGATCAATATGAGACTAAAAACTGCACTGACAAAAACATATCCTGCAGCTAAATTGATTGTCCTGTCCAAAACGACATGTTCTTTGACACAATCAAAGGTCGACAGGTATCCCTTTCATGTTACCACTAACTGTGTATACAAATTTACATGTATCTGCCAAAGCAGTTACATTGGTAGTTCAGAAAGGAGAGCCTACGTCCGATTCAAAGAACATATTCCGAAGAGTTTGAGATCAAACGGACTAAAAGCATTCAGCAGCGCTGTCGCAAGACATCTCATTGACACAGGACACGAAGTCGATATACTGAAGTCCTTCAGGGTGATCAACAAACAGTCAAATTCAAACCTTTTGAAATTCGCTGAAGCGTTAGCAATCAAACGTTTAAAACCAGATCTTTGTATACAAAAAGAAACAGTAGTAAATCTTTCTTTGCCCTGGTAACATTCACCCCACCCCCTTTTATTTTATTTATTTTTATTACGTCATTTCAACTCTTTCTGAATTTTATAGTTACATCACTCATAACTGACCAATTTCAATCCATATCTCTTTTTATTAACATTAATCTATTTTCAGTTACTTCATTACATAATCGTCTAATGTGTGTTTTAATTCCATGATTTCTAATCACTATTTCAATTTTCTGGAACCTTCCCTCCCAAACTCTATACATTCGAAACAAAGCATTTTATGACCTCACTAACCGTAACGAAATCTTCGCTACATCATGGTACACATATATTCATCCTTCATCGCCCTCTGTTGTATAAGTATGTCAATATCTATAATAACGTTGAATTTCAAATATTTTAGGTTGTAAGCAGCTGATGAGAACCTAACGAAATAAAATGAATTCATATTATTCTGCACCAAACTTTGTTCTTACTCTCTTCAAATCAAATTGAATTGAGGAGAAAATTCGACAGAGAATACTGATGGGCGGCCTATGCTCCTACACGAGGTGTTACAGGTATAAGTTAGTAAGTAAGTAAGTAACAGTATCATTCACTAGAAGAAACAATGTTCCATATATTTAACAACATACAACAAGCTCATACCACTTGTTAAGACAAAATATGACAACTCAAAATGCATATAAATAAATGAATGGATGGATAAACCCAATTACTTACTTGTATTCACATCCATTGGAATGAATTCATGTGGATTAACTACTTTTTCACTATTTACTATCATACAACTTCCAACTTTACTTATATCATCTTCATTACCACCATCATTATCATTTGTATCATTATGTTTACTCATAGAGTAGATTTTAGGTCGTGAATCCATCCATTCAAGGATATTGTTGTTCTTATTATTATCATTATTATATAATGATGAACGTATTTCATTAAACATATATAATATATATTGTGGTTTATTATCATTTTTATTCATTCTATCTAATTCAATAGGTACTAATAGATTCATAGTCACATTATTCAATTGATTTGATGGTCCCATATATTCAATTTGTATAATATGTTCAACTTTTGGACCAATTTCTGATACAATAATACGTTGTTTTTGTTGATTCAATAATACATTTAATGGTAATGTACGATTATCCATTTTACTTGGTATATTACCAGGACCATATGATATACGTATATTTGGTCGATGTATAACATGATAATTAATATGGACAATATTATTCCATGGTTGAGGATCTAATGTACCACTTATAATTTGAATTGTAATTCCAGCACCTAATTGAAAATCTACTTGATCTAACATAAATTGATCATAATAGGTAGATAATAGAAAACGTTGATTCGGTTGTATTATTTCATTAGTTTCATTCATGGATGATGATGATAATAATGGTAATAATGTACCAATAGGACAATTTACCCATGTTTCATTTTCTGATACATCAACCATGATTGTTTCTGTATAACGTTTAGTTGTATTATTATCTATAGTTACAGTATCGATTTCTAATTCAAGATGGGAAAATTTTAAATTCCCATAAAATTGTAATTCCATTCTTGTACCTTTTGATTGAGTTGGTCCTAAATTATATACTTCTATTTGTATTTGTTGCCTAGAACTATTTTTATTCCCATATTCTATATCAATATTCATTGTCATTGATTTATTGATTATATCATTTTGATTGATTTCAGTTATTGATTTATTTTTATATCGAAAATGAATCATTTTATTGGATTTGATATCTTTTACATATAACATTATATCACTTTCACATATTGGATATGGATAACAAATATAACGTGTTAATGGTAATTTCTGAATACATTTTGACCAATCAATATATGGACGTTTTAACCAACTTCCATTTAAACAAGTACCATTATGATTGATTACATTATGATTTAAATAACATGGTTGTAAAAATCGATAACCAATATAAATACCTTTATTGATTAATTCTAAATCATTAATCTCTTCAATATTTATATTAGCTTGTAAATTAAAATCAATAATTAATTGATTTTGTTTTAAATCAATATAAGATTGAATAGAATTAATTAAATGAAAACGTTGTTCATTGATATTAGTAACATTCCAATCAGGATTAATTTGATGAATTAATTGATTTAATTGTAATGAATGAATGAATTTTTTATTGATTTGATTCGATTTTAATAATCGATAATTAAAATGATTAAAATAAATGATAATTTGTATTGGTATTATATCATTTTTGTATAGATTTCTTATAGTTAACCATGGTGGAAATAAATAATGACAATCAGCAATCCATTGATCACGTGTTGCATAAACTAGAATTGATTGATCGGATAGGATATTTTGTTTTATAGAAGAAGAAGAGATTGGTACTACTAAATCATTCATACCATTAAAATCTAAATCTTCAGCAAACGATGGTAAATAAGCACCATAATCATAAGTATTAGCTGGACTTTTTAATATCTGTAATGGTATTCTATCAAATTTACAATTCGATAATAAACGTATAAAATAAATATAACTAAAATAAGTAGTATTTGTATTTAAATATGGTGCACCAACTCCAATATCATCATTACCATCTCCATCATAATCACCAAGATTTGTTAATGAAAAACCAAAATGTCTTGAATTGAATGGACCATCTAAATAATCCATTAATGTAGTTGATGTTTCATAAGAATCTAATTGACATAATAAATAAATTCGTCCAATATTATAATTAGTTGATTGAATAGGATCTACTTTCGTATGATTATTATGATTAGTATTGATATTTGTATTTCTAGTATATGGTGCACCAATTATAACACTTTTAACATATGATCCTTTTATATGAACACGTAGTACAGAGATACCATTACCATTGAATGGATTAGTATGATTGATCTCTGGATACCAATCAATATGATCATAAAATCCATTGATATTATCTCTATAGGATTTAGTATAATGTATACCAAATAAATGATTAATATTTCTATTATTGCTATGATATTGGTCATATGTAAATAATCCTGGTGCTGTGACAAAACCATCAGTTAATGCATAACCAAATAATGAACCAATTGTTCTATATTCATTTGATTCTGGTCTATTAATTGTGGTTACTTTAATTGTATTATATAAATTAGTTAATATTTGTATACGTCCATATGGTGTAGATAATGGTTGACCAATCCATAATTGAATATTCGATAATAGATCATTGATTGATTTCGATAATTGATCATGATGATCATGATGATCATTATCATTATAATTATTATTGTTATATGTTAATGCAATACTATGACCAGCAGCACATGGTGTAAATACTTTTAAATTAGTTTGACAAAATTCAGCTAATTCTATACTCGATTGAATAATTCCATTATTGATAAGATGTAAAAAACATCGACCAATTGGTACTAGAGAATTAGCTCTCCATAATGGATCACAATATATAAATACACTTAAATCTTTTGTAATTTTTAATGATTGACTTGTTGCACCAAGATATTCATGATTATTATTATTATTATTATCCATTGAATTCGATTGTAATAATGGTATACATGAATTTGTATTAAAACCAAAACCTAATAATGTTTCATAATCGGATTTCCAATTTAAATAACATAAAATCATTTGACTATTATATCTAGGCGATACATTAGCCTTATTATTGAATGATTGATGTTTATAAGATCCACCAAGTAGTATATAACCATGTTTTAATCGATTCGAATTAAATAAACTAATACTAGTCCATTCAAATAAATCTTTATCATTCATAGATTGATTTAAATGAAATTTTATTGTTTCAAAATTCAATGTATCACATTGTTGTATTAATTTAAAATCAGGCCATACATTTAATGGTGTTTTAGGTGACCATAAATGTGATCTTTTATAATCATTTTCCCAATTTATATCCGAATAGGATTTATCATTTAATATATGTGAATCATCTATGGTAGCATGAATACAATTAACTAACAATGTATACAATAATATAATGAATAAATCATGATAAATAGTAATATAGACAAGAGATTGACAAAATCTATTCATAATCCACATGATTCATTCAAGTAATAATAATAATAATAATAATCAGTTTATGTGTTTCTATGTGCAACTATTCTCATCTATTATCCAATAATCAAAAGAACAGAAAAAAAAATAGGAAGAGAATGGTGCAAAATCGATTCAATTCAGTAGTATCTATGTGCATCTATCTGTATCTATCTCGAACATATTCCTTTTTAATAATAAAACATTACAGGTAACTCATGTGTTGATGATGATAAATATGATAATGAAAAGATTGAAATTAGAATAAATGAATAAAATTTTTTAAAGTTCACGCCTTTTTTTTGTGTTGTTGTTGTTGTTTATAACCTTGAACAAAGTTAAATTATAAATAGAGGAAAATCTTGGCCTTGTCTTAACCAATCAGAATTAAGTTAAATACTTGAATATGATTGGTTAATAATGAAGAGATTGATATTTTTTTGTTTGTTGTGGTTGTTTTGTCAACATTTCATTTCTAGTATGGAGGTTGTGGAGATTATTACGTTTTTGACTGAGATCATGAAATGATTGATGTTAGATCACCACCTTTGGAAATCTGAAAGCACTGGATGGCCGTTTCGTCCTATTGTGGGACTCCTTAGCGGTGCGTATCCACGATCCCGCTCGCGGGATTTCATTTCTATCTGTTATTATTATTTTTTTCATTCATTTATCCAATACAATACAATACAATACTTACTTATACCGGTTACCTCTCATAGGGGAGAGTATAGGTCATTCATCAACATTCTACATTCCACTCTATCCTGGACAATCGTTTCCAGGTACTGTTCATCTTTCTGATGTTTGCTTTCAATCATCAGTGCAGTATGTTCTTCGACCTTCCACTTTTCCATTTCCCTTTAGCATTCTAAGTTAGCGATTGCTTAGTGATACAGTTGGATGATTTTATTAATGTATGTCTTATTCGCTTCCAATATCTTTTCCTAATTTCTTCCTCAGTTGGATGATGGTTCGTTCTTTCTCACATTAGGCTGGTGCTGATGGTGTCCGGTCAAGGGATATTGAGTATCTTGCGTTGATAAATGTTTAGAAATACTTGTACATTTTTCATGATGGTTGTAGTAGTTCAGTAAGTTTCAGTTCCGTACAGTAAAATGAACTATCTTGACTTTGATGTTGGCTGACAGACAGCTGTTTTGACTTCTATATGTTCTTATACTGTAGGAATGCTGTGCTTGTTTTTCCAATCCTTCCCTTTATGAATTCATTCATACCTGCTTGTTCATTGATGATGCTCTTCAGGTACGTGAATGTTTCCACATTATCCAGAGTTTCGCCATCAAGTGTGATTGTGTTGATGTTCTCCTTGTTGTATTTGAGAGTTTTGTTTTTTCCCTCATGTATGTTGAGGCCTTCTAATGCAGAGAGTGCTGATACACTGTTTTTCTTGACCTACACTTGCTTGTGTGTACCGGATAAAAGAGCAAAGTCATCTACGAAGTTCAGATCATCAAGTTGAATCCAAATTACCCATTGTGTTCCGAGCTTCCTCTCAGATGTGGAGGTTTTCACAAACCCGTCAACCACTAGAAGAAAGACAAACGGTTAGAGTAAGCAGACTTGTCTGACACCAGTCCTTACTTGGAGTGCATCTGTCAGTTGTCCTCCATGCACCACTTTGCACTGTAGTCCGTCGTATGAATTCGCGATGATGTCGACGATTTTTTCAGCTACTTCATAGTGTCGAGTAAATATCCTTAATGTTCTCCTGTCTACATTGATAAACACCTGGTACTGACAGTAGCGTAATACGTCTGTAGTTTTCACATTTGCTCAGATCTCCTTTCTTTGGAATCCTGATGAGGTGTCCCTCTTTTCAGTCCGTCGGCACTTGTTCCTCCTCCTAAATCTTTCTGAACAGAAGGTGAAGCATGTTTGTAGTTACTTCGATGTCTGACTTCAGTGCTTCAGCTGGTATATTTTCAGATCCAGCTGCATTTCCGTTCTTGATTTGCCTGATGACCATTCTGATTTCTTCCGTCGTTGGTGGATTGACCTCTATAGGAAGATCTGTGTGTGCTGCTTCGATGTCCGGTGGATTCATTAGAGCTGGCCTATTCAGGAGTTCCTCGAAGTATTCCACCCATCTGTTCCGCTGTTGTTGAATTTCAGTGATTGGCTTGCCTTCTTTGTCTTTGACCGGCCTCTCTGTTTTACTGTATTTCCCTGCTAGTTTCTTCGTCGTATCGTAAAGCTGTTTCATATTTCCTTCTCTACCAGCTTTTCCTGCCGTCGTTGCTATTTCTTCAACGTATTTCTTCTTGTCGGCTCTAATGCTCCTCTTCACTTGTTTGTTTGCTTCTATGTATTCAGCATGTGCTTGGAATTTCTCTGCTCGTGTTCGGCTGTAGTTTATTGCTGCCTTCTTGTTCTTCCTTTCTTTGATCCTGTCCAGTGTTTCTATAGAGATCCATTCCTTATGATGATGCTTCTTGAGGCCCAGAACATCTTGGCACGTTGAAGTTAATGCTCCTCTGATACCTTTCCAGCTGTCTTCCATATTAGTTTCTTCTTCCCTCAGTAAATCCGGTAAGGCTTGGAACCTGTTGTTGAGAGCTATCATGAATTCATTGAGTTTGTTAGTATTTCGAAGGAAGGCTGTATTGAACCTTTGTAGTGCTGTTTGTCCACTTGTCTAGTTCTTTTTTAGCTTCAGTTTTCAATTGGCTACAACTAGGTGGTGATCTGAAGCTACGTCAGCACCTCTCCTGGTTCTCACATCTTCCATTGTCCTTCGGAATTTTTTGTTGATGCATATTATCTATCTGGTTCTCTGTAGTGTGGTCCGGTGAGATCCATGTAGCCTTGTGTATATGCTTGTGCGGAAATATTGTGCCTCCTATGACTAATTTGTTGAATGCACACAAATTTGCAAATCTTTCTCCATTTTCGTTTCTCTCTCCCAGTCCATGTCGTCCCATCAGAATAGTTAGGTCCTTTTTTGGGCATTTCTCAATGATTGACTGCAGCCGCTCGTAGAATTGATCTTTAATGTCGTCGTTGCTATCATTGGTGGGTGCATAACATTGGATAATATTCATTAAGATCTCCTCCTTCTTTGTTTTGAATGATGCTTTGATGATTCTGGATCCGTGAGATTCCCATCCTACAAGTGCAGTTCGTGCTACTTTGGACAGCATAAGAGCGACTACCTGAGTGTGTGGAGCATTTTCCTCTTTGTGGCCAGAGTATAGCATCATCTCTCCCGTATTTAGCCTTTTATGTCCAGCTTGGGTCCAGTGGGTTTCGCTGATTCCAAGTACTGCCAAGTTGTATCTCCTCATTTCCGTTGCTATTTGACTAGTCTTCCCGGTCTCCCACATTTTCCGGACGTTCCATGTACCTATAAAAATTTTTGCTCTGGTTGTTAGAAGGGGCATCGGCCTCGTAACTTCCGAAGGAACTGGACTTTCACCATGAGGCGTCATAATTCTTCTAAATGAAGACCTTCTAACTCCCAGGGCAGAGTTAAAATGGTTTGAATTATTTTATCTGGTAAGCGTTTTTTTAGTGAGTTAATTTTCTACGGGATGAGGTTGCTAACCACATGCATAACCCTCCTCCTTTATCCGGGCTTGGGACCGGCAGTAACTCTAGAAGAGCTTAAGGTGGAGTTAACAATAAATATCCATCAGTCCAATTCGGAACATCAAGTAGTACATCTAGAGCCAATTGATAAACGAGATAACCTATGGATTGTATTTGTAAAACTTATTATAACAACTACACTGCAATTTTATTTCAAAGGTGTAGATTTCCAACCAGAAAATACTGACGGTAGTACATCATTTAATATGTATATTTGTGATAAGTTTTGCTAACTGAATGCTAGATTTAGTTTCTAAGCTCTTCTATTAACCCCTAGACTAGATCTACACAACGACTTGAACACCAGAGGAAAGGTGCAAAATATTATAAAAAACACTTTACTCCAAAGGTTCGTTTATGTACAGAAAATATAGGGTTTTTATAGTATTTTAAATGTTCTTGAATTCTCCAAAAAGTCTGGAACTCTATTAAACATAGTAGCGGTACAAGTAATCATCCAATCAGAAAAGCAACATGTAACCTTTCACTTTCTAGATGTATCTTGCAAAGCTTCTATTGAATACTGACTGAATAAGATGCTTCTCAGTGTCTTCAGAGACTTTTTTTGGCTTTTTTCGAGGAGTTTTCTGGATATCCCCAACAATTTATAATTGAAACAATCGGATCTCTATAAATATTTCTCATTTACTAATCGAAATCAGAATTAATCAATATAGAATATGATGGAGTTAAAAAGCAAATCGATATGCATAGCTCTAATTATGTAATTGTGGAGAATATAGAATTTCATTGAAATAATGAGCCAATTTAACTTAGACCATCATTGAAAGCCTGAATATGCATTGCTGAGGATCCCCACGCTAGAACCAAACGGAAATCCAATGTTTCCAGGTTTTGGATTTTGATCTAACTTAGGTCGGTTCATGAGTTCAATGGGACATATATAGGTGTATAAAAGTAATAGTTGACGTCTTTTTAGCAAAATTTTGTTCTACGGGATCGGGTTGCTGACCCCATGTCCAACCCTCATCCCTTATCCGGGCTTGTGACCGGTAATAACTCTGAGAGAGCTACAAGCGGAGTTTGTGTAAAAGTACTATTATTAAAAGCGAAAAATAACACATCGAAAATTAATTTTGTTGAATCCAATTTTTCTCATGTGTAGAAAAACTTGTCCAACTACTATTAGGAAACATAGATTGACAGTTATTCATCAGTTTTATAAATATGATCGTGGAAGTGTAAGACTTAGTGAAACCTCTATAAAAACGAATTTTTCACGTAAGCTACTGATAAATAATTTAAGTAGACAAAACTTAAATTAAGAATTATTATGAAGTCTATTATCGCATTACCGTAATTCAGGTTTGTGTTCTGAATTAACCTATATGTCAGAAGGGGCTTTGTGGAGATTTTAGTAATTTCAATAGCTGACATTATGAGTCAATTGAAGCTAGACCACCATGGAAAAGCTGGGAGCACTGGACGGCCGTTTCGTCCTAATATGGGACTCCTCAACAGTGCGTATGCACGGTTTCAAAACTCATCAACAATTTCTAAACAAAATTCTATTTGTTTCTCAGCCTTTTCACTTTACGAAGACAAAATATCTAACTTTCCTGGTATGGGATTCACTGTTCAAGATCAGCCTCGTTCTTTGTACAGGTGTTTATTATGAGTGAGTCAATTTTTCGATACTACAACCCTTTTTCCTAAAAGAATCACAGAAACAACACAAACAGTGAAGGATTACCTAGTTGCGATCAACTAGATATTTCAGATCAGAATGATTAACCTCTGTACACTAGCTATTTGTAGAGAATCTCAGATATCAAGAAACACTGAAAGGTTGTTTTATCCTAATATGTGACTCTTCTGAGGTGTGCATCCACGACCACACAAGAAGTCGAACCCTAGATTTTTAGTCTTTGAAGTGAACTTTAGATCAACAAGTTAGATATTGTCAGTATCATCTCTGGTAGTTATTAAAGAACACTTGCTACAATGTAGATATATTCAACTATCCAGAAAAAAGATGAGATTAGTCAGCCATTCGTTTCAAGCTCATGAGGAAGATAAATATAGAATACACTGGCACCATTGTAACTGATTTCGACATCCTTTACTATGTATTCTGATAACCAGATCAGTAGCAACGAAACGTATATAATTTAAAGTATTTTTTTTCATTAAAAAAATTGCATTTTATTCCATTCAAAGAAAAAGCGATAACCGGATTAATAAAACAAGACAAATATTATTCTGATTGACATCATGAACCGATTGATGTTAGACCACCATTGAAAACTTGAAAGCACTAGATAGCCATTTCGTCCTATTATGAGACCCCTCAGCAGTGCACATCCACAATCCCGATCGTGGGATTCGAACCCAGGACCATCAGTCTCAAACGCTTAACCTCTATTAAACCACTGAGTCGGCATCTAATAGTGTTAATGTCTATCCTCAACCAAATATTATTCAGATGTACACAATGTAACCAATAATTCTAAAGAGAAAAAAAAACACATGTATCCATACGTGTGTATGTGACACATTCACATCCATGATTGTATTTATCAAAGTTACAAGTAGATTAATTAACAAAGTCAGATAGAAACACTGAATGGATAGACAATTGAAATCATACCATTTCTACAATGTAATAAGTTCCTACAATTTGTACAATGAAAATATATTTTTTTGCACAAAACAAAAGAAAAATAGAAAAGAAAAAGAAAAAAAAGAAAACAAACATTAGCAACACTTATTAATGATAATACCAACAAAAAAATCAGAGAGAAAACTAAAGCGAATACATTGAGCAAAACAAATCATTCATTTTACATTCAATTTGTAATACTACCAGAAAAGGGGAGAGAGAGGGGGGAGGGGATGGGGAGAAGAACAAAGCAACAGTCAAGATATGTAACAATTATATTGAATATACTTCAATTAAATTGATATTTTTAATGTAAAATTTCTCTAAATTGTGTATGACCTGTTAATTGTGCATGTTTTTGTGCAGCTTCTTGACCAATTAATGGTGCATCACATTGTCGACAAAGTAATGTAAATGATGAAAGATCAGTGAATGCCCATTCAGCACGAGCTTTTGATGCTAATTGTTGAGCTTCAAAAAGAATCTATGTATAAAAATAACAATGGAGAGAGGGGGGAAGAATAATGAAAATTTTGTATTATATTAAAAGAAATTCACTTAATGTTGTTTTACTTGTATCTTGCCATTGTTTTTATTTAGGACAGCAATTGATCAGTTTCATGTTGACATATGTGCATCCTGTGCGGATTGCTTTGATATAGCCTTAAGTCACAAGCTTTGGAAAAACACAAGTAAAACAATACCAAGTGAATTTAAAACTTCACCCCATTGCACAAGCAGGTGGTTATCAGGACTCAGTAACTAAGTGGATAATGTGATGGAGTATGAAGCGAATGGTACTGGGTTCGAGTCCCACAGTGAACATCAACTCTCTGAGATGCAGATACATCCAGCTGACGAGTCCCAAATAGGACGAAACGCGCGTTCTGGACTCCAATGCTAGCCACTATCTATCTTTATTAAAAGAAATGGACACATCTTGTGTCAAAGAGTGTCGTCAACTAGTGCCAAATGGGAGGTTTTTCCCATTGTTATAGAGTAGAATTTCTTGATTTGATCAAACAATTTTTGATAGTTAAAATGAATGGATAGAATGTGAATTGAGAGATTATATACAGTGATACGATTTATGGGTGAGTGATAGCTGCTAATACGATTGGACTACTGACATAAGCGTAAGATATTTGACAAGTGGACGGTAGGAGAATAAATCGTTTATTCACTATCCGATGGAATTAATAGATAATTATCAAGCGTAATTCATGTTCTGTCATATCACTTATCGATTATCTTCTCTTTCATTAACATAGTTTAACGCCATATTGGGTCACATGTGACTAATGGTCAACATTATGACTAGATCGATATGTTGTTAAGTTATGGTTTAGTGGTAGGGAATATTTCTAATATTTAATCACTAAGTTGAACCCTGCTTGTACTACCATCTTTATTTCACTTTGGGTAACGGTGACAGGTGTTACCAATCAACATTCCCAAACATTATGAATCGAAGCCAACTACAAATACCTGTACTCGATAATGAGTTACATAATTATGAATTAAATTTCATTGATAAGGTAGGTTAGTGGATGAAAACGTGTAAGATTTGTTTGAACTATCTGAGAAGATAACATTTTATGAACTTATAAATGAATTAATCATTCCTACATAACTTCAACATAGCCCCCAAATGCCCTGGTACGGTTGAGAGTGGAGAGAGTCAACTCTCCCTCTCCAAATGCTCTCACATGGCCTCGTGCATACAACCACTACCACGGAAGTTCTACTCACCGCCCACTCGCACCACCCGTGTTGTTTACGAAATTGAGAGGACGAAAAGTGAATGTCCGGAGCTTGAACCGGATTGGTGAACACGGAGAGTCCACATAGGAGAGTTGGAAAACCCTCATTCCAAACCAATCGTGCAAGTAGGCTCCAGGACCCCAAGGGAACAAATGACGTATAAACCAATTATTGATCACCAGCTACCATGGGACTACATCTCCTTACGTTACTCCACTGTTATGTGGGTTAGACCTTTAGGTGAAAGGCCCGGGGTGTGGCCTCCTAAGAAAACAACCTGCTTCTGTTTATGAACCCGGGGAGTATCCTATCCCTCACACAACTCACTCGATTTTTTTGGCGCATATCTATTTGGTGCCTTCTTGTACCTATGTTCATGTGTTTAAATAAATAAGTAATAAGTAAACTTCAACATTAATTATTTACTAGTTCTACTGTACAGAAGTAATACCCTAGAGACTATTGTGACAATATTAGCAATTTACGAGCTCATATATCTACTGTCTTTAGAAGTCATGCTTCAATCTCATAAAATAGTACAGGATAAATTGCTGTGTAATATACTTGATTTCTAACAAGCAAACGATTATGTCTACTATGTCATAAACAATAAAAGCTAACATAATCTAAATGGATGTTTTATATTGACACTGAGAGTATGTCAGCTCAAAAAGGTTTCTAAAAGGAAAGGTGAGAATGATCAATTAACATATTTGACTAATTCACTTTCTATAATTAAACTAAAGGACTGATGAAAGAGTTTATATAATTACAGGAAGATGTTTATACAAAAAAGAGAATACACATATGCCCTACTACGGCCGAGAGTGGGAAGAGTCCGCTCTCCCTCTCCAAATGCTCTCACATGGCCACGCGTATATAGCCTCTGCCAGGGAAGTCCTACTCACTACCTTCTCGTGGCAGTACTGTTGTTTACGAAAATGAGAGGACGAAAAGTGAATGTCCGGAGCTTTAACCGGATCCCAAACCAAATCAATGGTGCACATGGGTTCCAGTACCCTGAGGGAAAAAATGACGTATAAACCAATTATTGATCACCAGCTACCATGGGACTGCATCTCCTTACGATGCCCCACTGCCTTGTGGATCAGACCTTCAGGTTGAAGACTCGAGGGGTGACCTGCTAAGAAAACCACCTGCTTCGGTTTGGGCACCCGGGCAATATCACAGCCCTCACACATATCGAATGCGATTTGTGTGGCGCATATGTATTTGGTGCCTCCTTGTACCAATATCTATGTGTTAAAATAATAATATGAATATGAATATATTGATTAGAATAAAATGTAACACACACACACACATACTGAATCATTATTTGATGAAAATACAGTTATTAAACAATTACGATTTGGACATTCTTGTGCTAATGGATCATAATGTATACCATCATAAATTAATAAAATTCTTTTAGGATAATTTTGATCTTCACCAAAACGATCAATTCGACATGATTCAATATCTACAATACATATTTCAATTTTATATAATTGTGATAAAATTGATACTTCAATACCTCCACCCCATTTATCTGACTGAAATGACAAGAAAAATAACGAGAGAGAGAGGAGTACAGCGATCACTATTAGGTGAATGAATTGTATTATTTAAAGATGAAAATATAATACATGTTTACAATTCTGAGACTCTGTGGTGATTACGTATGCGTGAAAATCGACTACCACGACGCGCAATGCTGACTAGTGTTCGGGGATAGTTGGAGGAAAGTTAGGGTCGGCCAAATCAAAACGTGGCATCAGTGCTTGAAGTTACTAACTTATAGTCTGAGCCATGTTGGTAGATGCAGACTACTTGGTTGGGGTCCGCGTGACTATCTTAACCAATGATTGGAGACTGTGGGTGACATGGCTCAGAATCGATCACAAAGCCGTAGGTGCATACACTCCATGTCTTGCCTTGAACCGTGAGACTAAAATTGCTTTATGTTTTTCTACAAACTAATTCTTTCTTCCTGTACTATATCCTTATATGCAATCTTTCTTTTATACATTACCACGACTGAATTAACTACTTCTATGAATTTGGTGTTCGTATTGCTGTGCTAACAAGTTATGGCAACTTGGACCGATACATATATGTGTCTGGTCCTACGTTTTAGGTGACTGACTGACTAAAAGGGAGCGTGATGACTGAAAGATTTCAATGGTTCTAAGGTATGATTTTTGTAGAATTTAAAACTAAGAGATAGTAATTCATCTCAATCCATGACGAGTACCATTTGCAAATTGAGTTAATTGACACAATCTACCCAACTAAATAATTAGCATTTATCAGTATGGGAAGGTAAAGAGTTCACGTGCGAGACCAAAGTCCTGGGTTTCAGTCCCGCATACGGAATCACGGATACGTACTACTGAGGAGTTCCACACTGCGACAAAACGGCCATCTAGTGCTTCCAGGTTCTCCATGGCAGTTTAGCTTAGACCGACTCATGAATTCAACTGTTAAAAATATCATTTACTTTTCTTTTCCCTGAAGTTTTTGTTTTTTCATGATTATAATAAGGTATGTACCTGTATATAACCCCTTAACAATCTTTGTGATTATAGATTTAGTAGTGGAAGATAAAGTGTCAGACAAAGGACTCAGTGTGCATTATTTTCTACCCAGAACTCACTATCTGGATGTAACAGCATGCACTGAATACAGTACTTATCGCCATTATAATGGAACAGTGGCTCAGTGGTTAAGCTATCCAACTTTCAGACAATAGGTCTGGGGTTCGAACCCCACTCCGCCTACTTTGGTTTGAGAGGCCGGGAGTTATCATAAATCCTCACGCTTAGAATGTAACCAGAAGGTATTGTACATGGATCTACACGGAATGAGCCGATATTTTATAAGATTCCCTGACTAGTAAAAACCGGTATGGACACACAACTAAGTTGTCATTTTAACTACCTTCTCTTGATAGGTTAGTTTCATTATTACGTCAATATACCAATGGATCCAAAGCGAAGTAGTCTATCCATCAAACTACGATCACAATCCTAGAGCTAACTGGCACGAATCACACCATTAATACATAATTACTTTATATATCGTTTAGCCAATCCTAGCAATTCTTCGAACTTATTCGTAACCAAAGCCTTTAGAGTGCATTTATACAGGCAGTGATTAGAATTATGTAACGCATAAATAAATTATTTATAATCACCATTAATTACTAGATAAATAAAGTTAGCATTGCTTAGTTAATGAATGCTTGTGACCTAAATAAGTCTTTTGTATATGAACCATGTGATATCATGCTTCTTATATACAAAGGTTTGAAGAATGGGGTGTGGGCCCCTAAGAAAACCACCTGCTTCGGTTTGGGCACCCGGGCAGTATCACAGCCCTCACACAAATCGAATGATTTATGTGGCGCATATGTATTTGGTGCCTCCTTGTACCAATGTTTGTGTTTAAATAAATAATAATAAAGGTTTGAAGAACAGGTGTGTAGTTGAGCGTGTCGATCGCTTCACTTAGCTTGGAAGTTTCATCAGCCCTTGTGGTCTGGTATTTGGCGAAATCTCAGCATGGATGCAGAGGGCTCGACTAGCTTTTGCCAACTTGCGTCATTTATGACGTAGGCGAGATTATCCGTCAACCAACCAAAGGACGTGTTTACTGCGTAGCAGTTCGTTCCGTCCTACTTTATGGCAGTGAAACATGGCCGGTAAGAGTAGAGGATATCCGTAGGTTACTAGTATTTGATCATGGGTGTCTTCGAAATATTGCTCGTATATCCTGGGACCACCGAGTAAGTAATGCAGTTGTTAGGAAATGGGTACTAGATAAGGATGGGAAATCAATTGATGAAGTAGTGAAACATCATCAATTGAGATGGCTGGGACACGTGTTACGTATGCCCAACCACCGACTACCCCGACGTGCAATGTTTTATTGTGTAGAAGTAGGTCGGAAGAAAGACAGGAGCGGCCAAAACACTGCACAAATTCATGAAGTCACTGATAGGTGGACTGAACCATGTTGGTAGGTGTAGACTACCTGGTTGGGATCCGTTAGACGGTAGCGACCGATGGTTAGAGACCTTGAATTACATGGCTCAAAATCGTTTGCAATGGTGCAGGTGCATCTATGTTCTAATCTTCTGAATTCTTCTTGTCCCATTTTTTCTCTTTCCAAATTTATTTCACTGGATTATACTCCTAGAATAACATCTTAAAACCCTAATCTTTCCGATTACTACTTATCCTTTTACTACCTGTACCACTATGGGATTTGAATCGACAATTGTGTCTGTGTGTTAATGTGGTATGGCAACTCGAACTGATGTACGTTCGTACGTACGTACGAAGTTCTACGTTTTTGAATAACTGACTCTTCCAATTTTCACTGAAACTGATGTCCAAAAAGGTCCCCAGTCAGTTAACTCATCCAATTGTTCGGGACCTGAAGAAATCCAAAACCTCCTTTTTAAGAAATGTGACATTTTGTCCTCCATTCACGAGCATCTTTAACGAATCTTTCTCAAATAATCTTATACCAACAATGTAGAGAACAATTAAGATAATCCCAATACCTAAGAAAGTATCTGCTGATAAGGATGTACAATTTAGATCCATAGCAATAACCTTTTCACCTTTTCTTAAAACAATGGAAAAACTAATGCTACTCCCAATTCAACCTGGGCTAAAAGTACATATGGATCTACATTAGTTTGCCTACAAACACAAAAGAGGTACCTTATATGCTGTTATTGTTCTATATTATGATAGTGTCAGTCAGTCAGTCAGCTACAACGTAGGACCAGGCACATATGTGCATCGGTCCAGGTTGCCATACCTCATTAGCACAGCAAGATGAACACCGGATTCATAGGAGTGGTTAGGTCAAAGGTTGCAATAAGGATATAGTATAGGAAGAAAGAATTAGTTCGCAGAAAGAAAGATATGAAGTGATTTTAATCTCTAAGTTTAAGGGAAGACAGGGAGTGTATACACCGACGCCATTGTGATCGATTCTGAGCCATGTCACCAAGAGTCTCCAACCATTGGTTACGAAAGTCACGCGGACCCCAACCAAGTAGTCTGCATCTACCAACATGGCTCAGACTAGAAGTTAGTGACTTCAGGCACTGATGCTACGTTTTGATTTGGCCGCCCCTAACTTTCTTCCAACCATCCCCTACACCGGTTAGCATTGCACGTCGTGGTAATCGGTGTTCAGGCATACATAATACGTGGCCCAACCATCTCAGTCGATGAAGATTCATAACCTCATCAACTGATTTACCATCATTCCCTAATACCCTGCGTCTAACCTCACTATTACTTACCCGGTGATCCCAGCAGATGCCAGCAATATTTCTAAGGCATCTGTGGTCAAATACTAGTAGCTTACGGGTGTCTTTCACTCTTAAAGGCCATGTTTCGCTGCCGTAAAGTAAGACAGAACGGACTGCCGCGCAGTATACTCGTCCTTTTATTGATAGACGGATATCTCGCCTCCGCCAAAGGTGACGTAAGTTGGCAAAAGCCAAACGAGCTTTTCGAATCCGTGCTGAGATTTCGTCCGATACCAACCCATTAGGGCTGATCAGACTTCCAAGATAAGTGAAGTTGTCAACGCGTTCGACTACTTCACTCCCTATCCTTAGTTCAGGTGTTGATGCAGACCAGTCCTGAAGCAACAACTTGCATTTAGAGGGAGAGAAGCGCATCCCAAACATTCTGGCATTGTTGCTTAGTGCTACCAGAAGACTCTGCATTTTGTCAGCGTCTTCACCAAACAGGACTATGTCATCTGCGTATTCTAAGTCGATAAGTGGACCTCCTGGAAGGAGATCAATACCCGAGAATTCAGTCGACGAGAGTGTTATTTCCATCAATAGGTCTATGATGAAGTTAAACAAAAATGGAGAAAGCGGACAGCCTTGACGGACACCACTTGAAGTTGCAAAAGTAGATGACAGTTCGCCATAAGCCCTGACTCGACTAGTAGTGTTCGAGTAAAGAGCCTTCACAAGGTTTATGTACTTCTGAGGTACGCCTTTCAATGACAGACACTGCCACAGAGTCTCGCGGTCTACAGAATCAAATGCTGCTTTTAAGTCAAGAAAGACCACCATCGTCGGACGCCGATAGGTATGCCTGTGTTCTAGAACCTGACGAATGGTGAATATGTGGTCGATGCAGCCACGACCAGGTCTAAAGCCAGCTTGATTCTCTCGTGTTTGCAGTTCACGAGTCTTAGTTAGGCGTCTGATAATTATCGAGGCTAGTATTTTAGATATTATATTAGTTAAACTAATCCCTCTGTGGTTGTCACAAGATGATTTTGACTCTTTCTTATATATTGGGACGATAAGTGATTGCGACAAGTCAGATGGGATAAAGTCTAATTCCCAGATCTTAGCTAAAATATTAGTCAACTTAATCGCTAAAATTGGACCACCATCCTTAAAGACCTCTGGAGCCAATCCATCTGGACCAGCTGCCCTTCCTCGTTTCAGATTAACTATAGCCTTTTGAACTTCTGCTAGAGTTAGGGGACCTACTTCAATGTTCCATTCACACTGTCTGGGAATGGAGGGTAGTTGTAGAGTAGCTGAAGGCCAGCTGAACTGTTCTCTAAAATGTTCCGCCCATCGTTCTAAACGCCTGGACTGGGAGCAGATGAGAGTATCATCTTTTTTCCGAAATAATCTCACACTTGACCTATTAATTCCAGTTTCTTTTATTAGTCTGTAAAGCTGTCTTGTGTTCCCTATAGTTGCCGCCTTTTCCATCTCTTTTGCTTTCGTTGCCCACCACTGCTCACGGTCGTTCCTTAGACTTTTCTTTAACCTAGATCTGATTTGTTTACGCTCTTCATCATGTTCAAAACCTGATGGGACGAGTTTACGAGAATCCATCAGTGTGACAGACCTTGAAGAAATCCATTGGTTCTTTGTAACTCTGTGGTTTAAGTCACTAATAGATTTCATTGCTGTTTCCACAGCTGTTTGTATATTTTTCCAAGCAACATCTGGGTCAGCTTCGTTTTCAGAACTACCTAAGTGTGACCTCAGTTGTTCTTGGAACCTACTTTTGGTTTTTTCGCTACTCAACTCAGTTCTAATGGGTCTTTTTAATGTGGCTTTTTTGCGTCCAGTGAGGCGCAAGCAGATGCGTGCCTGTATTAGGGCATGGTCGGAGTCCAAGCAGGTACTCCAGAATGAGCGACAATCTTCTACCGACCCTCTCCAACGATGACTGATGGCAATATGGTCTATTTGAGTCCATCGTTGGTTTGGTGTAGGGGGTCGCCATGTTAGACGATGTCTCTCCTTATGCTTAAAATTTGTGTTTGCTAAAAATAAACGATTGTCTGAGCATAGCTGCAGCAGACGATCACCATTATCTGTTCGCTGTGTCGGAACACTGAAATATCCACCTAAATGCCTTTCTGTTTGGTTTAAACTACCTATCTGAGCATTAAAATCACCTGCTACGAGTACTATGTCTGAGCGTTTAGCTTTCTGAAGAAGTTTGGACAGCTCTCTGTAAAATTCATCTTTCACTTCATCTGAGCTGCAGTCAGTGGGAGCGTAGGCAGAAACGACAAAAAGGCAACGACGTGTGTCCCTATCCTTCCGAGTTCTTACGTAGCCGTTCAGCCGAACAGCACATAGACGACTGTTGACGGAGATCCACTCTAGCAGTGCTTGTTCCGCCCTCATGCTTAGTGCTATGCCTACACCTGCCAGTCCACGAGAACTTGCCATCGGGTCACCAGATACACGAAGGGTGTATCTTGTTGGCTCTCCGTTTTGCCGAGGTGAGGTCAAGTGAATGACCACACTGGGATCCTGTATGCGTGTTTCGGAGACACAGCATACATCAATGGAAAGAGACTCTAGGGTTTTAGCCAAGGAAGCCTGCTGACCGATTTGACATAGGGTGCGTACGTTGACGGCTCCAATGTGTAGTATGGAGCGAGGTTTCAGTAGATCTGGGACAGTGTTTTGAGCACTAGAATCGTTGGCTATGGTGACACTTGAGGTGGAAGCCGAGAGAGGAAATTTAGAGTTGAAAGTCGATGTAGGAGGAATAATAGGAATTGAAGAGGGAGGTTGATTATGAATACAGTGGTCTTGGGTGCTGTTAGAGGTATGAGGGCGGTTATCACTTCCCGGTTGCCCACACCGTGGAAGGGTTGTTCTGGAGGTACCTGAAAAGGAAATTGGATTAAAGGTGGTCTTAGTGACCTGAGAGCGTGACCGCAGTGCCCAAGGGACAACTGCTTGAGGCCGGTCGCGCACGGCCTTTTCGTAGGAGGTTTTTGACGTGTTAGCTCCGTTCTTCAAAGGGCCTTACCGCCGGAGACGGAAATCCGTGAGGTAAGGTGAGGTGTGCATTTTTAGGGTCGACCTTTTCTAACCACACCCCTCCTTGTGGGAAGGCAGCATCGCTGTCATGCTGGTTGTCTGAAGGAAACACCTTACTGCTGTCACACCTCTGTACAGTCAGCAGTACGACTTCGCCTTCGGACCTTGGGTTTGTTGCTTTTAGTCTTACCGCTCTTCAACCGACCTGTCTGACATGGTAGGACCTTGAGGAACGGTTGTTCCAGCCAGTATAGCTCGGTTGCTTCATCACGATAGGCAAGCCCGACCACCACATCAAGGTAGCAACAACGGTGATAGTGTTCAGCTTGGGGAAGGGTAAGAACTATGTTCGATGCGAAGTTCTAGACTATACTTTTATCTTTGACTTTGTCGTAAAACAACTACTACTGAACAGATTTGCGAGCGTCAACATCAACAGTTGGACAATCAACTGACTAGGTTTTTATCTCCTTAGTTAGGTATACACATGAAGTATTCTATCATCTTCAATATATCACAGCATAGAAAATTTAAGAATCATTAGGATTTTGAATTAAAAACACACAGATCAAACACTCAACAATTCATAGTAGAAATTATTCAGTACTCTGTGATTACTTTGTTTAGTCAGCCAGAAAATATCTACATCCTACTGCTATTAGATAGAGTCGAAAAATGGTTGAACAGATGCAAATAAGCTAACAGTTAAACTATAATAATGCCCCCAATCGCCCTGGTACGGCTGAGAGTGGGGAGAGTCAACTCTTCCTCTCCAAATGCTCTCATATGGCCACGCGTATATAGCCTCTGCCAAGGACGTTCTACTCACTGCCTTCTCGCATATGTATCTAGTGCCCCCCTATACCAATATCTATGTGTTCAAATAAATAAATAACATATAATTTATTAAGGTACACCGTGCAAAAAACAGAGAGCCAATTCTTTAAGTATGGATTAACAAAATCACAAACTAACTTAAGGTTACTTAAAATATAACAACAAATAGAAATATCACCATAAATTGTTACTGAACTCATTAATAAACAAAAATCGATTGAGCTACTATATAAGGAATATAAGATTTTCAGGTGAATAGTGATCTTAAGAAAAGAGGGTAAAGATGCTAATAGTATAATGTGTAGCTAACATATGGCATAAGTGGAACGATGTCATATGATGGTACTTACAAAATATAGAAACGACTAGCACATGATCAATTAAGGTATAGTTCACAAGAAGAAATAGGGTAACTATTTTTTAATATACATATTATATAAATGAAGTGATCAACACGTTAATATTGCTTTTTACGTCCATTCCCACTATGCTTAAGAATACATCTTGAAAGACCATAGTAACTGATTACAAAGTGTTTTCGTCATACCTCAGAAACCTTCTTGAAGTTAATGATGAATGAACGTTTGAAACTTAGAGAGACTAGATTTCACAAAAATACGGTAGAATTCCTCTTATCAACCTAATGTATGTCCCTAACTTCTAAGATCAAACAACTTCTAAACAGTATCAAAGGTGTCCCACTTTTTAGTAAACGTATTATGAACTTTGTTATATGTAGACTTATCCTCTCCACGATACTAAAACCACGACTAACTTCCTTATGTATTGAAATTTTTTTCAATACAAAGAATGAATGCGAATACAAGTACCCAGAAGCATTTCAAAGTAATCTTGACGGTGACGATAATCAGATAATTCAGAGTCATTCATTCAACTTGTATATGACTGCATAGCATAAAATTCAGGATCAAAGAAAACTCCCCCTCTTGTTACAAATATATACAAATTACGATGCACCTTTTCTTTTATCACAATGATTATTAGTTAATACAATTATTAAATGTGATTTAATTCATTTAACAAGGACAAGCGTATGTAAAACACCTTTGAGTCAAACTTTAACTGTGTCAGCGGTTTGTCAGTTATTCATATCCAAAATAAAATTGGGTACATCGGTTCAAGTTGCTACATTGCATTCACGCAGCTAGATAAAATTATAGCGGCAAATCTCACAATACCAGAAGTAATAACAGTATTACTGGTAGTAGAAAAAGATTAGGTATGGAAAGTATAAGATTTTGGGACTCAAGACCTAAGAGAAAATAAAAAGTAAATGCACTTGTACCATTGTGAACAATTTCGAGCCACATTACTCAAAGTCCTTAATCATTCGTTACGATAATGGTGCGGGCTCAACTACGCAGTTTGAACCTACCTAAATGGTTCATTCCGATTATCAATGACTTTGTAGGCTCATGCTGCGTTTAGGTTTGGTCACCCTAGCTTTCTTCTACAGTACTCTTATACCAGCCAACATCGCACGAGGAGGTGAGGGAGCTAGCGATACTACCTAGCTCTCCCCATACTACGTTAGGCGGGATATGACTAGGGCTTGTAGCCTACTAGTTCAAAACTAAGTGATTTATTCAGTGTGTCGTCGCTCCACAACTTTTCGTATAAAAGACAAAAAAAGGAATAAGCAAAGCACTCACAAAACAAACATCATCATTTGCTTACTTGTCTAATTTGAAGTGAATATTGTTCATTTGACATCCCGAGGAATGCTTCAGAATACTTGACTGGATCGCTTAACACAATACCGGAAATTAATTCTCTTAAATTACTGACTTCAGCAATATTTGTTACAACTTCTGTACCAATTTTTAAATGATTGTCTTCATTATTCATACAGAAAAGAACACTTGTAAATAGACAAGAATTATCAGATGGTGCAGATAATCGGACAATATGTGATTCAGATTGTTTATTAGTGATTATTTCATGTTCATGAGGTTGATGATTTACAGTTTGTGAGTTGACATTTGTTGGTTTTTCTTCCGTTACATCAACAGTAAGCATGTCACCCGAACGAAGAGGGATCTGCAGATTCATATATCATTTTTAAAAATAAGACGATTTTTATTAATAGACTAGATTACAGTGCATTAAGTGTATCGACAATTTCGCACAGATATATGCATTACCGTGATATATACGTGGATGTGAAGGGACAATGACGATTCCAAACAATCAAAACAATGACTGATAATCAAGAGTGTAAGCCATAAAAGTCAGACCAAAAAGGGAAGTAATATTGAAGACACTGGTCTGAGACTTGTTTACTTTCCTTACTAAAGGCTATCCTGAATAATTTCATCATATAGTTACATTTCATTAAAAAATAGTTTTTTATACAAAAAATGACATTAAGTGAGATACTGAAAAATGGGTACTGTTGGATAGGAATATTTTCATTCTTACTTGGGGATACGAGACTGAAAAACCTACAAACTAATATCCTCCGATTGCTTATGAGATTTTATTATATGCCGATACTTGTATATAAGAATGCCCTTTTATTGCCCCCAAACACCATGGTACGGCTAAGAGTGGGGAGAGTCAGGTCTCACTCTCTAAATGCTCTCACATGGTCACGTGAATACAACCACTACCAGCGAAGTCTTACTCACTCCCTTCTCGTACCACGGGTGTTGTTTAAGAAATTCATAGGACGAAAAGCAAATGTCCGGAGCTTTAACCGGGTTGGTCGACACGTAGACTCCACCTAGGGGAGTTGGAAAACACTCATTCCAAACCAGTGGTGTACATGGGCTACAGGATCCTGAAGGAACAAATCGAGTATGTACCTATTATTGGTCACCGGCTACCATGAGACTGCATCTCCTGATGTTGCTCCATTGCCTTGTGGATCACATCTTGAGGTCGAGGGCTCCGGGTGTGGCTTCCTAAGAAAACCACCTGCTTCGGTTTGAGCACCCGTGCAGTACCCTAGCCCTCACATAAATCGAATGATTTATGTGGAGCATATCTATTTGGTGCCTCCTTATTTATGTGTTTAAATAAATAAATGAATAATGCTATTTTATTACGCAAAATCTTAATCAAGAGAGCTTCTATAAAATTAGACTTTTTACTTTAGTTAGCGGACAAGGGAGAAGAGGATAGAACTCCAATTAACTTTATCGAAGTTCGAGTTGCGAAATAGCAGCTTAGTGTACGAACGTATAAGAGACACAAATGCCACGAGAGGAAAGTATACACACTACATGTAAGTGGAGAGAGGGGTTAGAAAAGGTTGATTTCAAAAATAAAACACATTATCTTTCACCACAGATTATCGATGAAGATAAGACTTGTAAAGTGCAAATGGAGTATATTAAAGACTATCCATAAAAAGTTATATTTGGCTGACCTCAAATAGTTGTCTCTCGGTCTTTGATCATGCCTCAAGACTACCTCTAACCCAGTCTGCTTTTCAGGTGCCTCAGAAGTAATTATTCTCCTAAGGCATAGGTAATCAAGGAGTGATATATATATATATATATATATATATATATATATAATGTACCAAACCACTTCTAGTATAGATGAATTTTTTTAAAAGGTTATACGACTAACCTCCCAGAGATGTTTACTAAGACTTGAAATGCTACAATCCAACTTTTGAGGAGGATAACCATAATAAAGTGATATACGAGATTGTGTAACACCTACAAGTGAAGTAATTGTTTGAAGTAGTTCATTGATGGTTGAATCAGCAGTTAAATCACTCAAAGTATACTGTCCAGTACGAAATCGACATCGTAATTTTAACAAATCTTTGGAATTTAATGGACATGCTTGCATTTGCACAACAATGAAGAAGTTATCTGACTATATACCTAAAATAAATGAGAAATGAACAAACAGTAGATAATAAAAGGTATAGCACAAAAGAAAGGAACTAAGCAAATGCTTCTATTTACAAATCTTTATTTATAACATCTTTTTCAAGGTATTTTGCAACTAATTCAATAACATCAGGTTTCATGAATGCATCTACAATCTGTTCGAAGTTAAGAGTATTAACAACATCGGATGTGGAATTTTCTTCTGAAATACTAAATAAACTGTCTAGCTTTTCTGAAGTTAAAGGTGTCCAATTGATGACACTAGAAAACTTAGCTTGTTTTGAAGGTTCTTCTAGATTCTCTTCTCCATTGGAAGACGATTCATTTGGATTTTGATGAAAAAGTATATATAGATAATCCAATAGTTGCTTAAACCAAAACTCATTTTCATATGTTGCTTGTTCAGATGGATGTAATAAAACTTTATGATCACTACGATCATAATTAGATAACAAAGAGAAGCCGACTAATTGTGTGAGACATTCTCTAAGGCGTGCTTTATTATCAAGTGAAGGTTGGTCAATCCATAAGTTTACTGAACAAGTAAAATCATATTCAGATGATGATTCAACAAAATGCCACCAATTTCTTGGGACAAAAAGAATATCTCCTGGATAAAGTGTTACAGGATAGGGAGTTGTTTTTAATATGAGAGGATGTTTTTTGCAGTTAGGTAATGTGAAATTAACTTTGCTAAAAACAGTAGATTCTTCTAAAGGTAATCGAGTTTCATACATATGTGGGCTATCCGAAGGTGGAAATAATATCCAGCGTTTGGACCCTTTGATTTGCACTACCAGATTAACTCCGTAGGTATCTCGATGACAAATGGTATGAGCTTTAGACGATCCAAGCCAAAATGTTGGACTGATATTACTTTTTAGAAACGGGAACAATTCTTGGAACGATAAATCTTCGACTAAACCTTGAAAATCAGGTGACTGATTCATATATATGTAATCCGCATAAGCCCACCAAGATTCTTTAGGGTACTTAGAAAAAGGATTACTCATATTGTCTACTCCATTTATCCATTCATTAAATTCTGCTAATGTTGCATTAACAGACGGACAAGATGTCTCCCATTGTACTTCGATACTTTCTTTTTTAGCCAGACGAAATTTCAAGTTACTTTTTATTCTCCCTGACAGATAATGCAGATCCCACTTTTGGCAGGCTTTCCATGTACAGGCACCATTTTTAGCAACATAAGGATGTTGAGGATTAGGAAATTGTGAGAGTAGGATTTCAGCAATATCCATCTAAATTAGAAGTTTAAAATAAACTCGTAAACCATGTTGTAACACTAATATCACTAAAGTCTGCTTAGCTGAAGCTCAGGAAACATAGAGTAAAAAGTTTGATTTAACAAAATATTTCGTGTAACTAAAATCAACTATATGATTTTACCATTTCTGTGAGAAGTTGAACAATGTAAACGTGCACTAAGAAAAAGCAGACGGTTACAAGCTATTATTAGGTGATTCGAGGTAATTGGCAGGAAGTCCTAAACTTGGATTTTGTGTTAGTTGTTACTCGCTGGCAAGACGTATTTGAATTCTTGAGGGTACCGATGCTATTCATAATTTGAGCTGACATCACCCCATGTCATAAAAAACGAGCTATTCGGGTAGCTATTAGAGTCCTGTAGGACAGAAATTTACACTGAATGATCGCTGACCAACTACGTGCGATTTGTACGTATTTGCATAAGAATGAAACAGCCTAGAGAGTCATAATCAACGTATGACTATGAATAAAAAATACATTGACCTGAACTGCTGCATCACTTTAGCAAAGATGAAATTAGCAAGGTAAATAACAAATAATTTGACATAATATTAGTATTAATGATACCAAAACTTAACATAGCGAACATGGTTTGAAGAGAAGGAGCGAAATAAAAAAGTTAAAATCTGGCTCGTCTGAAAACAGTTCAGAGGACCTCTGCTTAGACAATTTGGGAGACTCGGATTATCTGGATGGCTGCACAAGTTAAACTTTTTCATATTACCCTACCGCATATTAAGAACTGGATTATTTATAATGTACATGACACTGAATTATTTCGGACCTGATATTGTCTGTCCCCTCCCCGCAACTAATTCAGAACAACTTGGTACCATAGGATAGTTTGAAATTCTAAGAACGATTGAGCCCGTCTGGAACAACTTTTTACACACAAACATATGGGACTTTGGAATTCATGTAGAGCCATTGAAATATGACCGGGCTTTATATAAATCATCTGGCATCCGAGTCACTGAATATCAAACAGCTTGCTGACCATCGTCAATATCAAAGACACCCAACGTGCATCAATTAACTGCAGTGGTCATACTCTGTTCTTGTATCTATTCTTACTAATACATTCCTGTCATGACGTTGTTTTAGTTGTACAGTCATCAACAACAGTACCTGAATACGATTGAAGGGTAATCCATGTTAGCTAATAACCGCGAGATGTGATTTTGAAGTAAGCTGGGAAGCCACGACATTCTCGTTCAGGCCGAGTAAGCCCCAGATCATCGACACATATCGCCGACGTTGACAACCTACACTGGCGAGTAAGACTTTGAGTAACGCAACCTGTTATTATCTTTATGGTTGCATTCTATACTCACTTCTATCATCGCATAGGTTTGTCAGTTACTGCAAACATTCGCTGCTTTATATTAATGTCGATTAGTATTCACACTTAACTAACTAGTTTAATTGATCGAAATAGCTAGTTAACTTCGAATATAATCGGCCATCATAATTTTTTAACAAGCATTAGCAGTATGTAAATGCTCCCGCGTAATATGTCTGGTAAATATCTACCACCCGTAAGTAAAGTCACAAGGTAACATGAGCGCAACCTAATCTCCCGATTTCGGGGAAGTCGCTATAGAAAATTTTGTGTAAATTGCACAAAGACCCCGAAATGTCCACAGATATGAGGAAGTCCCCCACAATCTTGGGGATTTCTCAATATTTTTCCAAAATAGGGAGACTAGGACATGTCTGTAACTTATTCGCTCATATAAGCAAGAGTCGATCAGCTATCAATTATAAATTCATCACCAACGTGCACAATTCTTGAGATTATATGCATACGAAAACATGATTGGAAGACTAACAGCTATCCGGGATTCGATCAACAAAACACATCTGAATAAATATAAATGACAATGGAAGTATGTCTAAATGTTTTATCCTCACTTTAGCAACCAATAAACAACTGTGGGATTTACTAAATGTCTGACATCAGTTGAAATGAATTGAAAAATAAATCTTAATCATGATTTGTTCTCACTAGTTTGCTTTTACTATAGTAAAAAGGATATATCATTATTACTGAAGACAATAGTCTTCACTATAGTGACGTCACAAACTTATTTCTGTTCAAAATTAAAGGACATTAAAGTCTTTTATGCATACCGATACTGTATATGTAACTGTCATCATAAAAATATCTGAAAGTAAAGGACGCCACACTAAACTATGTAATGAACAATAAGATCTAGGTAATTCGCCTCATAATCCGTCATGTAGTGCAAAATATGTGTTTTTCAAAGCATAGGGTTTAGTTACTAGTCCTAACTAGGAAAGTTCTTGAACTTTCATATGAGAACCTGAATACTCAAGACTACCAAACTCTCACGATCCCAACAAAAAAGAAAACCAACATAAATGATGCATTACCGTCCTTCAGGCAAGTGTGAGGAAGCCAATCAGATCCAAGGTAGTTGCTCGTGGATTGAGCGCGCGAGAATTAATATGAATTATACAATTTCCAATACCTTTGTGATATACTGTCTCTTTAGCTCCAGCGTTTTGTATTTAAAAACCTCTCCCAGGTCTTTGGCGTTGCTAAGTTTGATCTGACTACTCGGCTGAAGAAAACTTTTAGATTCTGCTGGACATAATTAAAATGGTTCAAAGAGTTCAAATGATTGTGGACGGAATAGAAGCAGCTTTCGCTTAACGGGCTTCCGTGTCTAGTAACAGGGGATCACCAATACCTTCAGGCAGGAACCTAGGTATATTAACGATAATGGAGGAAAAAAGAAATTGGCAAATCATAATAAGATGTTATCCTTAGTCCTGTAGGGCCAGCGAAATGTCACTGAGCCCTAGCCAAATCATCCGGCGGTTAGGTCATTGAATGTCGGACAGACCATCGATCCCTACCAAGTCCAAGGACAACCAACGCGCATCAGTTAATCGTACGCCATGGACTGGCTCATGCGGCAGTGGTCTTACTTTCGATTGTATCTACTTTAACTGATATGTTTCTGTAATGACGTCCTCTGTGTTGTACAGTCTTCAAAGCATCTATAGCACCTTGATACGTCAATGGGGTAGTCCACGTAAGGTTCTGATCACGAGGTGTGACTTCGACGTTAGCTGTTTCGTCACACCATTCCCGTCTAATTCGAGTAGGTCTCCAATCATTTCGACATAGAGCATCTACGTTGGTGATCTACAGTCCTTAACAATAGGTCAAGTTTCCTGGGACGTCGCTTGGACTAGTTCAGTCAGCAGAGAACTCCAGCATTTGACAACTCTTAAAGAGTAGAATTCGTGTATACAGTCCCTTCTGCTATGTTGTATCTCCAGTTTCTGGATGTTGCCACTTGGATTTGTACTGGGACTAAGCTTAGGTAGGTGTTTAAGAAAATGTCCAGAAGTGTTAATGTTATAACTTGAAAAAGCTGATTTCTCTTGATACAACCGCGTATAACTGAGCACTAGAACTCCAAACCCTTCCAAGTCGCAATAAGAAGACAGAAGACTAACGAAGGAATATTATTCCAAACAATGTCAAACATAGTACAAAATTGTCAGGTATTTATAGTTTTTAGTGAGGACGAAATCGTCATTACAGTCTTCCAATCCGCGTACAGGGGGTTATTAGCGTTATCCAATCGGGAAGCTACACGTTGGAATTCTAGAACATTCTTCCGAAAGGTGATTGGATGGAACGTCTTCGGCTCCTTATGAGCCTCTTACAGCTTCCTCGAGTTCACCGGTGGTCCGTCGTCACAGTTAACAATACTGTAAGCCATTAGGTCACATCTAGGACGCCTATACTCTTATGGGTAATGGTTGAGTGATTGGAGGCGCTCTTCATAAGGTTTAAATTTGAGTCCCGAACTGATTTCGTGGCTCACCTTTGGATACGCTCCAGAGTGTCCTTATCCTTTTGGAATGAGGGAGGAAATACCATGTTTCTGTACTCTAAATGGGGACGAATAAAACTGCTGAAGATTATGTGGGAAGTTCTTCCGTCAAACTGGCCAAGAATGAGCTTCAATGTTACCAATGCAAGGTTTGCTCGAAAGGCATTCTTGTCACAGTTAGCGTACGACTTCATTCGTAGGATACCAGGACTCCTAAATCTTTTTCGACTCGAGATACTACTACAGAGGAGTTTCCTAAGTTGTAGTTGTGGTCTGCAACATGTCTCAGATAGACTACTTTACACTTTGAAGTGTCAAAGGTAAGTCCGTTATCGTCTGTCCAACTTTGAAGTCGAGTCAGATCCTCATGAAGTGCCTGTATATCGTCTTGGTTGCATATCTCTCTCCAAAGTTTCACGTCATCAGTAAAAAGTGATGAGTCTGACGACACCTATTGTGGGAGATCATTTACATAAATGAAGAAGAGAAGGGGTCCCATTATTGAGCCCTGGGGGACACCACTAGGACATTCCATGGCCTGAGATAAATTGAAGTTAACCCTCACCCTTAAATGTCTACTTTTTAGATATGAAATGAACCAGTCAATTAGAGGTAATTTGATACCCAATCGTTTGAGCTTATTGATAAGACATGTATGGTTGACCCTATCAAAAGCTTTTGAGAAATCAAGGTAAATGATACCAACCTTCTACTTGCGACCAAGGATGCTTGTCCATCCGTCCACCACAGTCAGCACGTTGGTTATACAGGAATGACCCTTCCTGAAATCATGCTGTTGGGTGAGAAGAAATTTAAGGATAGTAAATAGTCGTGTATACTATCACATATCAGGGACTCTATGATTTTTGAAGGCATAGAGGGAAGAGCCACTGGTCGGTAACTTGGAGGTTCGTTGCGTCGACCTCCTTTGAAAATTGGTGTGAAGTGAGCCAGCTTCCAAGTTTCCGGAAGTTTGCCTCGGCTTAGCGAGTGTGAGAACATCACGCCAATCGTTGTTGCTAGGATTGAAGCTGTCTCCCTCAGCATAGCAGAATGAATCATATCTGGGCCAGGAAAAGTGTCAATTCTTAAGTGCTGCAGTTTCCGGAGCACCAAGTCAGCGCTCAGATTCCCTTTGGAAAGTCCTTTGGAGTTGCAGATGAAGCTGTCATCAGTATAGTTGATGTGGATCGGTTGAAATGTCCTGGAGTATTGTTCAGCAAAAAGGTTAGCGTCGTCCTCGTTATTGGTCGGACCAATAGGACCTAGTAGTTGGGAAACTCCAGTTTTGGCTTGTCGCAGAGAGGCTGCACAACGAAATAAGCTTTTCGGATTAGAGACAAATTTACCCATAAGCTTTATCTGGTACTGAAGTCTGTCTTTTCTAAGAGCCTTCGTGCATATGTTCCTTATATGTTTGTATTGCCTGTACGCGCCGTTGTTGTCAGTTTGTTTGTATCCTGCCCAACAATGCCTTTTACGGCTTAGCGAGCGAAGAGTGCCGTTCTTGATGATTGTAGGTTGCTTGTAGCTATTGAGAACTGTTTGAGGAACTGAGTGCTTTATTGCACATAAGAGCGTGTGCAGTAAGAAATCCCAGTGAGCATCCACATCAGGTTGTGGGTGAACATCCCAATCCACCTGTTGTAAATAGTCTTATAAAGCTGACACATTCAACCGTTTGAAATTCCAGTGCATGTTGTTGGTGGAATATCTTAGCTCAGTTTTGCCGACAAAATTGAAGGCTATCACGGCGTGATCGCTTTCCCCCAGGGGTGCCAGGATTGAGAGGTTTTCAACTAGGAATTCTTCGTTTGTAAATACCCAGTCTAAGCGCGACGGTATCTGACTGTTTCTCTAACGAGTTGCCGACTTCACATTTTCGAATTAGTTGTTCCACAGACTCTTTAGAAAGGTTATATAAGAGAGATTTTGGTTGTCTTAACATTGGCTTAAAACAAAGTAGTAACATTGGTGAAATTTTTCTGATGCCTATCCACATAGTCCATGAAGTTGGACCGTATCTACACGAGGCAACATGTAGGGTCATTGGAATGTCATTTAGTCGTAACAAAACAATTTAGCCCACTATATGTCGAACAGCTTACTACTCTTTTTCAAAACCAAGGACAATCAATGCTTATTATTCGACTGAACGCCATGGACAGGCGCATTTAGCAGTGATTTCGTCTTGTACTTCTGAAGCCTGTTAGTATTAACATATTTTGCCTATTGAGACTGTTTGTTTTAGTCACCGAAGAGGCAGATCCACCTGGTCATCACGATAGCAGGGTAAGTATTAACCTCAAAGTGTCACTTCGATGTTAACTGAGTCGCATCATTGTCGACCAACCCGACTAAACCTCGATCATCCACGCTGAACACATACCATGGTGACCTGCCAGTCTACCGAACATTGTCGGGATCTAGAAAAACACCGTATATTTTTCAGTCTCACTCCATGGAATGACTCATAAAACAGTGGCTCTTTTGTTTACCCTACCAAACTTATCTTATAAATTTTTATCCAGTGTTCGTTCTATAACTGCTCACATACTAACGCCTGTTACTCTTTCCTGGAGGAGCACAGGCCACCCACCAGTACTCTCAATCCACGTCTGTCCTAGGCAAACCTTTTCAGTCGCGTGAGGGGCTGTTCACACTTATCATGTCTGCTTCCAATTCCTAACGTAGTGTGTGCCCTGACCTTCCACTTTTCAGCTTCCCTTCAGGATTTCGAGTTAGATATTGCCTCATAATGCAGCATGATGATTTGTGTAATGTGTGATTTACTCCAATAATCTCGCAATAATTTTCTTCTTAGCTTAAGGCTGGTTTGATTTCTCACACAGTAAGTAGAGGTATCCAACCAACGGACATTGAGTATCTTGTGTAGACAACTGTAGATAAATAATTGTCCTTTTTTCAAGATGGTTGTGTTAGTTCTTCAAGTTTCAGCCCCATACAGTAGAACTGTCATGACGTTCGTATTGAAGATTGTGATTTTGATATTAGCTAACGGTTGTTTTGAGTTCAATATGTTCTTCAACTGTTGGGATGCCTCCCTTGCTTTGCCAGTTCTTACATTTATATCTGCATCTGATCCTTTTCGTTCATTGATGACGCTTCGCAGGTATGTGAATGTTTCCAACTCTTCCAGAGTTGCTCCATCATGTGTGATTGAATTGGTGTTCTCCGTGTTGTATTTGAGGATCTTACTTTTCTCCTGTATGTAGAGGTTTTCTGATGCAGAGGCTGCTGCTACACTGACTGCCTCCCCCCACACTTGTTTATGCGTATCGGATAAAAGAGCAAGGTCATTTGTGAAGTTCAAATCGTCTGGCGGAATCCAATCTATCCATTGTGTTCCGAGTTTCCCTCCAGATATGGAGGTCTTCATAATTCAGTCAACCACTAGAAGAAAAACAAAGGATGAGAGTGAGCAGCCTTGTCTGACTCCGATGCTTATTTGGAATGAGTTGGTAAGCTGTCCTCCATGCACCACTTTGGACTGTAGTCCGTCGTATGAGTTCAGGATGATGTTGCCAAATTTTTCAGGTACACCTTAGTGTTCTCCTATTCACATTGTCTAACGCTTTCTCATAGTCAGTGAAGTTGATGAATAGTGACGAGTTCCACTCAACTGATTGTTCAACGATGATCCGTTGTGTCACAATTTAGTCTGTGCACGACCAATTCTTACGAATCTAGATTGTTGATCTCGAAATCGGGCGTCTCCTGAGTCTTTCTTGCAGTTTAGAAACACTATGTCGAAGAAGTTTCCCGGCACAGACGGTAGTGCGATGCCTCTGTGGTTCTCATATTTGCTCAGATCTCCTTTGTTTGGTATCTTGATGAGGTGTGCTTCTTTTCAAGCCACTTGTTTCCCCTCGCAAATCTTCCTGAATAGAAGGTGAAGCATGTTTATAGTTACTTCAGTGTCTGACTTCAGTGCTTCAGCTGGTATATTGTCAGGTCCTGATGCTTTTCACTCTTAATTTGTCTGATGACCATCCTGATTTATTCCGTCGTTGGTGGAATGATATATATGGGAAGGTCTCTGTGTACTGTTTCAATGTCCAGTGTGTTCAGCGAGGGTGGTTTACTCAGGCCCTCAAAGTGTTTTACTCATCTGTCACCCTTTTCTAGAATCTCAGTGATTAGCTTGCCTTCACTGTCCTTGACTGGTCTCTCTGGCTTATAATATTTACCTGTCAGTTGTTTCGTTGTCACACATTTGTTTGATAACCCTGAGGTGGCCCCTTTCGCATGCAAAGCGAGCGAGAGCCATAACAAAGCAATTTTGACACGTATGGAAGATGGCTGGGAAGCCAACTCCCTTTTTAATTAAGCGTTACTCAGTATTTATAGGCAGACAAAATAAACTATAGACATGTGATGAATCATGGGACATGAAGTGTACACACATATACGCTCATGTGAAAACAGTCAAGGCTAATAAGCGAATAATTGACAAGGTCAAAATATGGCTCAAGTAAAATGAATAAAATAGGATGTCCGGAAGTTAGAGTAAGGTATATGGGCTTGCCATAATAACTGACACTACAACCCTTTCTGTTGCGAATTTTTTGCCTGTCGTTGCTAAATCTTCCATGTATTTCTGCTTTTAGGCTTTAATGCTTCTTTACACTTGCTTGTTTGCTTCTGTGTAATCAGTTAATACAGTGAAAAACTATGAAGTTGTAAAGATAGCAAGTGAATTAAGTTGATAAGGAACAACATAGGAACTAGCTGACAGTTTATGATAATTACAATTATGGATAAGTTACAGGACATATACCAAGTGAAGCTAGTCCAAGTGGGGGATGGTAATCTCTCGGCGCAACATCTAGTGGATGAAAGTGCAATCGTCTGTAGAGTTTGCTCATTGGAAAACAATGTACAGTGAAAATTTTGATTTATCGTAGTCTTCGTATGTTTTTCATCTTTTCTAGTCGTCCTGAAAAAAAAGAAGTAATTGTAAGCGCATGTCGTAATATACTCCAACATGCCTAAAGGCACATAACGAACTAAAAAGGAAAACAAACTAGCACATATTCGTTTACTTAACATGCAATAGCGTAGAAACTATTTTCACACAACTACTTCTTTGAATTTTTTTGGGAAAAAAATAAACATACACATATATGAGCAGATTAGATTAGCATCGGCGTAGTTTGTTGTAAGTTTAGTCCCATATTCATTACAGAGTGTTATTCCGTAAAGGAATTTGTGCTGCAGTATATCCAGTGTCAGCTTTTATTGCATTGAGAATACCGAGCAAAATTAGTGGAAGAGCGTCGGTCCATTGTGAAGCGTTTGCAGCTGAGAGTGAAGCTTTCAAACGTCCGTGAAATTGTTCTAACAAACAGATTGCTTGTCTGTGGCAAGCAATCGCTCGAAATCGTGTGATTCCTAGAAGTGTAGTCAGACAACGGAAAATTCCAGATTTGAACTGGTGTTCATGGTCTCTCGTGATAGGTGAAGGGCGTCTAAAGTTTGCTACTCATCATTTGACGAAGGAGCGGGCAACCATTTCGGCGATAATGTCCTTGATAGGTACTGGTCTTGACCATCGTGTGAAACCGTCCGCATACGTTAAGAAATAGAAGTGTTTATTTGGATCTTCTGAGGGCCTTAGCAGATCAAGATGAAGACGGCCGAAACGAGCGTCGGGAGTTTTAGATAAGCCTAAGGGGTGTTTGTTGTGTCTAATCATCTTAGATGTCTGACGACTTACACAGGAATGTGCCAACTCACTCACATCCTTATTCATACCAGGCGAACAAAATCGTTCTACTGTGAGCCTGCTGGTTGCCCGAACACCTGGATGAGAAAGACTGTGCAGCGTATTTAGGGCGTTGCGCCTATAATGTTTCGACAAGATTTGTCTATACCTACCAGTAGATTTGTCGCATAATGGAGTTTCCCTAGCTGATCCATATTTTCAGGATAGTCAAAGCACAATACATGACCGAGGGTTCCCTGTCGTAAGTGCCATACCGCGATTCAGTGTCTCGCAACCATCCAGGGAAGAATGCCAGAGGTTGCTGGCTGTTGTTTATTTATTGTTGTAAAGCTGTGATATTAAAAGGTTCTTTGACGTCCTGGTGTGCGCACATAGTTGCTTGTGTTCGGATGACTTGCAGTACTTAGAATGTTGTGTGTCACGTTCTGGTCACCCTTGCTCTCCTGTTGTACAGAGAAAGAAATCCTTTTTTGGAGTTTTATTCGTAAACTTTGTCCCTCAGCCCTATCACCCACCGTGTTGTCCATCTCTGTACATGATGTAAGATATTTGTCTTTTTTGAAAGAGGGGGGTCGCAAAAACGTTATGAACTTTAAGGTGAGGCATTGGGTGCTTTGTAAAGTTTCACAAACAATATTAGGTGGTAATACTAAAATGTATTTGCATAACTTGATGAGTCACATCTGCTTTGTCTGAAACCACAGTATAATTCTCACTGGTATCCAACCCCTCAATGTCTAATAGTCCTAGGTCGCGCTCTGCGGAAACGACTAGGAAATTATCGAAGAAGAGCTTGATTAGTCTTTCATATTTTCATTTAAGAATTAATTACTTCATCTGTCTACCAACTACTGCCACATCCCATTTTTACCTTATCATCGTACAGTTTCTCAGTGTCGACAAGAATCTGAGGCGCTTGAACCCATTTTTATTTTTTGATCTAAATAGAGTTCAGCTCAGAGTCATAAAGCAATGCGTAGATCTATCTTCCGTCAAGCGCTATTTATACAAAGCCATAGTACCCTTCGAACGCAGAAATGTAGCAATCATACCCGGATACGCTGGGGGTAGCAAGTTGGAAGCTTTCTATGATAGATTTTCTTGTTTTCTGCAGTAGCAAGGGTCATGAAAGAAATTACAAACGAATCCCTTTGAAACTATTTTGCAATCACCATACTTTCTAACTGACTGCACGGTATCCTTCCAAGTAGATCATGTAGTACGAAGCTGTTATTAAACTTTAATTCTAAAGGGAGCTGTTGTTTGTTTACTTCTGATAATATCCCGACGTTTAGAATACGTGTTTGTTGACTCTGCCAGTTACTACTCCACCTATTGTGTTATGTATTATCAACGCTTCTAAATATTATATTTCACAGATAGAATTCATTCTGTACTATGAACTAGACAAATATGACACTGGTTACAATTGTGTGGATAATCAGTGATTGTAGGGAAGTTCGAATAACTGACAGTTTTGTAAATAGTCAATGAAATTCGTTTTAAACACCCTAGTACTTTCGACTGAATCATAACTTGAAGATAATGTTTGACGTTAAACCTACGTGGGTGTTTACAAAACATTTACCATGTGATCGAAATACCACAATATTCTGTTGATTGGTAGCGTGGTGTCGAGTCGCGGTTGACTATGAACACCGCTACCAAGAAACACGTGCCAAGTAGATCAGAAGGCGAAGGTTGAACTTAACCAAAGAAACCCATAAAATCTCCGAGAAGCCAAATACCAGAAGGCAATTAATGGACCAAATCGAGATATATATTTGCTGGCGATCTCGTGGTATCGAAAGGATACCGAGATCGTGCCAGGATACAAGCTTGGTTACAGAACGTAATCGAATTCGCGCGAAGTTACAATCAAAGTGTAAGTAAAAGAATGGAAGCACAAAATAGCTGTCATTAGCACAGTTAAACAAAAGCACATTAAAACAAACACTGGTACAGTTGGTTATAATAAGAATTGTTTCTATTAAACCAGTCGTGTTCTCGTGATAAATGTGAGTCACTACAGATTCATGTGTCTTTTTATAAAAGAATATACAACATGAATATTTAGTGAGTAGATCACTGAAAGATAAAACTATAAATAGAAGAGATAATCTCTTCGAATAAGAATAGTTGACTCGAAGATCTCGATCGAGTTTTGTAAACTATGTATATGGCTACTTTAAAACAGTGGGTAGGACAATATAAACGAGGAAAGAATGGAAATAACAAAAACGTGGTTCATATTTCATTAACTGAACAAACATCTACTATTATTAATGTTATGGATAAAAATCACTCTTTAAATTAGTTGTTATCACTTTATATCGTTTGTAATAGAATAATCACATACATGTAAAAGTAAACAAAGTTTTTGGAAAAAGAATTTGCTAATATGGTCATCAAAATGAACTGATTCGGTATCATCGAAAGTGTTTTCAAAGATTCAATTCGACAGCTTGGAGTTGTGAAGATTTCTGAATTTCATTAAAATCATGAACTGATCGAAGCTAGGTCATCATTGAAAATCTAGAAGCACTGGATGGCCATTTCGTCTTGATATGAGACCCCTCAGTGGTAAGTACCCACGATTCGAAAAGCGGCAACCGAATCGATTCATGATTTAAAATGAAATCCTACAATCTCCACAACTTCATACTGACAACTATAATGTGCTGACTAGTGAGAGGAGATTTCTAGTGTTCTAGTGAGAAGTGATGATCAGCGAAGCTAAACTGTATCTGGCGTGAGACAGTTGCTCATCAAAGACAATGGAAGATGGTCATGCAATATCGTGAATTGGTTGAAGTTAGAGGTTAACACCGTTGTATGCTGACTCAGCGATCTGAAGGTTGAGCATTCATCGCTTTCAAATTTTAGTGATAGTCCAAACTTTGATCCTTTCATGTTTTCAATGGAGCTTTATGTTGAGATAGATGATAATGTTACTTAGATTACTTAAAATAGCCTCATTTCCGAAAGATATAATTTAGAGCTGAAAATATGAAACTGTTCTTTAACAAGATTGATGATTTAACAGAGAAAAAGAGATCTCAATAGAATTCAATCGACTTTCACCAGTGACTACAAATAAGTTATCATCCAATAATAAATTATTTAGTTTATTGGCTATCATCATCAGTCGGCACTGATAGTTTCACAGACGTCCAAATAATTTAATACTTGTAAATAAACAGTATTTTTTGTGTACGTTTAAGGATATAGCTGTGGTTATTTTTATATCTTTGATATTGTGATGTGTTTATGATGTCAGGTATAATGTCATGAATACATACATAGTTTGAATACCGAATAGTAAATACGTAACACATTTCGAAAAGGAGAAATAGTTAGCAAATTCAGTTGGATTTGAATGGCTTATGATTCTAAGTTGTCATCAGTTGAGATCATGAACCAATTGATGTTAGACCACCATTGACCGTTTCACCATAATGTGCGACTCCTCAGCAGTTCACATCCTAGCGGGGTTCAAACCCATGGCCTTCAATCTCGCGCGCGAACGACTAACCTCTAGACCATTGAACCGGCCGGCAGTGTTACTACCTAACTTCAGCCAATCCAAGAAATTGCGCGACCATCTTTTATTGTACCTGTCTCTATCCGACACCGATTAGCTCTGTTGGTCACGGCTTCTCAACTAGTTAAATAAAGAAATAATGCACTGATTAGTTAATTGATTTTGCTAAGCGACTTTTATAGTTCTAATAAGCAGCTATGACCTCTGGAGATCAATTATATAAGATGTAAACTAGTTACATACTAATGGCATAAGAAGGTGATTATGCAGTAACGTAAATTAATTTTAGTCAGAAATGTTGTTTATTTTAACTTTTATTAGTGATTGAATTATAGTGATTAGATCTGTTCAACGATCGGATATCAGAATTCAATTCATCTATTGTTAGTCGATGATGAATAGACTCAAAATGGAATGATTCGTCCTGAAAAAAGTTCAAATTTGTTTGAATGAGACTATGACTAAACGGATCAACATTCATTGTTTAAGCGTGATAACTTCATCTCTAGATATCCTATTCCCATATATATATATTGGTTATGAAGCATCTGACTGTAATATAAAGTATTGTTATATAATCAATGACCAGAATATTTTGAATAGACCATACCAATGAGTATTAACCAACATAATATATAGATCAAGTAAGGCTCTGATTATCTGACATGAACTCATCTAATGAAATACATGAAAAACACTATAATTATTGGAAGTATACTGAAGGAATTGAGCTACTCTTAAAATGACCTCAAGTTATTGTTAAATTCTCTACTTGAATAACGCAGAATATGGTTTACGACTACGACACTCGAACGTTGAACTTCATCGTCGCAAATCAGAAGACAGAAGAAAAGCTGGAGAAGTGTTTATTTGGTAAGGATCAAAATGTACAGAAAACCATGGGTATTTATATATATTAGCATTTGCTAAATCAACATTATATTTTGGCCCATCCGCTAAGAAACATATTATGCTACTGACCAATAGTAGCATACCACGTTGGTATTATAGAAAGCTCTATCATGTCCTGATTGGCTGGAACTCTTCGGCTTCTTTAGGGTCTCTGGAGGCCCCGTTGTAGTTCTCAGAAACCGACTATACAGTTATAAAAGCTAATGTTTAATCAAGCAGAAAGTAAATAAATATAAAGGATCAGAAAAGTTTTTGTGGAGATTGAATTGATTTCAACAGTTGTGATCATGAGCCAATTGAAGCTAATTGTCAGTTTTTAATCAGTACTGCTTCGATATTGCCTTAGATCAAAAGCTTTATAAGCAAAGATGGCTAGTTGTTAGCAGTGGAGTCTAGAGCGCGCTTTTTGTCTTACTTGGGACTCGTCAGTTGGATGTATCTGCATCTCAAACTTGTTGATGTTCACTCTGAGACTCGAACCCAGTGCCATTCGCTTCAAACGCCATCGCGTTATCCACTCAGCTACTGAGTTCTGATAGCCACCTGCTTGTGAAATGGGGCAAAGTTTTAAATTCATTTAGTGATGTTTACTTGTATCTTCCCATTGTTATTTAGGACTGCAATTAATCTCCAGTTGGTATATGTGCATCCTGTGTGGACTGCCTCGATATCGCCTAAGTCACAAGCATTATAAGCAAAGGTGGATAGCGGCTAACAGTGGAATCCAGGATGCGCGTTTCGCCGTACTTTGAACTCGTCAGCTGGATGTTTACTCCAGAATTGATTTAATAATTTTATTTAAAATGATAGTGTTAATTACCTTTTCTATTATCTATCCTGGACCATTTTAACACATAATCAGACACGATATTCATATTAAATAGTCATAAAACTATAAATTTTACAAAGTCATTTTAACTTATTTCAATAAGTTATCAATTACAAGTGTGTGTTAGAAAGTATCAAGTTTAATCTTTTATTAATCTTGAAGAGATTAGTAGTAGTGAGGACAGAACATTCAGATCAATAAATCAATCTTTTTTATCAAATTTTCTGTTGATTGAGATGATGAATCGATCGATTTTAGACTACCATTGAAAACCTGGATCAACTGGATGGCTGTTTCGTCATAGTTTGGGACTCCTCACCAGTGAGCATACACTATTCCACGCTCTGGATTTGAACCCAGAATCTTTGGTTTCGCGTTCGATCGATTGATTTCTAAACCACTGAGCCGGACTGCATCCAACGGTGTTAAAATCGAACATCAACCATTCCACGAAATTGAGCAACCATCTTCCATTGTCTGAGGCACATACTTGTTTCCACCTAACACGGATTAAAGTTTGTTTCCTTGTAATAGAAATATATCATATTATAACTTTCACAGCGTGAAGTATCAGTTACTCTGTATGATATTCTATCATCATTACAAACATAGGATATCTTCAAAAATAGGACTCCTTAACACTATGAAAATACGACTAAAGAAAGGATGGAATATAAACATTTATAAACTTGGGATAAATGGTAAACTGCCTAGTCACTAAGTTGAAACCCTATGGCTTACATTTTTCAATTTCAGTTAATTCCTAACATATTGTAATGATCAAGCAACGCGGTTTGTAATGGATATTGGGATTATGGAACACCATTTGTTACAATATCTTATTTATTATTTATTTAAACAGATATACATTGGTACAGGTAGGCACTAAATTGATATGCGCCACATAAATCATTCGATTTATGTGACTGCTGGGATACTGCCCGGGTGCCTAAATCGAAGCACATGATTTTCTCAGGCAGCCACACCCGGAGCCTTCGACCTAAAGGTTTAATCCATAAGGTCATAGAGAAACTTCAGGAGATGCAGTCTCATGGTAGCTGGTGATCAATAATTGGTTCATACGCCATTTGGTCCTTCAGGATCCTGGAGCCCATGTGCACGATTGGTTTGGGATGAGTGTTTTCTAACTCCCCCATGTAAACTCTCCGTGTCCATCAACTCGGTTAAAGCACCGGATATTCGCTTTTCGTCCTTTTAATTTCGTAATCAATACCCGTGGTGCGAGAGGGCAGTGAGTCGGACTTCCCTGACAGTGATTGTACGCACATGACCATGTGAGAGCATTTGGAGAGGGAGAGCTGACTCTCTCCACCCTCAGCCGTACCGGGGCATTTGGTGGCAGGTTACAATGTCTACTGATCTTATGATTATTATCAAAGTGATGTGTTGATTATTTTGCTATCCTTATGTGAGTGATATTCTTCAGAATGTTGATTTTGGTCACGATATTCTGTTATCTAGTGAAATATACAGATGAAATTCAGCAATTGTGATTCTTCTGTGCTTAAATTTCTGTAATAAAACGGTCATTTTGTTCTTTCTGATTATTAAATTTGCCCAGTTAAAACTTCAAAAGAAACATCATTAGTGAAATTGTTTACCAAAGTAAATTTTTAGAAATGTATATTTGAAAAGTAAATGGTAGAGGCCCCTAAACGCTCTCACATGGCCACGTGCATACGACAACTATCATGGAAGGCCTACGCACTACCTTCTCGCACTACAGGTTTTGATTACGAAATTGAGAGTATGAAAAGCGAATGTCCGGCGCTTGAACCGGGTTGGCGGACACGTAGACTCCACCTAGAGGAGTTAGAAAACACTCATTCCAAACCAGTAGTATACATGAGCTACAGGATCCTGAAGGAACAAATGGCGTATATACCTATTATTGGTCACCAGCTACCATGAGACTACATCTCCTGATGCTGCTCCATTGCCTTGTGGATCACACCTTTAGGTCGAAGGCTCCGAGTTTGACTCCCTAAGAAAACCACCTGCTCCGGTTTGAGCACCCGTGCAGTATTCTAGCTCTCACATAAATCGAATGATTTATGTGGTGCATATCTATTTGTTGCCTTCTTGTACCTAAGTTTGTGTGGTTAAATAAATAATATATAAATAAATGATAATATGAATAAATAATCTTCATACTACTGAAATAGAATTTAAGTGTTCAATGGGTAAGTAAATCACTCTTTATGAAAAGTATACAATGAAATTTAAGATTTCACAGTCAAATGAGTTTAGTTAAAGTTTTATCATACATTGCTTTTCAACTATAATAATAATAATAATAATAATAATAATAATAATAGTGATGTGGTGTGTGCTACTGATTTCGACAGATATAAGTAGTATGTATGATCAATCGAAACTGCAATACCTGGTGGCAGAAGATTAAGAAGATCAAAGAAAAGTGAACGAGAACAAAGAATGATTTGTGTGGAAACGAAGGAACAATGAAGTTTGAGACGAATGATTGACATTTCGCAAATGAAGTATCCACTGTATAGCTCTGAGATTTTACTAAGAGCTTCTGTAATGTTGTGCTCACTTTCTATTATCCCCACTTTCGTTTACGTTCATTGCAGTGGTACATTATTGCCTAAAACTTCTACCCTAATCAGACATGAAATGTATTAAATGATAGTTACCAGTTCAAGTATTTAAACTAAATGTGTCTCATTAAATCAGGTACAATGAAATTCATATCTTGAATGGTGGAGTTTCAAAAACTCAGTTAATTAAAAGAAAAATCGATGTGAGAGTTTTATGGTTAAAAACAACTGAACAATTATATGGTTGTTTGTAATAGTTAAGTTCATGAATCAATAGAGGCTTGACAAACATGGAAAACGTGGAAGCATTGGACGGTCATTTCGTCATATTGTAGGACTCCTCAGAAGTATGAATCCACGATCCCGCCTCACGAGATTCGAACTCAGGACCTATCAATCTCGCGCGCGAACACTTCACTTCTAGATCACTGAGCCGGCTGGCTGAAATCCAACGATATTAATGTTTAACTTCAACTAATCTACGAAATCCAGTGACACATCCACCATTGTCATCAGTGAGTTACTATCTCACAACAGACCAGTTTGAACTCTACTAGTTTATTTCTAACATTCAAATTACTCTTTCATTATTCATTTCAATTTAGTCGGATAATTAGTATCATTAGTCCTCATCAAACTAAAACGTGTAACACAAAATTAAGTACACACACACACACACTCACATGTACTTGGTAACTTTGAAAAACAAAATCAAATTCAGTCAGGTTAAATGATCACGAAAAAAAAGGTGAATGATACTGGTAATTGATATAAACTTTATTAGTTATTATTGTAATCAACTATTTATGTGTACAGAATAGAAATACTGATACATATATAGACATTTTGACTATAATCTATAGTCAGTAGACTTCAACATATACAAGGTAAAATCCAAGATCTTCAGAGACAACACGGAGAACACCAATTCAATAGCACGTGATGGAGTAACTCTGGAAGATGTGGAAACATTCACGTGCCTGTGAAGTATCATCGATGAACAAGGAGGATCTGATGCAGATGTAAATTTGAGAACTGGCAAAGCGATGGTGGCATTCCAACAATTGAAGAACATATTGAACTCAAAACAACTGTCAACCAATATCAAAGTCACAATCTTCAATACGAACGTTAAAACATTTAGTTATATTATAGGGAGTTCAAACTTGGAGAACTACTACAACCATCATCAAGAAGGTACATGTATTTACAAGCAATTTTCTACACAAGATACTCAATGTTCGTTGACTGGATACCGTCAGTAACAATTTACTGTGGGTAAGAGTAAACCAGCTTCCAATTTAAGAGGAAATTAGAAAAAGACGCTAGAAATTGATAGGAAATACGTCGGGGAAATCATCAGACAGCATCATGAAGCAATCTTACTTACGCCTGTTACTCCTCGTGAAGGAGCATAGGCCGCCAACCAGCACTCTCCATCCAATCCTGTCTTCGGCAATACGAAGCAATCGCTAACTTGGAATCCTGAAGGGAAACGAAAAAGAGGAAAACCAAAGACCACAGTGCACCGAGTATTGGAGGCAGACATGGAAATTATGTTATGTGTCAATGACTTTTCAAGTTATAGTTAGTTTCGTCCCTCCACATATCGGTTAGTCGTTTCTTTATTGAAATAATCGATGACAAATGTCATGTTTACCAACTCCTCAGCGTTGATCGGTATTATCAAAAGAAGTTTAATATACAAGACGATAAGTCACTTGGACTAGTAGATAATATTAAAGCTTCGTAGATGTAGTTTTACGAGTACCAAGGAGTAGACATGGATATAATTGATAATGGACCAGTGATGAAGCAATATTAAACATTACAGTCCAACAGGAGGTTAATCGTTGGCAGCCTAGATTGATGGCAACTTTACTGAATAAGGCAGATCTGAATATCACATGAAGCTTCAGTTTCATAATGATTGGAGATTAGTTTTAGATGAGAATGTCGACTGAATCCTCGGCTTAATGTTATCCGTTTATAACAGATTAAATTATAAAATCATTAATATAGAAATATGTAATTTATAATTCAAACAAATTAAATTCAAGGCAAGTTTTGTGAAGAATCAGCGTCAATTGAATAGGACTGAATTTAATTGTTGAATTCATGAGTCAACTTAAGCTGGACCACCATTGAAAACTTCGAAGAACTGGACGGCCGTTCTGTCCTAGTAAAGAACTACTCAGCAGTGCGCATCCACGATCTCGCACACAGAACTGGAACCCAAAATCTTCGGTCTCGCGAGAACGTAAATAGTATCGAAGAACGATTTCATATTTGATTTGGTTTCTATTCTACAATGCTCATTTATAAATTTAGACATAATCAAATCCAGAACAATCCATTTACTACAGTTCCAGACATCACTTCCTGATAATGCAAATAATCCGAAACTAAACACTTTAAGGATGAGATTGCTTCATATATTTTCACTAGTAAAGATGAACGATATCTAGCATTATCGAACATTTTCCTGTTCATTTAGTGTGTCAGTGTTAGATATAAGAGAGTAAGTTTTTCATTGAGGACTTCATTTACATAATCTAACACTATCTACAATTGATTGATCACTCAGTGGTGATCAACGTCATATATGTCAAGTCCTTCTTAGTGCTATGTGGCCACCAATCTAGGTGACTCGACATTGCGTGCACTATGATGAGATAAGGTAGTGGTTGGAGGTAGTCAAAAAGATAGCTCAGTGGTAACTTCTCTGACTGTAAAATTGGATGACATGGAATCAAATCCGTCAGAGAACATCAGTTCCCTTAAGATTACAGGTACGCCTAGGTCCAAGGTTTCCTGTTAACTACATTTAACCACACTACTTTAGTGCATTAGATGAAGAAATAGAATACGGTGAAAGTTAGAACTTGAAATGACATCCTCAGTAATAGTTATATTCTTACATGCATGAATAGAAAGAGGCTAGTGATTGCATTACTTACTTACTTACACCTGTTACTCCTCGTGAAGGAGCATAGGTCGCTCACCAGCATTCTCCATCCAACCCTGTCCCAAGCAATCCTTTCCAGCTCCTCCCAGTTCTTATTCGTCCTTTTCATATCTGCTTCTATTATCCGACGTAATGTGTTCTTTGGCCTTCCTCTTTTCCACTTCCCTTCAGGATTCCAAATTAGGGCTTGCCTCGTGATGCAGTTTGACGATTTGCGTAATGTATGTCCTATCCATTTCCATCGTCTTTTCCTAATTTCTTCTTCAGCTGGAAGTTGGTTTGTTCTCTCCCACAGAAGGCTATTGCTGATGGTATCCGGCCAATGGATGTTGAGTATCTTGCGTAGACAGCTATTTATAAATACTTGTACCTTCTTGATTGTGGTTGTTGTAGTTCTCCAAGTTTCAGCTCCATACAGTAGAATTGCCTTGACATTCGTATTGAAGATTCTCACTTTGATATTGGTTGAAAGTTGTTTTGAGTTCCATATGTTCTTCAATTGTAGGAATGCGGCCCTTGCTTTGCCAATCCTCGCCTTTACGTCTGCATCCGAACCTCCTTGTTCATCGATGATGCTTCCCAGGTATGTGAAGGATTCTACATCTTCCAGAGTTTCGCCATCAAGGGTGATTGGATTGCTGTTCTCCGCTTTGAATTTGAGGACCTTGGTTTTCCCTTTGTGTATACTGAGGCCTACTGATGCAGAGACTGCTGCTACACTGGCTGTCTTCATCTGCATCTGTTCGTGTGTACGTGATAGGAGGGCTAGGTCATCTGCGAAGTCCAGATCGTCTAATTGATTCTGAGCTTTTCATTTTATTCCGTGTTTTCCTTCAGATGTTGAGGTCTTCATAATCCAGTCGACCACCAGAAGAAAGAGGAAGGGAGAGAGTAAACAGCCTTGTCTGACTCCGGTCCTTACTTGGAATGCATCTGTCAGCTGTCCTCCATGCACTACTTTGCACTGTAGTCCGTCGTATGAGTTCCGGATAATATTGACAATCTTCTCAGTGATTGCATGCATAACGGTAATTAAGATACAGATGCCCAACTAATTCACAAACACTTATTCTATCTATGTCATAAAATCAAAAAAATAAACAAACAAACAAAAAGTTTTTTTTGTTTTGAAAAGTCAAGGTTATTGTTTGTTGTTGTCGTCACAAGTCGTTGTTGTTGTTGTCGTTGTTTTATTTATATGAAACTATTTAGTAAACATGTTTCATTGAAGTTATTTACTTTGTATATATACCATTACAAATAACTGAATTATTTATATTCCTTATTGTAAATGATGATTTCCATAGAGTAAGTTAATAAGTATAACTTAGTAGTAACTGACGACCTGGTTAAATATCTGAGCTACATGTTCCTCGTGATATATTTAAATAAGTTATCTGGGCGAGACTCCAATTTATGGACGAGCCAATCAGAAGCGTTTTAGAGATTTCAAGGTTACGGCGCCAATTTCAGTGCTTAGTGCTAACGTACGATCGGTTCACAGGGAATTTTCTACAAAACGTGATGATTGAGCGGCTATAACAAATAAAACGGCGAGACTATAATCAGGTATAAGATATTAGATCTCGTATTTTAATGCAAAAGCCTTCCATCCATTTGGCTAAATTAATTTCTGGCATCATAGCTGTTGTCAGTTCGTGATGAAAACTCCATACATAATTCCTAAGTAAAACAAATTACGACAATTATTGCGAACTGTATAATAAAACCACCAGTAACACTGACTGCAACCAGGTACTACAATAGCTACGGGTGTTTGGAGAGCGTACAGACTCCTACGTGGGCTTGGTTATGTGCATCGTGTCGTTATCCATAAGTGGCATTTTTGGCCTAACAACCGGAGTGCACACAAACAATATTGAAACTATGTGGTCGAGACTGAAAGAGTTTTCGCGACCTTATCATGGATCCAGAGGCCGACTGTCCTGTAGCCATATGGATGATTTCCTATACCGTATGCATTACGATTTTAGAACCTCTGAACCTCTTTCTAACCTTGACAAGTTTCTGAGCCACGTATAAGAAGTGTATCCACTTTATTTCCTTGGTTATGTATAATATATTTTTACTCTATACTGACTGTTTGCTGATTGGCTAATATTTCTCAAGGTCACTTAAGAGTCGTACAAGGGTCGTCCATAAACTAGGGTCTCGCGGTTATCTGTTTCTTTCGTTTGTTTTAATACATCATTATGGCTGTTAATTGATTACTTAACCTATTCGAGTGAGTTTCTGTAAAATGTAAAACCTTTCGTTGTACAAATTACAAAAGAGCCCAATCAGAGATATTGAGGTTGCTGGCAATATGTAACGAAAAGAATTTACATTAATCAAATGTCGATTCCTGAACCGGTAACATCTAACTAGTGATCACTCAATATTTATCGTCAGAATTGATCAAGAAGTAAGAAACGGAAACATGTTGAAATACTTTATGCTGAGAATACTGTATTGTACCCAAAATATATTATTGAATAAAGCCAGTGATATTTTTTATCCTGGTTAGCGTTTTTTTAGCGAGTTCGTTTTCTACGGGATGGAGTTGTTAACCTTATGCCCAACCCTCCTCTTTTATCCGTGCTTGGGACCGGCGGTAGCCCCCTGAGGGACTCCAGGCGAAGTTGTAAAAATCTTTACATATTTCGGCAGCAACACTGATGAACAGGGTGGATCTGATGCAGACGTGAAGGCGAGGATCGGTAAAGCGAGAGCAGTATATTTACAACTGAAGGACATCTGAAACTCAAAACAACTGTCCAGTAACACAAAGGTCAGAATTTTCAATACAAATGTCAAAACAGTTGTACTGTATGGGGCGGAAACCTGGAGAACTACGAAAGTTATCATCTAGAAGATACAGGTGTTTATTAACAGCTGTTTACGCAAAATACTTCTGATTCATTGACCAAACACTATCAGCAATAACCTACTTTTGGAGAGATCAAACTAGATCCCAGCGGAGGAAGAAATCAGGAAGAAGCGCTGGAAGTAGATAGGACACACATTGAGGAAAGCACCCAACTGCGTCACAAGACAAGCCCTCACATGGAATCCTCAAGGCCAAAGGAAAAGAGAAAGACCAAAGAACACATTACGCCGGGAAATGGAGATAGACATGAGAAAAATGAAGAAGAATTGGATGGAACTAGAAAAGAAGGCCCAGAACAGAGTGTGTTGGAGAATGCTGGTGAGCGGCCTATGCTCCATTAGGAGTAACAGGCGTAAGTAAGTAAATAAGTAAGTAAGCAATAATAATAAAAATCATTTACAAATTTATTGATCAAATGTTATTACTTGGATGTAAGTGAATTATTTTACAAATAACTTACTCCTGTTACTCCTAGTGAAGGAGCATAGGCCAACCACCAGCATTCTCTGTCCAACCCTGTCCCAAGCAATCCTTTCCAGCTCCTTCCAGTTGTTAATCATCCTTTTCATATCGGATTCTATTTCCCAACGTAATGTGTTCTTTGGCCTTCCTCCTTTCCACTTCCCTTCAGGATTCCAAGTTAGTGCTTGCCTCGTGATGTAGCTTGGTGATTTCCTCAATGTATGTCCTATCCATTTCCATCGTTTTTTCCTAATTTCCTCTTCACTTGGAAGCAGGTTTATTCACTCCCACAGTAGGCTGTTGCTGATGGTATCCGGCCAACAGATGTTGAGCATCTTCCGTAGACAACTATTTATAAATACTTGTACCTTCTTGATGATGGTTGTGTTAGTTCTCTAAGTTTTAGCACCGTATAGCAGAACGATCTTGATGTTTGTATTAAAGATTGTGACTTTGATATTGACTGACAGACGGTTGTTTTGAGTTCCATATTTTACAAGTAACGTTTAATAAATTTTTCAAGAATAAATGAAATATGTATTCTAGATATCAATGTCAACTACTATGCAACTTTATTATTCATAGTGAATTGTTCAGCTGGAAGGTTTTTCTAAAAATAATTACCATTGTAGACTTGCAGCAATTGAAGAAACTGTTAGAAATCTGTTAACATTTGACAATAAGTGACTATGACTTTTAAAAACCTCATGAGGTGGTACGGCCGAGCATGGGGAGATTTAGCTCTCCCTCTTGAAATCCTCTCACATGGCCACACGTATACAGCCACTGTCAGGGATGTCCTACTCACTGCCTTCTCCAGGCAGGGGTGTTTTTAACGAAATTGAGAGGACGAAAAGTGAATGTCCGGCGCTTTAACTAGGTTGGTCGATATGGAGGATTCACCCTAAGAAAACCATCTACTTCGGTCTGAGCAACCGAGTGGTATCACAAACCTCACACAAATCAATGATAACTACTACTGGCCTCATTGTTATTGTGTGGTGCATATGTATGTATCGTTTGAGAAACCTTGGTACTATCATCATAAGATCATTTTGTATCAAGGCCTCAATTCTGAAAATGTTACCCGAGATTTCCATAACTGAGTTATATATTCTCTACTGCTATCTCTGACAAAGTCAGATATTGAGTGATATGGGAGTAGATTTGAAAATCGCTAAGCTATGCTGTAGTGTAGTTTAATTCAGTAGTATGAATCAATGAAGCTTTTGGCAATTTGCATGTTGCTGTATCCTACCGTTCGTCTTCTTATCTAACTTTTTATTTCCAAATGTATTACACATCATATTCACTTAATTATACACATATCCTTTTCAAATGCACGTCGTTTTTGCTTTATTACATAGTTTATCACGCAAAATGGGAGTGGCAATTAGAAATTTGATAGTCAATGACCTAATATAAACACAAGATTTTGCTAAACGCCTTTATATTAGATATAGTAAATAGATGAACAACTAAATACCTCTATGAAACAACAACTATAATCTATATTCGAGTTAAAATAAGTCTACAAAATATTAAAGAGATTTCATGGTGATTGAAAGTAGTCAACATGAAACCTTGGAACTAGGTTTCGTGCTCTTTGGTGCTCTTCAGCAAAGCGTACCAGTAATCTTGAGGGAACTGGTGCTCTCTGACGGATTCGACCCCGTGTCACCCAGCTCCGCATTCAGAGACTTTACCACTAGGCTATCTGAGCAGCGACCGGCCTCCTGTAAGACTGAGATGTATTCACAATTGACTGATCACTGGGTAGTGATCAATGTCATGTGTGTCAAGTCCTTCTTAGTGAAGATTGAATCCTATCGACCAAGTTGCAATGTGGCCACCAGTCTAGTGACTCGACTCTGTGTGCACTATAATGAGATAAGATAGTGGTTGGAGTCAGTCAAAAAATAGCTCAATGGTAATGTCTCTGACTATGAAGTTGGGTGACATGGAGCCGAATCAGCGAGAGAGCACCAGTTCCCTTAAGATTACAGGTACACCTTGCTGACGAGTGCCAAGTAGCACGAAACCCGGGTCCAGGGTTTCCTGTTGACTACCTCTCAACGTATTGCACACAATGTCGAGTCACCTAGACCAGTGGCCACAGTTCAACTTGGTCAATAGGATTCAGTCTGCACTAAGAAGGACCTGACACACATGACATTGATCATCACCCAGTGATCAATCAAATGTGATTAAAGAGATTTCAATATGCCACAAAAAAGAGTGAACAATCATTGTGCCTAATGGAAGTATGGTACCTTGTTAAAGAGCTAAATGTCAATTAAAAGATTCATTCAATACCAAACATGATTCTGAAACTGCCAAATACGAACAGAATAAACATAGTCGTTTATACTTCTCATGTGAATACTGTCTACTGAAAATATTATGATGGATAGTTGCGTTTTTTTAATGTTTAGCGATTATAGATCAAGGAGATTGGGACGAAATCCCTCATAGGGATCAGGAAGATTGTATTTCCAACAATAACTCCTTCCCCTTTTTATTGGTCCCTTCATGTTTTCATGACTTTTCTATTCTGTATTATCTAAAATTGTTTACAAGTAAGATAGACTAAAGGTATATATTATATGACACTGTAGATAAATGTGTGTGTGTGTGAGAATGTATGGAAGAGTTTGGAAGAAAGAAGACGATGAAGAAAACAATATGTTGATTACTCAATAAGTTTACAGGTGAGATTATAATTTATGAACAACCTTTGAGCGACGCTAGACTGACCTTGAGAGTGTCCATCTAAAAACCAGGACCCAATAAGAATTATAAACCTGTGTGAGGAATTAGAGTTATGAGTTACAGTTGATGGTGAAGGTTAAGAATTAGATTTAGGGTTTTCATCATGAACTGACATCAGCTATGATGCCAAAATTCTATTTAGCCAAATGGATAAGTCTGAGACCTGTTGTATTATACCTAATTGGCTTGTTCATAAATTAAAGTCTTGCCAGTTTACAATATGCATATAGATTTACTAATGAAAACACTAGATAACAAACAATAATGACTTAATTATGAAGCCGAAGCAAGTCGGTAATCAGAACAGGACAAAGTAATAAGATAAATTACAGTATGAAATCCAATGCAACATCACAACTATGTAAATATAAACAAACTAATAATGAAATAAGGGAATTATTAAAGTATACTATGCTTAATGACAGATCAAAGCTATGAAGTAATTCTTTCTTATGAAGTATATAAACCATAAAACATCCTTCGTTTGAATAGTAAAACGTAGAAAAAAGTAATGAAGAATAGGGTTAGGGTTAAATTTTTTGTTGCCAAGTGAACGATTCCGTTTTATCCATATATAAGTGTCCGTTATTGACCCCATAAATAAATGACATTACTCCGAGAAATGGAGACAGACAGACAGGCAGGCGAAGAATGACCAACAATTGGATCGAACGAGAAGCGAAGGCGGAGGACAGAGTGAGTTAAAGAATACTGGTTGGCGGCCTATGCTCCATTGTGGGTAACGGGCGTAAGTAAGTAAGTAAGTAAGAATCAATAAACAGATTGCAATAATCTCACTTTCCGAAAGTTATAAATAGAATAACATTAAAATAATCATGATTTAAATTTATTGTTTATATTCATCCCTGGATTATTGAATTATTTTTCATCCTTTCCCCCGTTTACACTACTCAAATCTGTTGCTTATTACTATCATCAGAAGGGGATTTTTGTGGATATTATAGTAACTTTAATAGTTGAGATCATAAGTCAATTGAAGCTAGATCACCATGGAAAACCTGGAAGCATTAGTGTTGTAACGGGTGTGACTGCAGGTTTTAGATACGCAGCGTTTTATTTATCGATCGATTCGGTGACAGTGGACACGTAAACATGTAAGGACGACCTAGTGCCCTGATTGGCCCTGCCTCGCTGTCTGTCCTAGCCAGTTGAGTCAAGAACACAAGTCACAGCCTCGGAGTTATGAATCATTGTATTTCAAACATACTCTATTTATATACCAAGCAAACAAACCACATCGTACCATAAAATAGGAAACAACATTTGTACAATATTTAACAAGTGAAATAAACATCGACCAATAAGAAATGTACATTTAAGGTTCAAGGACACCATTGGACTTAACATGATAATTATTGGTCTCTTTTTCCGACTATCCTAACACCTCCCCTTTTTTGAAAGATCCGGAGTTAATATCTGGACTTTAAAATTTTCTGCGTCCGTCCTCCCCCGCGAAATAACGTTGGGTCCTCATATACCCAAGCAACAATCAGTCTGATTCTATTTAAAGCATATTTCGCGCATTGAGTAGAGGGTTCACTAAAACTGACTAGATGATGAGGATTAGCGACACCAGACATGAGGTCATTAGGGTTTGATTCTTGTGCAACATATTCTTCAGACCTCTTCAAAATTCCATCAGTGGGTAATAGGTCACTAATATAAACAGCATCTTTGAAATTTGTACTGGATTTCTGACCATTATTTGATGCACGGGAAACATTTTTTGGCACGAGGGGTTCTTCTTGTAAGCTGGATATCTCACATGTTTCAGGCACAGTGGGATTTGAACCCACAACAGGGCATGCTTCTGGACTGGACATTCCCGCATCGCTGGATGGATTATGAGCGACTACCTCATTTGCATTACTGATCATAAGGGATTCATAGAGGCTTTTGTTTTCATCTTCATATGTCCTGCAGTCATTCTCGAGTTCAGTATGTAAGTGAGAAATGAATTCATCAGTTTCTTTCACATCTCCGAAACATGGGAGATCTAGCAGTCGCGTGCGTATTTAGTCCAAAACATTCAACTGGCTTTCTCTGAAACGCTGCTGCTGGCGATCTAGTAGTAGTTGCAATTGATCGGGAGGGATAGTCATATTCTGAATCAGCAGAGTAATGAGAAATACTGTAATCAATTAACAACCAATGATTCCCAAGGACGCCGACAAATCTGGACACTGATTGGTCAAAATAATTATGCTGAATCTCGTCCAATTAGAGGGTTCAAAATTTTCTCTACCCCGTCGCCAATTGTTGTAACGCGTGGGCCATTTCGTCCCATTGTAAGACTCCTCAACAGTGCTCATCTTCAATCCCACCTCACGAGATTCAAATATAGATTTGAATATAGAAATAAAAGCCAATAAGTTGTGCAGCGATTACTTTTTTTTCGTCTTAATAACAATGAATCCTAATAATCAGGTTGTTGCTAGGTTAGATTGATATTTAAACATGGTTACATAAAGTGATCATTTATTTCTCATTTGTTTCTATATCTTTGTGTAATAAATATGTATCCAACTGAACTTATTGCTTGCACATATCGATAATACTTGAACCAATCCTTATTTTCTTTTTTTAATATTTATCATCATACCCTTAAAATCTATCATTGGAGGTAGAGAAGTAAACAACCAAAATTAGAATAAATCTTGTAGGGAAGGTAACAATTATAGTTGCTATACTATATGTATAAACATGAATATATCTTATTGGTAAGTTTCTAGCTATCAGACATTTGTCTACACTACTTTGGAATCATGTGTGCTACTTATATCGACATAAGTAGTATATGACGCTAGTTAGCAATAGAATGTCTGGTAGTAGAAGATCAAAAAATCGAGAATTGAATGAGAACAATGAAGGATGTGGTGTGGAAACAAATGAACAGTAAAGTCTGAAACGATGAATTGATATTTGCAAAAAGGAACAGTTATGTTTGATACAATTGATTGACATTTTGCAAATAAAGTATTCACTGTATGGTTCTCAGATTTTAGTAAGATGCTCTGTAAGTTTATGTTCAAAATGCATTCAATTGTCCCCATTTGCATGTTCTTATTCACTACGGAATGGTATTACAAAGAGACTTATTAAATATGTGTATTATTGATTTTAGATAAATGAAAAGAATTGACTAATGATTGCCAACTAATCAGTAGTATCTATTATTATAAACCATGTATTTATTTATTTATTTATATATTTAAACACATAAACATTGGCACAAAAAGGTAACAAATAGATATGCGCGACATAAATCATTCGATTTATGTGAGAGCTGATATACTACCTGAATGCCCAAACCGAAGCAGGTGGTTCTCTTAGGGGGTCACAGCCCGAGCCTTCGACCTAAATGTGTGATCCACAATGCAGTGGAACAACATCAGGAGATGCAGTCTCATGGTAGCCGGTGACCAATAATAGGTACACACGCCATTTGTTCCTTCAGGATCCTGGGGCACATGTGCATCATTGGTTTGGAATGAGTGTTTTCTAACTCCCCTAGGTGGAGTCTACGTGTCCGCCAACCCGGTTCGAGCGCCGGACATCCGCTTTTCGTACTCTCAATTTCGTAATCAATACCCGTAGTGCGAGAAGGTAGTGCGTAGGCCTTCCATGGTAGTTGTTGTATGCACGTGGCCATGTGAGAGCATTTGAGGAGGGAGAGATAACTCCCCTCACTCTCAACTGCACCAGAGCATTCGGGAGCATAAATCATGTAAGAACTTGGGAACATTCACTAATTAGTCTGTATAAAACATCTATTAATTCTACTTTGAAAATCAATCAACTGATGATCAATAATACTCCTCATCTAATCTAGTGCCTTCTATGAAATAGTAGAAAAAACCCCTTCGTTTGAAACAGAAAAATAAAAAAATATCAAGCCAAATTACCTTAGTATCAAACAGATTGATTTATTTGATTAAAAGAATTCGATCAATATTGAAAATTATACAAGACTGATATTGATTATCAGTTTATAATCAATAAAAGCAAATTATTTAGTAGTATAAATCAATCAGGTTTCAATTAGAACAGAACTAACCTTAAACCATAGAACAAAATAGAGTTAACTAGAATCACTTAGGATATGTAGTATGGTTTGGGAAAACAGATATAACTTGGTTAGTCATATACGCACACACACACAAGCTGTAAAATTGATTGTTTGGCCCCAGTCAGTCAGTTAGCTTGCACCACAAGTCTATCTAAAGAGGAAATGTAGAGAAGATTTGTAGCTCAGGTGAATGATTTTGGTGGAGTTTTGTTCTCTGAGCTGGATGGTTTGGTCGTGGAGCTTTCATCGTTCTTCTGAACGACATCATCAGCACAAACTTCAGACTTCTATCTGAGGAAATGTAGACAAGGATAACATCACTGTTGTTATGAAGAATTCTGATTATGAAAGAAAACTTATCAAACATCATCACTTTGAATCTTACCCAAAAATCCCGAAGAACAAATGTAAAATTACTTTGAATCAGTTAAAAGCTGAAATGGCCAAAATGCTATAGACATTAAAATCTAAACTAGAACCATCTATATGGCAGTAATAATCAAGAGGTTATCTAAGGATAATGAGACTAATAACAAGTGATTGGGTAATTTTACACTATGATAAACTAAACAAATATATGATTTCATTACCCTTACATAACCTCTTTTATCTTGTATATGATGATTGGTAACTATAACATCTGTTCTATTCTTCATTATTACTTCTTAACACATCGATCTAAGACCATGATTATTCATACACATTGTATGACCTATCCTTCGAATTATTATTATGATTTCGGTTACGTCTTGAACATTCATCTAAACTTCCCAAACTAAAGTATATCAAACGTTTGTTAATAATTAGATTTATATAAATGATTGTAATTTTAGGTTGTATACAGCTGATGAGAAACCGTGAAATAGACTTGTAGATCATGACCTTAGATGATCTATGCTAAATGATCGGAGGCCTACTCGAGTTAGACGAGATTGGTGTGATCAACAGCTAACGTCTATGTCACACTTCGCGGTCAGCACATAACTTGGGTTGTCCCATTCGACATATCGAGGTACTATGGCTGATTTGAAGATAATATAACACAAAAAACGTTATTACAGAAATATATTAGTAAGAATGAGTACAGAGAACATGATGAGAACACCATCGCATGGATCAGTCAATGGCATACGATTAAGTGATGCGCGTTAGTTGTTCTTGACTTTGAAAGGGATTGATGATCTGTTTAATATTCAGTGACCCAATTGTCAGATGATTTGGCCACGGCTCAGTGACATTCCACTGACCCTACAAACTGATGAGTTGATTTTATTCTACAAACCTTGTTGTTCTTGGTCTCTTTAAATTTATCAAGAGATCTGGTTGTATTAAATAAAATTCCAAAGGTTAGTGTATTATTAGAAAAGATTAGAAAACTATATAGTGAAGCTAGTACCTCATGGGGTGGTTCATAGCTTACAACTGATTAGTTCGCGTTAGTCATCCTTGACGATATCCGGCAAACCATTCAACTTTCAATGATTTGTCGTTTAACGTAGATACAATTCAGCTTGATAGATGATTTAGCTAGAGCTCAGTGATAATTCATTGACCTTACAGGTGTATACGGTTTCAATTAGTTTTTTTCTACAGAAATGTTAATGGGTAACGAAAAAGACATTTTTTCTAAAATATTATAGCTGTGATATTTAGATGCTGGTGGGCGGTTTATTCTCCTCGACGAGGAGAAACGGGCGTAAGTAAGTTAGTGATGTTTAAATGAATCTATTCTTATCTAAGTTCATACATTTTTCATCTCAACAGATCTTCTGGATATAACTATCTGCCATAATAATAGATTAGAACTTTATATAAGCAAATCTTTTAGCGGTTGATTAAGTTTAAGAATCTAAAAGGTGTTAATAATGAAAGAACTTCTTAACAGAATCACTTACACTCATTTTTATAGCTGATGGCTCTTATTTAACGGGATGATTTCGTGCAGTTATGAATATTCACAGTTATCATACTGTCAAGGCAGTTCTACTGTATGGAGCTGAAACTTGGAGAACTACAACAACCACCATCAAGAAGGTACAAGTATTTATAAATAGTTTTCTACGCAAGATACTCAACATCCATTGGCCGGATACCATCAGCAACAGCCTTCTCTGGGAGTGAATAAACCTGCTTCCAGGTGAAGAGGAAATTAGGAAAAAATGATGGAAATGAATAGGACATACATTAGGCAAATCATCAAACTGTATCACGAAGCAAGCCCTAACTTGGAATCGTGAAGGGAAGTGGAAAAGAGGAAGGCCAAAGAACACATTACGTTGGGAAATAGAATCAGATATGAAATGGATGAATGACAACTGGAAGGAGCTGGAAAGGATTGCTTGGGACAGGGTTGGATGGAGAATGCTGGTGGTTGGCCTATGCTCCTTCACTAGGAGTAACAGGCCTAAGTAAGTAAGTATCATACTGTTTATCCCGAGAAGACTAAAGACAATTGATCAACAGATAGATAGATAGATAGATAGATAGATAGATAGATAGATAGATAGATAGATAGATAGATAGATAGATAGATAGATAGATAGATAGATAGATAGATAGATAGATAGATAGATAGATAGATAGATAGATAGATAGATAGATAGATAGATAGATAGATAGATAGATAGATAGATAGATAGATAGATAGATAGATAGATAGATAGATAGATAGATAGATAGATAGATAGATGTTTCTGCAAAATCTCAGATGTCCGGGATTTTATATTGTCAGGGAGCTGAAGCTGTTCTTAATTTACTAATCCTCGACTTTACATCTGCATCAAATGCAATTTCGCTGATTTCAAGAACCGCCAAGTTGTATCTCCTCATTTCCGTTTCTATTTAACTGGTCCTTACGGTCCCCCATATTGTCCGAACGTTCCATGTACCTATAAACATTGTTGCTCTGATTGCTAGAAGGTATATCGTTCTCGTGACTTCTGAAGAATCTCGGCTTTCATTATAAGGCATCATAATTTTTCTTTCAACTCCCATGGGAGAGTTTAAATTGTTTATTCTAGTTAGCGTGTTTTTAGTAAGGTTGTTTTCTACGGGAAAGGGGTTTTCCACCCCTATATCTAACTCTTCTCCTTTACCTGGGCTTAGGACCACCAATAGCCTTAGAACAGCTACAGATATAGTGATATGCATATAAGATGGATCAATTTTTGAAAAATCCCAATTATTAAAAATCAATAACTAATTAATCATTAAAACCATTGAATTTTAACCAATATGATTATAATCTTGAATCAAAATGATACTGATAAGATCAACTAAATGACATCATTAAGCTTCAGTTAATTTCTTACTTAACAACTAAATTCTAAACGTGTAAACAGTATAAATGGATTATGTTTAAACTGCAAATGATCGCATATAAACAATGTTTCTCATATGTATATACATAGTTACTATGACATAGTTTAATTGTGTAATTCAATTCATTAAACTATGTGATAATATAGTTTTAAACAAAAGCTTAATGTAGATAATTTCATCTTGACCATCACCAGATGATGATCTGAAGTTATATCACCTCCTCTCTTGGTTCTCACATCTTCCATTATCCTTCGGAATTTTTTATTGATGCAAATCTGATCTATCTGGTTCTCTGTAGTGTGATCCGATGAGATTCTTATAGCTTTGTGCATATGATTGTGTGGGAATATTGTGCCATCTATAACCAATTTGTTGAATGAATATAGATTTACAAATCTTTCCTCATTTGCATATCTCTCTTATAATTCATGTCATCTCATGATATTGTTATATTCGGTGTTGTCTATTCCGACTTTGACGTTTAGATCTCTCATCAGAATAGTGAGATCCTTTCTAAGGCATTTCTCTATGATTGATTGTAACCTCTCATATAGAATTGATCTTTATTGTCGTCATTGCTATTATTGGTAGGCTCATAACACTGGATAATATTCATTGTGATTCCCTCCTTTTTTGTTATGAATGATCCTTTGATGATTCTGGACCCATGAAATTCATGGAAATTTTAGTTCAATACTTCACATAGCTATTTTCTTTCTGATCTCATACTTTAGGTTCCACTGTCAATATAAAAAGAATAGATCATTTAGTGAGGAAGCGATGATTATGTTCTTTTAACTAGACTATTCAACTGTGAAGCTTCCGATTTGGCTGGAAGTTATATTGAAGATACATTAGTATAGTATAGCAAGGGTATAAATAAATTGAATAGACTGAATATTGTAATTATATACCTTCTGTAAAAGAATATTCTACAACATTGATTGTGACAACAGTTCAAACACCAGGAAACAAGTGATTACATAATGAGTAAACGCTGCTAAGAACAAAATGAGTTGAGCTCAGTTAATAAAATAAGATTACTAAAGTGAAAGAGTTAAAAAGAAGTTTAGGATGAAACAAAGGAATATTTGTCACCAAGGCAAAGAAAAAGTAAATAGTCATCTCCTTTTGAACATATAAGCCACGTTTTTAACGCCTGATACCAACGACTTTAGCGAGCTTCAGAATACTAGATTTTGATTGTATACTAATCATCTTAAAAGATTGCACGGTATCGACTTGATGTTCTGTATCAAGGATTTACTTCGACTAAATCAGGTTATTTAAACTAATCAATAGAATTCAACTAACACTAGGAACCTAGTAAATTTGACATTCATCAATATTCAATTATCAAATATAAACGTTTCAATTCGATGAGAAGTAAATCACAGTACCAAATAGCTTGATTGTAGAATTTTGATTTGTATAACTATGCGTTATCCGTTAAAATCTCACAATAAGCATCTTGTTCTACAAAACTACTAGTAATTCTCGTAGACAAGTTACAACTATCAAACAGTTCAGGTTCTTGATTTATTGCCTTATCTTAAACCATCTAGCATACAGACATATTCTATACAATGCCCAGTTACATACATTACAACTTGATTGATTGACTTCGATCAGAACTAATTGATATAACCTAGTGAAGATTAAATTACGAGTAACTTCTAAGAACTATTAATGGATTAATGTTACATGTCTATTCTTATTGTATAACTGTTCAGTCACTAGAATATATATATATTCCTCTTATTATAAGCTTCATTTTGACCTATAGATTACTATTATACGATTTACTGTTCTTAAGTTATACCGAGTTTATTAATTACCGTCTTCATCAGTCACAGACACTTTTATAGCTTGATCTTGTGCAAATGTTATTGGTTGGTATATAAACCAAGTATGTTTGAAATAAATGATGATTAGCATATTGGGAAGTTGTTATTGATGTTCTGGACTCAACTGGTAGAGCTAGAAGGACAAAAGACCAATAAGGACGCTAAGCTGCTCATACAGGTTCAACGTCATTGATTTGGCACAGTACTAAGATTGTGTAAGTTTTATTCCGATTGATGAATAAATCACTTGATAACTAGTCGGTCTAAAAGTCACAACAATAATATTTTAGAAATAGATAATATTAGATACTACTTAACTATTAATTAATTAATATTAACACCTAAAGGGGCTTTATGGATATTACTGTAATTTTAATAGTTGACATCATGAGTGTGCATCCACGATACCACCCCCGGCAAGATTCGAACCCAGGAATTATCGGTCTCGCGCCAGGCGCTTAACCAACTAGAGCACTGAGCCGGCATCCAACGGTGTTATTGTATAACTTCAACCAATCCACGAAGTTGCACCACCGTACACTATTGTCTTAAGTGAGTTCCTATCTCACAACAGACCTGGCTGAACTCCACTGGTAACGACTTCTCACTAGAACTCCAGGAGTATCTCCTGAAGTCAGTCACTAGTGAGCAGGTGTTTACTATCAGAATGGTGTTTTTGGAGACTGATAGGTCCTGGGTTCGAATCTCACGGGAAGTGGGATCGTGGATGCGCACTTCTGAGGAGTCCCATACTAGGACGAAACGGCCCTCCAGTGCCTCAAGGTTTTCCATGGTGGTCTAGTTCTAGTTGACTTCAACCAGTTGATTTCAACCAGTGAAATTTCTAAAATCTCCACAAAACTCATTCTGATGTTTTTTTGTTTCATTCAGGTTTCTCTCTCTCTCTCCTCGAAAAATCAATCAATAGGTCATGAATTCGTTTAGTTTCTAAGGTTAATTTAATTTCAATGATCGTTGAATAGTGTCACAATTTTTGTTTGTTTTTTTAAGTAAAGTTTTGACCTAGACAACTAAAAAATGTTTGGGGATAGAATTTATTTGAATTGTAATGATAAAATTGCCATCTTAACAGATAAATGTATTCTGTTGATTTAAATAAAGATGAATAGTGAGTAACAATAGAATTTAGGCCGTATGTTTCGTCCTATTTAAAACTCGTCAGCTGGATAGACCTACATTCCAGAGTTGATATTCAATCTGGGACTCGAACCTAATACCTTTCACTTGAAATACTATCATGTTATCCATCTAGCTATCGAGTTCTAATGGAGTGAACATAAACTCTGATATGCAAGTACATTCAACTGACGAGTCTTAAATAGGACGAAATGCGCGTCTTGGATTCCATTGCTTGTTACTATCCATCTTTGATTATAATCAGTGATTAGTCTGATGGCTTAATGACAAAATATTTAGACCTAAACAACTTAAGAAATTGTGAATATATCAGGTTAAGTATCTCATATATATTCACTTAAATTTACATTCATGTTTCAAAGAAAGTGGTTGACTTAATTCTCATTAAAGGAAATACAAATAAAGTTAGAATAAGAATTAAGAAGAGTTTTGAAATAGTGGTAAGGATAAGGGTTTCAAAAGGTCTGATACTAACATGAACAATTCAATTGCAAAGGCGTTTTCTTATACATACAATATGAACTTGTACTAGTATCTGACTATGCTTTCAACAGTACAAGTAAGATTAAAACAGTTTTTAATAGGTTAAAATGATGAAGAAGGTCTGTAGCTTAGGTGGATGTTTTTGATAGAGTTTTGTTCTCTGAGCTGGATGATTTGGTTGTGGAACCTTCACCGTTCTTCAAAACGACAAGTTCAGGTAACAGTCCACTTACCTACGATGAGAACTCGATGACTAAACCATCCAGTTTTAAGAGATCTCTAAGTATTTTGTCTATATCTATGAAAGATGAATCGCTTCTGATGAAATAATTTTTCAATCACAAGATGTTCTATTCCTTTACTATTTATTCTTAACATTGTAACCTCATACTGGAAAACAATATTGAATAGAACATGAATTAAACTATCAATTCACACAACATACAGAAAATCATAAACTGTTAAATATCTTGATGGAAATTCTAAAAATTCTTTAATGTTTTCAAAAATGCCTCTATTCAAAATCTCCACATTTTCTTCGTCGAATATATGTCCGCAGTTGTCCACATGTATTGATATAAGTAAGAACATATCATGGAGTTTAACCGCTCATTGATGTTCATACAATCGAAGATCAAGAGGTGCATCCGCTTTGTCCGATGTAGTGTTTTTTACACTTGGTGCAACTTATTTTGTAGATGATGTTTAGTTAAATATTAATGTCAATGATCAAATAAAGTAGTTCATCTTTTAAATGAATAATCAATAACAAGTTTAATGAAAGAAACCTTATCTTCAATTTATTGTAATCCAAACAACTTTTATAATTACATAATCAGAGTTCATTTAAATTATTCATCTATGGGCCCCCAAATGCCCTGGTATGGTCGAGAGTGGGGTGGACCCGCCCTCCTCCTCGAAATACTCTCACATGGCCACGCGTATATAGCCTCTCTCAGCGAAGTCCTAGTCACTGCCTTCTTGCACCACGGGTATTGATTACGAAATTGAGAGGACGAAAAGCGAATATCCGGAGCTTTAACCGGATTCCAAATCAATGGTGCACATGAACTCCAGTATCCTGCGGGAACAAGTGGAGTATGAACCAATCGTTGGTCACCAGCTAACATGGGACTGCATCTCCTTACGATGATCTGTTGCCTTGTGGGTCAGACCTTTAGGTCCAAGGCCCGGGGTGTGGCCCTCTAAGAAAACCACCTGCTTCGGTCTGGGCACCCGGGCAGTATCCCAGTCCTCACATAAATCGAATGATTTATGTGGCGCATATGTATCTAGTGCCTCCTTGTACCAATGTTTATGTGTTTAAATAAATAAATAAATTCATCTATGGGGAGGGGAAGTAGATGCCCTAGATATTTTTATTATTTTTATTTTTATATTTTTATAAATGACTCAACTAAATATACAATTTATCTTAATATTTTGTCATATAATCAATGAAATCAATGAAATATATCACTTTCATGCGACAATAAAATGAATTGTGGATCGTTAATGAGCACTGCTGAAGAGTTCCACAATAGGACAAAACAGCCGTCCAATGATTTCAGGTTTTTCATGATGGTCAAGCTTCAATTGACTCATGATCTTAGTTATTAAATTACTATTATATCCACAAAAACCCCTTCTGATATTAAAATGAACTATGTTTATAGGCTTTGTTTACTACTTACTTACTAAGTGATATGTCCAAATAATAATAAATATATTTCCCTTGTACTGATAAATATATATATTTAATAGTTGAATTCATAAGTCAATTGGAGCTAGACCATCATGAAAAACTGGGAGTAACAGATATCCGTTTCATCCTAGTATAGGACTCTTCAGTATTGCGTATCTACAATTGAAATAAAAATGAATTGTTCCTGTTTGTACAAGTAATAATAATCCATATTGAAGTTAGGGTCATTTATACAAGATTAAAATCCTACAAACAATTCAGTTTATTATTTTTACCTGATTAATGTATTAGGTCATTTCGACTTTTACAATGATTTCAAAGATTTATACTTATATATCTGATGGATATGTCGCTCAATTTCGAGGATTCGTTAAAGTAAGACATTGACACCATCGGATGCCGGCCGGTTCACTGGTCTAATAGCTAAGCGCTTTCTCATGAGACTGATAGGTCATGGGTTCAAATCTCGCAAGAGGGAGTCCCATGTTAGGACGAATCTTGCGAGGTGGGATCGTGAATGCGCATTGTTGAAGAGTCCCACAATAAAGTGAAACGACCGTCCAGTGTATCCAGGTTTTCCATGATGGTCAAGCTTCAATTGACTCATGAAATCAACCACTAAAATCACCGTGATCTCCACAAAACCCCTTCTGATACATATCCAATTGCCATTATGATGAGAACATTCACTTCTCATTTATATGTAAACTAGAGAAAAAATGATTTAAAACAATAATAATAGTAACGGTAATATTGAGATAGAAATTATGATAATAGTGTAGTATATGCTACTGATGTTGACAGATATAAGTAGTATAAATCATCAATAGAAAGTGAAATGCGTGACGGCAGAAGGTTAAGAAGATCAAAGAAAAGAGAACGAGGACAGAGGATGATTGGTGCAGAAACGAAGAAACAAACAAGTCTGAGACGATTGATTGACATTTTGCAAATGAAGTTATTTACTGTATGGTTCTCAGATGATACTAAGACGTTCTGTAATTTTGTATTCAAATACGATCGATCGTTGTCACTTTTGTTCTTATTTACTACAATAGTAATAATAGTAATTACCGTAGTGGATTAATATTCATTCATTAGTCTCATTAATACATTTGAATTGTTTATAACCTAACATAGGACAGTATTATAAGCAAAGATGGATAGTAGCGAGTAGTGGAATCCAGGACACGTGTTTCGTCCTATGTGGGACTCGTCCAATGGGTGTACCTGAGTGTCAGAGTTGATGTTTGTTCTGGGACTCGAATTAAGGCACTATCGAGGCAGTAAATACAGTATGCACACATGTCAATAAGAGATTGATCAATTATATTCCTAAATGTCAATGCGAAGTTTCCTGAACAAGAAGGTTTGTTGAATTATAAAATTTCCAATACCGTTTTAGATAATATCATCAGAGCTTCTTTTATAGACTTAAACTATTCAGTTATAACCAGAGAGAAGTTATGACAGTCAAAATACATAATTTGTGTTACATTTAAAGAAATTATGTGGATCAAAGTTGAAAATTACATCAATGATAGATTTGTAGTGACCTACTTTTACCAAGAGAACGCGGTCGATTTAATGGAAACAACCATTATTATAACCAGTTGTATCAGGGATTGTTTTATTGTGCTCGTTTGTTTAACTGTGCTAAAGACAGTTATATTATTGAGCCATTATCTTTCGATTGTGACCTTGCACAAGTTCGGTTACGCTCGGTAATCACGCTTGTACTCCTTTGGCACGATCTCGGTATCCTTTCGATACCACGAGATCGCTAACAAACACATCTTGACTACAGCCATCAAATGCCTTCTGATATTTGGCTTACGGAGGATTTTATCGGTTAACTGGCACATAGTCTTCCTGTAGTGGTGTTCATAGTCAGCCGCGACTCGATTCCACGCTGAAGATTCATATATAAGAATGAGTAATACACAATTGAATAAAATTCATCAGTCAGTAAGCAACAACGGAGAACTTCGTATGTGCGTACATCAGTTCGAGTCGCCATACCACATTACCACACAGGTACAATTGTCGATCCAAATCCCATAGTGGTACAGGTAGTAAGACTATAAGCAGTAGTAGGAAAGATTAGGATTTGAAGATGTTTTTTCTAGGAGCATAATCCAGTGAAATAAATTTGGAAAGAGAAAAAATAACGGACATGAGGAATTCAGAAGCATAGAATTTGGGAGAACACAAAGAGTGGATGCACCTGCGCCATTGCAAACGATTTTGAGACATGTCATTCAGGGTCTCTAACCATCGGTTGCTATCGTCTCACGGATGCCAACCAGATAGTCTACACCTACCAACATAACTCATTCCACTTGTCAGTGACTTCATGGATTTGTGCCATGTTTTGATCTGGCCACTCCTGTCTTTCTTCCAACCTACTTCTACACAATAAAACATTACAAGTCGAGATAGTCGGTGGTTGGGAATACGTAACAGATGTCCCAGCCATCTCAACTGATGAAGTTTCACCACTTCATTAATTGGTTTGCCATCCTTACCTAGTACCCGTTTCCTAACAACTGCATTACGTTCTCGGTGGTCCCAGGACATACGCGTAAGATGAAAAATCATAGAAATTGTCCAAATGTAGATTATTTATGGAATAAACTCGATGTGGAAAACAGAAGCTAATGTTATATGTTACTTAATATCAATCACAAAAATGACTAACTATCATGATTAAAGTCAGTTAAGGTCAAATAAGCTGTAAATAAGGATTTGCAATCGAAGATGAAATAAACGATTTAAACCGCTTTATGAATGACAACTAAAGTTAATCGGTCAATTGTGAGGTCAAAAACAATAATCATTATGAATGGATAAATGAAGTTCAGTTATTTTGATGATGATAGCGGTGTTAATGAAATGAATTAACTTTGAAATCACCTTAGTTGTGAAAATGCCACAGCTATTTGAAGTTTGACAACTCTTTAACCAGTAACACCTTCTACTATGAATCGTACCCACCAAGTGAAATCAAACGACAGAAGCGGGAAGGTTCAAAGATATATTTGATAGGCTATCAATATATCGAGGATCGACTGATCTAGACTGGCTAGCGATTGCAGGAGTTGTTGAGCACGGCGTTGCCACTCGTAATCTGGTACGGATGCATGACTGAACACCTTCAGGTAGGTGAGTCCATGACAACTAATGTGGTCAGCATCCAATGTCTAAGACTTAGAGAGCTGTTTATTTTAGGTATTCATTCACCATTACAATTGGGATACTACATAGTGACTGAAAATTCAACAGAAGACACAAGAAGATTTATACTTGTCCCAGTTGCATAAGATAGTGGTTATTTAAACTCAATAATTAATTAGATAACATGTTGAGCGTTTGAAATGAAAGGCATTTTGTTCAAATCCCAGTATGAGATCAGAAAACGGATTTTGGTAAACTCGACCGACAAATACCAACTAAGATCAAACGCGCTTCTTCCACCCTAGTGGTAGAAACTAATCATCAGTCTTTAATTAATTTTGATATAATAGGTATATCGAAGTGATTTGTATAAGATGCGTCTATGGTAATACTTCGTATCCGTTGGCCGGAAACTTTCAGCAACAACCTACTGTGGGAAAGAACAAACCAGATCCCAGGGGAGGAAGAAATTAGGAAGAAGTGCTGGAAGTGTATATGATACACATTGAGGAAAGCACCCAACTGCGTCACAAGACAAGCTCTCATATGGAATCCTCAAGGCCAACGGAAAAGAGGAAGACCAAAGAACACATTACGCCGGGAAATGGAGATAGATATGAGTAAAATGAACAAGAATTGGATGGAACTAGAGGCGAAGGCGGAGGACAGAGTGGGTTTGAGAATGCTGGTCGGCTGTCTATGCTCCATTAGGAGTAACAGGCGTAAGTAAAGTAAGTAATCATCTATGGTAAAAGAGACTAATCAAAACTCAGTCATAAATGATGTCAATATTAAGATTCAGCACTCATAAATAAATCGGTTTAAGTCATTTATCTATTGATTACTTCTAGAGATTTTGGAATGTTAACGTCATTTTCATTATCAACCAGATAATAAGTGATTACACTATTGAAATCTGGTTTTACTTTTAATGTTCATATTTGTGAAATTAGCCCAAGGATACAAATATTAAGTATCCTTTCTGTTTTTCTGATGTATTCACTATAACACTTTCATTTACATAGGCAAACATGGCTACAGGTAACATCAGATGAGATTATGTCTATTTTTAACTAGTTCATTAATTACATAGCTTGGCACGGAGGAGAGCTAACTTAATAGATGGATGTACTTTGTTTTCCAACTATTTGATCAATTTAAATTTCCATCTGTCAGTCAATCAGCTACAATGTAGGACCAGGCACATATATACATCGGTCCAAGTTGTCATAACTCATTAGCACAACAAGATGAACATTGGATTCATAGAAGTAGTGGTATGTCATCTTCAGCCTTAATTATAACTAGTCTCATCATTTCTCTTGAAATAATCAATATTGTCCTTTCTAGTTTGTAAGTAACCGAGATCAATTTGGGCTATGAATGACTTTGTAATATGACTCTATAATGGTTATTCTTGCTTTATACAAAAAAGACATATCTTTTTCAAATATATTCATCAAAGGGTCAACTAAAACATATCCCGAGGATAATAATAAAAGATCTATGCCTGTTCCATTCTATCTGAAATAGTACACAAGGACTATACAATGATACATTAAAGATCTTAAATGGCAACTATATAGATGAAAACAATATCAAAATGATTCAGGATAAATCAAAATCTACAGTGTAACGATATAGGCAATTAAAAATTGAACTTAATTACTACTTAACAAGAATAGTACTATGAGGGGACAGTTTATAGAAATGAGTTCTATATGAAAATGATTAGTGATTGTAGATTGATATCATGTGAATAACCCTTTAAAGCTAATAAACACTAGGAAATGATAGATATTTTACTAACAGAGATTTGTTCATTTGTTTATATCCAACGGTTAGATGATAAGTTTTCATTTATGAACGGTTATCTTTTCGTCGAAGGTTACGAATTGTCTATCATTTGACAGTAGTTTGTTTATGAAGTTTTTCTCGACCGTTACTGTTACCTGCACATGATAGTCTGCTTCTCCTATTGTAATGAACTAATAGAGCTGTACTGGCTAGAACCATCGTTCCTAAAGGTCCTACCATGCCAGACAGGTCGATTAAAGAGCGGTAAGACTAAAAGCAGCAATCCCAAGGTCCGAGGGTGAAGTCATACTGCTGACTATACAGAGGTGTGACGGCGGTAAGGTGTCTCTCTCAGACAACCAGCACAACGATCTCGTTGACTGAATTTTAAGGGATTGATCTCCTACCAGGAGGTCCACTTATTGACTCAGATTACACAGATGATATATTCCTGTTTGGTAAAGACGCTGATAAAATGTAGAGCGTTGTGCTAGCACTGAACAACAATACCAGAATGTTTGGGATGCACTTCTCTCCCTCTAAATGCAAGCTTTTGCTTCAGGACTGGTCTGCGTCAACACCTAAATTAAGGATAGGGAGTAAAGTAGACGAACGCGTTGACAACTTCACTTATCACAGAACGGATTAGAAACGCTCGTTTGGCATTTACGAATTTACGTCACCTATGGCGAAGGCGAGATATCTGCCAATGAGGTTGTATATTATCATCGACTGAGATGGTTGGGCCGCATTTTACGTATCCTTAAGCACCGATTACCACGACGCGCAAAGCCGACTAGTGTTGCGGATGGTTGGAAGAAAGTTAAAGTCGGCTAAACGAAAACAAAGCATCAGTCCGTAAAGTCACTAACTTCTAGTCTGAGCCATGTTGGTAGATGTAGTCTACTTGGTTAAGTTCCACGCGACTATCCTCATCAACGGTTGGAGACTGTGTGACATGGCTCACAATCGATCACAATGACGTAGATGTATACACTCTTTGTCTTCCCTTAAACCGTGCGACTAAAGTTACTTTATACCTTTCTTTGTACAAACTAATTCTTTCTTACTGCACTACATCCTTATACAGAATCTTTCTTTTATATATTACTGTCATTGAAGTAACTACTTCTTTGAATTTGGTATTCATGTTATTGTGCTAATTAGGTGTGGCAACTTGGACCGATACATATATGTGCCTGGTCCTACATTGTAGCTGACTGACTGACAGACGGATAGTTCCTTCAGATTCTGGTACTCACTATATTAATTGACATTTTAAAAACTGTTAATTAGTTGTAATTTGTGCTGTGAATGATGTTATTCAGAAGAATAATGAAAGCACCATAATCAAACTATTCAGATCATAGAACAAAACTCCATTCATAAATGAATAATCTAACACCTTTAACTATGTTGATACATTTCAACAACAACAACCACAACCACAACAACAACAACCTAATTATGATTATGATTTAAATGTTGATCTAAATACATTTGTTCTAATCTAATACATTGATAGTATACAATGAAATGAATAAATAATTCAATACAAAGTTCATTAAATAAGGTCAATGATGTAATTGAAACATTGAATAAAATAAACATTATCACAATTTGTTAGGTCAAATAATATTAATTAATCATAAGATGTATTCATAAATGATTATATAATATATTTTATTAACTTCATATTATAATGGTTAAGATCATGAGTCAATTGAAGCTAGACCACCATGGAAAACCTGGAAGTACTGGACGGCCATTTCGTCCTACTGTGGGACTCCTCAACAGTGCTCAATGGTCTAGTGGTTAAGTGCTCGCGCGCGAAACCAGTAGGTCCTGGGTTCGAATCTCGCAAAGGGTGAGGTCGTGGATGCGCACTGCTGAGGAGTCCCATAATAGGACGAGACGGCAGTCCAGTGCTTCCAGGTTTTCCATGGTGGTCTAGCTTCAAGTGACCCATGATCTTAACCATTGAAATTACTACAATCTCCACAAAACCCATCTGATATTAACCTCATATTCGTTTATAATATTTTAATTGTTCAGTGCCGATCGACTAGAAAGAAGGATACCTCGTCAAGATTCCAAAGAAAGGAGATCTAAGCAAATGTGAAAACCACAGAGGCATTACACTACTGTCAATACCAGGGAAAGTCTTTAACAGAGTGTTGCTGAACCGGATGAAAGACGCAGTAGACGCCCAACTTTGAGATCAACAAGCTGGATTCCGTAAGAAGTGGTCGTGCACAGACTAAATTGCAACACTACGGATCATCGTCGAACAATCAATTGAGTGGAACTCAACACTGTACATAAACTTCATTGATTATGAAAAGGCATTTGACAGTTTAGATAGAAGAACGTTACGGAAACTTCTTCGGAACTACAGAGTTCCTGAGAAGATTGTCAATATTATCCGGAGCTCATACGACGGACTACAATGCAAAGTTGTGCATGGAGGACAGCTGACAGATGCATTCCAAGTAAGGACCGGAGTCAGACAAGGCTGTCTACTCTCTCGCTTCCTCTTTCTTCTGGTGGTCGACTGGATTATGAAGACCTCAACATCTGAAGGAAAACACGGAATACAATGGACAGCTCAGAATCAATTAGACGATTTGGACTTCGCAGATGACCTAGCCCTCCTATCACGTACACACGAACAGATGCAGATGAAGACAGCCAGTGTAGCAGCAGTCTCTGCATCAGTAGGCCTCAGCATACACAAAGGGAAAACCAAGATGCTCAAATGCAACACGGAGAACAGCAATCCAATCACTCTTGATGGCAAAACTCTGGAATCCTTCACATACCTGTGAAGCATCATCGAAGAACAAGGAGGCTCAGATGCATACGTAAAGGCAAGGATTGGCAAAGCAAGGGCCGCATTCCTACAATTGAAGAACATATGGAACTCAAAACAACTTTCAATTAATATCAAAGTGAGAATCTTCAATACGAATGTCAAGACAGTTCTACTGTATGGAGCTGAAACTTGGAGAACTACAACAACCACCATCAAGAAGGTACAATTATTTTTAAATAGCTGTCCACAGAAGAGAATCAACATCCATTGGCTGGAAACCATCAGCAACAGCCTTCCATGGGAGATAACAAACCAGCTTCCAGCTGAAGAAGAAATTAGGAAAAGACGATGGAAATGGATAGGATATACATTACGCAAACCGTCAAACTGCATCACGAGGCAAGCCCTAACTTGGAATCCTAAAGGGAAGTGGAAAAGAGGAAGGCCAAAGAACACATCACGTCGGGAAATAGAAGTTGATATGAAAAGGACGAATATGAACTGGAAAGACCTGGAAAGGATTGCCTAGGACAGGGTTGGATGGAGAATGCTGGTGGTTGGCCTATGCTCCTTCACGAGGAGTGACAGTCGTAAGTAAGTAAGTAATACTTTTTTGTTATTAACATTCAATGACTGATCATAATTTGGTTGACAGAATTTAAAAAAGAAGTAAATAAAACCGGTTTGATTACTGGTTAATGAATACTAAGTTTTATTATTATCATTTAGGACAGCAATTGATCAGTCTCTTGTTGGCATATGTGCATTCTGTGCGGACTGTCTCGATATTGCCATAGGTCACGAGCTTTCTAAGCAAAGATGGATAGTAGTTATCAGTGGAATCCAGTACATGTTTTGTGTCCCATTTGGGACTCGCCAGCTAGATGTACCTGAATCTCAAAGTTGATGTCTACTCTGAGACTCGAACCCAGTATCGTTCACTTCAAACGCCAGCACGTTATTGTTACGTCCTTGTCTGTCTACCCACTTTTAGTGCTGAGGATACTTGTCTTGTCTAGATTAAAACCTTGATGCGATAGTCTGATCTGCTTAACCTTGAGGCTAGTATACGTGAGTTGGAAGCAGAGTAAAGAGAAGAAAACTATTCTATCAGTGGATTAGCTGACAAGCACACGAGTGATTGAAGACAAGTGAACTGGAACACTACTCCATTTATTCTCACTTTCGATCTGGTTCCCGATTTCAGATCAGTGTAAAAAGATACATGAATAAATAGAAGACTAGCCAGACCACAACGCACAACAATTAGGAAAATACAATTATGTCTAAAACTGGAGATTAATGTAGAAAATAGAGTACAACATAATACGCTTAAGTTACAATAGCTTTGGAACAAAAAGAGCTATGGCAGTGAATCATACACATAGACTAGGAACAAAAATAAATGTTGATGTTTTACAAGCTTAGCATAAAATGGAATAAAGTCCCTAAGAATAGCTTTCTTAGTTTATCAAGGATTTTTGTTTCTCTGTTGACATCAGTTATCCACTTAGCTACTAAATCATAATAGCCACCTGTTTGTGCAATGGTCTGAAGTTCTAAATTCACTTGATGGTGTTTACTGGTCTCTTCCCATAGTTATTTAGGACTGTCATTGATCAGTCTCTTGTTTAAAATATTAGTCTATTGTGAATGCTACTATGAACTACTGAAACGAAACTGTAGATTTTATCTGTGTAGAATAGAGATAATCATTGATAAGCTAAAGTGAAATTAGTTCAACACATTTAAAAGAAAATTTATTCCCAAGTGAATCACGCTTAAATTGATAAAACATTCAGTCAGTTTCACTATCTAGAACAATAGAAAAGACATTTGCATTGAATAATCAATAGGTAGTAAGTAATGTTATGTCTATCTGGTCTTTAGTACGGGCTAAATCCTATTAGTTACTTTGTAGCGTATTCAACAGTTTCAGTGACTCAGTATCACGGGATGGGTGTTCGAATCCAACAGGTACTATCACTCCCCTTAAGATTGAAGCTATGCCCTATTGATGAGTGAAACCATGGAACATAAATACTGAATTTATTTTTGTTACTAATCGACTTCGAACCAGCAGCAATGTTAGGTGGTTAATGGTATTCAACAGGAAGCCTTTTTCGACCTAGGTTTTGTGTTAGTTGGTATTCGTCAGTAAGGTATACCTTGAATCTTAAGGCACTTAGTACATACTCTTAGATGTGAACCCTAGTCAACTACTTTCACAGTCTGAGACTAAATATATTGAATCGGAAAGCTTAAAACAACAGATACTGATTCCAAATGAAGTTCATCAAAGAGGTGAAAATATTTTACAGTGGCGTAGTTACTCTTTGTCATATAAGGTGGTCGTAGCAAACGGGTCTCAGAGTACCAGGATTTCTGTTAATAGATACACAGTAGATGACAATCATTAATGTATTTTTTCTCCAGTTATCTAAACAACTTTTAATATTATCACTGTTTTCAGATAAGTATACTAGGAACTATCAATTTTTGAAACGCAGGATTCTAAATATCATACATCAATACCTCGATAACGCATATGGGGTCCAAAGAGGGATGTACTAAATTTGAATTTCGCTGTGAATATCGACATTGGGATACAAGAATATCTAGTTATCGAGTCCCGAAATAGAATAATTATTTGTCCTGCATTCCACTTCTAACCATTTAACAAATATACAAAAATCATTGCTTGTAGTTCAAATGATATGTACTTGACTATCCTTATTAAATAACACTGATAGTTATCAACTTTCATGAACACTATATATTCATTCAGGCACATTTTTTTTAATATCAGAAGGGGTTTGTGGAGATTTTTAGAAATTTTCACAGATTGAAATCATGAGTCAGTTGAAGCCAGACCACCATTGAAGTTAGACATTAACACCGTTGGATGTCGGCTCAGTGGTCTAATGGTTAAGTGCTCGCGCGCGAAGCCAGTAGGCCCTGGGTTCGAGCCCCGCGTGGTGCGGGATCGTGGATGAGCACTGCTGAGGAGTCCCATACTAGGACGAGACGGCCGTCCAGTGCTTCCAGGTTTTCAAAGGTGGTCTAGCTTCAAATGACTCATGATTTCAATCTGTGAACATTTGTTTAAGTTATAAAAATAGCTTTACGGATGACAATAATAGTTTTAATTTCCTTAACAAACATTATCATAATTAAAGTTCTTCTATACTTCAGAGTACCAGTGTTTCAGAGTTAAGGAACGAATGATAACATAACATGCGATGAATGTTTCACTCAATTCCATGGTGGTCTAGCTTCAATTGACTCATGATCTCAATTATTAAAAGTTACTAGAATATCCACAAAAACACCTTCTGATATTTGTCAACGTATGCTCAGTAGTGTCTGGCTTCCAGAGGTATTTCATGGAATTCTAGTGAAAAGCTGTAACCAGTTGAGTTCAACCGGGTTTGTTGTAATATAGTAATTGACTGAAGTCAATGGTGGATGTGTTGCTCAATTTCGTGGATTAGTTGAAATTAGACATTAATAGTGTTGGATATCGGCCAGCTCACTGGTTTAGAGGTGAAGCGTTCGCCGGCGAGACTGACAATTCCTGGGTTCGAATCCCACGAGCCGGATAGTGGATGCGCACTATTGACAAGTCCCAGAACTACAATCCAATCCTTCCAGATTTTCCATGGTAATCTAGCTTTAATTGACTTATGATCTCAACTATTAAGAGCTACTAGAATATCTGCAAAAACAGCCCCTTCTGATAATATAATTAATAAATCATTAACATCTACCACATTCGGAATATAACTATTTTCAAAAATAGAAAAACTGTATTTTTCTTTTATTTCAATAATTATATTCATGTCATATATGATTACATTACATAATCCATTCATCAAACAATAGGGTTACATGTCTTGACAACAATGATTTCAGATTTCCAACAAAAACACATTTGGGCTTCATCTAACACATGGGATTATTTATTGATTTCCATTAAATGAAATCAAATCAAAGAATTTCTCTTTTGTGTGTGTGTGTGTGTGTAGTTTTTTTCTCTCTCTTAGTAACAAATATAAAACAATCTTATTTGTTTTTTTATTTACGATCAAAGAATAAATGGTTATTCTATTTAACAGGAATACATTCCATAAATAGTTATAATATACAAATCATTCAACAGGATATATATGCTAAAGATGACAGTATTGTTGAAATGACATGAATTAGGTCAAACATTAGAAAAGAAAACAACAACAACTACTACATGGGCAACCATCTTTTCACATGATTTTGTCATGTAAGATTACAAGATTCAATAGGTAATTCGATTATAATCATTAATACTGTTAGTACAATTCATGTGTAATAATAAACCTGAGAAGGTAAACGAAACAAAAGTTCTATCAATGATAATATAGCTCGTATTAAAAGAAAAAAAAGAAAGAAAGAAAGAAAAGAGAAAAAAGAAAAAAAGAAAAAAGAAAAATCAATAAATCGATCAAACTAATAATAAACTAATCCTTATCATAAAGTATAAAGATAATGAATAACTTTCAATGGATGAATATGAAAAAGATAAAGAAAATAGATTACTCATAAAACTACTGATTATTATTAGTAGTAGTATATAAACGAAATAGAGAATGTAGAAATTCAAGTTGACAAATATATATACAGTTGATTAAAAAAAAATCTTTTTTTATGATTTCATTATTTCATGATATCTGTACCAATGGGTAGATTTGTTTCACCGCCAATATCACGTAATGTTGTGCATAATTTATTTAAAATATTAATAAAACGATCTTTCCCAGTATAATCAATTTCACCACGTTCCCATGCATACATTCGTTCATTACTAATAACTTCTAATTGTGCATGATATGAGCATAATTGTTTACCATAATCAATATTAGCTAAATCACCAACTATTCCAGTCTTATTATTTGTAAAACAAAACAAGAAAACAATAAAACATATTTAGTTAAATAATTAATAAGAGAGAAAAATGATGTATCTTTTTTTAAATACAGTTACGATTATTTGTTCTTTTTTTGTGTGTGTGTGTGTGTGTGTGTGAAAAAGAGGGGGATGGGGGGAGCATAGATACTAATAAATGCATGGAATAGGATATACTCACTACTTTCTACACTAAACACACACACACATATATATATATATATACATATAAATGTGATTAATTGACAACAGAGCAATCAATTACAAAATATGAATATACTAGAAAACTAATGATGAAAACCAATTCACCAATTGATTTAATCTAAACAAATATTTTTCAACTAAGCTTTACTACAAAAAGTTAGATTAACTGTACTTGATTGAAAAAAAGATGATCAGAAACTAAAGTCAAGTTAGTACTAGAGAGTTATTTCAGTATTGTGGACAAACTATCCTAACAGTGTTCACTTAAGGGATTAGAACTAGTGATTAGAATGTGTAACCTGAGTTTGTTTAATAATAACTCATAAATAAATAAAAAAACACAGAATAGCTGATTAATTTTTATTCTTCTTTCATATTTTACTTTACGCTTATAAGTTAGTTCAACTCCGTTTGGAGCCTCTCCTGGGGCTACTGCCGGTCTCAAGCCCAGATAAAGTAGGAGGGTTGGGCATGGGACTAGCGACCTTATCCCGTAGAAAACTAACTCGCTAAAAAATGCTTACCATTAAAAAAAATTATTAGTTACAAATAACAATAAATTTAATTCATTTTTATATTGACTGTTTGAATCATATTATTGATGTTTAGAACTACAATTGATCAGTCTGTTTCTGGCATATAGGCATCCTGCATGAATTGCCTCAATATTACCTCAAATCACAAGCATTATAAGCAGCGATGAATGGCGGCTAATAGTGGATGATTTAATAAAAGACAGACAAATGAGAGTCAAATGATCAAAGTCGACGAATGCAGCTAGATCCTGCTGACGAGTTTCAAATAGGACGAAATGCGCTTTATCCTGAATCCCACTGCTAGCCACAATCCATCCCAACATTAAATTTAGCATAAATATCTAGAAAACAAACGGGCTAATAAGCAAATTAATAGATTCTCAAGGAATTCAAGATCATAAACAAATCAAGTACAAAGAAGTTCAAATAATCACACCGAGAGCTAGACATAGAAGACATAGCAAGAGAGTAAAGAATGAAACTGATAGATATCAAATAGAAAATAATAACAATAAAACGTTTTCAATTAATAATTCAGCTGACGTAACAAATAAGTTTTCACCACATATATCATCTACCTTAACATGTTTTTTTTAATTAAAGAGTAGAGTATTATGGTTTGAAAACAAATCAAATTAATAAAGTTTCAATGGTTGAGATCATCAGTCAGTTGAATCTAGACCACCATGGAAAACCTGGAAGCATTGAACTTGATAAAAACCAACTGAGCCAACCGACAAAATAAGATCAATCGCTTAATTACTAATATAAAGATTATTTAAAAGTTAAGATTGAAAGATACTACTCGAAAGAAATACACATTCTTTACATTTTATTTATCAAGAGTGGACTACACTCTATAATGACCTTATTATTATTATTATTATTATTATTATTATTATTATTATTTTAACACATAGATATTGGTACAAGGAGGCACCAAATACATATGCGCCACACAAATCTCATTCGGTATGTGTGAAGGGTTGTGATACTACCCGGGTGTTCAGATCGAAGCAGGTGGTTTTCTTAGGGGGCCACGCCCCGAGCCTTCGACCTGAAGGTCTCATCTACAAGGCAGTGGGGCATCGTAAGGAGATGCAGTTCCATGGAAGTCGGTGACCAACAATTGGTTCATACACCATTTGTTCCCGTAGGATACTGGAGCGCATGTGCACCATTGATTTGGAATCCGGTTAAAGCTTCAGACATTCGCTTTTCGTCCTCTCATTTTGGTAAACAACATTCCCGCCACAAGAAGGCAGTGAGTAGAACTTCCATGGCAGAGGCTATATACGCATGACCATGTGAGAGCATTTCGAGAGGGAGAACGAATTCTCCACACTCTCGGCCGTACCAGGGCACTAGATTTCTAGTACTGATTATTTAGCTAAGCATAAAGTAACACACTATTTTTAGTGTTGAAATATGTGTGAATAACGAACGTTTTTCGGTACATTCACATAGATTTCTTAGTTAATAGTTTTTTACTCATATATATCTGCCTATGAAAATGATAAGGCGTTTTAAGAGCTTTTTTAAATAGTATATTGGGTATACTGTTATCAGTAGAATTCAAGATACGGACTCGCCATTTGAATGTACCTACATTCTATTATTGATATCTATACTAAAATTCTAATCCAAGTATCTTTCTCATTCAAACCTCTAAGGTGTCTCTGTTAAGTTATTGTAAAATTGATAAAGTATGAATTCAAAACTTCACTCACATAAATTATTTACATCATACATAACTAACAAATAACTGACTATTAAATCATACTAGTCTTACACTTTAGCATCAAATTAAATATACACTCTTTTGTCAGTTACTCCGCCTGAAGCCTCTCTGGGACTACTGCCAGTCTCAAACCCGGATAAAAGAGGAGTTTTGGGCATGGGGTTAGCTTTCCCATCCCGTAGAAAACTAAATCGCTAAAAAAAAGCTAACCAGAAAAAAAAATAATTCAAACCATTTAAACCCTGCTTTAGGAGTTAGAAGGTCATCATTTAGAAAAGTTATGACACCTCATAGTGAAAGCCAAGTTCCTTCGGAAGTCGCAAGGCTGATAACCCTTGTAACAATCAAAACAATGATTAATTTCGATACATGAAATGCTCGTACAATGTGAGAGACTAAGAGAGTCTTACAAATGGTTGCTGCTACTGTTACTTTTGTCAGTAAAATCTATTTTTGCATGGTTAATAGTTCGTAAATGAATTTTTTTCTAATATGACAATGACCAATCATCAACAACAACAAAAGGAACAAGAACGAATATCAATACAAACTGGGAAACAATTAACAATTAAGTATCATTGAATCCATAAAGAGATAATCATTTATAAAACTGGGAGTTTTGGATTAAAAAACAACCATGATTGGAAGAATGATACTATAAATCATATAAAATCAATATGATTAAGAAATCAGTGTTTAAAATTTTTGTACACCAAAACATTAATCTACATAGCATGCATTTAATCGTGTAATCATGCAGCAGAAGAATAGACCAACCAACCAACCAACCAACCAACCAACCAAACAAACAAAACTGCACCATATAAGATGATTTACATAATAGTTATGTACACATATAAGATGTTTACCGCAATCATTCTATGATGATTAGAACTAGATTTGTGTTGTGCTTTAGTTACATTGAATGATGGTGTTGATGATGATGATGTTGATATTTTGTTATTGTTGATGAATTGATTTTCATAGATTCTCCAAGGATATCCATGTTTTATTTTACGTTTTACTTTTAATTGCCATGTATTTTGATCTAATTTCATAGAATTCGATTGTAGATTATTATTATTATTATTATTATATATTGATGATAATCGTTTTGACTTTGATTGATTCAAATAATCGGTTGATTGAGAATTGATTATCTTTGTATTATAATCAAGTTGTATTATATTGTCAGCACTATAACTTTGTTTAAACTGTGAAGACAATAGATTGTTCCTCTTTCTTTTTAAATCCACTTCATTATATAAGCATGATTTATTGTTATAACCATGAGATTTCCTCTTGCTAGAAGTAGTAGTATTAGTAGTAGTAGTAGTAGTAGTAGCAGTAGTGATAGTGTGATCAACTTGTTTACAATCCAAATAAGCAATATCTAAACCACGAAATGGATTGCTTAATTTGTTATTCAATTCAATTGTTTGACTGAATCTATTATTAATGTTACGATGTTTATAATTCGTTTCAAAATCAATATTCTTATTAGGAACCCTATGGAATTGTTCTATGCCAAGATTAACATTATTAGAAAGTGTATTACAACTTATGAAGAAATTTGGAGAATCATTCTTTATTAACTTCTTATTTACTATATCCGTTAATGAGGATGTTTTAGTAAGTTTTCTACAATCTATTTTAATTGGATGAAAAGTTTTAATTGTAGGCTTGAATGAACTACCTAAACTGTAATATCGTTGTTTTTTAAATACTTGTCGAGGTTTTATATTAGAATCGAACGATAATTTTCTCATTTTCATAGGACATAATAATCGTTGATATTCTCTAATTAGTTTTTCATAACATTTATGACAGTTTAATGAATAGTTGGATGCTGATTTAGACTTCTCAATTGATTCCGATTGTATAGAATTGATAGAAGATACGTTTGCATTTGATATAGATGATGGTTTTTCCGATATCACTTGAATATCATCTGATTTTGATTCGTGACTTAAAGGTTCTGTCTTATGGTGAGAATCATTTTTCACGATATCACTTTCATAGTGTTGATTATTTTGTTCTGTTGTATCATGATGTTGTATAATATTCAATGGATTCTTTTCAAAATGATGTTCATGAAATTCTTCTTGATCATTATAATGATTAGATTGATGATTTTCATTATGATTGGAGTGTTTTTCATTCAACTTTTGACTTATTTCTTTCTGTTGATATTCATTCTTATTATCATGGTATTGATCTTGATGAGATGAATTTTTCATAGTATCCTCTTCTCGACAATAGTTTACACCAGATAATGAAAGATTAAATTGTGGTGGTGGTGGTGGTGGTGGTTGTAGTGGTGTTTCAATGCATGTTTGATGATGTTCAACATATTTATTACTTTCATCAATTCGTTGTCCTCTATGTAAATAATCCCAATTAGTATCATGAAATTCTGGATGATAAGGTAATTTTAAATTGTCTTCTGGTGTTGTTAATAAGGAATGATTTCTTCTACTCACTTTATCAATATATTCTTCATGAGGAGAAGGATTGATCGAAATGAACGAGTTCTTATGATTATTATCATGATTTTCATTAGTAAATACATGGAACTTATCATGACAGTTATTGAATGAATCTTGAATTTGATCATATTTTCTTAGACTATCCAATGAAATATGACTTAAATACTAAGTGTACATTTTACATATATATAGATATACATATATATATGTAGATGTGACAGAATTGTGCAAATCACAGGCAATTAAAATAGGAATTAATTAAATGTAATTTGAATCAAGCAAAAATTAACCAGATTGTATATTACATGATTACATAATAATCAGAGAGAGAGAGAGAGACAAAGAAAACAAAGCAGTGTAAAGTCATAACACAACAATTATAACAACAACGACAACATAAACAGCAACAGCAACAAGCAAATCACCGACACAATAAATTGTATCCACATACATTTAGTTTTATGATTAAATGAATATGTAAGAAGAAAAATTATAAAATAATAGTTAGAATGTATTGTATTATATTGAATTGCATCGTATATATATATATACAAATAACATGATGGTTAACAATTCATCATTAATTAGTATATCCCTATTCTAATAACTCACCTATACTAATTACCAATTAGATTATTTATTCATATTAATAATAGTCAACAAATAAAGATGATCATCTATAGTTGGAATATACCATTAAACTATTTCTATGTATATGTATATAACTCCATCTGGAGCCCCTCTGGTGCTACTGCCGGTCCCAAGCCCAGATAAAGGGGGAGGGTTGGCAAGCCTTTACATGGAAGCCTCAAGGCCGAAGGAAAAGAGTAAGACCAAACAACATATTACGGCGAGAAGTAGAGACAGATATTAGAAAAATGAACAAAAATTAGATAGAACTGGAAAGGAAGTCCCAGGACAGAGTGGGTTGGAGAATGCTGGTCGGCGTCTTATGCTCCATTAGGAGTAACAGGCGTAAGTAATTAAGTAATGTATATATATGTATTACAATAGTACATATCTATTTAATGCTGTGATTAAGTCAACCAACTCATAATACCAAATCATTAATTCATTAAATTACATTTATCAATTTAAAAAGAACTTAAAATGAACGATTGTTGACATTGAATATGGATATATATATCACCAAAAGACAAATCAAAAAGACAAGAAACTACATTACAAAAAAAGTTAATTTTATCAAATACTTGAATATATAATTATTCGGACAAATGGGAGGATTTGTGGAGATTGTAATAATTTTAACAATGGAATTCATGAGTTGATCTAATCTTGATCACTATTGAAAACCTGGAAACACTGAACAGATGTTTTATTTCATTATAGGACTATTCAGCAGTATATATTTACGATTTTGTACATAGGAATTTAACATATAACCTTCAGTTTTGCGCGTGAATGCTTAACCTGTAAAACATTAAGCCAGTATCCAGGTTGTGGTAATGCCTAACTTCGATCGATCCATGATTTTGTGCAACCTTTCATACATTGTCTTAGGTGGATAACTGTCTCTACGCAACATGGATTGAACTCCACTGGTCACAGACTCTCACTAGAATTTCAGGGAATCCATCTTGAAGCTAGTCACTAGTGATTTTTCCTTTTACAATTAAGACATTCAAATTTTGTGAAATTAAGTATCTAATCCAACCAATCCATCCTACGTTTATTAATGTATGGACGACCCGGTAATATAGTCAACGTTTGACAGTCTTATTCCCTTTTTATATGTATATTTTTCTTAATTGAGAGCTGTTCATTGTCATTCAGCACAACACAGTCAGTGACCACTATAAGTTAAAGTGAGCTTTTTGACTATTTCATAACTGTTAAGTCACTCCATGATGATAAATTTTGTGACAGAATTCTAAAACGTTCACTCCAACTTGAATTACTGGGTTAAGATATTGTCTGAAATGATAATCAATGATCTACCATTTGACCTTTCAATTCTGAAAGTGAAACATTACCGAAATATATCTATCCGAAGTAGAAATTTACTTTATCATTTCAATAGTAGTACAATATATATATATATTATGATATATGAATTGGTATATGATTTTTTTACAGTGATGACCAAGACGTCATATTGATTGGTATCATTTGTTTACGTAAAATCATATTTTAGCCAAATATAATATCTGATCAAAAATGGCATTTAGAAGATAAACTGTCACTGTGGATTAATAGACAGTCTATTTTTAAATCACCCAACAGTTATATATTTTCAGTATGGGGTTGTGGAGATTATTATGTTTTTGATTGAGATCATGGACCGATTGATGTTAGATCACTATTTAAAACCTGGAAGCACTGAACGGTCGTTTCGTCCTATCGTGGAAATCCTCAGCATTGTACATCCACGATCCTGCCCGTGCGATCCGAACCCAGGGCCTCCAGTCTCGCGCGTGAACGCTTAATCTCTGGACCACTGAGCCGGCCGGTATTTAACTGTGTTGATGTCTAACCTAAACCAATCCACAAAATTACGCTACCGTCCTCCATTGTACTGAGATAGATACATGTCTTTACCCGACATGGGTTAGCTTCAGAACTCCGAGAATCCCCTAACGAAGTTAGTCACTAGTAAGCATATGGTAATTATCACTGTGGGGTTGTGGAGATTATTAAGTTATTGACTGAAGTTATGAACCGATTGACGTTAGACCATCATTGAAATTACCTCTATCATTGATAAATATTTTGTCATGCATTAGTCAATAGGATTGAATTGTGTAAAAAGAAAGATGTAGACTAAATTTTATGTATAAATCTTTCATTTTTAACTAAACTCTAAAACAATCATGCAAATAAAGATGACGACATTAAGCTTTTAGGGAAATCATAAAATGTCAGTATTTAACCACATTGTAGTAAACAAATAATGAAAAATAAAGATCAAGCATGCTCATAACATATGGGTTATATGTTGTTTAGGTCATTATTAAAACTGTTGTTTAGAATGGTATGGTGTTAGTGAAGTTAACGATCTTATTTTTTGCATGCCCACTACAGAGTGCAACATATTTATACATATTGGACAAATTACTAGAAAATCCCTAATTATAAATGCCCTTAATCCTTAATGACTGCGTCTAGTAGATATAGAGTAACCAAGTGTACGACATTACAACTAAATGTCTCATAAATTCTATGACATATTTAAACTAGTGAATGTCAGATAAATATCTGGGAACTGTTCAATTGTATTGAACAAGACTATCGTAACAGGACTGATGTTGTTGTTGTTGTGGTAACGATTAGAAATAGATTATTTTTTGTTATAAAGCTATTTCTCGGTAGATATCTTACAACTAGTATATCCAAAAATCAACTCAAACACTCTTAAATTTTTCTTGATTGAACTTAGAAGACCATTTACCTTATAACAAACTTTATCTAACAGAATATGATAGATTAGATTGTTAAGTATTAAACCAATCCTTGCATAACCAAGGATGTTTGATACTATGACAGAACATCCTCTGGTTTCGAAATGTTGTAGAAATATAGCGACAAAAATTGGTAGTCTAGATATTAAGAAGTGTATTCATCTTGAAGATGAAACGAGAAAGAGGTGCAGTACAGTCATTTGAGTGAAGTTTAGTATCTCTGGTCTTTCACCTGTTTCACGTAAGTAGTACTACGCAGCCAAATTGTGCGATTTACATCTGTCATTTTTAGACTTCAAAACAATTTTACTTGTATTCAGTACTGTTTGTCTGATCAATTATTTGTCCAAGCATCATTCTCCACAGTTTTCCCATTTTTTTGTAGTTTATCAAGTTGTCCATACATTTTGTTATAAACTGATCCGACTATTTTCAGAAAACCAACTGTATATCTGAAAATTTCATTATTTATTAAAATGAATTCAATCAAAGCGAAAACTTGAATTGAATCAAAGAGATGACGGTAAATTTTACGGATGTACAATAATTTGATAATCATTGTTTACAATGAGATTAATTGATAACCTTATTAAAAAAGTAAATTCATTCAGCTCAATTAAACTATTAATCATAGTTGTATTAATCTCTATTGATGACCCACTAACTCAGTGTTTTAGTTCTAAATAGTAGTGATAAGCAGAAAAACTATTGTTTCCATAAATTTTTGCTCAACGATACATTAAATGGACAGGTTGGAGAAAGCAAATAAATAATTTTCTCTACTTACCATATCAGGATAAAGTTGTGGTCGTACAAGAATTAGAAATAATGACCACCAGTAGGCCAGCATACCAGCTACACGACATATTGATCGTCTATTTTTATCACTATTAAAGAACGTACGAAAAGCAGCTTGACTACATGTCTTAGCCGCGGATGTTTTATGCCAAGGTTTGATTGGACCAGCAAAATGCACAACTCGAACAGATCCGCCAAACTGAACCCAAGCAGATCTACTTGTATAAAATTCGAAACTTGTGTCATCTGATATACGACAAATACAGTTGTATATACAAGGTAGTCTATGTGATATATCTCCTTCTAACCAGTTGGAAAAATACGTGTTCAGTAAACCCTATTAAAATACCAATAAGAATGAATATTATCATTGAATATTATTTTACTAATAAAATATAATTTAAATAACACTCATACCTAGACATCTGTATTTTTCTTCGGGAGTTTATAACATGCAACAATCTGTTAATCGTCAGACATATAAGTATTGACATAACCGTTTCAGTTTTCTATATCACTCGACTTTTTGACCTTGAATTACACTTCTATCTGTTTAAACTTCCGAAACAATTTTCTCATTAATAGCGTGAAAATAAGGTTGTTCACAAGACACTAGATAAACAGGACTGTTCACGAACATATATAAAATGATTAAGTAATAAATAATTGGAATTCAGTAGGTATGTTATGTATGGTGCTTATGAGTATTAATCAAACTAGCTCTGTAAAGAACATTCTTATTATTTAAGTTCATAAACCCTAGGAATCGGAATGCTACTTCATATGTGTAGTATTTTGCTGAGATCCGTACTCGAATCTCATTCAACAACATGTATTACTGTATTAAGAAGTCTTAATCAAATAAAATCTTGTGAACTTACTTGTTCTCTTCCATCAAAACTCCCAGAGTCAAACAACATTCGTAGAAGACCGTTATACGTGTCCATAGAAGGCTCTAGTATAAAGACACCAGAATTAAAACAGTCTGGCCACAGAGGATCAGGTGCAGCAGTAAACTCAGATCTGTCGAACAATTCATCAACGTTCTGCAAAACCTAGATTCATTAGAAAACTCACTATTAATCAACCAATTTGAAACGTTCTGGGAAAATTACTAGTTTTTTATCTGATTTTCTTCTCATTTTAGGCAGAAGCACTTGTGATTCGTTTCATACTATTCTGAAATTATTACTATCGATGAGGCCAACTCTCACCTTTTGAGTAGACACGGCTGTCTGATTCTAATATATCACCTTGGAACGTATATGGTATACATAAGAGACGTTTGATTAAGGGAATACGAACATAAAGACAATTTTTAAAGTTTTACCATGTAAAATACTAGTCAACAAATGTCAAGACATCTCTGTATTAAAGATGGAATATGTCTGATAATTGTATATGGCGTAAAGCAAAATGAAAGTTAGAAAACCCGATGCCAAACGGGGTACAACTAGAAATTACACATAGTTTTCAGGACGACAAAACTCTTGGCTGGTCTTCTGTATGTCTTTGGAGGAAGATAAAATTAACTGACCAAATAAATGATTTCTATCTGTTTAACAATATGGACCGTGAGAGGTGTAAACCGAATACAGTTTGCCTGAAAATTTGACGAACAAGTTCTCTCTGACGTTATCAAAATCTGCCGAAAATAGAGATGCACCTAGGTGTATAAGAAGATCGTTTACCAGCTTGGTTCCAGCGAAGATAATAAAAATGCTTAGGTCTATTTCAATAATTATGAAACACAAGAGGTTCTTTAGATGCTTAGACTCCTGACTAACATACTGTCTTTGCTTTTTTAGGAGAATACACTAAGAAGACAACCCTAGAAAGAGTTAAGCACTACGCTGAAAGAATTCAGGGTCGAATCCTCTATGTCCTAACGAGTGACCAGATACTGGAACTGCCTACTCAGACATGTGACATCATTTTTATCATTAAAACCCTTTAGGAAAAAGTCAGTGTTAAACGTAATATAGTATAGGGTTTAATGGAAGTCAGCTGATCTAATATTTTTACTACTGAAACTAAAAAACTTGATGGCGACTTCCGCCTGCAAAAAGCGGAAAATTGATGTATTCAGGAAACAAGTATAAAATCTATTTGGCTCGAATGACAAAAAACTTTGAAGCCTTACCAGAGTATCAGCATCCATAAATACAACTTTGGTAAACTGAGTAAGACTCCAAACCTGAATTTTTGTGAATGTTTCAATGAGCTCTGTTCTACCACCAATAACAGGCTGACTCCAGCCTTTGGTTATAACTGGTTGTACTTCGATTACATTATCATAAGTGCTGCAGAGCAGTTGTCTTTAAAGGTCAGTGATATATATGTTACAACTTACCTCATTTGTGATGAGAGACCAGGGGTTACAAGAATGGTAAGCTCTTTAGACGTTTCTGATTGTTTTAGTGATGCTGCTAAAACAAGTGCACCCACACAGTATTCATCATTTGTTGCAAGGGTAACAAACGATTCTATACCCATTTCCAATCAACTGTAACCGATCACATTAGGATTGTAAATCGGACCTGTCACAGCCACTAGTACAACTAATGTAACAAATTAAAACAAAACTGTATCATGGTATGAAATTAAGGAGTGATTATTATTCAGTAGAAAACGAATGCTGCAAACTTAAAACATTAGCTATCGAGATTGAAGTTGATAATGAATACTCTACAGTTCAATTGTTGTTTAGTAATTCTGTTTGTGTTAATGCAGAATCATTGTTCATTGAACATCCTCATAAGTTACAAAGACACTTTTTTTACACAAAATCTGCCGTATATTCAGCCAGGCAATTTTTATAACTTGGCTCTATCAACCACTTAGTCTACACAGTGGATGCCAAGAGTTTCATATCTGATATGAGTAGCTATGTCACACTGATTTAGGAACTTTCTCATACGAATATCATATCAAAAATATCACAGGTTGACACTCTTCCGTTTTGTCCTAGACTCATTTGAAACTTCACGCGAATATCATTCACCCCTTTTCATATGACTTCCACTAAATAATTCACATAAGAATCCAGCGAGGATACACTAAGAAACACTTAACAGTGCTTGAGTAGTGAAGCATTACTTCGGAGGTTTGGTCAACAAAAAAGTAATCCGCATAGCAGACGCGTCTCCAGAGGATACATACAGCCCTAAAACCGGATAAAAAGTCAAAGAATTTTATTTCGAAACGAATTTGTAAAGAAAAATAATGGTATTCCGAAACCTGAAAGGAGGCTTTAGTTGTGATATGGGTGGTCAAAAAGCTAACATATTCTGAGATCCATTGTCCCCACCCCATTACTACAGCCGTGAGTTCGGATTTAGAATAAAGCGGTTGGAATTTTCCCCCAGAGACAACGGAATTTCCAGGGGAATATCACATGGAGAAGTACTATCACGATATTCGTATCTCAAAAGGCAGGTTAATCAAGATAACTCTATATCAGTTTACATATTGCCTTCTGGTACAATGCGATTTGCAAATCCACACTTTAGTGCTTTCAAAGCTTTATAAGTAGGATGAAAAGACGTTGAAATTTCCAGTGCAATAATAGGTCCCCATGTGTTTACAGAAAGAGAAGGGAAGTATCACTAAATCTTATATATATTAAGTAGAAATGTGTCAGTTTCGTTTCCAAAGCCTAACGAAGGATAACTTACTCGTCTGGTGTTTGACTTTTATCCTGTACGTCTTACGAAGACAACCACTTAATCAATATTCAGAGATACCATATAGATGTATACACCTTACTAGCTTGTTATCTTATCTCAGCAGCACTTACTGTGGCGTGTGCTACCTATATTGACATAAGTAGTACATGATGTTAGTCGTGAACAGAAGGCCTGGCAGCAGAGAGACAAGGGGATCGAACAGTAAAGAATAGAAACAGGATGCAATTTGTATTAAAGTGCAAGAACAATGAAGTCTGAGTCATTTTGAAACAGTTGGTGGACATTTTGCAAATTAAGCATTTACTTTATGGTTGTTAGATTTTATTAACAAGTCCTGTGATTTTGTGTTAAATACATTCGATTGTCCCCACCCGTGTTCTGCTCACTACATTACCATCTCTACACGAATAACCGAACATAGTTTGATGCAGGTTCCCTCAACATGAAAATCAGAGCTAGTAGGAAAATGAAACATAAAAAAACGAGAGAACATGTGCGGAAGAGCATCAAGCGTGTCCCCCTCCATCATTTTGGCTAAGTATAACTTCCCATGCTCTATCCGGCTGTTAGATGTTTACGGACCTGATTCGTGAGTCGTCGCCAAGTCGAAAACAAGGAAACATTCACCTAAAAAGCAAGCAAAATCGGTAAAATCTGAAGAACTGAACACTGTTTGCATAAAACAACCAAATACGAAGTGGAAGTGTACGATTATAAAGGAAGTATGTTAGCTTCTTAATACATTTTTGGTCTTTAAAACATACTGATCATCTACAAAAAAGAACTTACTTTACTGCGCCGGTTAACCGTCGTCGAGGAAAGTAAGAAGCTCACCAACACTCTCCATCCAAATCTGTCGTAGACAAAACTCGTCAGTTGCTATTCATCTCTTTCATATCTGCTTCCGATTGCCGACACAGTGTATTCTTTGACCTTCTTTTCTATCTCTTTGCACGATTCCAAGTTAGCGCTTGCCCCGTTATCCAGTCTGATGGTTGCCATAGTGTATGCGCTATCCACCTCCAACGTCGTTTCCTAATTTCCTATTCAGTTGGAAGTTGGTATATTCTCTCACAGTACGCTGTCGCTGATGTTATCCGTCCAAAAGATATTTAGTATTTTTCGTTAACGATTGTATACAAATAATTTTACCTTTTTGGTGATGGTTGTGGTAGTTCTCCAAGTTTTAGCCTCATACAGTAGACGTTCGTATTAAAGATTTTGAATTCGATATTGGTTGATAGTTGTTTGAGTTCCATATGTTCTTCAATTGTAGGAATGCTGCTCTTGCCTTGCCAATCCTTGCCTTCACATCTGCATCGAGTCCTCACTGTTTACCGATGATGCTACTCAGATACGTTAATCTTTACGCTACTTCCAGAGCTTCTCCATCAAGTGTGATTGGGTCGACGTTGGCCGTGTTGTATTTGAGTATCCCACTTTCTCCCTTGTGTTTGTTGAGGCCTACTGATGCAGAGACTGCAGCTACACTAGTAGTCTTGATCTGCATTAATTGATGTGCATGGGGTATAAAGGCCAGGTTATCTGCCAAGTTCAGATCGTCTAGTCGCATCCAAGTTGTCCATTGTATCCTGTGTTTCCCCTCAGATGTGGGGGTTTTCATAATCCATCGACCACCATAAGAAACAAAAAAGAGCAATATAAGTAGCCTTGTCTGACTCCGGTCCTCACTCGGAATGTGCTTGTTGATATTCTTCGGTGCATTTCTTCGCGATGTGGTCCGTCATATGAATTTCGTACGATGTTGACGATCTTCCCAGGTACACTGAATGTATATACATCATGCACGTGTATGAATTTAAACAAAAATTTACCCAAAAGTATAATATCAAGATGTATTTTACAGAATACAGACTCATCACCTAACACAACTTAAGTGTGCAATGACTGCCTTAAAATCGCAAGGTTAGATTTAAGAAAGTTATGTGAGTAAATGTGGCCTGATTTGAATATGGCATATCAAGAATATATCGCAGTTTTAGTAAGGGTATCTAGAAATATGGAGAATTGACATAGGACAGTTGTAAATAAAATGACGTGGAGACTTATTCTTTGCGCATTTAAAGGAAGAACATGTTTCCAAACGAGATGTGCCACTTTTCAGATATGAGGTATTTTTATCTCGAGTCAGCATTTTCTGCATCGACTCAGTATGAATTTCACTCAGCGTGATAGGCGTAAAAGTCTGTTCAGCATGACGAACGAAGAGTTTTGTTATGTAATAATGTAGTGTGTGCAGCTGATGTCAACAGATGTAAGTAGTATGTACGGCGGCAGAAGGTTAAGAAGATAGAGGAAAAGAGAACGAGAAAAGAGAATGATTGGTGTAGAAACGAAAGAACAATGTAGTCTGAGACCATTGACTGACATTTTTTTCAAATGAAGTATTTGCTGTTTGGTACTCAGATCTTAACAAGATGTTCTGTAGTTTTGTACTAAAGTACATTCGATTGTCCCCACTTTGTTCTTGTTCATTACAGTTCTATTGCTTTGGATGTCTGGGTGATTATATGATGTCCCGAGCCTAATATTAGTGGAAAATTATATGCAGATTTAATGACCCTAAGTAACACATCCGGATATCGAATGCAAAATTCTTTTATTTAACAGTGAAGTGATTTGAACTCAGTGTTGAGCGTTATTTTACAAGCATACATGTAACCTCTGTGTCGAAACGTTTATGTTAGGAGGGAGACTTAAGGATGAAGTCTTTATTTAGGAAGTTTATTGACACATTTATTATTCTGAATGAAAGGGTGGCATTAAGCTCTAAGTAGATGGTTAGACTTTTAGCATCAATCTGTGGAGTTCGATTGTCTTTGTGCGCCTATTGTGTTTTAACGGAGCATTAGTAAATCCTCACTTTATTTTCATGTTGAAATCTCCCTCGGCCACCTAGTACGTGAAAACTTGGAGGTTCGTTCAATGGAATCTTCAGGGGGTTTATGAAACTGAGTATTAGAATTGGGTAGTTTATATTGGCAACTCATGAATAGTTCGAAATAAGCCGGCTCATTGGATATAATTGGTTACCCAGGCAGTACAATATTTATTTAATCATGTGAAGAGACTTAGAGGATGCATTTTTCGTAAATGACCCGGCTAACACACCCACTGGATTACCTATTGTTTCTTAACTGTCAGTATCCTTAGAAAGAGATTGGTTCATTTAGTGTCAGGAAGGCACCAAACCTCTGTTATAAGAAGAGCCGGTAGGTTAAATCTGGCCAATGTGTAACATATTTACTGCAGTTTACTGACGATGGAAAGAACGTTTGAAAGAATAAGGTGAATTGGTGAGCTGTAGCGCTTGTGTCTTTGCAGGTCTTGAGTCAATGCTTGGTGTTAACTTGATGATTTAACGATGATAATATATTTTTGCATGAGCAGGTACACGCCATTTTTACAGGCATGATCTACAAATTGCAACATTTGTTGCCTCACAACATGCTTCCCAACTTATTAAGTTTATAGTTGTTATAAAGTAGACTCGTTCCTTAGCATTTCGTAGTAGAACAGACAGAGGTATAATAAATTAGATTAAATTCATATTATCTCTTGTTAGATTGAAATGAAGTTAGAGACTCCATATAAGAGGATGTAGTAATAAAGGACAATGAGTTGTGATGCTTAGCAAAGTGGAGTAAGCCCACATGAAGGAAGAGAAGTCAAGGTTGGTACAAAGAAAGCTGTTTGTTACAACTGAGTGTGCATATAAAGGGTGAAGTATTAAGAATACTAATAACTATATCTTTTATTGTCTAATTTTTTCTTTCTTTTGTCAATCCTAGTGTAAAAGTCCGAGTTAGCATGTTATAGGTTGTCTTAGAAGAATAGCTAATCCATCATAAAATTGGAAACGTGAGTCTGATTGGTGAATGTATGAAGACAATCTATCTCACGGATTGATTGACTTACTCTCAATCACAAACAGCCTGATACATACAAAATGTTTTGCCACACAAACACGGGTGGATTGAAGTCATCGCCCTCACCTTCAATGTCTGCTGGTCAGTAACTCCACCCTCCCTCCTTTTGTGATGTTAGGCTCATTTAAGCTTTTATTTGATATATGTCATACCTCACACAATCCTCTGTGTTTAACAACCTGTTGGAAAACACTATTTCCATAAGTACCATTTTACAAGCTTATCAGGCGGTTACAAGTTATGGACTGTGGGTAAGGCATCTATGTTGTGCTTTAATTGACAATAGTATAAAGTATAGTTTGCCAATCAGAGTATAAGCATTAAGAAGGGTATAATGTAGGATAGTTGTTTATTAAAGCATGCGGAAAAGTACAGAAGTATATGAGTTGTAGACGAGGTAACGAGTGGAGAAATAATATTAATTGTTAGTCAACATAGTATACAGAAGAGTAAAGAGCTAATAAATAATAAACAGGAAGAAACTCACACCAGCTTGGTGCTGGTTTTATTTTGTGATGTCCCAACCGGTTGATGGGTAACAGGCTCCATGAATGCAAGACCACTTGTGGTAGGCAGTCGATTGTGCGGTTCTCTTGAATTTTAGGGTTGTAGTGAGTGTCCCTCAGCGATCGAGTTTAGTTGAACAGTATCGATAGGTCCAGTGAGTTACCTGTCTACTTCAAGTGAAGAAATAGGGTGGAAAAAGTAACGAACATTATTATTATTATTGTTATTCACAAACATCTTATGGGTACATAAGTGTTGTGAAGAAACCATTTCGGGTTTCTTCAAAAAATGCAATAATACACAATTTTCAATAATGTCAGCATTATACTTCCCATTTTAAAAAAAATTAGAGTAATTATAGTAGAATATTAATAATAATAAATCGGGTCTGTGCAATTGAAAAGAATATTGAATTGGGTTTAAAGAAGGAAATGGAGAAAATAAGGGAATAGAAATAAAGGAGACGTGAAATACGCAAACAGTCTAATATGCGTGTTTATGAACACAGAACAAGAATAAACGACTATGTGTGTATCGTTAAATTAGTAACAAAAATAATTAAGAAAAAAAACTTATAATTGCAGTAAGATATGACGCTAGAATAAATGTTTGTGCAGTTATAGTTTAGAGTGATGCTATGAAAGTAACAATTAAATGAAAATACAAATGCAAAGTAAGAAGAATATGGCAAACTGAACTCGAAGTCCATTTTGGTCCAGACATGTAGAGAGCCTACGATGTCTGGGTGGGGCGCAGATGTGTTCGTACGTGCTAGATCAGTGCAAGTGAGGGCTTGATCAGGCAGTTTCACAAACGTATGTAATTTATCTGCCATGCTTATTTCGGAGGGAAGACTGTTCTGTATTACTGCATGTAAGATCCAAACTACGTTTGGACTGCTGGACAGCTGTCTGGATGAGTTAGATACGCGCCCTCGCCCGATTGAAACCAAAACAAAGTAATTGGGTAAGATAGCGGTTCTATAATTTATCATAAATTTAAGTGTACATTATTACCTAAACAAATATAACCACTCAGCTATCCAACCAATAATTGTTCAATTGATCAAATCTAAATTACAATAAATAAGAAAGTTGATAAAGGATGCAAGAAATTTACCAATCACAACAAATCAACGTTATTCTATCCTGGCTGGATAGATCACACACAACAGGAGGAACAAATCAATATGGCTACCGCCAAGAACAAGTGTCAAGTAAAACAACACAGATGCAGTTCAGGAAGAAACACAAACTTAGTGAATGCGTAAGAAAAACAAAAACTATAATAAAAAATACAAGTATTAACAACTCAAATGTAATCAAAATACAACAATGTACAACTAAGGGAATCAATAGGAACAAAGTACAAGTATATACATGGAGGGATTTTCACCAACACATAAAACCTTCAAAATGGATCTTACACCGGCCCCCAAAATCCCTCCATACCACACAAGCTACCTTGATGCCTACGGTCATGGTTCATTATATAACATATCACACTATAGGAACGAGTAGGACTTACAACAGTACGCCTACTCGACCTACCTACATTAATAACAACAAAGACTAATCCGAAGCTTCAAAGAGACCTGTTTCACTTGCTCTCTGGTGTTCAACAATAACACTCGTGGTATAGACTTAGTCACTCTTCCCCAAACTCCACCCATGCTGTTGGATGAGGGCCTCGCTGACAATTCACTATTTATCTTCTGCTGATTCGACTGTTGCACAAACTTCCTTAACTCAGAAACTGCCCACACGAAGCTTGACGCACTGTCACTGTAAATCTCCGGAGGTTTCCTTCTTCTTCCAATACAACGTAATAAGGCCATTATAAATGAATCAGTAATCAAACTACACATCATTTCAATATGTACTGCCCATGTTTACAAACAAGAAAACACATATCCATACCCTTTTTCTAATGATGTTCCTATGTGTCCTTGTTCTTTAGGACAATGTCTAATAATCATTTCCGTCACTAAGTGTCGACTGGGTAAAATTACTGGATGTTTAAAAGCATTTGGGAAATCTGAGTATCTTAGTCGACCTCCAACGCAGAGTAACCCATCACACATTATCAATGCTAAATCTTTCAGACCATCATGACATATTACTTTACTGCTGTTTTTAAATTCACTAAGTAATTCTCCATACACTTCTCTCTGAACCATCAATAAAATCTTACGCTTGGCAATACCAAGCTCTTTGACCTTTAAACATCCTAGATGAACAGATCCTTCACAACTCGGTAAACGAAGTACCATCAGGAATTCGATGAACCTTCTAAACCAAGTTACAGCTCTGACTAATTTCAACCACTCGGAATAATAAGAGAGAATGGGTGTCATGTTGTACTTTATACTACTCAAGTTAACCACAGTTTTTCTAAACTCACTATCGTCAGAGAATATTTGTGCGGTCTTATTGAAGGCAAAGTTCGCACGAAACGGCGATGATGTGGCACCAAATGCATGAGTTGTCATTTGAAACTCAGATGGTTCACTCGACATGTCCCCCTCCTGCCACCACAGAAATCTTGAAGCTCCTCGACCAGACTCAGGGAACTTCACTTCCATGAACATTTCCTCAACATCTGCATGATGAGGTGAATACCCTCGAGGGCGATAATTAGGCTGCAAATATATTTCAAGGACCCTCTCCGCATAAGTCTTAGTAAATTTACTCTCAATACTGTTGATATACCTGATGTGCAGACTGACATCCTTCGACAATATACCCTTCAAACTTTGTAATCTACGGTTCGCTACTTCATAATTATCCACTTTCATATTTGGATTCTTTTTCCACGGTATAGAAACTACAAAATGACCGTTGTCGAAGCGCGTGCCCCTTTCCACAATCTTTATAGCCGCCTTGTCGTCTACTGATAATGATTTATCACTTGAATAAGCATCTGAAAACTCTACATCATAAAGCTCACGTATTTCGTTCTCTAATGTCTGTACCTTACTGGTATGGTTAACAACTCTTCTCCTATATTCCGGGCATGATGGCTTATCATTTACGACGTTGCTTGTCGAGTCAGTGTGCAGCAGAACGTGATGTCTCTTCTCACAACTGTCAACGTTACAGAGCCTTGTCATCTTACATTCATTAACTTTATGCCCTTGCCTAAGGCAGACAAAACAGATGCCATTGACCTTCGCGTGAGACCATCTCTCTTGAACAGTAAGCGCTAAAAAATTTGGACATTTATAAATAGCATGGTCCAGGGAACACACACTGCATTTAGCTCTCTCTTTCGAATTATTCTCTTGCTCCAATTGCAAGTGACAATTTGTCTTTAAGTTGTGTCCCTTTCTCGGACGATTCGCTAACCGTCCAAACCTACTATTAGCTACTCTCGCGCGGGATGCTATAAATTGAGTAAGCTCGTCAAAGGTTGGTTCTCTATTATCTTCAGTCAATTCATCCACCCAGTCCGCCCACTGGGCTTGCATAACTTGAGGTAAGAGTCCTACTATTCTCTCTAAGGTAATTAGAGAATTTAAGTCGGCAGTATACTTCATCTGTTTCAAAACCATAGAACAATTTTCCATCCTAATAGCTAGATTTGTTAGTTGCTCAGGATCACTGTAATCAACATTTGTAGTTTTGAATAAGTCCTCTAAAGTTTCCCGAGCGATTACATGCGCCTGTCCGAACAACCGTTTTAGAATTTCTTTGGCCTTCTTGTAACCAAAAGAGGCTTCCAACATAACACAACCCTCAATGGCTGTTTTCGCTTTACCTTTACAATAATGTATCAAATAAAGCAAGCGTTGACCATCATCCTTGACCCTTGATTCCACATAGGTCTCAAACTCCCTTAAAAACTTCCAGTAACCTCTTGGTTGACCGTCGAAATAACTTAACTCAACCTTTGGTAACTCTGGACCTATGAAAAACGCCGTAGGCCTTACGCTTTTTGCTTGCTTCACGTCTAAACTAAGGTTTTCTATGCCATCTGCCATTATATCACAACTAGATCCCCTATAATTACAATCGTCCCTATTAGAATATGAACCATGACACATAGAAGCATCAGAAGGCACTTGCCTTGATTGAGGGGATCCATCCTTTTGTTCATCTCTTTTAACATCCACGAGCCTTGGACTTAATTTCCTTCGACGATTGTTTGGCATCGCAAGCGAACGACCAAATACTCCCAGAGACGATGATTGGAATCAACGAAACGAAAGCCAAACGAATTCGACCAAAATATTTGTTTAGAACTGTAAGATCCAAACTACGTTTGGACTGCTGGACAGCTGTCTGGATGAGTTAGATACGCGCCCTCGCCCGATTGAAACCAAAACAAAGTAATTGGGTAAGATAGCGGTTCTATAATTTATCATAAATTTAAGTGTACATTATTACCTAAACAAATATAACCACTCAGCTATCCAAACAATAATTGTTCAATTGATCAAATCTAAATTACAATAAATAAGAAAGTTGATAAAGGATGCAAGAAATTTACCAATCACAACAAATCAACGTTATTCTATCCTGGCTGGATAGATCACACACAACAGGAGGAACAAATCAATATGGCTACCGCCAAGAACAAGTGTCAAGTAAAACAACACAGATGCAGTTCAGGAAGAAACACAAACTTAGTGAATGCGTAAGAAAAACAAAAACTATAATAAAAAATACAAGTATTAACAACTCAAATGTAATCAAAATACAACAATGTACAACTAAGGGAATCAATAGGAACAAAGTACAAGTATATACATGGAGGGATTTTCACCAACACATAAAACCTTCAAAATGGATCTTACACTGCATACTTGATGAGCAAGACGTATTCCAGAGTTTTCGATCTGTATTTTCCGACTTTGACCGTAGATACTCTGTTTCCAAGTTTGTATTCATATGAATCTTTGGACGGAACTATATTACTAGTTGAAAAAACAAGGTTTTTGAGTAGTTTGAAGTAGAGAATCAAATTAGACCTAAGCCTTCTCTCCCAAAAAGGTGCTGTTCCTAAGATTTGGTATCGGGAACTGTAGTCAGTGACTGAGTCAGACTTTAGTATTCTGCGGGTGAAGTCCCGTTGTATTCCTTCCACCTTTAGTATATCAGATAGACGTAGGTTGGAAAGTAAGAACGAGTAGTATTCAACGATATGCGTTATAACGGGTTGTGTTACTTATAAGAACGATGTAAGCTCATCGCATTTATATTCATGTTGTCGATCTGATGTATGATCAATATGGCCATATGAGTTGGTGGCTTAATGAAAGACAAGATAAGGTCGGAAGTATCAATCATGTGGTTTATTAAATGGTTGGGTGGTGTTTTGATGTAATGATGAGAAAAGTCATTTCAGTAACTATTAGGGCTAAAGGCAGGTGTCGAAGGCCGGAGTGTTTGAAGAACATGGTTAACAAAGTAGTGATATTGCATTAAATTGTTGTAGACAACGTGGCACCACCACCATGGATGGAAGGAACCAAAAAGTGCAGTGATTTGCTTTTGAGGTACCGAGAAGCAAATGCTTTATGGGGTGGGTTAACTCGGTGCTAAAATTATCAAGTGCTCAGGTATGCCAGCATTGTAAGCTCCATGTGTGGTATGTGCAACCTAAACGTGTCGTGGTTATTTAGGGAAGTTTTATATTTTATATTATTAATGGTGAATTGCCCGGAACTATTGCTAAGAGTGTTGTTTGTGGCTGTGATCCGATTCTTGTAATGTATGTGCTGTCAACTCCAAAAAAGTAACTTTTGTCGTGAGCAGACATATTGGCAGTCATTTGCAACTTCATGATTATGATAAACTTCGTTACTAGTACTGTTCTAGTAATAAACATGATCCTAAAATTGCAGATGTCATGGTTTTAGTTTTAGTTCTAATGCCTCATACATTTATTATGATGTCAAATTACAAATGATTACTCTAAAATCACCATTCCATTTCTAGCCCCAATGAACTCAATCTTGAAGCTACAGTTTTATAAATGGAACTGTGCATTTAATTTATCGTACTGAACAATATGATTGAAAAAAAGAAACGAACTTTCAAAACTCTACATAGCTAAGGTCGAAACTGAGTTGACTAGTACATCCATGAATCTTTCGACATAAGGTTAGATTCCTTTAGGCTTCTTAGCTTGACAATGAACAGTAACCAAAGGACAGAGAAATCAGAGGTAATAAAACGAGCTAAATATTGTTTAAATGTTCACTACAAATAAACAATTACGCTAAACATAGTGAATAAATGAGAGATCAAGCTCACTTTTTATTAGACCATCTCATTCCGACGACACACCTCCCCCTCACGAGAATGACTCCCGATCGCCGGGTGTGTGGTGTGACCGTCAAAGGCTTGTCTGTTGACCTGCACCCCTGTTAATGGGGCCTCTCACCACGAGAGTTTGCTGCTGCCTAATATACAAGTGACATCATCGTATACGCTGTCTCACCGTATCGTGACAAATGACAACATGATGTCTGAAGTTTCTAAAGGAGATATTTGTCAGTTGTATGTCCACTCACACCTTGCTAAAGCTTATTTTCTTTAACCTATTAAAATGCTCTTTCTTAACAAATACCTTAATAAAAGAAAATTAGGCTGAGTAATCATACCTTAAACATTCCTACATAAATATTGGCTACTCTGCCTCTCGTGTTTTCTTTTACTTGCTCCCTCTTTCAGCCCCCTTGAGATATGGAACAGGTTACTTCATCCTGCACCATCCTTAAAGCCTTGGATATCCCAAAGGGACATAAGATTGCGATTTCTAGAAGCTCATACCTTCAATGGACCTATTCCTGACCATCAGTCGCACATTCGCAACGCAACTCTCGTGAAGCGCGTCAACTGTAGTACTGATTAAAACAATCTATATTCATGTCTTATAAATTTTCAACCCAGCTATGTAATTTAATACAGTGTATATTGTATCATTTGTATCAATTTGATCTTGCCTGTAAACTGGCATGCCTCATATAACAAACTGTTATTTGAGAATAAATTATTATTATTATTAAAATAAAATAATATATTTAATGTGAGTGAAGACAAGTTATACAGAATGGTCACGCCTGCAAGGCTGAGCCATGACGCCTGATTGTTGAGTATAAGTATTTCAGTAATCATGTGGTCCAGTGCCACTACACAACTGTCAAAGTGTCAAGAACAACACTGATGTGGTTTGTGAGAACCAACGGAATTTAGTAGAGAGGCAAAAGACAGAGGCTGCAATGAAGAAACAAGTCGTAACCGCCTCATCTAGAATCCAAGGATGAACACAATGTTTGGATGAATGGATCAAGAAGATCAACATTTTTGTGCACATTAGCACAGATCTCCATAAAAGTATCCTACTCTACTGTTACGTCCAAGTTTTGCGCGTTCCAGTTATTGAAGTACAGACTATCGATCTATTTGCAATTTACGAACCCAAATTAACAACAGAACCAAACTCCAATGTAGATACCAAATTTATTCGTAATTCACAAACAGTCGACCAAATGTCGTTCTAACAACAATAATTATAGCAATTACAAAACAAACCTTCAATTTTGTAGGTTCCCGGAGTAAAACTACCAAATACCAAACCAACGACAAAGGGAAACCGAAATGTCTGAAATAATGATATAAACAAACAAGTTCAAGGGTTAAGTAAAACAAATACATCCGAAAACACAGTAAATTATTAATATACAATAAAAGGGTTTTAATTCACCAAATGTCTTCAGTTCTCCTGTAACACCTATCTACTTGTTAGGTCCACAACATGCTACCATGTGGTTACACCAGCTTTAATTAGCGCCCTGGATCTGCTACGTGTTTGTCAGTTTGCTCAGTCTTCTGGGCCATCCACTTTTTCAGATGTTGGTTTTAGATGGTTCACAAATAGTTATGACGAGTTTCGAGTCGCTGTGTTATATTTACATCCACAAGCGAAGTACTGATAGTGAAAGGTTACGACCAAATGTTGGTACGAGTCAGTTAAAAGTCTGGAGTTCGATGCGGATTGATAGGTACGCATGAACTGCACCAGGTTATTACCTATCGTGGTTGGTTCTGACATCTAGCAGACACTTCATATGTCAGAGAGAACTATGTGCTTTTAGACAACCCTTTCATACGTTAATAAATTAACATGAATAAAGCTCGTATTAAGTAAACAAAGACCGACGGGATTTAGTTAAATGAATGATGAACACTTAAGATTAGGAACGAGTACAATAGACACTACGATGTACTATTGATACGCTAATCAACGAAATGAAGTGAAATTATTGTCCTCCTGGAGTCCCTCTGGGGGCTACTGCCGGTCCCAAGCCCGGATAAAGGAGGAGGGTTGGGCATGGGGTTAGCGCCCCTATCCCGTAGAAAACTAACTCGTTAAAAAACGCTGACCAGGAAAAATTATCCTAACCTTTTAAACACTGCCCTGGGAGTCAAAAGGTCTTCATTTAGAAGAACTATGACGCCTCATGATGAAAGCCGAGTACCTTCGGAAGTTACGAGGCTGACGCCACTTCCGACAACCAGAGCAACCATTTATTTACGTACATGGAATGTTCGTACAATGTGAGACACCGGGAGAGCCTTCCAAATTGCTGAAGAAATGAGAAGACACAACCTAGAGTTGCTTGGGATCGGTAAAACACACTGGACGAAAGTTGGACAACAACGACTAGCTTCAGGGGAGCCTCTGTTATACTCCGGCCATAAAGAAGAAAATGCCCCACATACACAAAGAGTCGCATTGATGCTGTCCAAACAAGCACGAGATGTACCTATAGAATGGGAACCTCATGGACCAAGGATCATCAAAGCCTCCTTTAAAACAAAGAAACAGGGGATTTCAATGAACGTCGTCAAATTCTATGCGCCTACCAACGACTACAATGAAGACGCTAAAGAACAATTCTACAACAGGCTGCAGTCAATCATCGAGAAGTGCCGAACAAAGGACCTGACCATTCTGATCAGAGATTTCAACGCCAAGGTTGGAACGGACAACATTGGATATGAAGACATCATGGGACGACACGGACTGAGAGAAAAGAACGAAAATGGTGAGAGATTTGCAAACCTATGTCCCTTCAATAATTGGAATTATTTATGAGTTGCCAATATAAACTACCCAATTCTAATACTCAGTTTCATAAACCCCCTGAAGATTCCATTGAACGAACCTCCAAGTTTTCACGTACTAGGTGGCCGAGGGAGATTTCAACATGAAAATAAAGTGAGGATTTACTAATGCTCCGTTAAAACACAATAGGCGCACAAAGACAATCGAACTCCACAGATTGATGCTAAAAGTCTAACCATCTACTTAGAGCTTAATGCCACCCTTTCATTCAGAATAATAAATGTGTCAATAAACTTCCTAAATAAAGACTTCATCCTTAAGTCTCCCTCCTAACATAAACGTTTCGACACAGAGGTTACATGTATGCTTGTAAAATAACGCTCAACACTGAGTTCAAATCACTTCACTGTTAAATAAAAGAATTTTGCATTCGATATCCGGATGTGTTACTTAGGGTCATTAAATCTGCATATAATTTTCCACTAATATTAGGCTCGGGACATCATATAATCACCCAGACATCCAAAGCAATAGAACTGTAATGAACAAGAACAAAGTGGGGACAATCGAATGTACTTTAGTACAAAACTACAGAACATCTTGTTAAGATCTGAGTACCAAACAGCAAATACTTCATTTGAAAAAAATGTCAGTCAATGGTCTCAGACTACATTGTTCTTTCGTTTCTACACCAATCATTCTCTTTTCTCGTTCTCTTTTCCTCTATCTTCTTAACCTTCTGCCGCCGTACATACTACTTACATCTGTTGACATCAGCTGCACACACTACATTATTACATAACAAAACTCTTCGTTCGTCATGCTGAACAGACTTTTACGCCTATCACGCTGAGTGAAATTCATACTGAGTCGATGCAGAAAATGCTGACTCGAGATAAAAATACCTCATATCTGAAAAGTGGCACATCTCGTTTGGAAACATGTTCTTCCTTTAAATGCGCAAAGAATAAGTCTCCACGTCATTTTATTTACAACTGTCCTATGTCAATTCTCCATATTTCTAGATACCCTTACTAAAACTGCGATATATTCTTGATATGCCATATTCAAATCAGGCCACATTTACTCACATAACTTTCTTAAATCTAACCTTGCGATTTTAAGGCAGTCATTGCACACTTAAGTTGTGTTAGGTGATGAGTCTGTATTCTGTAAAATACATCTTGATATTATACTTTTGGGTAAATTTTTGTTTAAATTCATACACGTGCATGATGTATATACATTCAGTGTACCTGGGAAGATCGTCAACATCGTACGAAATTCATATGACGGACCACATCGCGAAGAAATGCACCGAAGAATATCAACAAGCACATTCCGAGTGAGGACCGGAGTCAGACAAGGCTACTTATATTGCTCTTTTTTGTTTCTTATGGTGGTCGATGGATTATGAAAACCCCCACATCTGAGGGGAAACACAGGATACAATGGACAACTTGGATGCGACTAGACGATCTGGACTTGGCAGATAACCTGGCCTTTATACCCCATGCACATCAATTAATGCAGATCAAGACTACTAGTGTAGCTGCAGTCTCTGCATCAGTAGGCCTCAACAAACACAAGGGAGAAAGTGGGATACTCAAATACAACACGGCCAACGTCGACCCAATCACACTTGATGGAGAAGCTCTGGAAGTAGCGTAAAGATTAACGTATCTGAGTAGCATCATCGGTAAACAGTGAGGACTCGATGCAGATGTGAAGGCAAGGATTGGCAAGGCAAGAGCAGCATTCCTACAATTGAAGAACATATGGAACTCAAACAACTATCAACCAATATCGAATTCAAAATCTTTAATACGAACGTCTACTGTATGAGGCTAAAACTTGGAGAACTACCACAACCATCACCAAAAAGGTAAAATTATTTGTATACAATCGTTAACGAAAAATACTAAATATCTTTTGGACGGATAACATCAGCGACAGCGTACTGTGAGAGAATATACCAACTTCCAACTGAATAGGAAATTAGGAAACGACGTTGGAGGTGGATAGCGCATACACTATGGCAACCATCAGACTGGATAACGGGGCAAGCGCTAACTTGGAATCGTGCAAAGAGATAGAAAAGAAGGTCAAAGAATACACTGTGTCGGCAATCGGAAGCAGATATGAAAGAGATGAATAGCAACTGACGAGTTTTGTCTACGACAGATTTGGATGGAGAGTGTTGGTGAGCTTCTTACTTTCCTCGACGACGGTTAACCGGCGCAGTAAAGTAAGTTCTTTTTTGTAGATGATCAGTATGTTTTAAAGACCAAAAATGTATTAAGAAGCTAACATACTTCCTTTATAATCGTACACTTCCACTTCGTATTTGGTTGTTTTATGCAAACAGTGTTCAGTTCTTCAGATTTTACCGATTTTGCTTGCTTTTTAGGTGAATGTTTCCTTGTTTTCGACTTGGCGACGACTCACGAATCAGGTCCGTAAACATCTAACAGCCGGATAGAGCATGGGAAGTTATACTTAGCCAAAATGATGGAGGGGGACACGCTTGATGCTCTTCCGCACATGTTCTCTCGTTTTTTTATGTTTCATTTTCCTACTAGCTCTGATTTTCATGTTGAGGGAACCTGCATCAAACTATGTTCGGTTATTCGTGTAGAGATGGTAATGTAGTGAGCAGAACACGGGTGGGGACAATCGAATGTATTTAACACAAAATCACAGGACTTGTTAATAAAATCTAACAACCATAAAGTAAATGCTTAATTTGCAAAATGTCCACCAACTGTTTCAAAATGACTCAGACTTCATTGTTCTTGCACTTTAATACAAATTGCATCCTGTTTCTATTCTTTACTGTTCGATCCCCTTGTCTCTCTGCTGCCAGGCCTTCTGTTCACGACTAACATCATGTACTACTTATGTCAATATAGGTAGCACACGCCACAGTAAGTGCTGCTGAGATAAGATAACAAGCTAGTAAGGTGTATACATCTATATGGTATCTCTGAATATTGATTAAGTGGTTGTCTTCGTAAGACGTACAGGATAAAAGTCAAACACCAGACGAGTAAGTTATCCTTCGTTAGGCTTTGGAAACGAAACTGACACATTTCTACTTAATATATATAAGATTTAGTGATACTTCCCTTCTCTTTCTGTAAACACATGGGGACCTATTATTGCACTGGAAATTTCAACGTCTTTTCATCCTACTTACAAAGCTTTGAAAGCACTAAAGTGTGGATTTGCAAATCGCATTGTACCAGAAGGCAATATGTAAACTGATATAGAGTTATCTTGATTAACCTGCCTTTTGAGATACGAATATCGTGATAGTACTTCTCCATGTGATATTCCCCTGGAAATTCCGTTGTCTCTGGGGGAAAATTCCAACCGCTTTATTCTAAATCCGAACTCACGGCTGTAGTAATGGGGTGGGGACAATGGATCTCAGAATATGTTAGCTTTTTGACCACCCATATCACAACTAAAGCCTCCTTTCAGGTTTCGGAATACCATTATTTTTCTTTACAAATTCGTTTCGAAATAAAATTCTTTGACTTCGTATCCGGCTTTGGGTCTTCATGTATCTTCTATCTATACACTGAGGGTACAGAACTTAGTTTTATATGAAACAACGTGATCTAAGCATATATTGTCATAAATATTTTATCATTGTCCAGGTTATCAAAACTGCGCAACAAGTACCTATTCCATGACAGGATTTATCGTTTTTACCTTCTCTGTTGCACTTTTGGCTCATTTTCACTATGTCGTCCTACTTTTATGGTAGAGATTGGTTAATGGTGAAAATATTAGCTGTCCTGAGGGTTGTAAATTATATATATATATATGTTATAGATGTTGATAACGCATTCCAACATGTTAATATAACCATCCACAGTTAGATATTTAAGCCATCAAACAATATATAAACTCAAAAATAATAACAGAGTTATTAAGTACAAACGGTTATGTTAATATATATCAGCTAAAAGTTATAAACACAATAAAAATTAGGGACGTCACTTGATTCAGCAGATTTGTGCGTGTTCAGGTTGAGTTTGGTAACAGAAACCACAGTTATAGATGATTGATGGTCCCAGTAAGATTGTTGTCCTTCCAGTGATATAACCAAACGTAGTATATGATATAATTTGGTTTAAGTCTATAGATGTAGACGGTAGTTGATCTAGAGTTCAGTTATCAAAATCACGAGCAATGGAAAACACGAGGTATGTGCATAGTAGTGTATTTGTTAGTAGGTAACAGCGTGCGCCATGCTATGAGTTTAACACGATGGTAGAAAGTGTGTTCAAGGTCATGCACGTAAACAACACGTACAATCGTTTAATGGTAAATGTACAGGCTGTGGAAAATTAACAGACTAGATACAAACAACATCAAAAACTATTTACAAAATAAGTTTGTCATGCATATCTCCACACAGGAAATACATCAGGCTCGTGCGGAAGAGGTACAGTTATGCGAAGATTTTACCAGAGACTATGATAACGCAACTTTACTACCCCCTGTACAGAGTTGCAATGTTTATGCTGCCGGTATTCTTATAAAGATAGCTAATAGTAGAAATAAGTATAATTACAAAGCGGTTGTGACAAAGCATTAAAATGTACGACTTTTTAAATAAGATATCTTAATCTGAGGTGACGAGATATCGCATGTGATGATCGTCGAAAATCAACGAAGGCCTGTCTAGCTTACGTGCTGATGCCGGAAATGACGATTACTTATACCTTACGTGGGACTAAAATAAAATAGGCATCAGTAATTGCAGGTTACACGGGACGATTCAAAGTAGGTTCATATATTAGTCTTTGTATATGTTCATTGTCTAAGTTTCCGAAGTGCAACCTGTCCAAAGAACTAAATAATACAAGCCACGTATGTTGTGATCCACGCTTTCCCAAGCAACGCAAGAGATAAAGCAAACAGACGTGATTGATTATCCAAGGAAAGGACGTGCTAAATGCACTTTTGATCTGTAATTGAATACCGGTTTCTGTTTTTAAATTAGTTTCTGTCAAACATTTATACTGAAATAATTATTTCCTGCCTATCTTATTTCCAGCTAGCTTCGCAAGTGTTCACAGACCTAATTGGGACTTTTTAATTCATCAAACTTGATTGGTACGCATTATGAATTCTTAGGTTGGATAATTGCTATGACAAGGGACATTCGCTTGTCTACTATAAGCTATTTGGCTGTTTTGATACTGCATTTGTAATACAGAGACTTTTTGTGTAGAACACTGAATGAAAGTTCAACACGAACTCACGAGGAATTCTTATGAATTGGAAGTTATTTATTAATGGATCATTTGTGCTGGATTCAAACTTTGATAAACGTTTTCATTCACAACGCATCAGTCTTTTAACTATGGCAATGCTTATCTATCGTAACAGACCGGAATTCGACCTGAAAATATAGTACACCATGTTCAAGGCTAGAGCATTTGGTAAACGGTCTGTATGACTAATCGCGTGTGCGCCAAACTGGTAATCGTTGCACAAGAGCATGAATCAACATCACTGTTTCACAGCCACGTAAGACTGCACAGCACGCTCTCCCTGCCGTAACGCCATAAAAACAATTTAATGACCATATAAATGAATTTATGTCAAACTAAAAAGATCACAGTATTAGAACTTCTTGTTATCAAGAAGCATGGTTATGGTCAGTGAGAACAATGGATTCTGACGATGAAGCTTCATAATTACAGCTAACAATTACCTTCCTGAAAAATGCTCTTAAGACATGGAATGAACAAAGTACTATGTTGGCATGACTGTGCGTAGACTGTACCGCTGAAATTGCGGTCGCCGCTGAATCCATAACGAAAGTGCATGTATCGTATCGCAAATCATTTCTTTAAAGCATTCCAATGGTCTTACGACATCTTTGCGTCGTTCTCGCCTGCAAAGAGCATACATCACAGTGTGCCCTTGCCCAAGACTGTCAGTAGCCACTAGCTGAAACCATGGAAAACTTCAAGATAAATTTATTACTACTCGTTACTTACCCAACTTTGTTGGTGTGATAAGTCTATTCATTACACACTACCTCTGGGAACTCGTGGAAAATAGCTATTTGCTCCGCGCGACTGAAGGAGATCACAGATACCTTTCCGTTTTCATTGAATACTTTAACTTTAGTATTTGCTTGAACGCCCTGTAAAATGTCATTGATATTTTCAGTGTCTGAACTCAATTAATTACATTGTAAGTTTAACAACCTGGGTACAACTGTGGATGAATTTTGGCGATATCGCCTTTAGTAAGCTGTTTGTGGAACTTCCAAGAAACCAGATGCCGTAAGCTATGAGTCGGCGTATTACTCAATAGAAACGTTCACTTGATGTCAATTGTCGTCTTGAAGGATCTAAAAAAATATATCCTTCCGTGCAAGGATGGTTGTGAACGGTCTTAATATAGGTGACGTTTAGTTCACCATTTACTACACGGACCCGAAATCCGGATTGACAATGCCTATGTTTCGAAATAAAACATACGTAGATGACCGACGTCATCTTTGTCTAGGTCGTGGTGGTGAGTTAGAAGTTGCATGCTCTTCGGAAGAATGATGATAATTATCACCATCTACATCATAAACACATCTTACTCGGACGACCCGAGCTCAAAATTTTAGGGAACATTTGACCCATTTTGGGGAAGCCGCTATAGTAAACCATGGGGAAATTGTACCAAAACCCCCAAATTCACATTTAACCTTGGCGAAGACCTTTTGAATTTGAAGATTTCCCGGAAATTTTCCCACACTTAAGAGATTGGGGAACTGCGTTTACGTCCACATGTACAGACATATCTCACGAAGAAATACTTTAGAGTTGTGTCATCATTGTTTTTTTACATATTGACATGATGTACTTAGTATGAGCATACTACAGAAATAATTATCAACCACAGAAGTCATATTTAGTATACCTTATGTAGTTCTTTCAAACAGGTCTCAAAATTGTCCCAACTTGTAAGTCGTCGCGATAACATGATATCATTGAAGATTCGTCATATATCATGCATCATCACGACATCGTCTTCGTTACTAGAAGAATGGACATTATCAGACATAGTGTGGCTTAACTGAATCCAAACCTAAAAGAGTCTTGATTTGACCGCTTCTGCAAAACTTCATGAATTGTCGATTTGACGCACCAATCATCTTACTACAGTTTCCTTCAAGTGCTCACACCCTCTTTCATTCGGCGGTACCTTTGACTGGTTCGAGACTAGACGTAGTTGTTGTGGTGTCACGTTGATTGTAAGCCTTAATTGATCTAATTATGAATTATGTTAGAACCACACATATATATATTTTACATATGCTTATCTGTAAACATTTCTGAGCAGCCAAGATAGTTTTCTGACTGAAATAGACCTTGGGTGTGCCATTCAACAAATTTCCCCATTTTGGGGTCTTCCCCAAAGTCGTAAGAAATATGGAGGTTTGCCCCCGATTTTCAGGAAAATCCCTCAAGATCTCAACTCAGTGGAAATGCTGCCCGTTTTGGGTAAATTCTGGAGAAACTGCAAAAGAAAGTTTTGGGGACCTGAGTTTCCAATTTCGTGGAAAGTTTGACCCATTTTAGGGAAATTTCGGGGAAGCCGCTATAGTAAGCTTTGGAGAAATGGAACTAAAACCCAAGATTTCCTCAGACCTGGGGACGTCTCAAAATATTTCCCCAAAATTCCCTTTTAACACTGGTCAAGGTTATTCCCGAACTTCCAATTTCGAGGTATTTTGGGAAAACTCCCGAAGTCAAATGATCTTGACCAAAGTGAAAGGGGAATTTGGGGGAAATATTGGGGTTTTTGTTCCATTTCTCTAAAGTTTACTATAATGGCTTCCACAAAATATGTCAAAATTTCCCCGAAATTGGGAGCTTGGGTTTGACTGGGGGTTTTCTCAAAATTTTCCCAGAATTCCTCAAATTTCCCCGGATTTCTAGGAGTTCCAAAAAATAGGGAAATCGGCGATTCTCTAATTTAGGGACGAGCAAATCAGATACGTTTGAGCCTCTAACCTTCTGGCGGCACATTACTCTCAAACATTTCAACCGGCTGACATCAACTTTACTGACGACAGTTTCATCCGAAATTCCACAGGACTTTCCGAGGTAGACCTAAGCGCTGACTTGGTGTTCCGGAAATTGCAGCACTTAAGATTAGATACTTCTCCTGGCCCGGATATGGTTCATCCTGCCATACTGAGGGAGGCAGCCTCAATCCTGGCAACGCCGCTTAGCGTGATGTTTTCACACTCGCTAAGCCGAGGCAAACTACCGGAAAATTGGAAGTTGGCTCACATCACATCAATTTTCAAAGGTGGTCGATGCAATGAACCTTCAAGTTATCGGCCGGTGGCTCTTCTGTCATTACCTTCAAAACTCATAGAGTCCCTGATATGTGATAGTATACACGACTATTTACTATCCTTAAATTTCTTCTCACCCCAACAGCATGATTTCAGGAAGGGTCATTCCTGTACAACCAACGTGCTGACTGCGGTGGACGGATGGACAAGCATCCTTGGTTGCAAGGGAAAGGTTGATGTCATTTACCTTGATTTCTCAAAAGCTTTTGATAAGGTTAACCACTTGTGTCTTACGAATAAGCTCAAACGACTAAGTATCAAACCACCTCTAATCGATTGGCTTACTTCATTCCTAAAAAATTGACACTTTAAGGTTAGGGTTAATTTCACTTTATCTCAAGCTATGGAATGTCCTAGTGGGGTCCCCCAGGGCTCAGTACTAGGGCCTCTTCTCTTCTTGATCTACATAAACGATCTTCCTCAACAGGTAACGTCAGACTTATTACTTTTTGCCGACGACGTGAAACTTTGGAGAGAGATACGCAACCAAGACGATATACAGGCACTTCAGGAGGATCTGACTCGACTTCAAAGTTGGGCAGACGATAACGGACTTACTTTTAACACTTCAAAGTGTAAAGTGGTCCATCTACGACATGTCGCAAACTACAGTTACAACTTAGGAAACTCCTCTCCAGTAGTATCCCAAGTCGAAAAAGATTTAGGAGTCCTGGTGCCCCATGACTTAAAGTCTTACGCTAACTGTGACAAAAATGCCTTCCGAGCAAACCTTGAACTGGTAACGTTGAGGCGCATTTTTGGCCAGTTTGACGGAAGAACTTTCCACACAATCTTCAATAGTTTCATCCGTCCCCATTTAGAGTACGGAAACATAGTACTCCCCCCCTCACTCCAAAAGGATAAGGTCACTTTGGAGCGTATCCAACGGCGAGCCACGAAATCAGTTCGAGGACTCAAATCTAAACCTTACGAAGAACGCCTCCATTCACTAGACCTTTACCCATTAGAGTGTAGGCGTCTTAGAGGTGATTTATTAATGGCTTATAGTATTCTTAACACTTCTGGACATCCTCTTAAACACCTACTTAAGCTTAGTTCGAATAATAACCTAAGGGGTAACACCCAGAAACTGGAAACACAACATAGCAAGACGGAATGTAGACACAACTTCTACTCCTTAAGAGTTGTCAAAAGTTGGAGTTCGCTGCCTGCCGAGCTAGTCCAGGCGACTTCTCAGGAGTCCTTCAAGAGGCAACTTGACCTATTCTTAAGGACCAAGGACAGCATCACACTATGATTTATCAATTTCTTTTCCTCTTTTATTGTTAACATACCTAGGTTCCTGCCTGGAGGATTTGGTGATCCCCTGCTACTAGACACGGAAGCCTGTTAAGCGAAAGCTTCTTCTATTCCGTCCACAACCATTTGAACCATTTGAACCATTTGAATTTCTAGGTCACGGAGCCAAGTTCAACACGCGCTGCTAACATACGATCGGTTCACATCAAATTTTAAAGAGTAGGTGATTAATGAGAGGTTACAACAGATGGCACGGCGAAACTCTAATTTACGGACGAGCCAATCAGAAGCGTTTGAGCAATTTCAATTATTAGTCAATCAGAAGACAGCATAAAGTAAAAATATACTAAAAGAAAGTAATAAGTTACACTGGATATTCTTCTTTGACATGATTTAAAAACGCGTATGTTAGCATCCTAACCCTAACCTTCACCTAACTCTAACCCTAAACCCTCGCCTAAACCTAACCCTCAACTAACCCTAAACCCTAATCTTACCTGTAAACCTAACCCAATAGACGAATTTCTATTCCATATGTATTGTGAATTCAGAACCTCTGAACCTCAATCAAACCTTAACAAGTTTTTAAATCATGTAAAAGGAGAGTATCCACTGTAATTCATTACTTCCATATAATATATTTTCACTTTATACTAACATTCTTCTGATTGGCTAATAATTGTCAAGATCACTTAAGATTCGTTCAAAGGTCGTCCTTAAATTAGTCTCACCGGGAAATCCGTCAAGTGAAAGCGACCGTTATCAAAAGTCACCCATTGATATAGCTTGTATTCAGTAAGGTTTTTGACAAAGTTCCTCTAAACTGTCTGTTATCTAAGTTGAGTAATATCAGGATTAGAGTCAACTTATTCATGCAGATAAATCTTCTTAGTTGGGCGTCAACAAATTTGTTGACGGGAAAAATCCCCAAGTGCTGTAAGATTCTGTGAAACCTAAAATTTCCCCAAAACTATAGGGATTTCCCGCAGACCTGAAAAAATTTTAGGGTTTTTTTGTGTCATTTCTCAATCTCCTTATTTTGGGGTTTTCCCTAAACTCCAATGGTCCTCCCCAAATTCTTGGTGAATTTCCCTAGATCTTGAGGAGATTTTCGGGTTTCAGTTTGAAAAGGACAGGAAACTTGATGGCCTGTGTTAGTCCTGGCAATGGTGGTTTCTCAGTTAATCCGACTTTCTGTTGAAAGAGTCGACGGATGGAGTGTCAACTACGTGCTGAGGTGGTGAATTCCACTTGTTGATGATCCTATGGAAACGTCGATAGTCAGCTGACAAGTAATTCGTCATAGGCTTGCGAACGTTAGTGCAGTGTCCTCGTTAATTCTCTGTTTTGGAAGACAAGAAAAATGGGGGCATATAAGGTGCAAATTTATCACTAAGTAATTTGAAAACCGTCATCAAGTCGCCTCTAGTTCTGCGATATGACGACGGGAAAAGGTTCAACTTGGCCAGTCGAGCTTCATACAGAAGCTTCGCTATTCCGGGAATAAGCTTAGTTGCCGTTCTCTGAACCTTGTCCAGAAGCTCACTGTCCTTTTTAAGCAGGGGCTAGCCGGTTGTATGCAGTACTCAAGTTTAGGACGTACGAACACTGTATGCAAAGTCAAAAACGTCTCAGCGTCGAAATGACCAAAAGACCTACGTATTGACCATAAGGTTCCAAAACCTTTGGCGGCTATTACACGGCAGTGTGCATTGGTCTTGAAGTCTTGGCTAACGATGACTCCTAAGTCTGTGTGTGTCAGGACAACAGGTAGCTCAGTGTTATTAATCGTGTATGTATCTGTGCTTCGATGACCAACATGCATCACAATACACTTGGAAGTATTTATCGGCAACTGCCAGGTTTGAGACCATTCAGATTTCTTCAGATCATTTTGGAGTTCTAAGCTATCACCCTCACTTCGTATCCCTCTCCATATCTTGACATCGTCAGCATATAGCAAGACCGATGATGATAGTAGATGAGGAAAATCATTTACATATAAGAGGAATAACACGCCCCAAGACTGTACCCTAAGGCATTCCCCAAAAATAGGTAGATTGGGAGGAGTACGTGTGAACTCGAAGTTGTGTAGCTGGGATGCTTTGGTGTTCATCTTTTTGTGCTAATGAGGTATGGCAACTTGGACTGTTGCATGTATTTGTCTGGTCCTACGTTGTAGATGACTGAATAACTGGGAAACTGCTCAGCGGAACACCTCAGTACAGTTTTGGGACGTGTTGCTCCTCCCGTATGTAAATGACATTCCTAGTCTCTTTTCATCGTTGGTTTTGTTGTATGTTAACAAGGCCAAGAAATGAAGCGTGATTGAAGGTGATAGTTTGGAGCTTCAAAATGACCTGGAGAAATTATCCAAATGGTCAAGAATTTGGCAGTTGCCGGTACATGCTTCCAAGTGCACTATGATGTATATTGGTCACTAAGACATACATAGATGGTGAACAACATTAAGTTACCTGATATTCAGACATACGATAACCTAAGAGCTATTATTTGCCAAGATTGAGGAAAACTACTGCCATGTGATAGCCGCCGAAGGTTTGAGAACCCTGTGATTTATACACAGAGCCTTGAGCCATGGCAATGCCATAAACCCTTTTGACTTTGTGCACAGTGTTTGTTCGTCCTAAACTCGAGTAATGCATACATGCAGTTATCTTCGGCCTAAAAAGAGACAGTGGGCTGTTTGAGGTTCGGCAAACTACAGGTTGGCTGATTACTGGAATATCAAAGCTCCCTTAAGATGATAGACTAAATCTTTTTTTTGTCACATAAAAGAATTAGAGGTGAATTAATCACATTTTGAATTACTTAATTAAAAATGCGCACTAGATATCCACTCATTTTTCTTGTCTTCTGAAACAGGAGTTACGTGGGCACCAAAAACGTTCACAATTCCAGAACAAATTACTCGTTGGCTGACTATCGAATATCCTCCAACTCGCAAATAAGTGGAATTTATTACCACAACACGTGATTGAAGCTCCATCTGTTAGCACTCTTAAGATAGTTGGATCGACTGGGAAACTGCAGTTGCCAGAACCAAGATAGGCTACCTGGTCTTCTGCATTTAAAAGTGACTTCGCACATTTTACGGGTTTTATTGGAATTTAATTCAGTCATCCAATGTGGTTTCCCAATATAAACGTCATTAATGTAAGTTGCAGTGCCCTACTGTTTTTAATGTGTACGACTAGTTACCTCTTATTTGCAAGTGTGTAAGTTCCGTAGAACTAAATAAACTAGAGAATTAGGATGCGTTGAACTGCAGTGTTTGTATTATTAGTTTATGGTACGTGAATTTGAGTCCCAGGTCGGTCAAAGAGTGGTAAAACTAAAAGCAGCAAACCCAAGGTCCGAAGGTGAAGTGGTACCGTCGACTGTACAGAGGCATGACGGTAGTAAGGTGTTCTCCTCGGACAACCAGCATAACAGCCTTCGCATAAGGAATGGTGGTGTTAGAAAAGGTCGACTCTAAAAATATACATCTCGCCTTATCCCACGGATTTCCTTCTCCGGTGCTAACGTCTCAACAAATTACCCACACAAAGGTCGTATGTGACCGGCCCTGATCAGTTATCTCTTGGGCGCTGCGGTCACGTTTATAGGTCACCAAGGCCAACTCTAACCCAATTTCCTTTTCAGGTACCTCTAGAAGAGCCCATCCACGGTGTGGGCAACTGGGAAATGAAAATCGCTCTCACACCTCAACAGCACTCAAGACCACTGAGTGACAGTACGTGAGTGACTTTTCCGAATGGAGAATGCTACCTTAGGAGTGGTCAGTTTCTATAGTCAGCCCCATATGATTCATCTTTGGATTTCTTATAAAACTAGATTCGTTGAAAGTATTCTCGTCGAGTACAGTGCACTTAGTTTCAAAGCTTATTTTGTAGCAAGAGCTGGCCAACATGCGTCTCAACACATCAGTCCTATATTAATATCCCTAACTAAAACAGCATTGTGTTGTAATCAACATACACCTTATGATTTCCAACTGCCCCCAAATGCCCTGGTACGGCGGAGAGTGGGGAGAGTCCGCTCTCCCTCTCAAAATGCTCTCACATGGCCACGCGTATGTACCCTCTGCCAGGGGAGTATCGGACGAAATCTCAGCACGGATTCGTTTGGCTTTTGCCAACTTACGTCACCTGTGGCGAAGGCGAGATATCCGTCTATCAATAAAAGGACGAGTATACTGCGCGGCAGTCCGTTCTGTTTTAATTTACGGCGGCGAAACATGGCCATTTAGAGTAGAAGACACTCGTAAGCTACTAGTATTTGACCACAGATGCCTTAGAAATATTGTTGGCGTCTGCTGAGATCACCGGGTAAGTAATAGTGAGGTTAGACGCAGGGACCCGACCGAAGCTGCTACCTTGACGCGGTGGTCGGGCTTGCCTATCGTGATGAACCAACCGAGCTATATTGGCTGGAACATATGTTCCTGTAGGTTCTACCATGCCAGGCAGGTCGATTTGTGAACGGTAAGACTAAAAGCAGCAACTCAAGGTCTGAGGGCGAAGTCGTACTGCTGACTGTAGAGAGGTGTGACATCAGTAAGGTGTTTCCCTCGGACAACCAGCATCTGCGGCGATGCTGCCTTCCCACAAGGAGGGGTGGGGTTAGAAAAGGTCGACCCTAAAAATGTCACACCTCACCTTACCTCACGGATTTCCGTCTCCAGCGGTAAGGCCCTTTGAAGAACGGAGCTAACACATTAAAAACCTCCCACGAAAAGGCCGTGCGCGACCGGCCTCAATCAGTTGTCCCTTGGGCTCTTCGGTCACGCTCCCAGGTCGCTAAGACCAACACTAATCCAATTTCCTTTTCAGGTTCCTCAAGAAATACCCTTTCACGGTGTGGGGAGCCGGGAAGTGATATCAGCCCTCATACCCGTAACAGCACACGAGATCAAGTTGGTCACATTCAAATCCTTCCTACACCTCCTAATATCTCTCTTATCTCCATGACTAACCCCCCTCACGTCCCTTTATCACCTCGCACCGCTAGGGCAAACGATTCGAGTACGCGGAACGCTATTATTGGTCTCCTGAAACCACGCTCTAAACTACACGTAGGAGCTTATAACGTACGAACACTGTGCCAAATAGGACAACAAGCGTCCTTAGCTAGGACTTTAGAGTCTCGCGCCATCGATGTGTGCTGCGTCTCCGAAACGCGCATACAGGATCCAAGTAGCGTCATTCATTTGACCTCACCATGCCAAAATAAAGAACCGACTCGATTCACACTTCGTGTATCTGGAAGCCCTGATTGTGCTTCCCGTGGCCTCGCCAGCGTAGGTATAGCATTGAGTCCTAGGGCAGAACTAGCTCTCTTAGAGTGGATCCCAGTAGACAGTCGTTTGTGCGCTGTCCGACTGAACGGAACAGTAAGGATCCGAAAAGATAGGGACACTCGTCGTTGCCTCTTCGTCGTCTCTGCCTATTCTCCCACTGACTGCAGCGCAGATGATGTAAAAGATGAGTTTTACAGAAAGCTTTCGGACCTCCGAAAAGCTAAGCGCTCGGATGTAGTAATAGTGGCCGGTGACTTTAATGCTCAAGTAGGTAAACTAAGCGATAGGGAAAGACACCTGGGTAGATCTTATGGTGTCGTGGCTCAAAGAACAGATAATGGCGACCGTCTGTTGCAGCTATGCTCAGATAACCTCTTTCTTGCAAATACTAACTTTAGGCATAAGCAAAAACATCTTTTAACATGGCGACCCCCTAATTCGTCCCAACGTTGGACCCAAATAGATCACATCGCTATCAGCCATCGATGGAGAGGCTCGATAGAAGACTGTCGCTCATTCTGGAGCACATGCTTAGATTCAGATCATGCTCTAGTACGAGCGCGTATCTGTCTGCGTCTTACTGGACGTAGGAAAGACGCTGCAAGTAAACCTCTTAGGGCCCTACTTAATGATAGTCAAGCTAAGAGTATATTTCAGGAACGACTAAGAAAACAGTTAGGCAGCCATGTTTGTGATGTCCACCCCGAGGCAGCATGGAATGATATCCGAAAAGCTGTGGAAACAGCAGTGATATCTGCAAGTACGGTAAACCGTAAGGTTAGGGAGCAACACTGGATCTCAGCAGCATCTATTGCACTGATAGATGCTCGGAAACTCATTCCACCTGGCTCTGAACATAATGAAGAGCGGAGTCAGCTTAAGCACAAGCTGACAAGAAGTCTACGCAATGATCGTAAACAGTGGTGGGTAGCGAAAGCAAGAGAGATGGAGATGGCAGCGGCAATAGGTAATAGCAGACAATTGTTCAGACTTGTTAAGGAAACCGGTATTAGGAAACCGACCGTTAACGAAACACTCTCAGAGAAAGATGGACACATTATACATTCTCAATCCAGGAGATTGGATCGATGGGCAGAACACTTCAGGAATCAGTTCAACTGGCCTTCAGCCACACTTCGGTTTCCCACGATCTCCGGTCAACCTGAATGGCAAGTTAATATAGGTCCTCCGTCTCTTTACGAAGTTGAAAAAGCCATAGGAAATCTGAAACGAGGGAGAGCAGCAGGCCCTGACAGGTTTACTCCTGAGATTTTTAAGGATGGTGGTCCAGTATTAGCAATGAGATTAACCGAGGTCTTAGGTAGAATTTAGGAACTGGACGTAATCCCATCTGACTGGTCTCAATCACTGATTGTGCCAGTCTATAAGAAAGGACAAAAGTCCTCTTGTGACAATCACAGAGAAATCAGTTTGACTAATATAGTGTCTAAAATATTAGCTTCAATAATACTTCGACGCCTAACCAAAGCTCGTGAAGAGCAGACTAGAGAAAATCAGGCTGGTTTTCGACCTGAACGTGGTTGCATAGATCAGATATTCACACTACGTCAGGTTCTAGAACACAGACACACGTTCAGACACCCCACAATGGTAGTATTTCTCGACCTTAAGGCGGCATTTGACTCTGTTGATCGTGAGGTTCTATGGCAGTGTTTGTCACTGAAAGGAGTACCAAAGAAGTACATTAACCTTATGAAGGCTCTTTACTCGAACACAACTGGTAGAGTGAGAGCTTATGGCGAACTGTCATCAGAATTGATTACCTCAAGTGGTGTTCGTCAGGGCTGTCCACTCTCCCCATTCTTGTTTAACTTTTTCATTGACGTACTTTTAGAGATAACACTCCTCATCTAAATTTACAGGGGTTGAACTTCTACCGGGAGGTTCACTTGTTGACTTATAATATGCTGATGACATAGCTTTATTTGGCGAAGACGCTGACGAAATGCAGAGTCTTCTGACCACTCTAAGCAACAACGCAAGCATGTTCGGGATGAGATTCTCCCCCTCGAAATGCAAAATGTTGCTTTAGGATTGGGTTGCGTTGACACCCGAACTAATGATAGGGAGTGAAGTAATTGAGCGTGTCGATCGCTTCACTTATCTTGGAAGTCTCATCAGCCCTTGTGGTCTGGTGTGTGACGAAATCTCAGCACGGATACAGAAGGCTCGACTAGCTTTTGCCAACTTGCGTCATTTATGGCGTAGGCGAGATCTCCGTCTATCAACCAAAGGACGTGTTCACTGTGCAGCAGTTCTTTCGGTCCTACATTATGACAGTGAAATATGGCCGGTAAGAGTAGAGGATATTCGTAGGTTACTAATATTTGATCATAGGTGTCTTCGAAATATTGCTCGTATATCCAGGGACCATCAAGTAAGAAACGCAGTTGTTAGGAAACGGGTACTAGGTAAGGATGGCAAATCAATTGCTGAAGTAGTGAAACTTCATCAGTTGAGATGGCTGGGACACGTGTTACATATGCCCAACGAGCGACTGCCTCGACGTGCAATGTTTTATGGTGTAGAAGTAGGTTGGAAAAAAGCTTAGGGGCGGTCAGACCAAAACATGGCACAACTCCATGAAGTCACTGACAAGTGGACTGAATCATGTTAGTAGGTGTAGACTACCTGGTTGGGATCCGTGAGATGACAGCAACCGATGGTTAGAGACCCTGAATGATATGGCTCAAAATCGTTTGCAATGGCGCAGGTGCATCTACTCTTTGTGTTCTCCCAAATTTTGATCTCCTTATTCCTCCTTGTCCCTTATTTTTTCTCCTTCCAAATTTATTTCACTGGATTAAACTCCCTGAATAACATAAAATCCTAATCTTTCCTATTACTGCTTCTACTCATACTACCTGTACCACTATGGGATTTGAATCGACAATTGTATCTGTGTGGTAATGTGATATGGCAACTCGAACTGATGTACGTACTTACGAAGTTCTACGTTGTTACTGACTGACTGAAGATTATTGAAAAGAGAAGTAATTATGGAAGTACTATAAGACCACATTTTACAGATGCTTAGACCTATACTAGAAACATTCTGAGAAAAATGATTAAATGAACAATTGCTAGATTGTGACATTTTTCGCTTTGAGAATGTAGGCACGTGTAGAAGTCTATGGACTACTTAGTTTGAGCGAGTAGTATTAGTCATCACTTATGTACATATCAAACAAGCCATATATGTTTGCTACAATTGCTTGCAAGAAACAGCTTTTCTATAATATATATGAACATTCGTCAACGAATAGTCTGACAAAATTTAGGCACTGAGTATAGATTTCTATTATTACCCTAAAGAAGTTCAGACACGTTTGCTGACCGAAACGTTAGGATTATTTAAATTTCAGTCGCTGAGATTATTTCAAATATAATTTCCATATGTAATAACTTTTATATAATATATTCAGTCAACGAAATCCTCAGAATGTTAAAGACTGACACATGATTTATATTTTTTTATTCATCGTCGAATATAATGCTATCACAGCTTTCACGTTAACCGAAATCTGTAATGGGTTATCTCCTTATGTGCTTTCATGAAATTTTTTAAAATCTTTTTGCTTCAGGCTTACGGCGCATAATGTTGGTCAATCTATTTCACTTGCCAGTGATTGTAGGGATCTTCCAGTAACATAACTAATGATAATGCATGCAAATCTTTCTGTTTACATCTGAGTTATAATAAAAGTAAACTCACTATAGTGTTTCAAAAGGCAGTCTGCTCTGTCTATCTGACTATTCTTGTTACAAGCTTGAAACCATCGATTTGATTACGACGGAACTTGGTCCCAGATGGTTTAAACGGTCTTTTGGGAGTTGAGGACATTTGACCATGGTAATCTGAATATTTCAGTAGACATATAATATGACAGAATCAAAAGGCAATATCAAATCTTTATCCAACACCATTTCCGTTTCTGATCGAATGTAATAACTAGTCAGTTTAATATTTATTTTATTTTCGGCGTAATATTTTATTCAGTGTAATATTGATTTTAAAGAGAGTAAGTACTTATAATAAGTATGTCAATATATGTAATAACGTTGATTGGTTGAGGTTAGGCATTACAAACGGTTGGATGCTGGCTCAGTGGTCTAGTAGGTTAAGTGTTCGCGCGCGAAACTGAAGGCTCTGAGTTCGAATTGCGCGGGGTGCGGGATCGTGGATGCGCACTTCTGTGGAGTTCCACAATAGGAAAAAAGCGACCGTCCAGTGCTTCCAGGTTTTCAATGGTGGTTTAACATAAATCGGTTCAAGATCTTAATCAATATTATAGGTTATAAGCAGCTGATAAAAACCTAACGAAATCAAATCAATTCATATTATTCTGTACCAATCTTCATTCTTTCTCTCGTTAACATAATAAAGGGAACTCTATGTATGATAATATTGATTTATTTGGATGTGATATTCATTGAAGATACGATATTCTTAGAATAAAATGATCGTAAAACTAGGCTTGGCATGATAGACAGCATGTGGTTGTGTTGTAGCTTTGAGTTATTTTTCCTAGATGTGGTTTTATTTCAATTAATTAAAATTTTATAAATAACTATAGTAATAAACTCTATAGTATGTATTGTACAAACGACTAAGAAAAAGTATATTTGGAATCATGATAATAGATTTGAATCGAAGGAATAAATGTATGCAATTCTAACTAACTTAAGGCTTTGCTCTTGTAATTGTATATTTACTAATCAGTTCTCGTAAGTTAAACTGGGATTAGTAACTGTTTACTTTAACCTTTTTTTTCCTTGATAGAATCTGAGAGAGATTTGGAGTATGATTGTGGGATCAAACGGATTTAGAATGACTCGAAGCTCCTGTAATTCGTCGCGTACTCTTGACATTTTAAGGATTGCATTTGATTTTGCCGATCAGGTGTTTAATTTTCGATCAAAATTGTTAAAACATCCAGATATGTATAAAGTAATCCTCATAATTGGATTGGTTATCAATATTATTACGATATATTATGGTGGAGTGATTTAATTTCGAAAACATTTTCCATAATCACCCATTTGAATAGGAACTTCTGTGGTGACTAGTTTTTTTTTTCATTTTAACAGATAATATATGCCATGGGTTAACTTCAGTTGGAGTACCATGTTTTATTTATTTATTTATTTGAACACATAAATATTGGTACAAGGGGGCACCAGATACATATGCGCCACACAATAATAATGAGAACGGGGAGAAATAAAAAATGTTAGGTGTGTGTAAAGAGAAAAAAAGGACAATAACGACCACAAATTAGTGTATAGTAGTGAAATAATACTGATAATGGAGAAGTCAGAAAGGTACAACCAGAAGAATTGTTTCAGTTAAAGAAGTTACAACCACTTTTTATGAAGAAAGTAAAAGAAGGTTACAGCAGGATCACCATTGGCTTCTATTCTGAGTCATATTTGATAACGTCTCTAGCCACTGTGTTGCACCATCTCTCGAACCCCGACCAGGGAGTCGTGAAGGACCAACAGAAGCCAGCCCTTTGCAGCTTTCTTTCATACCCCGACACCATGTCATGCACTAACCATCTCTCCGCTTTTTCCAACCAGTCCCACAGTCGGCAAATAATGCACGATGTGGAATTCTCTGGGACGACATTCGTAGAATATGTCCAAGCCACCGAAGTCGATGTTTCAAGATGATGACACCAATTGGATTATCGTCTCTGCTCCAGAACACATGATGCCGAACTTCTGCATCACTAACATGGTTTAGTGTGGATTGCATGACTTGGGCATTTTCGCACGGTAAGACAATATCATCCGCATACTTAAGGTCGAGAAGTCTTTCTCCAACAACAGATCCACACCACCATTACTTACATTCATCAGAGCTGTTTCCAGAATGTCATCGATGGCAAAGTTGAAGAGGAATGGTGAGATTGGGCAACCCTGCCTAACCCCACTGCTCGAATGGTACAATGGAGAGAGGTAGTTGTATGCCCTCACTCTGCCTGAGGTGTTTTTATATAGGGCTTTTAGGATGTTAATAAACTTCTCAGGCACACCCTTCTTCAATAGACAATCCCAGAGAACAGTCCTGTCCAACGAATCGAAGGCAACCCTGATGTCGAGAAACACTACGATTGTTGGCCTTTGATAAGTATGGCGGTGTTCTAACATTTGACGGAGGGTGAAGATATGATCAATACATCCTCGACCAGAACGAAACCCAGCCTGCTCCTCGCGAGTCAATCTTTCTCGGGTTTTGAACAACCTATGAAGTATGACGGAAGCCAATAGTTTGGACGCAATCGGAAGTAGACTTATCCCCCGATAGTTGTTACAGGAACGACGTGAACCCTTTTTAAAGATAGGGACAACTATCGACTCATTCCATGACTTTGTCACACTCTCTAGCTTCAAGACCTTTGTAAACAACGTCGTCAATTCCTTAGTCAGAAAGTCACCACCATCTTTAAAAAGAGCCGGAGGTAAGTCATCTGGGCCAGGTGATTTGTAACGCTTCAAGAGTTGGAGTTCCTTGCGGACTTCCTCCTCGTTTGGTGGATCAGTCGTCACCGGCCATGGAGGGCAGGACAGTCTGACCGATGTTGTCGGAGCAGCAGGCCAGTTGAACTGCCCTTCGAAAAATTCTGCCCATCGTCCAAGACGTCGATGGGTGTTAGTGATTGGTATCCCGTCATCCTCGCAGATTGTTTCACTCACACCAGACTTCTTGCTGTCAGTGGCTCGGATGAGTTGGAAGAGCTGATAATTACCAGATGCAGCTGCTGCTTCCAGCTCATTAGCACGCTCCGACCACCAGGCTTCTCTGTCCTTACGCAAGCTTTGCCCAATTTCATTACGTAACATCCTTTGTTTGTGGTCAAACTCATGGTCACCCGGAGTAGACCGACGGGCCATGAAGAACTAAGGAACACTGAACAGCTGTTTCGGCTCGTAGTATTGGACATTTCAAGCAAACCATTATCTTGTTCTTACTATTGAATTCGAAACGAATTCCAGAAGAAAGCTATGACCAGTGAGTTTGAGTCATGTTGATAGAGGATCAGTGATTACGGATAACGATGTATGGTTTTCTCGACAAATTACGAGTTGATTGGAGTTAGCAATATGAAGCTTTCAATTTCTACTGTTTTTAATGTGCGGCACTCACAGCGAGACCCATAGATCTTTGGCGAAGTCGTGGGTAATTATTAGTAAAGGATATCATACTAGGAACTGACAGATTCCCAGTACTTCATAGTTCCTATTTATACATTAAATGAAAACGTTTGGTGATGAGCACCACCTACAATCACTTACTTGTCACGTAAGGTACACGTGTGATGGAAATTTTGTGTTGAAAAGTTGCGATTGTAGTTAATGCATAAAGCCTGAGTAAGTAGGAGTAGGACAAACAACAATCCTCTCTGAGTACTTGTGTGTGTTAGAATATAACTAAGTAATATAAACTAGTCTTTCATGGACGAGGAACCCCATAATCAAGTATAAGTTTGCATACTAATGCCCAAACCGGGCGGTGTCTATGTGGCTGAATCATTATACGACTGCTCTACACTAAGTAGCTATTAAAACATTTGAATATATACGGAAAACATGCGACCATTGTAATGGCCACATCGATATAGGCAGACTTCGGTTTGGTAGAAACACAATGTAGTGGAGCACATATAAATTGTGTTAGAAGTAGGTTGAAACATCTGTGAAACAGAAAAATGATTGAAATCAATTGGACGTTGTTATAGGGAAAAAGTATGTGGGCGATTGAGTAGTGTTCTGATGTGACAAGGAAATGAATATTCTGGTCAGCAGTTTATCGTATAGTGAAAGGAGTTGGTTGGATTGTCATTGTAAATTAAGCAGTTGCATTTCGCTACTCCTTAGTTTATATCACCTGCTGCCTTACTCAATATATTCATATTCGACCACCGCCCCAAAGGCTAAATCATATAATTCAGTGTACATTTGACATAGTTTCGAAATCATCGGTTGGAACACATAAATCTGTAGTCTAGCTTTCTTACGAAAGTTCGTATCAATCGCTGTTCAGTGATACAGTGGTAACTGACTAGTTTTTTTTCGCAGGGGCATGAAGAATAGTCATACCAATATTTACAAATGCAAATGAGAACTTGACAAGGATAGTTAATTCAGTGTTTAAGAAACAATTATTAGATTCAGGGGTGTCATCTCTTGACTTTCTCGACTATAAACATAGTCAACCTCTGTTCATTGAATGTGTCCAAATTTATCCATCGACCAGACTTCTGAAATGGTATTTATTTCAGCATTAACACCGTTGGATGCCAGCTCAGTGGTCTAGGGGTTAAGCGTCCGCGCGCGAGACTGATAGGTACTGGATTCGAGTCTCGCGGGGCGGGATCGTGGATGCGCGCTGCCGAGGACTCCCATACTAGGACGAAACCGCCGTCCAGTTTTTCCATGATGGTTTGCCTTCAATTGACTGATGAATTCAACTATAAATATATTTCAATATTATTTTTGATGTATTAATCACTGGTTAATGAATAAATAAATTTTCGTCTATAGTCTTAACGTTATAAGTAGAAAGTGGGCGTTATTCAGTATTTACAGCGAACAGCTGTGTTACTAGCGATAATCAACATTACGATTGATGAGGCAATCATTTTCCTAATCCATGTATTGGTTCGTGCTATTACATAATCCTCATTATCTTACTGGACGATTTGTGCTGTTTCTGAACCAAACAACAGGAATTATCTAATCATATTCTTTAAAGTGTAATTTTAGGTTTTCCAAGTTTATGCATAGAATGGTGTATTTTCTAAATAAGGATTTATCACAGTCATCTGATATTCTGCGCCTCAATGACGTATGAGATACCAAGTGTGGGGAGTGATTATGTTGATTATCGACTAATCGATAACACACTATATTTATATGACCAGTACGGAAATTCTGGGGGGGGAGGGGTTGTTATTTAGAATGACGTAGTGGTAACGACAAAAGACGAACGATCGTCAGATGGTGAAGATTGAAGCTCAGAACAAATTCAAAATGATGTGGAAAGGAAAAAGAATAACTAGTTTTCTTAATTTGTAAACAAAGAGAATTTGTGTGATGATGAGGCACCTTGAAGATCTAAAGGCTAGAAAAACTCCCTAACTTCGATAATCATTACTAATTTTCCAGATATGAATACCTTATAAGGTTTGGATGCAGTCGCAATTAACTCTCTTCCCGAATGAATCACTACAGTGGATAGTATATGGTCATTCACTACAGACGTCCCAAATAACATGTTCAATACTTCATGAATGATGTTTCAGCAGTTGTTTGGTCTGACTCCGATTTGGATGAACGTATGAGTATGTTAAGAACATGAATTTTCCGTCTAACTTCGTATATTACCTAGGCTAATCCCGTTTGTGTAACGGCGTTATTAAAAAGCAAATACGGATTGAGTTGGATGGATTTATTTCAGACACTCGTTTATTCCGACAAACATTAAGAATGAGAAGCGGGACAGCGAAGTAGAGCGTGCCAACTTGTTTCGATCAAGCGTGACTTAATATGTGAACGAAGAAACTGGTCCGTCCGGAAGCTAGAACAACCCATGTAGGCTTCACATAATAAAAGACACTACAATATGAGGTCTGACCATGATTTTATATCGCAAACCAGTATTTCTCACTTGTCCGTTGCACACCTATACATAGGTTACCACAGGAATACATATTTTTCAAAACTGCACATTTGCATATTCATTAAGCATATTTCGAGACTGGTGCAAAATAGTGACATCAATAAGCGTCTGTACACATTGACTATAATATATATTAGGCACATAAATAAAGGACAACTAGTTTCCTCTAATATTTGGAGATATTTCACTAGTTGCTGATCCACCAATCCTTAAAAAAACAATACTATAACCTCATATGATCATATAAATAATTATGTTTTTCTACAGTATAGAATGGTAAAGTATGCATTCATTTCGATCGATATACTTTAATTTTAATGGTTGACGTCATGAGTCAATTGAAGCTCGACCACCATGGAAAACCTGGAAGCACTAGACGGCCGTTCCGTCCTGTTGTGGGATTTCTCAGTAGTGTACATCAACGATCCAACCTCTCGAGATTCGAACCCAGAACCCGTCGGCCTCGCATGCGAACGCTTAACCTCACTAGTGACTGGCTTCGAGATGGATTTCTTGGAGTTCTAGTGAGAAGCAGTGACCAATGGAGTTCAACCGGGTCTGTTATGAGATAGCAACTTACTGAAGACGATTGTGGACGGTGGCGCAATTTCGTGGACTAATTGAAGTTAGACATTAGCACCGTTGGATCTCATCCGAGCGGCTCAGTCGTTTAAAGGTTAAGAGCTCGCACGTGAGACTGATAGGTCCTTGGTTCGAATCTCGCGAGGTGGGATCGTGGGTGCGCACTACTGAAGAGTCCCATAACCGGACGAAACGTTTGTTCACTGCTTCCACGTTTTCTATGGTTGTCTAGCTTCAATTGACTCATGATCTCAATTATATTGAAACTACTATAATATATCCACAAAACCCCTTCTGATACGATATTGTCAGAGAAGTTTAACAGAAAGAAAATGTATTAAAATAAAAACCTAGATGATATTTACATTAAAATCATAAATGCTTTTTATTGAAATCAAATAACTAGAATCATACAAAACTATCCAACTATTCTGTTCATTATTCCAATGATGAATTATATTGAAAACTATTAGTTGGTATTAAGAAAAAAGAGAAGAAAACACAAACAAACTAACTGTTGTCCTTTCCACTAATAATAAACAATAGCGATTGTTCAATATTGAATGAAATGCAAAACGTTGTTTAGTTCATGGTCTATCCGATCAATTGCCACTTAACGTTGAACTATTCTTATTGACTATAGAAATAAATCAAGTATTATTAAAAGGAGATAGTATTGTATATGGTATATTGAATAGAAGAAAAATAGTGTAATGGTAAAGATGGCAAATCAATTGGTGAAGTAGTGAAACTTCATCAGTTGAGATGGCTGGGACACGTGTTACGTATGCCTAACGAGCGACTGCCTCGACGTGCGATGTTCAATGGTATAGGAGTAGATTGGAAGAAAGCTAAGGGCGGCCAGACCAAAACATGGCACAACTCCATGAAGTCACTGACAAGTGGACTGAATCATGTTAGTAGGTGTAGACTACCTGGTTGGGATCCGTGAAATGATAGCAACCGATGGTTAGACACCCTGAATGACATGGCTCAAAATCGTTTGCAATGGCGCAGGTTCATCTACTCTTTGTGTTCTCCCAAATTTTGATCTCCTTATTCCTCCTTGTCCCTTATTTTTTCTCCTTCCAAATTTATTTCACTGGATTAAACTCCCTGAATAACATAAAATCCTAATCTTTCCCATTACTGCTTCTACTCATACTACTTGTACCACTGGGATTTGAATCGACAATTTATCTGTGTGGTAATGTGGTATAGCAACTCGAACTGATGTACGTACTTACGAAGTTCTACGTTGTTACTGACTGACTGACTGCAATGGTAAATGGTTACTTAGTGTTGTTTACTTGTATCTTCCCATTTGTTATTTAGGATTGCAATTGATCAGTCTCTTGTTGGTATATGTGCATTCCTTGCGCACTGCTCTCGATATTACCTTAGGTCACAAGATTTATAAGTTGAGATGGACAGTGGTCAGTAATGAAATCCAGCACACGCGTTTCATCCTATTTGGGAGTCATCAGTTGGATGTACCTGGATCTCAGAGTTGATGTTCACTCTGGGATGTAGGTACATCCAGCTGATGAGTCCCAAATTGGATGAAATGAGCTTCATGAGTTCACATTTTTGCCTAGAAATCTTTGCTATACCAAACTAGACAAAATTATTAACACACTAATTTTTTTAATAAGGTTATTTGTGTTGATTTCCTGTTGATTACCTTAAATGATATAATAACAAACAATGTGCAGTCTTCAATCGATCAAACTTTTGACCATAAAGTAACTCGGTCGATTAAACTCAATCATCACTAACATTTAGATAAACGTCCTTATTGTTACTATCAAATGATTAATCAATGTAAATATCTCATTTAGACAAATCGTCAGTCAATAACGGAATAGGCGATTAGCAGCGTTTTTGACTGTGATACTAAGCGACAAGTGTGATCTTACAATAAGCACCAGTTGTCCCAAGATTGAAAAAAACACTTTTCAGATGAGTGTAAACTATTAAGAAGCCTAGTTTTAGAGCCATCTACCGATTGCTTGATGTTTGCCAATTTGCACAAACTTTGATTCATGATAGTTGTCCATCTGTTAATTGCGTAATCAATTAATTAGGCTGTATCTATTTTCCAAAATCTGGCGAGACTATAATTTATGAACGAACCAATCAGGTATGAGATAACAGGTCTCCGATTTTGGCCTCGGAATTCACTCATCCATTTGGAGGAGGCGCTGAAAGTGGATAAGACACACATTGAGGAAACCACCCAAATGCGTCACAGGGCAAGCTCGCACTTGAAATTCTCATGGCCAAAGACGGAGAGGAAGACCAAACGACACATTACGCCGCGAAATGAAAATAGAGAGAAATGAGAAGAATGAGCGAAAATTGGATAGAACTGGAAAGGAGGGTCCAGGATAGAGTGGGTTGGAGAATGTTGATCGGCGGCCTATGCTCCATTGGAAGTAACAGGCGTTAGGAAGTAAGTATGTATTTGGCTAAATAGAGTTTTAGCATTATTGCTGATATCAATTCGTGATGAAAACCCCAAATCCATTTCTTAACGCTAACCATCAATTGTAAATCATAATTTTAATTCCTCACACTGGCCTATAACCTTTATTCAGTCCTAGTTATTAGATGAACACTCTCAAGGTCGATCCAACGTCACCAAAAGGTCATCCATAAATTATAGTCTCACCGAATTGATACTCATTTGTATCAAATTCTAACTTATTAAAATAAATGATGAACAAACAACTAACTTCATTAACATAAATACTACACCATACAATAAATGCAATGTCAAATCACTTAGGTTAACGACTATACTACAACTTGACCGACAGAATTCAGTCATCACTAAATGACTACACATATATCATAATACGGATAAATGTTCACGTACATACTGAAAGATCAACTTATTCAACATAGTGAATGATATATAAATAATCTTAAATATAGATTCACAATTGATTGATCACTGAGTGATGATCAATGTTATGTGTGTCAAGTCCATCTTACTACAAATCGAATGCTATCGACCAAGTTGCAATGTGGTCACTAGTCTAGGTCACTCGACACTGCGTGCACTATGTTGAGATTAGATGGTAGTTGGAGGTAGTCAAAAGGATAGCTGTGTGACATAGGATCGAATTTGTCAGGGAGCACCAGTTCCCTTGCTGACGAGTGCCAAGTAGCAAGAAACCCGGATCCAGAGTTTCCTGTCGACTACCTTTAACCATCATCTAAAATATAGATCATACATACTTTTATATGATTCAATGAATTATCCTGACTTAGTCAACCAGTCAGTCAGTAACAATGTAGAACTTCGTACATACATACATCAGTTCGAATCGTCATACTACATTATAATTAGTTAGAAATTATTCTGACTAATTATAAAATATTGAAAAAAAAACTTACATTTTTGTTTATTTTTATTATCAGAATATTGTAAATCAATTTCAGTATTATTGAATAGTAGATTATTATCAATTATTGATTTATTATGTGTACTACTTGATACAGTGGAATCTGGTGATTGTCTTGCTTTTCTTCGATTAGTTGAACTGTTATCATCATCATCATCATCATCGTCACCATCAACATCATTCATATATGTAGTATTATTATTGTATTTAGTAAACTTTTTATTTTCTGGTGGTGAAGAATCTGGTGTACGTAAAAGTTTTGGTCGACTTTGAAATATACCTTGACCTTCTTGTCGATTAATAAGAATTTTTTTAACATTTGTTTCATTTGATTTATCTGTTGAAAGTTCTTTGAATGTATCCTTGTTAGATGATGTGAACTTGTCATTAGGTGTTGTACATCTTGGTGTTATTTCTATGTTTAAATGAAAATAATCATAACAATTATAGAAATATTTAAAAGAAAAGATGATTTTGATGTGATTACTATACAACAGTATCGAATAAAAGTGACTTCAATAAGTCTCATTAGATACAAAGGAAAACGCAACATCCACAAAGAACATCAATTCAATCACACTTGATGGAGCAATTCTGGAAGATATGAAATCTTTCATGTACCTAGGAGGCGTCATCGATGAACATAGAAGATCTCATGCAGACGTAAAGTCAAGGATTGACAATGCAAGGGTTGCATTCCTGCAGTTGATTCGAAACAACTGTCTTTTAGTCAATATCAAAGTCAGAATCTTCAATACGAACGTCAAGAAAGTTCTACTGTACGGATCTGAATTTAGGAAAACTATCACAACTATCATCAAAAATGTACAAGTATTTCTAAACAATTGTCCACACAAGATACTCAATATCGATTGGACGGATACTATCAGCAATAGCCTACTGTAGGAGAGAATAAACTAGCTTCCAGCTGAAAAGGAAATTAGGAAAAGACATTGGAAGTGGATAGGATATACATTGAAGAAATCACAAAACTGCAACACGAGACAAGCGCTAACTTGGAATCCTGAAGAGAAACAGAAAAGAAGAAGGCCAATGAGTACTACGTCAGAAAATGGAATCAGATATGAAAAGGATGAATAGGAACTGGAAAGAAATGGAAAGGATTACTCAGGACAGATTTGGATGTCCGGCAGCCTATGCTCCTCCGCGAGGAGTAAATTTGTAGCTCAAATGGATGCTTTGAGTAGTGCTGCTTCAATTAAACAATTCAGTTAGGAGAACTCAACATTACTATAAATTATTTTTCACAAGATTTTACTACATACATGCTCATAAAATCAACACCGAGGTGTACAGGATCAAGCTGTGAACCATATGCAGAGACATTCGAACCCTTCAATTCTACCTAAAGTTTGTACAGCGGATGATGTCGTTCAGGAGGATGATGAAAGCCCCACGACGAAACCATTCAGCTCAGATAACAAAACTCCATCAAAATGCCCATACTCCATGAACCAATCTGTGAATTACATACATAAGACAACATGACAGTATCTAGTATTTCGCAAGTCAATGACATCATTTTGTTAACTGTTTCATCTAAACAAACGGAAAATGATACATTTTTAACAGTACAATGTCGTGTAAATTATTTATTAGAAAGACCGATCTTTATGTGTAATTCTTGGTGAATATGTTTAGTTCTTATTATCATTTGAACATATCTAACGCACATTTTGAGAATTAGTTGGTCTAGTACTTGAGTATGAATCTCACTCTGAGTGTAATAACTAATGACAGCGCTCAATCGCTAAAACGAAAGTAAATAAGGTGAGGTTCGAACTTGGAAGTCGAAAATCTTAACCATAGTTAAATGATACATTTAGTTATTTTAACATAACTTACCATCAGCAAAACTTTGTGTAATTGTTGCTAAACTGTCACGTAAATCAATTTGATGACAACTTTCTTCGTATTCATGATTAATTAAACTGGAATTGTATTTGAAATAAAACAAAACAAAAGCATACATATATGATAGCGTTATACTACAAGGATTGAAACAACTGTCAGCCAACACAAAGGTCAGAATTTTCAATACAAATGTCAACACAGTTCTACTGTATGGGGCAGAAACCTGGAGAACTACGAAAGCCATCATTCAGAAAATACAGGTGTTTATTAACAGTTGTCTACGCAAAATACTTCGGATCCATGGCCGGACACTATTAGCAACAACGTACTGTGGGAGAGAACAAACCAGATCGCAGCGTAGGAAGAAATCAGGAAGAAGCGCTGGAAGTGGATAGGACACACATTGAGGAAAGCACCCAACTGTGTCACAAGACAAGCCATCACATGGAATCCTCAAGGCCAAAGGAGAAGAGGAAGACCAAAGAACACATTACGCCGTGAAAAGGATACAGATACACATGAGAAGAATGAACAAGAATTGGATGGAACTAGAAGCAAAGGCCCAGGACAGAATGGGTTGGAGAATGCTGATCGGCGGTCTATGCTCCATTAGGAGTAACAGGCGTAAGTAAGTAAGTAATACTACAAGAATTAACAGTTTGAATGATGAACGTTTATTGATTGGTTCAACAAAAGAATGAACTATCCAATGAGATTATTCAGAACATGAAGTATGGTTTAACTTCTCCCTCGTTAAGCAACTTTATGATAATACAGAGAAGTAGTAAACCAGAATAAATCTTCGTGTATTTGATTTGTCAGAAACTACAATTGTTTAGGAAACATTTGAAGTTTTCTTTAGTAATCTCGATTATCTCACATAACTCTTATAGATGGACTGCATCAATTAAAAGGATCAGATAATCTGTAGTTGACTGTACTAATGCAAGTTATGATTTAACCACTTCTAGCTTTTATTCCAACTTACTCCAACACCAGTAAACATCATGCGTCGAGGTTCACCGTAGTTGGGCATATGTCATACTTGTTCTATCCATCTCAATCAACAAAGACTCATTACTTCAGTAATCGATCCTGTATGCTTACTTAGTGCATTATATCTGGCATCACGATTCTTCGCCGGTTGATCTAAACACACACGAGTAGTTCTTTGAAGGAATCTCTGATCGAATACTGTTAACTCACAAGTATACTCTATTTTTAAAGGCCTCGTCAGACAGACAATGTAAACCAGAGGGTATTGCTGTGAAGTATACCAGTCATTAATGACAAAGACAATGAAATGTTATTGAAAATTGCAGAAACTTGCCAACTGTATATACTTTTAGAAAATCTTTCATTGTAATCACTAACAAACTGTGTTGATGATAAAAGCTTTGTGTTTTATACGTTAAAAGAAAAGTCAATCACCACTTGAATGGTTTCGTGGTAAAACTTTTAACAATGAAACCAGTTACCATTGTGGAACTTGTACTAACTGATGATTGATTCGTACTTAATTGAGTGCTTATTGCGAATTCCAAATATAATGCATCCATTTGTGCTCATCTACTTCTACATGGCTTAAAGTGCATTATTTCAGGAATTCTTTGTTAGCACATATATTCGAATACTTCTAATTATCATAAACACCCTTTCGAATATCACACGGTGAGTTTTTTTAGTTCACTCAGGACTTCAGACAAACTTTGATGATGAGTGATAACTAACAAAAAAGTTAGGTGGAGTAAAGAGTTTTACCCTCTTGCTTCACCTGTCTAACATACTGTTATTGCTCCGATAAGCATAATGAATGGTAATTTTTGGGATCCATTTATAGACCAATACTATGCGCATATTTTTATCGTATAATTGTTAAATAATTAAACTATTCATGTTACAGAGGCTGAGATTGGTGTTCTGGACTTAAGTGGTTGGGCTACGCAGGAAGCAGGATAGATAAGTACTCTAGACTGCTCGTATGGATTTCACGCGTCATAGATCCGATCGATAATTCACTGCTCTCTCATTGGCAGTATCATTACGTAAACATCAATAGGGTACACAGGCCACAAGTTATAACACATACATCAAATGAACGAGCTACATCAGAGTAATAGTAAATGCTTCTTTTGAGGAAAAACACCAAAACTAGCGTAGTGTAGTTAGATGGATAAGAATTTCTTAAGTAACGAATTGTTCAAGACTTTCAAGGGATGATTACAACAATTGAAATTGTTTTTTATATGATAGTTCAATTAAATATATATTCAAGCATCAAAGTTTCGGCTTTGTTTTACTATGTCATTTGAGCACAAAACAAAGAAGTCTTTGTTCTACTCTACTTTTACAAAAACCTAACGTTATGTAAGTTTCTGTTACGATTACAATCTTCCAAAACCCCTATGGTTCAATCTTTTTACAGCCAATTGTTTCCTTCAGACTAATAATGTTGAACGTAATGAGAAAGATCATAGATAGGCTTCCATGGGAGCCGTTTTAGATGTGAAGCATCACCGAAATTTATCCCTGGTCTCAAAGAATCGTGATTATTGTCGCATCATATCTGACTTTAATTCTTAAGAAAATCCGAACTACACCAGATTTATATATACTTGTAAAATGGTACATACAATTGATTTCTATTGCCTATTGAAGGATGATTTTCAGATATTGAATTACGAGCAGAACGTTGACTAGGTGTTGTAGGCCGTTGAAGAGGTAAATCATTTCGAAAACTATTATTAGACAATCTTATATCATTGTCTCTATTCCATGATGATTTACACCAATCAATACAATGGTTAGCATCATTTTTCATTACTGTTTCTATGGCATAATCATGCTTTAATAAACCTTCACCAACCCATATATGTGGATCATGATGAATAGTCTGTGAACCAGTTAACATCAATAAATCATTTTGATCTGGTGGAGGTAAATCTTGCCGATCGAGGTCACCTTCTAATACTGATGCATCCTCCTAAATAAAGTATAAAAATTCAAGTACATGATTATATGAGCATATAGTACATGATACAATCTTGAATAAGTAATAGGAGTGGGAACTAGGTTTTCAAATTGGTTATCAATTACTTAAATGAAAGAAAACATCGAACTTCAGCCATCTTTCAGGATTGAAAAATTATGTACCAACATCACCCCAAAGTTGCTGAAAATTAATCAACAGCTGAAAAAAATCAAAGTAATACAGATTAGAGAAGATTCTCTAAAGCTCCTATTTTCTTCAAACGATCATCACTCATAATAAGTCACACTTTAATAAACACAAAATTGGCCCCCAAATGCCCTGGTACGGCCGTGGGTGGCGAGAGTCAGCTCCCTTTCTCCAAATGCTCTCATATGACCACGTGTATACAGCCACTGCCAGCGAAGTCCTACTCACTACCTTCTGAAGGCATTACTGTTGTTCAGAGTACGAAAAGCAAATGTCCAACGCTTTAACCAGGTTGGTGGACACGGAGGGTCCACCTAGGGGATTTGGAACACCCTCATTCCAAACCAATCGTGCACATTGGCTCCAGTATCCTGAAGGAACAAATGGCGTATAAACCTATTGTTGGTCACCGGCTACCATGGGACTGCACCTCCTGACATTGCTCCACTTCCTTATGAATTAGACTTTTAGGTCGAAAGCTCCGGGTGTGGCCCACTAAGAAAACCACCTGCTTCGGTTTGTGCACCCGGGCAGCCCTCACATGTATCAAGTGACTTGTGTAGCGCATATGTATACGGTTCCGCTTTGTGTTAATATTTATGTGTTCAAAAAAATAAAAAATAAACACAAAATCAAGAGTGACTTCCAAGTCATTTCACTGATATTATGAACAAATGAAATTGATATGTGATAAGTAAACTGCCGAAATCGGAAGTATTTATAAGGAACATTTATATCACCTTCAAGAATTTCGGTGAGTATTACATGGAGTTCAATCTACTGTAATTACATACTTGAACCGATGCATAAATTTGCCTGGTCCTACGTTGTAGCTGACTGGCTGACATTTATTAAAACAAAATCATCATGCTAACTATCAAGTAAATCGCAACTTAATCTATTTGCTTTACTCTCAATCAAAAGGTAATTAGTCAGAGTAACCAATTTTTAATTTGAGCTGGAGTAATCTTCCTTAACAATATTTAGGACCATCACAGATCAAACTGAAAACAATTAAAATCTACCGAAATAGCTTATCTCTAATAAACACACAATTGATTACAGTATTCACTCCAAGATGAAGCTGCCTACTGATCAGTAGTATAACACATAAAACGATTTTTCTTAACCTTGAAACAGTGGATTCTTTTAAGCAAAGATGGATAGTGTCTAGCAGTGGAATCCAGGACGCGCGTTTCGTACTAAGTGGGACTCGTCAGTTGGATGCACCTATATCTCATAGTTGATATCTACTCTGAGACTTGAACCCAGTATCGTTTGCTTCAAACACCATCGCGTTATCCACTTAGCTAATGAGTCCTGATGACCACTTGCATGTACAATGGGGTGAAGTTTTAAATTCACTTGGTGTTGTTTACCTGCATCCTCCCATTGTTATTTAAGACTGAAATTGATCAATCTGTTATTGACATATGTGTATACTGTGTATATTGCCTTAGTTTACAAGCATTATGAGCAAAGATTCTTACTCTTTATGATTTGTATTGTTTAACGTATCACTACTTCTTCTGAGATCTCATAGTTCGCACTACAAATGGACATCAGACAATCAGTCAGTCAGCTACAACATAGGATCAGGCACATATATGCATCGTTCTAAGTTGCCATACCGCATTGGCACAGCAAGATGAACACCAGATTCATAGGAGTGGTTAAGTCAATGGTGGTAATATATAAAGGAAAGATTGCATATAAGGATATATTACATGAAGAAAGAATTAGTTCGTAGAAAGAAAGATATGAAGCGATTTTAATTTCTTAGTTTAAGGGAAGACAGAAAGAATATACACCGATCGATTCTGAGCCATATCACCAAGGGTCTCCAACCATTGGTTAGGATAGTCACGTGGACCCAAACCAAGTAGTCTGAATCTACCAACATGGCTCAGAATAGAAGTTAGTGACTTCAAGCACTGATGCCACGTTTTGGTTTGGCTGCCCATAACTTTCTTCCAACCATCCCCAACACTAGTCAGCATTGCGCGTAATGGTCATCCATGTTCAGGCATACATCAACATCAACTTCAGAGTCACTGAAGAGTATGAAACGTTGAACAGTTAATTTGTCTTATTTATGGACTATTATGAAGTGGTAGGTAAGGCTCATAATTTCACAAGACAGTGAATTCAGGGTCTTAAGTTCTAAGAGTTTTAGCACAATATCCTTTATTTTAAGCTGCATATAATTATCTTTAAACATGAACATACATTCTATTACTAATGAGATAGTCAAAACTCATGAAATACTAAGGTATTGAAGTTTAGTTTTTGTGAATGAAATCTTATGTCAGTCAGTTATTAATAGAATTCCAATTCATATCTGTTTAGACTTCAAATCAGTTAACTTCAGGAATCAATAGATTAGGCAAGAATATTTGGGATAGTTTTCAAATATATTAACTAACCTCATCATCATCATCGTCAATATCATCATCTGAGTCTACTAAAGGTGGTTGCTCAGCTACAGATAATAGTAATTAGGGAGAAAAGAAAACAAATTGCATGGTGAGTTAACTTTTTAAGGGAAAAAACGGACTTGAAAAATCTTAAATATCCAAATTTCATCCCTCACTTAGTGAAATTAGAATATGTGACAAAGATCCCGACTATACAAAGAAGAAGGCAATGTTAATGTATCAATTATTTGGTTCCTTAAACTTCTTGAGATTTTCGAAAAACGTTTTCTTATCGATTGGTTTTATTTTCCTAATTAGTTTAATACTGTTCACAACGTCAAGATTATCATTTCCGGGGAAAGTTTGATTCACACCTATTCGAGATGTTACGAGGATAGTGGAAAGTATTCCTATGAACCAACGTGGGTAGTAAGATGATCGGGCTCACCCCACTCTGTTGGAACTGATGAAGATCGATTTAGTTTCTTACTCTGTCATAAATAAGCAATGTTTGAAAGGCTTATGGTAAAGATTTATGTGTTAGGCATGACTGGAGAAGTAAATCATTTGTTTTGATGCCTAACAGGATTATCTCTTAGAAAGGCCAATAGTTCTGATGAAAACTAGAATGATAGATCTTTTGATAGCAAGAATTGTACCAAATTGGACTGTTAATGTATTCATTTGCTGTGTTTTCTCGAGTCCTACAATTTCACAAATCTTTACTGAAGCTGTTCTCTTTTCCTGAAAAGCCAATCTTCTTCTCCAACTTTATCAAGGTTAACTAACTAACTAAACATTTGTGATGAAAGGTGTAGACTATGATTTGGTTTAAGTCTATGCTATGAACCTAATCTATGTTCATATAACAACTGATAACATGAACTCAAGTTCACTGTATCCTTATTCTTATTGAATTATATTTTCTGTTTGAGAGTATCTGATTTACATTGATGTTGTTATTATATCAGCTCCTTTGATTTTAATTCAATTTTACTATCCTTTCATTAATACGAATATTAAATACTGTTATTTGAACCATTGAACATTTATACCCAGTTCTATGATGTTTATTACTGTGGGAGAGAACAAACCAGATTCCAACGGAGAAAGAAATCAGGAACCAGTGCTGGGAATGTATAGAACACACATTGAGGAAAGCACCCAACTGCATCACAAGACAAGGCCTCACATGGAATCCTCAAGGCTACAGAAGCAGAGGAAGACCAATAAACACATTAAGTCGAGAAATGAAGACAGACATGAGGAGAATGAACAAGAATTGGATAGAACTAGAAAAGAAGACCCAGAACAGAGTGTTTTGGAGAATGCTGATCGGTGGCCTATTCTCCATCCGGAGTAATAGGCATAAGTATGTAATTAAGCAAGTACGATGTTTATAACTGCTTCAGTGATTGATCATCATGTGTTGGTTCAATAATTCTATCCACACTTTGAATAAATTGTAATGAATTTCTACATTTCAAAGTTTTCAATTGTTTATTCAATTAGAACTGAATGAAGTCCCAGAGTGAACATCAACTCTGCGATACAGGTGTACACCCAACTGACAAGTCCCAAATAGGACGAAACGCACATTCTGGATTTCCCTACTAGCCATTATCCATCTTAGCTTAATGAATGATTATAGTTTAGGCTTTTTTTCAGTGCTCATTTTGTCATTTATTTAATGAGTGAGTGGATTCTAATATACTTCTGTTTTTTTTAAAAATCTGATCAGTTGAGCTGAACAACACTTGATATGTTCACAGGAAATAATTATTCTAATATGAAACTCATATTCCCTAAACCAAAATGTTTATTACAGTTAGCGTTTTATTATTACTAAGGTTTTGTTTTCTACAAGATAAGGTTACTGTGCCCATATCTAACCCTTCTCCCTTACTCGAGTTTTGAATCGACAGTAACTCTTGAAAAGCTACAGACTGTTCTACAAGGAGGGAGAGGTGGGGGGGCACAGGTGTAATGAATGAAGTATTCTTCAAATAAACAATTTACATTTTCTATAACTTACATGAATTTAATCTTTGTAAAATAAATTCAAATTGACGATTCATTTCTGGTTGATTTGGTTTAATAAAATTTTTTAAAAGATGCCTAAGATTCTATGGAAACAAGAAAACAAAAAGAAAAAAAACGGTTATGCCCGAAGCTGCCAACCAGAAACAGTGAATTATCGATCGGATCAAAAACGCATAAACTTGTATGAGCAGCCTAGATTCCTGATTGGTCTTGCTTTCCGTCTAACTCAGCCAGCTAAACCCCGAGCGCCAATCTCACCCTCTACAATATGAATCATTATACTTCAAACATACTGAGTTTATATACTAAACAAACAGACCACATCGTACCAATAAAATAGGAAACAACATTTGTACAAGATTTAGGCAAAAGTGGCTGTGAATGTGGGAGGTAGTGATTAATAGACAGGGCATAATTCAAGAATGGTATATCGTACAATAATAGTTCATAGGTCGAAATAAAGCTTATAATAAGAGGGACATGAATATGAACAGTTGAGTTATTTCACAATTATACGATAAAAATATACATTTAGTATTGGTCCATCAATAGATCCCAAAAGTTATCATTCATTATGTTCATCGGAATCTAACAAAAACAGATCAAAAATGCTTGCTGAATTCACTACTGTTTTCCGAACATAAGTAATATACGTTCATCAGAATGCAGTTTATGTTTGTGTTGGTTTTCTCAAATGTTTACATCAAATAAAAGAGTATCAAAACCAAAAAAAACAAAACAAAAGGAAGCTAATCATAAGAAATGGTTTAGTTGAAAAAAAGAAATATACTGGCACCCGTATTTGTGAAATCTATTTCTTTCAGAGAATATATGCGGTAATATGTGTTACTATGGTTACGTCTCTCTACCTCTCTCTCTCTCTCTCGCTTTATATACATAGACGTGTCATATGATTTAGTTATTCAATAGTTTTTGCATTCAAACATTTATTAAGTGTATATTAATTTTTAAGAAATTTCAATAAGATAATTACATTTCAATGATAATTATTTAGTGATTTAATAGTTGAATTCATGAGTCAGTTCAAGCTAGACCACCAAGGAATACCTGGAAGAGCTGGATGGTTGTTTCGTCTTAGTATGGGATTCCTTACCAATGCTCATCCATGATACCGCCTCGTGATCTAGCTTTAATTGACTTATGAATTCAACTACTTAATTATTATGATATACATAAAACCCCTCTCTGATTATAATAATCATATGTTCACTAGTGACAGTCTCTAAGAGGCATTTCCTGCATTTCTAATGAGGAGCAGTGACCAGTGCAGTTCAACCAGGTCTGTTGTGAGACATTACCTCATTGAAGACAATGATGGGTGTGTCGTTGAATTTCGTGGATTAGTTTAATTTAGATATTAACACCGTTGGATGCCGGCTAACCGGCTTAGTGGTCTAGAGATTAAGCATTCTCTCGCGAGATCGACAGGTCCTGGGTCCGAATCTCGCAAGACAGGATCGTGAATGAGCACTGTTGAGGAGTCCCGTACTAGGAGGAAATAGCCGTTCAGTGTTTCCAAGTTTTCCATGGTGGTCTAGCTTTAATTGATTCATGAACTCAACTATTAAATTACTATAATATCCACAAAAACCGAGGGAACAGTGATTTTGATTATGAAATGATCAAATGATCAAAAGAGTAAAACTATACTGAATAGTTGTTTGTACCAAAGTTAAGGATTTCTTAAAGGTGTATACTTACAAGAAGATAAATAGATTACATTCATTGAACCATCATTTGTAATACATTATGTTTCTCATTTACACATATATGTATCATGATCTCAGATAAACTAAAACCGATATCATCTACAGGAACTAACGTAAATCATTGAAAAGAAGAAACTGTTGGTTAACAAGTACAGTTGTAGAAAAATTACTGACCTCATAAACCTTAACTAACTAATATAGTCTAAATTGACGGTCGATATTTACCCAGAGACCGATAACAAACTATTATTCCATCATAATATGGTTTGGATTATATTGTCTGAAGAGATAATGAATATTTTCTAATAAAATAATCCATTTCAAAGTATATGGAACATTAATTATTCTTATTCTTATTTAAACACATAGAATTTGATACAAGGGGGGCACCAAATATACGTGCGCCACACAAATCTCATTCGATATGTGTGAGGGCTGTGATACTCCCCGGGTGCCCGGATCGAAGCAGGTGGTCTTCTTAGGGGGTCACACCCCGAGCCTTTGACCACCCACAAGGCAGTGGAGCATCGTAAGGAGATGCAGTCCCATGGTAGTCGGTGACCAACGATTGGTTCATAAGCCATTTGTTCCTTCAGGATACTGGAGTCCATTTGCACCATAGGTTTGGGATCCGGTTAAACCGCTGGACATTCGCTAATTGTCCTCTCGTTATTGTAAACAGCAGTAATGCCACGAGAAGGTAGTGAGTAGGAGTTTGCTGTAAAAGGCTGTATACGCATGGCCGTGTGAGAGTATTTCAAGAGGGAGAGCGACCCCACCCCACTCTCGGCCATATTAGGGCATTTGGGGGCAATCAAAAACCTCTTCTGAGTCACAAATTATATTTGCCATATTAATAAAGATACTTAGATCATACATTGAGTCTATTCATTTCATTCATATTGACAAGAATGATCAACCTTGTGACTTCCGAAGAGAATTGACTTTCACCATAAGGCATCATAACTCCTCTAAATCAAGACTTTCTAATTCCCAGGGCACAGTTGAAGTGTTTTGAATTATTGTTTTTTCTGATTAGCGTTTTCTTTTATAGAGAATTAGTTTTCTACAAGATAGGATCGCTAACCCCCATGCCAAACCCTCCTCCTTTATCCAAGCTTAGAATCGACAGTAATTCTAGAAGAGCAACAAAAATGATACCATTAATTAATAATCACCGCTAAAGTCTATCAAATCGTCACAATTGATTGATCACTGGGTGGTGATCAATGTCATGCTTGTCTAGTCCTTATTAGTGCAGATCGAATGCTATCGATCATGTTGCAATGTGGCCACCAGTCTAGGTGACTCGACACTGCGGGCACTATGTATTGAGATTTAGATGGTGGTTGGAGGTAGTCAACAAGAAACCCTGGACCCGGGTTTCGTGCTACTTGGCACTCGTCAGCAAGGTGTACCTGTAATCTTGAGGGAACTGGTGCTCCCTGGCGGATTCGATCTCGTGTCACCCAGCTTCACAGTCAGAGACGTTACCACTCAGATAGCTCAGTGGTAACGTCTCTGACTATGAACCTGGTTGATACGGGATGTAATCCATCAGGGAGCACCAGTTCCCTCAAGATTACAGGTACACCTTGCTGACGAGTGCCAAGTAGCACGAAACCCGGGTCCAAGGTTTCCTGTTGACTACCTCCAACTACCATCTAAAATCTATCAAATCGTCATTGGCATAACATTATTACAAATAACAGTATCAAATTTAACATAACCTATTAGATCAGTTCATATAGTATATAGTGACATCATTCAATATCAGTAATACTCAAAATGAACTGAATGTTGTAATGTTAGTTAATTATGCATACTTATCTACATTTATTGCTTTTCTTCTAAAAGAATATCGAATTTATAATGATAATAGAGTTAGTTCATTATAGTATTATGTTATTTATTCACCAGTAAACTTCAATTTGAACATTATCATGCATTATACTACTGAATTACAATATAAGTCATACTAATACACTACTTAACTATACTCAGGTATGTACCGACACACTTACATGAAATGCATACTTTGAGAGAGAGGGGGGAGGAGACTACCATTACTACTACTACTACTAGTAGTAGTAGTAGTAGTATTAGTAGTTAGACTGAAGTTATTGATTAACATTTTATGCCATTTTTTTCTTTAAATGATTATCCATATATGAATGTACAGTAAACTGATGGTTGTGTTTATTGTATATACATGTAGACATGGCAACTAATTCTTTCTTTTTTTTTGAAAAAAAAAGAAAAAAAAATTGGCGTGTGCATTGTATGTTACCATGAAAGAGAATAAATTTTATTCATTACTACTTTATACAATGAATGAGTAATAAGAAGATGAAGATTATTAGAATTATGTGATATATATTAACACAATACAACATAGTTATGCATAGTTATCAATGAGCACAGTGAGACTAATTGTAGCCTTGGAAGAGAAAAAAAAGCCTGTCTACACCATCTTGCTATTTAGAGGTGACTTAAATAACCGTTTATTGAAACAGAGACTTAAACCAGTCATTAACAGAACGTATTACACAGTAAAGGTGATTATTAAGGAAATAACAAGGTTCATTTTTCATCAAAAACTTAAAAAAGATGAAAAAGATTGACCCCGAATGCCCTGGTATGACCGAGAGTGTGGAGAGTCCGCTCCCCCACTCGAAATGTTCTCACATGGCCACGCGTATATAGCCTCTGCCAGGGAAGTCCTACTCACTGCCTTCTCGTGGCGGGGGTGTTGTTAACGAAAATGAGAGGACAAAAAGCGAGTATTCGGCGCCTTAACCGGATTCCAAATCAATAGTGCACATGGGCTCCAGTATCCTAAGGGAACAAATGGCGTATGAACCAATCGTTGGTCACCGACTACCATGGGACTGCATCTCCTTACGATGCTCCACTGCCTTGTGGGTTAGACCTTTAGGTCAAAGGCTCAGGGTGTGACCCCCTAAGAAAACCACTTGCTTCGGTTTGGGCAGCCGGGCAGTATCACAGCCCCCACACATATGGAATGAGATTTGTGTGGCGCATATGTATTTGGTGCCTCCTTGTACCAATATCTATGTGTTAAAATAAATAAATAAATAAATAAAGTATGTAGTCACACATATATAGGGAGCAGTAATTGTGACGTCAAAATTACAGTAATGTGAACATGTACCTGAATGGTTGCAGAAATAAATAGAATCGAATGACCCAATAAGTGTAAGTGATAAACATCCATCATCCTCTATTACCAAACATAAAATTTAAACAGGTCATAAGATTGATCTTAACTCAGCTTTTGCGTTGTTGTACAAAAGTTTTAAAGGGCCCATTGAAGCTTTAGCCATACGAAAATTCAAACCCCATTTTTGTGTATTCAAAAACAATTTGTTTTCATCTTCAGTCAGTCAGTCATCTACAACATAGGATCAGGCACATATATGGATCGGCCCAAGTTGACACACCTCACTCATTAGCACAACAACATGAACACCAAATTCATAGGAGTGGTTAAGTCAATGGTGGTATAAGGACATAGTACAGGAAGAAAGAATTAGAAACAAAGGTATAAAGTAACTTTAATCTCAGAATTTAGGGGAAGATAAAGAGTGTATACACCACCTACGCCATTGTGATCGATTCTGAGTCATGTCATCAAGAGTCTCCAACCACTGATTACGATAGTCAACGAAATCTAGTAAGCATTACGCATATATTAGCATACATACTGTCTAATTACTACTCGATTACAAGACAATCAATTCTTTCACATCAGTCCAATATGTTTTCAACACATATGCTTTACGAATTTATTCGTCGGGCGAATAAAGGTCAACGCAACGTTTTTAGGCTTCACTCTACAATCTTAGAATTCCCGTCTCATAACTGATTAGTTCTGTAATACTATGTAACATCTTAGATCCATACATATATTTGTGAGGTTCTAAGTCACTTTTCATTCCACTAATCATAGTATTGTATAGTTCAATAATTGCTTTGCTTTTATAATTAATTTAGGCATATTGGAATGGAATTGGACGTGACGAAATTCAACAATACTCGTATTCGATTCTATTCTGTCCAGATGTTCCCATGATGATTAAAGAACAAATCAAGCATAATTTAGTATGAAGATACATTTAAATTAAACGCGAATATATCGTAACTTAAAATATCCAAGCTGACCTCAACCAAGTAGTCTACATCTATTAACAAGGCTCAGACCAGAAGTCAGTGACTTCAAGGACTGATGACACGTTTTAGTTTGTCCGCCCCTAACTTTCTTCCAACCATCCCCAACACCGGTTAGCATTGTGCGTTGTGGTAATCAGTGTTCAAGCATACACACAACGTGGCCCAACCATCTCAGTCGATGAAGATTCACAACCTCATCAAGTGATTTATCATCATTCCTTAATACCTTGCATCTAACCTCACTGTAAAATTCATCTTTCCCTTCATCCGAGCTGCAGTCAGTGGGGGAGTAGGCAGAAACGATAAAAAGGCAACGATGTGTGTCCCCATCTTTCCAAGTTCTTACGGAGCCGTTTAGCCGAACAGCACATAGACGACTGTTAATGGGAATTCACAATAATTTCTTTATAATCATTGTCTCCTCTTACCTTCCATTTTTAGTCTACTTGACCTTTTATTTCTATATATATAAACGTTCTTAAGAAGTATATAATGTATGAACAGATTGTTCGAAATGTATTGCTCAGAGAACAAAACTCTATCAAAATCATCCATCTAAGCAACAAATCTTCTCCACCATCTCAAATATCATTGTGAGATCATTAATTTAAGTGATTTGGTATCATAATCCAACTTTTTATTGAATAGTTAGAGTTTATCAATAGGAAATTGTGAACTTTTTTCGTAGCTACAACTTTGAGGAATCTGGCATTGTCTTTGAAATTCTGATCTTTGTACACCCCCCCACACACACACATACCCATCACCAACCTGATGATACAGAGGAATTCACATCGTTGACTAACCAGCCTTATGAATGAGATGCACATACACTGGTTTTGTTAAATAACTTTATCGTTCTATAATATTCTACTAATTTCAAATGGATAATTCAGTTTAGATTTTGTTGCATTAGGCTTTCAAATTCTAAATAGGTCTTGGGTTTAAATCTCGTGAGACAAGATCGTGGATGCGTACTGCTGAAGAGTCCCATACTGGGACGAAACGGCCGTTTAATGCTTCCAGGTTTTCCATGGTGGTCTAGCTTCAATTGATTTATGAATTCCACTATAAGAAATTTGTTTATCTGTGATTAACAAATTAGCTAGAGATCAATATGGCTTTGACTATTTCAATAAATATACAACATACAATCTGTTGAATAAGTAATACCAATATACAATGTTCCACTGTGTTCCAACTTATTACATAACGATTGTTATGATGAAAAAACAACAAACAAAAACGAGAACCTTCTAAAAAGCAATTCATGAACATTATTGAATAAAGTACACTACTGAAGTGTATTTACCGTTGCATTTAGGTTCTAGGGGTTGACTGAAGTCTGTTAGTTAATCAAAAATAGAATAATTAGTTAAAATGATGTTTTTCATAAGGCGGGGGTGGAAGCCACTTAATTTTTTTGACGTAAAATGACAGTGAATATCATATATTCAATACATTATTCGCACATCTTCCATCAGTTGTCCTTTTGTTTGTTTGATGATTATTTCAATTCTGTTGTTATTTCAATTTCTCTTAGTTCCTCTTGCTGTTTTCCTCAATTGCACCCAAATGCCCTGGTACGGCCGAAAGTGAGGAGAATCAGCTATCCCTCTCCAAATGCTATCATATGACCACGTGCATACAACAACTTCCAGGGAAGTCCTACTCACTGCCTTCTAGTGCCAGGGGTGTTCTATAAAAAGTTGAGAGGACGAAAAGCAAATGTCTAGCGCTTTGACCGGGTTGGTGGACACGGAGAGTCTATTTAGAGGGGTTGGAAAACCCTCATTCCAAACCAATAGTGCACATGAGCTCCAGTATCCTGATGAAACAAATGGCGTATGAAGCAATCGTTGGTCACCGGCTACCATGGGACCGCATCTCTTGACGTTGCTCTATTGCCTTATGGATAAGACCTTCAGGTCGAAGGCTTCAGGTGTGGCCCCCTAAGAAAATCACCTGTTCCGGTTTGGTCACCCGGAAAGTATATTAGCCCTCACACAAATCGAATGAATTATGTGACACATATCTATTTGTTGCCTCCTTGTACTACTATTTACGTGTTTAAATATATAAGTAAATAAATCTCTTCAATACAGTCTTCTACTGGCAGGCATTCTACTTTCAATCAGTGCTACATACTACTTATGTCTGTTAACATAAGTAGCATACATCACAGTATAAATAAACTATGGCGAAGTAAAACTCGATAACAATTGAAAAGATTGAAGTGATATTAACCACGAAAAATAACTTAGATCAGTTTTCATTCCAAAAGTTTAATGTGAAATTGAATGATGCTAAGATAAATACCATAATAAACATCAAATTCTTCAAGATTGCATAGATGACATCCTGACTACTTCCAACCATCTAACATTAATTTAATCCATATTTAACTATGACACATAATCATATTTAAGAGGAAAAAAATGGTAAGAATTACTAAACTTACCATTTTCTCAGCTGTTTTTCTTATCTCTGATAATGCTAAGATAGAATATAATGCACCGTTGATATATGGCACTATATCAATATTGTCAATACTTAACAGATCCATTAGAACATTAAGTAAACGTCCTGTGATTGGTATGCAGCATCGTTTACCTAGAAAGTTGAAAAATAACTACGATGCATTTAAAGTGATACATATGGACAGCTTGGATGTAGCTCGGTGATTTGAATTTTACATATGATTTAGCCCTTCTATTACATGCATACTTACATATGCAGGTCAAAACAGCTAGTGTCACAGCAACCTCTGCAGAAGTAGACCTCAACATATATAAAGAAAAAAGCAATGTCCTCAAATACAATACGAAGAACATCAACTCAATCACACTTGATGGAGAAGCTCTGGAAGATATGGAATCTTTCAAATGAGACCGAAGGCCCTGGGTTCGAATCCCGCTCGCGGGATCGTGGATGCGCACTGCTGAGGAGTCCCACAATAGGACGAAACGGCCGTCCAGTGCTTCCAGGTTTTCAATTGTGATGGTCTAACATCAATTGGTTCAAGATCTCAATTAAAATGAATTGAAAGTATCATCGATGAACTAGAAGGATCTGATTCAAGTGTAAAGATAAGGATTTGCAAAGCAACGTCAGCATTCCCACAATTGAAGAACATGTGGAACTTAAAACAACTGTCAATCAACATGAAAATCAGAATATTCAATACGAATATCAAGACAGTTTGCTCTATTGTATAAAGCTGAAACTTGGAGAACTACTACAATCATCATCAAAAATTACAAGTATTTGTGAACAATCGTTTGCGTAAAACACTCAATATCCGTTAACCGAATACCATCAGCAACAGTTCGATATGGGAGAGAGCAAACCAACTTCCAACTGAATAGGAAATTAGGAAACAATGTTGGAGGTGGATTGCGCATATATCATCAGACTGAATAACGAGGCAAGCGCTAACTCGGAATCTTGAAGAAAAACAGAAAAGAGAAAGATCAAGGAACACATTAAGTCGGCGATTAGAAGCAGTTCAGGAATGAGTTAGATGGAGGATTCGTGTGGGTGGCTTATGCTCCTCCACCAGGGGTGACTGGCGTAAGTAATTTCACGATTTTACAATGTAAAAATAGATCTTTGTTCGTTAACAGTAGGTAGATAAAATGATCCACTATACATATTCGGATTCTGTGCATTAACTGTGAGGTTTGAAATCAATTTTGCATAATATTCTTAGATCTTCACAAGATCAATGTATTCAAAGTCTTCATGATATGTTCAGTATAACTTTTTGTAAATGATATATTTGACGCAATACTATAATGTACAATAATCTAGTATTAGGGTGGAGTGTTCTGGAGGGGCGGCGTCGGTTGTAGCGGGTACTGTTGACGAAGCGGAGCTATGAGACGTGCGGCTTCTGGATTTAGGTGGCTCAGCAGGTCGCTAGAGCGCAGGCGTTGAACGTCCTAGGTGCCGGCTGGACATCGGACGTTGATCGCACGGCGGGTCGACAGAGCTATGAAGATCAAAGTGTCGTAGACTCGACATTCTGACGAAGAGCGTGGTACAGACTGCAGAAAAGAATAAAGTGGCACAACGAGCAGAACCAATGCAAGAACAACTGTTTTATAAGGAGGACGAGTGTTCTGTATATTACTGATATCAATATACATCATCAATCGATAGTGAAATGTCTGACGATAGAAGGTTAAGAAGATCGAATAAAAAAGAGAACAAGAACAAAGAATGATTAGTATGTTCAAATACATTCGATTGTCCTTACTTACAACACTATCCCTAGTTATCTAATTGTGAATAGTTTTATTAAATATAATTGAATATAGATCATTTCAAATAGAATTTAACTTACCCGAACTTCTTAAACATAAATTCATACAAAGTGCAACTGCATATTCCAATGTGTAATCAGATAGATTATGCATATTTTCTAATAAATTTATTACCCATAAAATAACTCCTTGTTTAATCATTACAGTTTGCATTGGTCGCCTAATAATAATAATAATAATAATAGTAATAATTTGTGTGTATAACCAAATATTGATGATTTAAAAAAGGGGTATTCCATGTACCGAAGTTCATGGTTGCTCTGGTTGTCAGAAGAGGCATCAGCCTCGTCGTTACCGTAAAAACTCGTTTTTAACCATGTGGTGTCATAACTCTTCTAAATCAAGACCTTCTAACTCCCGGCGCATAGTTTAAATGATTTGAATTATTTCTTTGTGGTTAGCGTTCTTTTAGCGAGTTAGTTTTCTACGAGATAGGGTTGGTAACTCCATGCCCAACCCTCCTCCTTTATCCAGGTTTGAGACTGGCGGTGGCCCTAGAGGGGCTCTCAATAGAGGAAGAAGCGCTAGAAGTGGATAGGACACACACTGAAAAAACCAGCCGACTGCGTCACAAGGTAAGCTCTCACATGGGATCCTCAAGGCCAAAAGATGAGTAGAAGACGAAAGAACACATTCTGCTGAGAAATAGAGACAGACATGAGAAGAATGAACAACAATTGGATAGAACTCGAAAGGAAAGCCCAAGACAGAGGGTGTTGGAGAATGTCGGTCGGCGGCCTATATTCTATTGTGGGTAATAGGCGTAAGTAAGTAAGAAAATTCTTTCTCAAATGTACCTTCTTGTAACATTGTTACCAGGAAGCGGGAAAACATTTATGATTCTGAGATTATTGATTAGTCAAATCAATACGTTTAGTTGAGTGAATTTTATTAATTGAATATTCAATAAATTGAAAATCTTCCCTTTAATTTGATCAAAAAGATTTACTTCAAGGGAATATACAATCAACTGACAGAGTTACGTATCATATTAAAAAGCTTCATTATATGAATGTTGTTTTTTAAAGAATTAATATAAAGGCATACAATATTCTTGTATTAAATTAATATGAACTATCACAATTGATTGATCACTGGGTGGTGATCAATGTCATGTGTGTCAAGTCCTTACTTAGTGCAGATCGAATGCTATCGACCATGTTGCAATGTGGCCACCAGTCTAGGTGACTCAACATTGCGTGCACTATATATTGAGACATTGATCACCACCCAGTGATCAATCAATTGTGACTAAATCTCAGTCCTACAGGAGGTCGGTCGCGGCCCAGATAGCTCAGCGGTAACGTCTCTGACTGTGAAGCTGGGTGACACGGGATCGAATCCGCCAGGCAACACTAGTTCCCTCAAGATCACAGGTACACCTTGCTGACGTGTGCCAAGTAGCACGAAACCTGGGTCCAGTGTTTCCTGTCGGCTATCTCCAACCACCATCTAATCTTAATATGAACTATAGTCAGCATGATATGTAGCATATGATCTTTTATAACCCTAAGTGTTTTTCATATATAGTTTAATTCATGAGTCTTTTGAAACTAGATCCCTATGAAAAACCTAGTATGGGACTCCTTAGCAGCGCGCATACACTATACCGTCCGCGAAATTCGAATCCAGGACCTATCGGTCTCGAAAGCAAACGCTTAATCAAAATGGGTGTAGGAACCAATATATAAATGAGTGTATTTGTTGTCATCACTGTCTTGTAGTAATGAAATTTTATGTATTTGATTCCATTCAATTGAAAGAGGCTATTGAGCTAATGTTTATCTGAATCGAATCATAGAAAGTATAGAATAAGTGTAAATTTGCTAATATTACTGTAATAAGTTAATCAGTTTTGGATGTTATGTAGAATGAATAAGTGGTCTTGAATGTGAATAAAGTTATGAGGGTGGTTATCATTACCCGGTTACCCACGCCATGGAAATATTCTTCTAGAGATACCTGAAAAGGAAATTGAGTTAGAATTGGTCTCAGTGACCTGAGAGTATGACCACATTGTCGAAGGGACAATTGCTTGAAGCCGATCACACATGACATTTTTTGTGAGTAATTTTCGTTTGAGCTCCATACTTGTTGAGACCTTCTCATCGAAGATAGAAATCCGTGGGATAAGGTGAGGTATGAATTTTTCAGGGCTGATCTTTTCTAACCCCACTCCTCTTTGTGGGAAAGCAGCATCGCTGTCATATTGAGAGAGGAGTTCATGTTATATGAGAAAAACTCAAATTAAACTACTTGTAGCAAGATAGATAGATTAAGTAGATTAAAAACAAGGTGTTAATATACGTTGATCAATATTGGTTAACTAGGAGTAATAGTGGATTAACTTTACGATTATTAAAACAGTCTAAAGTAGTTTACTATTTTAAAACATTGCCTAAACTGATTTAGTCATACTTTCTAAAATGAATAAAACCCTTAATCCATTGTTTGGTGGTAGTTCAGTAGACTTTGTTTCTTATTTAACAATGGATTACAGAGTGAAATCTACATTCAGGTCAAACTTAAATATCCATTTATACAAATAATTATGATTATATTGTTTTCTTAGAGAGCTTTACTCCAAGCTTTTGACCTAGGCAGTGGAGCGACATCAGGAGATGTTGTTCCATAGTAGCCGGTGATCAACAATTGGTTCACACTCCATTTGTTCCTTCAGGATTCTGGAGCCCATGTGTACCATTTGTTTGAAATCACTGTTTTCCTATTCCTTTAGGTGGATCCTCCGTATGAACCGATCCAGTTAAAGCGCCAGACATTTGCTTTTCATCCTCTCAATGTCACAAACAACACACCCGCAGGTGGAAGGCAATGAACAGGACCTCCCTGGATGTGTTTATATACATGCGGTCATATGAGAGTGTTTCGAGAGGGAAAGCGGACTCTCCCTACCCCATACGAGGGTATGACAAATTATAAACGTTTTAATATTCCAATGAACATTTCCAATAATAATAATAATAATAGATTGTACCGCATGGAAACAAAACGTTTTGTTTTACCTCAAACTCATTTTCTGTAGGGCACCAACAAAATTTTCTCTTGTAATACACTCATCTTGTTCTTTACGTACTTCATCAATTAGAATTTCAACAACTAAACTATTCTGTGACAGATATGCACGTCCTTGTAGACAAAAAGAAAAAGAAGTAGCAAATAATACGTTGAACATTTATGTGTTGAGAACTCCTCACGACTTTGTGAGAGATTTACATAATTCAACAACATCAATAATTGAATAGTTGAGTTTATGAGTTGTTGTTGTTGTTGTTGTTGAGATCAACTGTTTATCAGCAAAATGATAAATGAAGACTGTCTTTTGAAACTATGAACAAAATGATCCGGTTTTTTGTAGTGAATCATTGTACTCCAGTTAATAAACGGTATATATTTCATTTCAAGTATACGTTTAACTTGTGACTATGAAGTTAAATGACTTAAATATCAGTTATTAAGTTATTCGTTCGAACTTTGTCCTACTTATTTCGGTTTCAGTAGTTGGATAGTATTGATAATCCATATAGAGTATGTGTTTCTCAAAGATAAGTAAATACTTATTTTGATGATTTGTATCATGAACCGACCATAATTGGACAACCATTACAAACTAGGAGAGATAAGATGGATGTTTTTTTAGTATATAGCTCCTCAATCGTCCGCACCGTTAGCCTGACGAGCATCAGACATGGTTATTGGTTACTATTGAGTATCCAGTTATATATCTAATAGCTTGAAGCAATAAACTAACTTCCGAGACTACATTTTCATAGCATTATCGATAATGTACAGTTAAGATTCAATAAAGATTGATCAATAAGAGCCAGTCAATCGAGGTAGAAGGAATATTAGGGATTCAAGAAGGAAGTTGTTTATAAATATAGTGGTCTTGAGTGTTGTTTGAGGTATAAGAGTGGTTATCACTTCCTGCTTGCCCACATCAGTACTTGGAAAAGAAATCTGGTTAAAGTTGGTTTCAGTGACCCGGGAAATCATAGTGACGATCACATAAGATCTTAATGTGGGTAATTTTCGTGTTAATTTCATACTTGTTGAGACCTTACCACCGAAGAAGGAAATCCGTGGAATAAGATGAGGTGTGCATTTTGGGGTCGACATTTTCTAACCCCACCCTTTCTTGTGAGAACGTAACATCGCTAATTGTCTGAGGGAAACACCCTACTTCCTTCATACCTCTGTACAGTCGACAGTACAGTTTCACACTCGGACCTTATGATTATTACTTTTAGTCTTACCGTTCTTCAACCGACCTGTCTGGTATAGTAGGACGTTGGGGAACGACTGTTTTAGTCAGTATAGTTTGATTGATTCATCGTGACAGGCAAGCCTGACCATCACGTCATGGTAGCAGGAACTAGCGGGTGATTAATAAGAAGCTTCCACAGAATATTTGAATGTACTAAAAATACACCTTTGATCATTTTAAAAAGTAAGTTATATATGACACATACACACACACACACATTCATTTGTACAATCATAATACAACATTACCTCTGCATAAAGAAGCAAGTGCATTAATAAAACGTGCCATATATTCTCGAACACGATGATGTTTTGATTTTAAACAATAAAGTAACGGCGCATGTTTTATATCAACATCTTTAATAGATCCAATTGTTGTTAAATCAAGTATATCATTACGAACAAATGAAGTTAAACAATGTTCACGTTGTGATACTTTAGATTTTGTTAATCTCTGAAAACAAACATAAAATAAGAAGGTATTATTGAAATGAATATCGGTAAAAATGATATAGGAATATTTCATTATTGTTATTAGTAGTAGTAATAGTAACAGTAGTAGTAGTAGTAGTATTGGTAATAGTAGTACTGGTAGTAGTAGTCATCATCATCATCGTCGTTGTTGTCGTCGTCGTCGTCGTCGCTGTCGTCGTCGTCGTCGCTGTCGTCGTCGTCGTAGTAGTAGAAGTGTTAGTAATAGTAGTAGTGGTAGTAGTAGTCATCATCATCGTCGTCGTCGTCGTCATCATCATCATCATCATCGTCGTCGTCGTCGTCGTCGTAGTAGTAGTAGTAGTAGTAGTAGTAGTAGTAGTAGTAGTAGTAGTAGTGTTAGCAATAGTAGTGTTAGTATTAGTAGTGGTAATAATGGTAGTCTTACCCAACGTAATGCTTGAAGTAAATAACACTTTTTACGATCACTCATTATTTTAATATCTTCTTTAATTTTCTCATAATTCAATTCAAATAATCTGGCTGAAGTATTTTCATTCCTGAAGTGTTAGAAAATAAAGAAAAAGTAGTTATTTTAAGTTAATTATTGAATTCAACCCATTCACATCAAGGATTACTCTATAAAATATGGCTTTGAGATAATATAATGTAGTCATATTTGGCCTATGCCTCATTGGGAGTATCAAGCTTAAGTAAGTAAGTAAGTAAGTAAGTAGTATATTTGGAAAGTATGTAAACGCATTATTCTATCCTGGAAGAAGCGGATTCAACAGAGTAGTGTTTGTAAATAAAAATAGATGGGTAATATCCCAATGGGTAAATAAATCAAGTTTCTAATTTTTCTGGTGTTTCGTAACTCAGTGTAAACCACTTCTTCAGAGAATAAATAAAAAAATTAGTTGTAGTATTAGTAAGAGTAGTGTTTGAACTCAAAGATCAAACGTATCATCATATATAATTAGATATCAAGTTATAAGTTAGGAGCTTTTTATGGATATGGTACAATTTGAAAATAGTTAACCTAATGGAATAGCTTTTATTGGATAACTGTACAAAATCAGAACGGATTGAGTTCTATCAGTCAGTCAGTAACAACGTAGAACTTCGTACGTACGTACATCAGTCCGAATTGCCATACCACATTACCACACAGGTGCAGTTGTCGATTCAAATTCCGTAGTGGTAAAGGTAGTAACAGTATAAGCATTATTCGGAAACATTAGGGTTTGAAGATGTTATTCTAGGAGTACAATACAGTGAAATTAATTTGGAAAGAGGAAAAAGAAAGGGACATGAAGAATTCAGAAGATTAGAATTTGGGAGAACACAAAGAGTGGATGCACCTGCGACATTGCAAACGATTTTGAGCTATGTCATTCAAGGTCTCTAACCACCAGTTGCTATCATCTCGCGGACCCCAACCAAGTAGTCTACACCTACTAACAAGGCTCAGTCCACTCGTCAATGACTTCATGGATTTGTGCCATGTTTCGCTCTGGCCGCCCCTAGTTTTCTTCCAACCTACTCTTATACCATTAAACATCACACGTCGAGGCAGTCGGTGGTTGGGCATACGTAACACGTGTCCCAGCCATCTCAACTGATGAAGTTTCACAACTTCATCAATTGAGTTCTATCAGGTGATAAGAAAAAAAGAAAACTAACTAAATTTGGACATTTTACCTATTAGAATTCAAGAAATCTGTATGTTCTAAGTGAAAACAACAGGTAGGGTCTTAAGTGAAAATTGTTGGGGAATGTTACATCGGGATATAAATAGCTGTCTACATTCTAATTGTTACTTGAAAGATTTATTCCATGATATAAAGTTGTAGAATTCATTCATCTTTAAAGATCTGCTATACTTCTTATATATGATATTGTTTTTCATTTCACCTTACTATACTAGTGTAAAATGCGGTGATTTGGATTACTTGACATGTGTACCGGGTCTAATGTTGTTAACAACTAATTAACTGATTTATTTATTTATTTAAAAACATAAATATTAGTACAAGGAGGCAACAAATAGATATGAACCGTATAAATCATCCGATATGTACGAGGGCTGCGATATTGCCCGGGTACCCAAGCCGAAGCAGTTGGTTTTCATAGGGGGCCACACTCGGAACCTTCGACCTAAAGGTGTGATCCACAAGGCAGTGTAGCAACGCTAAGAGATGTAGTCCTATGGTAGCCGGTGACCAACGATTGCTTCATACGCCATTTGTTTCATCAGGATACTGGAGCTCATGTGCACTATTGGTTTGGAATGAGGGTTTTCCAACTCCCCTACGTGGACTCTCCGTGTCCACCAACCCGGTTAAAGCTCTGGACATTTGCTTTTCGTCCTCTCAACTTTTTATAGAACACCCCTGGCACGAGAAGGCAGTGAGTAGGACTTCCCTGGAAGTTGTTGTATGCACGTGGTTATATGAGAGTATTTCGAGAGGGAGAGTGAACTCTCTCCACTCTCGGCCATACCAGGGCATTTAGGGGCATGTTTCAATTTATCCTTATCTATTTGACTGGTCAGTAGTTATGACTATGAAAACCGAAACGGAACTGTTTATACAGATTAAAAAAATACATGATTTTAAGCAATAACTAGACAAAATTGAAAATTCTCTTTTAAAAATATACTATTAGTATTATCATTATGGTATATAGAACAAACTATTCACCCAAAACCATGGCAACTAATAGGTGGACAATGGGGAAAAAAATACTATTTTAAAATAGTTACATCGAAAATTGATCATTTCATGGTTAATAAATATTTGAACGTTAAAGAAGAACTCATTTCAATGTCTTCAATAAACTTCAATATCTTAGACATTGAGTACAATGAAACAACGTTTTATGTATGCTACAGTCAATGTAGTTAATAATACTCATTCTGTTCTCAGAATTTTAATTTATAACTACGAGGAACAATCTATGAAGTAGTTTTTATTTATGAGATTTCACTAGCAGCATAATATATATGTTACATCTTGAGTGCTGTTAGAATTATGACGGGCAGTTATCACTTCCCAGTTGCCAACACCGTGGAAGTATACTTCTAGAGGTACCTGAAAAGGAAATTGGATTAGAGGTGACCTCAATGCCAAAGGGACAACTGCCTGAGGTCGGTCACACATGACCTTTTTGTGAGTAATTTTCGTTTTAGCTCTGTACTTATTAAAACTTTAATACCGGAGATGGATATCCGTGGGATAAGGTGAAGTGTGCATTATTAGGGCGAAAACTTGGAGAACTACGAAAGCCATCATCCAGAAAATACAAGTGTTTATTAAAAGCTGTCTACGTAAAATACTTCGGATCCGTTGACCAGACACTATTAGCAACAACCTGTTGTGAAGAGAACAAACCAGATCCCAGCGGAGGAAGAAATCAGAAGAAATCAATGAAAGTGGATAAGACACACATTGAGGAAACCAGACAACCGTGTCACAACGCAAGCTCAACGCACTCCTCAAGGCCAAAGGAGAAGAGGGAGACCAATACGCACTACGCTGAGAAATAGAGACAGACAGACATGGGAAGAATGAACAACATTTGGATAGAACTAGAAAGGAAAGCGGAGGACAGAGTGGGTTGGAGAATACTGGTTGGCGACGTATGCTTTATTGGGAATGAGTTACTATTTCACAGCAGACCTGGTTAAACTCCACTGGACACGGCTTCTCACTAGAAATCCAGAAAATACTCACTAGTGAGTACCATAATAAGACGAAACAGCCACCCAATGCTTCCTTGTTAATCTAATATCAACCAAATCATGATCTCAACTATTAAAAAACCTTATTATTCGTATATTCATATTCAAAATGACTGGTTTATTATTGATACATAAAATAGAGAAATGATTATCACATGTAAGTAATTAATATACCTAATGTATATCAGCTGTTTTCTTCTGATAATAAGTAAATGTGATTATCTACTTTTTAATTGTTTTCTTTTCTCAATTAATTACATAATAGAATAATTTTATGAGAAAGAGGGTTTTGTGAAGAGTATAGTCATTTTTTAATAATTGAATTCATAATTTGATGTAAACTAGGCCATTATAAAAAAACCTGGAAGCATTGGACGATTGTTTCGTCCTTGTACAGGACTCCTCAACAGTGTGCACCCATGATATTGACTATAGGATTCCAACTCATGACATATTGGTCTCGCACGAGAAACCTTTAACCTCTTGACTATTTTATATCTATTTACAATTAAAAATTAAATTATATGAGAATATATACGGATTGTATTGAAATATAACATATATTACCCACCATCAAGAAGGTATAAGTATTTATAAATAGTTGTCTACGCAAGGTACTCATTATCCATTGGCTGAATACCATCAGTAACAGCCTTTTGTGGAAGAGAATAAACCAGCTTTCAGCTGAAGAAGAAATTATGAAAAGACGATGGAAATGGATAGGACATACATTAAGCAAATCGCTAAACTGCATCACGAGGCAAGCCCTAACTTGGAATCCTGAAGGGAAGCGGAAAAGAGGAAGGCCAAAGAACACATCCCGTCGGGAAATAGAAGCAGATATGAAAAGGATCAATAGGAACTGGAAAGAGCTGGAAAGGATTGCTTGGGACAGGGTTGGATGGAGAATGCTGGTGAGCGGCCTATGCTCCTTCACCAGGAGTAACAGGCGTAAGTAACTATAGTCTAATAGTAATCACGTTTTAGTTATTTTACAAGGTTATACAAAAATATATATGGATAATCTGAGCCCTTTGATTTGAGATTGTTCTAAAAAATATCATTTTATTATATAAAAACGGTATTGTGATGTGTGCTACTGATGTCAACAGATATAAGTAGTGTCCATCATCAGTCGAATGTGAAATGGCTGAAGGTAGAAGGTTAAGAAGATCAAAGAAAAATGAATGAGAACAGAAGATGATTGGTGTGGAAATAAAGGAACAATCAAGTCTGAGACAATTGATTGACATTTTGCAAATGAAGTATTCACTATAAGGTTCTCATATTTCACTAAGAAATTCTATAAGTTTATGTTGAAATACATTTGATTATCCTCACTTGTATGTTCTCGTTCACTACGGTACAAAAATATTTTTTCGAAAAGTACTTAAACATTTAACAGTCAACAATTAATTATCAGAATGAGGTTTTTAGTGGATTCTAGTTATTTTGTAATAGTTGATTTCATGTATTGATTAAAGTTAGACCATCATGGAAAACCTGAAAGAACTGGATGGTTATTTCGTCCTGGTATGGGACTCCTTGGCAGTAATCATCCACGATCCAACTGGTGGGATTCAAAACATAATTAGATTTAACTCAAGAAAAAATAAATGAGGATTATGGAAGTAATGAAAAGGGAAGTAAAATACTAAAAAAGATGAATTGTTGAAGTTTAATCAGTAAAAATAATTCTATAATTATATTAGTTTACATTATACTGAATACTTAATGCCCAAATGTACAACTATGTAAACAAAAACCACTATGTAAAACGGCATCAACCCAGCTTTCAAAGTTTATTCTAAGAAATATTTACTTAATAGAATGGATGATGGCATTGCAACTCCTTCTGGAGACCCTCTGGGGTTACTGCCGGTCTCAGGCTAGGATAAAGGAGGAGGGTTGGGCATGGGGTCATTAACCCCATCCCGTAGAAAACTAACTGGCTAAAAAAACGCTGACCAAAAAAATAATTCAAACCATTTAAACTCTGCCCTCAGAGATACAAATGTTTGTTAACAGCTGTCTACTAAAAATACTTCGGATCCGTTGGCCAGACACTATTAGCAACAACCTACTGTAGAAGAGGAAGAAATAAGGAAGAGGCGTTGGAAGTGGATAGGACACACATTGAGGAAAGCACCCAACTGCGTCACAAGACAAGCCCTCACATGAATTCCTCAACGCCAAAGGATGAGTAGAAGACCAAAAAACATTCTGCTGAGAAATGGAGACAGACATGAGAAGAATGAACAACAATTGGATAGAACTAGAAAGAAAGGCGGAGGACAGATTAGGTTGGAGAATACTAGTTGACGGCCTATATTCCATTGGGAGTAACAGGCGTCATTAAGTAAGTAAGTACGATGGCTTTGCTAGAATTTATATGAACACTGACAAAGCAATAACTTAATAATTAAGATACTTGGTTTCCAACCAGTCTGTTTTGATTTTCCAATCTCATTCCGAATATGCTTCAATTTAGACAGTTGATTACTATTATTAATTCTCATAAAGAGTATACCTCAAATGCAAGTACATACATCTGTCATCGATGAATGAGATGGATACATTGTAGTTGATATATTTACTTCAATTCTTTAGGTATAGTAAATGAATAGTTGTTATCTATCTTTACCATACTTTACAGGAATTTTCCCAGTTAGAGGATCTTTCAATTGGATGAATCAACACTGTACATGATCATATACTCGGTCTAATTACATCAGTTTATTTACTTAAACTACTATTTTACTAAATTAAATCGACTAATAATTATGAGAAACTACCATACTATCATATGAATCATCTTACTTTTCACTACTATAGTCAGGGGTCATGATCTGTAAAGCTAAATCGTATTGGTAGTGAAACAGATATATAAATGTCGACATCGGATAAGTCATCTTAAACTGTAAATTAACTCAGATTGATATATGGATCATTAGGTAATAATCGTCTATAGTTTAAAGGTAGTTCATTCACTTCAAAATATAAAAGTCTTCAGGGAGAATTTGGAGTGATTATAGGTGCATAATACTAGAACAAAATGACTAACCATTGCTTCCTGGTTTTTAAAAGCCCATAAATTGGTGTTAGTCTATGATGAAAACTATCTCAAGAAAATCAATTTCTGATGTCATATAGAGACTTCTTCGTATGAAAATGGTCCGCATTTATCAAACGAGTAATAAAGAACTCGATATAATAGTTAAGTTTTTAGCTTCATTAACTAGTGAGTGACATACAGAATAAGCTTCATAAAATTATTTATATCCTGAATAGATTTTATATCATAATATTTTATAAAAATTCAAGAGCCCTGGTACGCCCGAGAGTAGGAAGAGCCAGCTGTTTCTCTCTCCCCAAACGCTCTCATATGGCCTCGTGCATACAACCACTGCCAGCGAAGTCCTACTCGCTACCTTCTCAAGGCATTACTGTTGTTTGCGAAATTGAGACGATGAAAGGCAAACGTCCGGCGCTTTAGACGGGTTGATGGGTATTGAAGATCAACTTATGGGAGTTGGAAATCCCTCATTCCAAACCAATGGTGGAACATAGGCTCCAGTATCCTGAAGGAACAAACGGTAAATGATTCAACTGTTGGTCACTGGATACCATAGGACTGCACCTTGTGACGTCGTTTTGTGGATTAGACCATTAGGTCGAAGTCTACGGGTGCGTTCCCCTGAAAAAATCACCTGCTTCGATTTGGGCACCCGGGCAGTATCACAGCTCCGTCACAAATCAAGTGACTTGTGTGGCGCATATCTATTTGTTGCCTCCTCGTACCAATGTTTGTGTGTTTAAATAAACAAAATATTTACGAGAGTGTTAGGTAGTCAGAAAAATAGACCAATAATTATCATGTTAAGTCCAATGGTGTCCTTGGACCTTAAATGTACATTTCCCATTGGTCGATATTTATTTAACGTGTTATTTTCCTGTTGGCCAATATTGTACAATGTTACTTTCTACTTTGTGGTACGTTGTGGTCTGCTTGACTAGTATATAAACAAAGTATGTTTGAAATATAATGATTCATAACTCAGAGGCTGTGACTTGCGTTCTTGACTCAACTGGCTAGGACAGACATGGAGCAGGTTTGAGTCAAAAGGGGAGCATGGGTCCTCCTAGTATAGTAGGTATACTTTGTAAACATATGCTAACTATTATGAAGTCGAAGTTAAAGCTTTTCTATCGACTAACTCTGACTATCTATCACGTAAGAACAGTTATTACCAATATAAATAAAAATTGTTTCTCTGCATCGGCCTTTGCTTTAAACTCTTAGTAGATTTTAAATATAGTCCACTGATCAAACAAATACCTCTCGTTTAATTGTCATGAGACCTTTTGCTGTCGCATTAAAGTCATACAGAAACAAAACTTATTTCCTGACATATATCATCATTGTAAAACTTTCTTTTTGAACCTTCTTCATAGAAATCAAATATGAAATTTGGTACGTCTAACATGAAAAAGACTCTTTAGTAATTTTAGCACACGATGATTCACATACTTTTTATTTAGAATCTTCAGTTCTTCGGAGTTTGCGGGCAGTTAAGTTAATAATTCTTTTAAAAAATTCACGTTATTGATCTTTTGATGAACTATTTCAGCATGTTGGGGAGATAAATTGCTAATTCGCCTTCAGTACTCAAGCTCTTGTCAACATTGTTATCAGCACCGATGATACTTTCATAGTATTGTTGAGCGATAAACGAGTAATGATATTGTCTTCTGATAAAACAACTTCACGGTGTATTATTTCAACGTGTTGAAATTTTTAGGGGTAGAACACAATCAACCGGCTATTCTTTATCAATCCTTTCTTTAAGTTTGATTTAGGCTTTTTGGTATCAAATCAGTAAACAGATTATCGTCAGCTAACACAAGTAGAATTATTTCCACTTACGTTTATTCCAAATAATGAAACTTAAGAATAACGGTATTAGTGTTACATGAAATCTTATTCAGAAACAAAGCTATGAGTAGAGCCTAAGAACTAAAAGGATCATTTGTTTACAACACCATTTAAGCTGACAGTTTAAAGGAATATCTTGCAAATTAATGTAAACAGAATATTATATTTGTGTGGTTGCATTATAAATATTGCCTATTAGAGGAAAAAGGTGGTTCTACTACGGTAAGGAAAGATGAACTAATTTATCAAAAGGTTTTAAATAATTTACTTTCCTAGGTGTACAGGAAGAGCAGTACACAAATATCATTTTAGCACCGAACATTTAGATTAAGTGGAAAGATTTAACATGAAACTTTGAGTTATCCATAGCGAACCTTATTTAAAAACAAACTCAATTGGGTTAATCAGTCATTTCTATCAATCACAAACTATTTGACTATAGCTAACTGAATTTCGACGTGAAGTCACAGGCTTGATTAAAAGAGAGAAGGTCATTCCGAAAATAAGCAGAATCGCTTAAAAACCAGATTAGTTCAAGCATGAATTATTAGGTGATCTATTAAGCTACAATTCATGACCCCTAATAGGTACACTAAGGCTCGGTAAGTAAACATCTATAAAACGTAACAGTCTAGTTGGTGAAGTGGTAGAGTTAGTTCATTATTCTAGACATTGGCAAATTTGATTTTCTTTGAATTCGTAAAAAGAATTTTCGGGTTGTTTTTAAAAATATAACATTTAAACTAAATATTACAGGCAGCTTTTACTGAAACATGATCAGCAAAATCTGATGTTATGAATAAATATATTTTATTTTAGATCAACATACTGTTTATATGGCGTGTAATGTGCTTTTTACACTTCAAGTTATTAACAAATTATGAATAACAAAATGACAAATTTGCAGTTTGACTAAATTCAGCTGTTTAGTTACTTCACTTGAAATGATTATTTTAGGCAGATCTAATAGCTGAGTCATAGATAAAGCATAACTGGGTTAAACTTTCTAATATTCTGGAAGTTGAAATACTTGCTAATTACCTTAGAAAAGAAAAGTTGTATTTTATACGATATATAAATCTCCTTCAAGAGTCAATTACACAAATCAGATCTAAAACTAAAGAGTACAATCCCTCAAAAAGGCTTAATCAAAAACACTCGAAAACGGTAGTCTCGACTAATTTACAAAAATACTTAGGTACGAAAAGTAATTATAAGAATAACATAGTCGATAATTGTGGTGCATCTTGTGAATGAGTCTGAATAGCTAAAAATATTATATCATTGAGGGTCACAAATGTTTAACGTAGAATAATATGGTATCCCAGTGCATTGCACTAAATAATCATCCTTGAAACATAAAGCACTGATGAATATCTTCAAGTTAATGTCGGGGACTTCGCTTAAGCTCGTTATTCAATACAATTCACGTAGTAACAACTCCACAGAATAAATCTGTCACTTCTGTGACTTTCAAACAAACAACTTATTGAGTCTATCACTGATCTAGACTTCCGAAATGATAAGCCACCATTAAAAGCCAGATAAGACACTACATACAATCGGTCTTGACTTTTAAGTTTATGGTGGTAGTAAAATGTACATTACGTAATTAAAGAAATTTAATTGACTAGAAGAAACAAGTTCATACCAACATACCAGTATAAGCCAACGGACGGGTTTGGTTTGTTACCATTAGTTTCAGGTTTTTCCTCTTCAAACAGTATTTCTTTGGTTTCACATCCAAAAGTATTATTCGATTTCTTATTGAACTGACTGTTTTGATGATTTACCCTTAAAATCCCATTATTTTGACTATGTACCAGACGAGAGTATATTTTTTGCATTACTGAGCTGTCTAGAGATTTTCCTTTTAGAGTACTTTCTAAGGCATCTAGAATATCTGCAGTTACTGATATAAGTGTTTGATAATCCATCTGCAGCCTGGTTAACCGTTTCTGAGACTGTGTTGCTCGCTTTTCAGCATCTGACAACTCATTCTGGACAATAAAAATAAATTTATTTAAACATACCGTAAGCTGCCGCAGCAGACGATCTTGCTTCACGTTAGGTTTGGTGACCAAATTAAGTAAATGGGGGATTTTACCACCATTTGGTTGAATGACTGAATCAATGTACTTTGACAGACGTAAGACAACAGAGTTTCGCCATGTTTCCTCAAAAAGTTGACGGTATATCGGGTGTTCATTAGGTTTAGTCACATAAGGCAATGCATAATAAGCCAGAAACTCCGTGTTCTGACTATGAACTGAGCCTCTAGTTTCTAAATATAGCTTGAATTCTTGCATGGATGCATGTCTTTCGTCCTAAAAAGTTATTAAACCTGACGAAAAATTACGTTGTTATACTCCTGCCAAAATGCAGTCAGAAAAAACAGGTTGAGATCAAATTCTAGCTGCATAAATTCCTGCTTCTGTCGCTCAGTTTCAGGCACCAAAGTAAACAAGGCATGATAAAGTTCTTTTTTCTTAATATTCCTGAGAAGATTAAGTACTTCTTGCTTTTAAAGCTGAGTCAGTATGATTTCTAATTTACCTTTTTTTTAAAATCGGAAGCAGGCCTCCATTGCTCCAGGTTCACGCCATGAAATATGCGTGATTCTTCCGTAAATGCATTGCAACTTTCGTGAAGTTGGAAGTACTCCAAAAACTAGCTAAAAATATAAATGTGAATTCAAAGAACCTCCTTCACAAGTTCGATTATATTTGGTTGACTATCAACCATCACTTTTGTTCAGCGCGTCAACACAAGTCACCATAGAATTAAGGTATGTAGGTCAAGGCTAAGCATCAATATCAAGGTCACCACAAACAACTGTCGAATTCGGGCCAAATTTATATCATACACATGGTGCACGTTGTTACGAAATATTGGTGTACCGTCTGATGGATAGAAAGGCACATTCGCCTCCCGGGTTCCGGCAGGCGACTGGCTTTCAGTTTTTGTCTAACTAGCATTGTCGTTAAGTTACTCGAAAAGATAATTCGGGTTAGGTTGCTAAGCCACATAGATTTACACAATCTGTTAGCTCCTGAGCAACACGGATTTCGTAACAAGCCTTCATGCTTGACAAACTTGCTTATTGCGAGGGAGGATTGGACAGCAGCTATAGATAACGGTCTGTCTGTTGATGTGATATTCATAGATTTTAGCAAGGCATTCGACAAGGTTTCACACGTAGGTCTTATGCAGAAGCTCACGAGCTTCGGAATAATAGGTACTGTACATGAGTGGATAGGAAATTTCTTATGTGACCGCAGACAGAGAGTGAGGGTCAACGGAACGCTATCCGATTGGAAGCCGGTCAAAAGTGGTGTACCCCAAGGCACCATCTTAGGCTCTCTGCTCTTCCTTCTCTACGTTAATGAGTTACCGCTGTTACTTAAATCGTCTACATTATTGTTTGCGGATGACGTAAAAATCAGGAGAACAATAAAAAGTGAAACTGATCATCTGGATCTCTAGGCTGACTTAGACGATTTGGTTAGATGGGCTCGAGAGTGGGGCTTAGAAATCAATGCTAGGAAGAGTGTGCTAATGCACATCGGTCACGGTAATAGTTACCGTTACACTATTGAGGGTAAACCTCTTCCATGCGTTCAAGAGCATAAAGACTTGGGAGTAGAAATAAATCATGATTTAAAAACAACTACGCATTGCAAAGCAGCCGCTGTCAAAGGTTTTCGTGCGTTATGGTCACTTCACCGAGCGTTCAAGTCTTTTGACGAGGAAACGTTTCGAATTTTATATCCCATATATGTTAGACCATATTTAGAGTACTGTATCCAAGCAGCTAGCCCGTGTCTGGTAAAGGATACTAACTCCCTTGAGCGTGTCCAGCGTGTGGGAACGAAATTAGTGAAGGGTCTTTCTAGACTCCCTTACGATGAGCGTTTAAAACGCCTAAATCTTTTCCCCTCGTCGTATCGTAGGACACAAGGTGACCTTATACTGTCATTTCGTATCTTCAATTATGATTTGGGTGTTAATATGTCTTATCTTTTTGCTCCCTCCAGCACTAATAATCTCCGAGGTCATAGCAAGAAGGTTCATAAACCACGATCTAATAAACTTAAAGTGGGATCTCATTTTTCTCATCGAGTAGTCAATCATTGGAACACCTTACCCGAACAAGTGGTATCAGCCTCATCAGTGAATACTTTCAAGGAAAAGCTGGACCTTCACTGGAAAGCAATGTGTCAGGATTAACACAGGTTCATCAACCTACTATCCTTATTACTGAAGACTGAAGACTTTTAAGTGAAGTTTCAATTCCATAACTTACAATTTGTGGTATACGCAATAATTTTCATCCGTCCAATACTCTACTACGCTTCACTTGGACGAAATGAACGGACAATCTCAGCATTTGAAACTTCTTGAGCCAAGCGTTATTTATTTGGCTCTATCATCCATTAGAGAATAGAGCGTATTAAATTCGTATATGTTGTCATGTTGAGGAATTACACAATCACTGAAAAAGTTTATTTAACAGTAATGAGATTGATCATGTTTGCTGGTAACCGTAACATTTGTTCTAATCTACATTATTACTTCCAAACATATCAATGTACACCGATCCTAATTATGATTATTCATGCACTTTGTGTCTTATTCTCCTTACTAATATAATTTCACTTACGTCTCAAACACTTATCTGAACTTCACGAACTAAAATATAATGAAACGTTTGTCAAAAATTATATTAGGAATTATTATTTAAAGTTGCATGCAGCTGATGATAAACCGTGAGTTAAAATGATTCCATTTCATTCTACAAACCTTATGGTTCCTGTCCCGTTTAAAATGTATTGACACTAAACAAAATAACTACTATATTACGATAAATTTCCAAACTTAATGATCACTGCTGATCAAATGCATTAACTCCAGCTTTTAATTATCGTAAGAACCTTTCTGAGTCTTGTGTATGATAATCTCTCAACGTAACCAATGAAGTGATTTATTCATCGTGATTCATTGAGATGTACATATCAATATTTTGACTCCATTCGAGATGGGACTACTTGCATTTGACTGTAATTTTCGTTTTCCTTACGTCTTCGAATCCTCATGTTCTTTTTCCGAACCATGTCCATATTGTTGTTGCCAATATTTAGTTATGGTGGCCGCCATATTGATACGCTCTCCTTCTTGATTGTTTTGCCTGCATTGACTGGAATTGTGTATTTTCGATTGTGAATTGAAGCACTCTTCCCGAGTTGGAAGCACTGTGTGATGTAACGAAATCAAATGTTACCTCTCGAATTTAAATAAGCCAGAACAAACATTGGTGCAGAATCATATTAATTCACTATATTTCGTGGTTTCTCGTCAGCTGCTTACTACGAAATACGTATTAGAATTTTACATTGAGATAAGAAATAGCATGGAACACTTAACATAAGTGAATGTAAAGGATTGGAATGATAATGTTTATCAAAAATAACTATATACATACATGCAAGAACAGGTTAGAGGTTATTTGGTGTTAGGATTAATGATCGGTGTTTAACAGTTGAGTGGAGTCAGAGACAGATAAGATAAACTGTGATAATTTTAGAGGTAATGAAGGAGTCATGGAATTAAAAAGTGATAAGAAGGGTTACGTAATAATTGAATAGAATTTGAAGAGTTCACATAATTTGAGGGGGTGAAGTGAGAGGAAATGTGTGAGTGAAAGGGTGGTTTAAGAATTTAGGAATGGAAAAAATAAAACTAATAACAAAAACAGAAACAAAAAAATGGATTACCATGTTAGTAATAGGTTTATTACTGTGTCGTGCTTCCCTGTCTGTTAGTAATTTTAAAATCATGAGGGATGTCAAGCAAATGCCGAGCTATTGCACTGTTGACGGACCTAGTCCCTTGCAGCCTCAATTTCTTTGGAACGCTGCAGACGTAGGACAGAACCACGTTGAGCCAAGGATCCAGAAGTGACCATAACAACCAAGTGCGAGACCAAATATATGCCAGACATATTTAGAACCAGAACATCGACTGAGTGCATTGGCAAGAGTGTGGGTGGCCAGTCCAGCTTTCACCAATGTTGACTGAAGTCGACGGTACCAAACGGGGATGGTCGGAGGCGTGGGCTCAGGATACAAAAAAATAAAAAGAGAAAAAGTGTAGCACGCATGTAGTATAGGAATAGTTCTACACCGTATCCGTTGTTGATTGTGCGGTTAGTCGCGAAAGCGTACGGGTAGGCGTACTCGGCAACCGGAACGTGAGACGTTAGTCTCGTTTGTACTTCGTGAGCCTGCATTCTCATCTGAATTCAAGGGCGGCGTGGTCTACTGATCTGGACGTGAGACTGAAGTCTTGTCCGTAGATGGTGCAGATGACACGTGCTGTTGACCGAGACGTGAGAGTGAGGTCTCTGATGTATCGAGCGTGGGACCTGAAGTAGATGTAAGGATCCCGCTAGTAGGTTTGATAGGTCTACCATTGGGCCTCAAGTTATTGAGTAGGGTGTAAAATCCAAACTACGGTTTGGATGTTGAAGAATAGTCGACCGGGGATTTTAGACACGCTCCCTTTCCCGTCGAAATCAAAACAAGTAATCGGGTAAATAGCGGTTCTATAATTCATCATAAATTTAAATGTAAATCGTTACCTAAACAAATATTACCACCCGGCTATTCAACCAATGATTGTTCAATCAATCAAATCTAAATTACAATAAATAAAGAAGTTGATAGAAGATGAGGGAAAATTACCAGTCACGACAAATGAACGTTATTCTATCCTGACTGGATAGATCACACACAACAGGAGGAACAAATCAATATGGCTACCGCCAAGAACAAGTGACAAGTAAAACAACACAGATGCAGTTCAGGAAGAAACACAAACTTAGTGAATGCGTAATAAAAACAAAACTATAATAAAAAATACAAGTATTAACAATTCAAATGTAACCAAAATACAACAATGTACAACTAAGGGGATCAATAGGAACAAAGTACAAGTACATACATGGAGGGATTTTCACCAACACACAAAACATTCAAAATGGATCTTACACCGGCCCCTAAAATCCCTCCATACCACACAAGCTACCTTGAGGCCTACGGTCATGGTTCATTATATAACATATTACACTATAGGAACGAGTAGGACTTACAGCAGTACGCCTACTCGACCTAACTACATTAATAATACGAGGAACTAATTCGAGCCTTCAAGGAGGCATAATCTACGTATATCTCTCCTGACTAATCCACCGTTCGTACGAACAACCACTGTTCTAACTCTTCCGTCGTCATCTATTTCACAATCTTCAACTACGCCTAAGGGCCATTTTCCACGAGTCGATATGTCCGAAGCTACGATCACTACATCCCCTTTCTGGAAATTGCGGTGTTCAACTAACCACTTTTGACGTTTTCGTAGGGACGGTAAATACTCTCTTAACCACCTTTTCCAAAACACATTAGCAAGATAATTAATCTGTTTACAACGTTTGTCATATTTATCTCTGATGCTACCTTCTTCGACTATTCCGTCACATTCTCTCAATAATAACAAACTATTTGGCGACAAGGCTAGTTTATCGTTAGCATCTTGAACGACCGGAGTTAAGGGTCGATCGTTCAATATCCTTTCAATCTCGATCAAATAAGTGTTTAAAGTCTCATCGGTTAGAGTCTGCTCTCTAGTTATCAACAATAACAGTCGGCGTATGGACCTAATCATCCTTTCCCAAACTCCACCCCTGTGGCTGGATGAGGGCGGGTTAAAATGCCACTGAATTTGTCTAGCTGACAGTTCTTTGTCTATTTTCTGTTGATTCAACTGTTGCACAAATCTCCTTAATTCAGAGATCGCACCCACGAAATTTGACCCATTGTCACTGTAAGTTTCGGCAGGCCTCCCTCTTCTTCCAATAAAACGTAACAAGGCCATTATAAACGAATCAGTATTCAAACTATGTGTCATTTCAATATATACTGCTCGGGTTTGCAAGCAACTAAATACACATCCATATCTTTTTTCTAATGATCTACTCCCACGGCTGAGAAGCTATACCATCCTTGTTGCACTCTACAAGCTGGAAGTGGTGCCATCAATTGTTGCCCTGTATTCATCGTAAACCGCCGGCATGTCACACACTTTCCTATCACTCTCTTAACCGTGCTGGTTCCTTTTATTATCCAATACCTTGTTCGAATCGTGGCCAGTACTAGTGACGTTCCTGTGTGCCCTTGTTCCTTATGATAATGTCTAATTATCATTTCTGTCACTAAGTGTCGACTGGGCAATATTATTGGATGTTTAAAGGCATTTGAGAAATCTGAGTAGCTTAGTCGGCCTCCAACACAGAGTAACCCATCAAGCATTATCGGTGATAAGCCCTTCAGATCATTGTGACTAACTACTTTACCATTGGTTCTAAATCCACTAAGTATTTCTCCATACACTTCTTTCTGAACCATCAACAAAATTTTACGCTTGACGATGTCAAGTTCTTTGACCTTTAAACATCCTAGATGAACGGATCCTTCATGACTCGGTGGACGAAGCACCATCAGAAATTCTATGAACCTTCTAAGCTAGGCTACGGCCCTGACTAATTTCAACCACTCGGAGTAATAAGAGAGAATAGGTGACATGTTGTGCTTTATACTACTCAAGTTAACCACAGCAGTTTTTCTAAACTCAATATCGTCAGGAGTAGCTTCCGGACAGTCAGTGATTGTTGTACAGAATTCGCCATGCAGTAAGGTAGGACATTTGAACCAAGATTCCAGATCAGTCATTTTTTGTATACCTCTTGATGTCCAATCAGCTGGATTCTGTGACGACTTTACATAATTCCATTGTTCAACCTTCGTATACTGGTGCACCACAGCGAGGCGGTTGGCTATATAGGTGCTATATCGGTTCTCAATATTCTTAATGTAGTATAACACCATCATGGAATCTGTATGGAAGTTTACTTCGCAGAAAAAATTAGACAGACTTCTCCGTAATACTTCACTAAGCCTCACACTTAACACCGCTTCCGCCATCTCAAGTCTCGGTATAGTGACTTGTCTGATAGGTGTCGTGAGAAAAATTCAAGAGGTTGCCTACTACCGGAAGTGTTCTGTTGCATCAGCCGCTATACTAAGCGTGGCTGATGGGTCAAGATGTGCGAGAAGTGTGACTTGCGTCAGAGCCGTTTTGATCTTTGAGAATGCAATACGCGCGGTATCGTTCATCTCTAATTTGCATGGAATACAGTGAAGTAACCCGGTTAATGGTCGTAACCGTTCTGCCGTGTGTGGGATGAAACGTCGGTAGAAGTCAACCAAACCGAGAAATGCCTTCAGTTATTATAATTATTCACAAACATCTTATGGGTACATAAGTGTTGTGAAGAAACTATTTCGGGTTTATTCAAAAAATGCAATAATACACAATTTTCAATAATGTTAGCATTATACTTGCCGTATTAAAAAAAGAATTTAGAGTAATAATAGTAGAATATTAATAATAATTGAGAAGAATATTGAATTGAGTTTAAAGAAGGAAATGGAGAAAATAAGGGAATAGAAATAAAGGAGACGTGAAATACGCAAACAGTCTAATAGGCGTGTTTACAAACACAGAACAAGAATATTCGACTATGTGTGTATCGGTAAATTAGTAACGAAAAATAACTTATAATTGCAGTAAGATATGACGCTAGAATAAATGTTTGTGCAGTCATAGTTCGGAGTGATGCTATGAAAGTCTCAATTGAGTGAAGAGGATAATGAAATATCAATATGTATGAGTCATATATGCATAGTGAAGATAAAACGGGTCTGAGAAGTTAATTTAAGTGTAACACAAGTTATTGTCTTAATTACAAACTTCGTAGTCTTAAGAATATTTATTTAGAGGGAAATAAGAAATAAAAGAAGTGAACACCTAGTGAAAAGTTTCATCCATGATATGAATAATAATTGCGTAATGAATATCAACCTCACAAGGAAACCAACAATTTAGAAAAATAAAATAAAAATCCTTTAATGCACTCGGATGAATACATTTAGATTTATGTAATAGTATACAGAGTGAAACCGGATATTAGTATAAATATTTGTGCAATAATAATTAGGAATGATGCTATGAAAGTCACAATTAATTTCAAAGGACAGTCAGGAATTAAGATAAGAAGATATAAAAGGAATATCTAATGTGTCGGGGGAACAATAATGATATTAATAACAGTAATAATTATAGATACGAACATAAGCCGACTTCATATATCAAGATGAATAGAAATGAAATAAAATAAAATAGACGTGAAGATATTTAAAGGTTTTATTTTGCTTTTCAAGCAATTAAATAAATGACGGACCTTGTTTGTATAAATCATTATTGAATACATTGATATTCAATAGATGACATAATCCACTTTCGGAAAGAAAATCGTCAAGGAGACTTTTGAACCGGGTTGTAGTTTCACTGCTACGGAGGTTCACTGGCAGTCTGTTCCACATGGTTGAGTAGCGAATAAGGAAAAAATTCTGACGTAAGTTTGTGTGGGTTCTTGGAATCGCTAGAATGTTCTCCTTATTGCGTAGATTGTGGGATGATATTATAAGGTATGAAGGGGTGGATACCGAAGAGTAGGAAATACCGTTAATAAGCCGGTAGATAAAGACAAGATTTAATTTGATACGTCTGATCCAAACAGGTTCTAAGTTGAGTTGTTGACATCTTTGGTAATAATCTTTGTTATCGGAATACCCCAGAAGAGCTTACGTGAACTTTCTTTGAACACCTTCAATTCTAATCAGGTCATTATGTCTACAGTTACTGTAAACTAAAATACCATATTCAAGAATGGGTAAGATACATTTTCTGTATAATAACAATCTCGATTCGATATTATTAAAGTTTATCATTATCAATCCGATCAGCTTTCTAGCTTTGGATACTTGAGATATAATGTGCTCAGAAAAGTTCAGACTGTTGCTATATCTTAAACCCAGGTCACGAACAGTGTTGAGAGGTTTGAGTGTATGTGTGTGTACAGTCAGATTTAAGTTAAGGCAGCGACCAATGTGAATAAATCCGCTTTTGTCAACATTAAGTGGCAAATTCCACGAAACAGTCCATTCGTACAACTTGTTTATTTCCTCCTGGATTACCACTGAAATATAGCTTTCTTTCGTAGGAGAAGAGAATGAATAAACTACTTTCAGGTCATCAGCAAAAAGGAAAGGCTTACCATACTGAAAGAGGGAACACACATCATTGATAAAAAGGAGAAAGAGCAATGGACCAACCACACTTCCTTGTATAACCCCACTGGTTACATTCACAAGTTTAGAGTAGCAAGATCCAAAGCGAACGATTTGGCTACGTTCTTCTAAAAAAGATTTGAGCCAAGATAAAAGGGGATTCTGTATGCCAAATGAAGAGAGTTTTAAAAGAAGAAGTTTGTGTGAGACACTGTCGAAAGCTTTACTAAAATCGAAGTAAAGAATTATCACTGACTGACCAACATCTCTACTCTGGGTAATTTGATCAAAAAACTCCAGGTGCGATGTGAAACATGAGCGTTTAGTCATGAACCCGTGTTGAGATGGGCTGATCAGACTAGCCGAAGGTAAAAATGATAATAGCTGCTTGTGGATGATTTTTTCCATGGTTCTTGAGAGCACGGATGTCAAATTAATTGGCCTACAGTTAATAATATCACTATGTGGTCCTGTTTTGAATCTAGGGGTGATAAGGGATGTTTTTCATACAGATGGATAGGTCCCATATTCCATAGATAGATTGAAAAGTTTCAAACAAAATAGTGGAAATTCTCTACTTCCGTATTTCACAAATGATGAAGGAATCCCACCAGATCCACCGTCGTAAGACATTTTCAGGACAGCTATGACCTGCATGATGTTGGAGGGTATGAAATCAATTTTCGATAGGTGTCTGGATGTCAGCATTCGAAATGTAATGATAGAGCTTTTAGTTCCAGTTTTGTAGCATTGCGAGAAGTGCTTGCTGAACTGTTTGCAAATAATATTAGGGTAGTCAACAATGCTTCCGTTAACTATGAAGAATTTAGTCGTGCCAAGGGAATTTGACTTTACACGGGATTTAAAAAGCCGAAGTATTGATAATTCTGGGCTTTTACTGCGTAGAGCTTTATTTTCTATATTCATAAAATACTTACGTTTAGATGAAGCATTTCTGTTGACTAATTTAAGTATACTCTGAAGTGCATACACATCATTCTGCTCGTAGTAGCGGCATTTTAATTTCCCCAGCTTTATTTTAAAAGTATTTTGGCCCCTATTGGCATTATAAGTCACACGGCCAATAAATGGAGCAGTGCAGTCAAGGCAATATATCAGGTTGTGGTATAGATTGGAAAGCGCAATGTCAACATTATTTGTGGTAAAATACGTTTCCCATGGTAAATATTGAATGAGAGTTTCAGTCCGTTTCCATATTTGTCGATCAAAATGTCTGCTTTGGTACGTCATTGAAGCTTTAGAGTTCAGTTGTATGGCGTTTAAAGAGTGAATAATACTCAATACAACTCTATGGTCACTCATAAAAAACTCATGACTGGTATGTACTGAGATAGAGTCTATGTTGATTGTGAACATTAAATCAAGTGTATCATTCCCCCTGGTCGGTTTTCGGACCTGTTGAACCCATCCACAAATTTCTAATGTTTCAATTAGTTTGTCATATCGACCTGGTAACGGAGTCAAGCCCCATGTAATTTTCGGCAGATTAAAATCGCCTCCGATGATTTTAAATATATGCGGTTGGTGCAAAGCAATGGAAAAGATATTTGTTAGTAATCTGTCAAACTTAGTATCCGCATGAGATGGTCTATATATGCATCCTACCAGTAAATAATTTTGGGATCCACAGTTTACAGTAACCCAAGTGGAGTCGTCTATAGCATCAAGGGATTTATCCTCAAATTTGAATGTCTGAACGGACATAGATAATTGTACCGCCTCCTATTCCATGACATCTATCGGTTCTAAAGAAAACGTAGTTATCTACATTCAAGGAATGATCGGATATAGATGAATTACACCACGTTTCCGTAATAAGTACAATGGTTGGATTTACAAGGAATAAAAGAGCTTTAAGATGAATAATTTTATTGGACAGAGAGCGGGCATTGAACGAAAGAATAAGAAACTCAGAGCTATCATAGTGAAGCAGGTTAGAGTATAAATCGCAATTGGTAGTTCCATGAATACTCGTAGGATTAGCTAAGGTAAGAGTTGTGTTGCGAGGGGAAATGGATTCAACCACTTTGTCATCATGTGAAATATATTTACCGTTGCCGGCAGGAAAGCCGGCGGAATTACAAAAAAAGGCTTCTCATTGCTATTGGATACAACATCTGATAAAGGCATAGTGTACATATTGGTAGCCGGACCAAGAAGGCTATCAGGTCTATATGTGCGACCAAGTGGCCAATTACAGTTCAGATAACTATTTATACCTGACGTATGGGTAACGTGTTTAAGACGTTTATTTCCAAGGTTTGTGCTTGATTTCGGCTTCTTCATAAGTTGGAGAGGATTGTGTGCTGTTAAACATACTTGCGATGGTTTGCGAGGTTCGAATATATCAACGTTAAGTGCGTGGTCAGTTATATGAATGTTAGGACTAGTTTTCTTGTTATCCGTTGCACAGTTACTGTAGCTGGGTGTTGCACTAACAGGAGCTTGGACTGTGTTATCCCATTCGTCATGGACCTCAAGTTCAGTTTGCCTTATTTTTCCTACTTTGCAGTTGTATTAATTACTTTTTCCATCCTATTTCTTCACTTGAAGTAGACAGGTAACTCACTGGACCTATCATTACTGTTAAACTAAACTCGGTCGATAAGGGACAATCACTACCACCCTAAAAAGTCAAGAGGACCGCACAATCGGCTGCCCACTACCAGTGGTCTTGCATCTATGGAACCTGTTACCAATCAACTGGTTAAGACAACAGAAAATAACATCAGCAACAAGTTACTGTGAGTTCCTTCCTGTTTATCCTGTATCAACATTTTACTCTTCTGTATACTATGTTGACTAGCAATTAATATTATTTCTCCACTCGTTCCCTTATCCACAACCCATACTTCTATACTCTTTCCGCCTGCTTAAATAAACAACTATCCTACAATATACCCTTCCTAACACTTATACTCTGATTGGCAAACTATACTTTATACTATAGTCAACAGAGGCACTGCATCGATGCTTTGCCCGCAGTCCATAGCTTGTAACTGCCTGATAAGCTTGTAAAATGGTACTTATAGAAATAGTGCTTTCCAACAGGTTATGAAACAGAGGATTGTGTGAGGTATGACGTGTATACAAAAAATAAGCCTAAATGAGCCTAACATCACAAAAGGAGGGAGGGTGGAGTTACTGACCAGCAAGCATTGATGGTGAGGGCGATAACTTCAATCCACCCGTGTTTGTGGGGACAGAGCATTTTGTATGTACTAGGCTCTTTATAATTGAGAATAAGACAGTCAATCTGAGATATATATTGTCTTCCTACGCTCACCACTCAGACTCATGTTTCCAATATTATGCTGGATTAGCTATTCTACTAAGACAACCTATAACATGCTAACTCGGACTTTTACACTAGGATTGCGTGGCTGACATCGGATGGACAAAAGAAAAAAGAAAATAAAAGATATAGTCACTAGTATTCTTAACACTACACCCTCTATATACACACCCTTCTAATAAACCGCTTCCCTTGTACCAACCTTGACTTCCTTTCCTTCATGTGAGCTTACTCCAACTTGTTAAATATCACAACTCATTGTTCTTTATTAGTACATTCTCTAATATGGAGCCTCGGACCTCACTTCACTCTAACAAGACATAATATGAATTTATTCTAATTTATTATACCTCTGTCCGTTCTACTACACAATGTTAAGGGCATGTGTATCCGGTATATTAAACACAATTGCATTGCTAGATCGTCTTATTCTTTCAAATACCTCTGATGCAACACGATCTAGGAAAATATTTATGTCATTCATTTGATCTGGAGTCTCGGTGAGGTTGGGGTTGATGAGATATTTAAGCGGATTGAGAATGTTCATGTCTACTTGCAACTTTTTTATAGCATCCATATGGTTGCAGTTGCGATTATCATCACTGTTTACCGGCAGTTTTCAACATGTCTGGAATGGAGACAACTGGTATAAATTTGTCTGCTTCCGGATGAACGGGGTGGCTCGTCTCGTTGAAACTGTCGGAAATCGTGTCAGTAGTGGTGTTAAATTGTGTCGTTTTCCTACGTTTGGCTGAACGCAGAGGAGCAGGGGTCTTCATTTTCTTTTGTGGCATGATAAGAAAGTGACGTATAGCAAGTGGATTGAACAGATTGTTGGAAATAGAAAGGGGTGAAAAAAATCAATCCCGAGGGCTCAAGTTAGTCTAAAAAAGACGGCACATTGTACTCTCTTATTGCACATACTTTGTTCTCACAAGTTAAAATACCCTCTTGCTTGATGATGTGATCTGACAACATTACTTTTGGTTTACCCTATTCGCACTTGTCCTGGTTGACTACTATTCCATTATCCGAAAGACTTTAGAATAATAGTGTAAGATGTTGTTAATGTTCATCTACGTTTGATGATGCGATCAGCAGGTCATCGATATAGACGTGGACAAAATCTAAGTCCCGTACTATGTTGTCGATAAACCTTTGGAAAGTTTGAGCAGAATTCCGTAATCCAAATGGCATTCGTAGGAACTGAAGCAGACCAAAAGGAGTCGTGATAGCGGTTATCTCGATATCTTCAAGAGCGACTTGGATCTAGTGATGTGATCGTACCAGATCGATCTTAGAAAAGATAGTCGTGCCCTTGAGCGATGCCGTGATGTCGTGTATGTGGGGGATGGGATCTCTATCGAAGCGTGTAACTACGTTTAATGCTCGGTAGTCGCCGCATGGTCTCCAACTAACCACATCCTTTTTGCGCACCATATGAAGGGGTGAGGCTCAGGGACTGTGAGAAGGACAATTAATACCAGTAGCTAGTAAATTGTCAAACGCACGTTTAGAGAAAGCGCGTGATCTTGCCGTGACTGGTGGTCCGTGGGTGACTATGTGGTGTACCACACGATTGGTCACCGATGAGATCTCCTCGAGTGGTTTGGTTAATTTGGGGAATTTCTCGAATAAAACGTGGAATATATCGTCACGTGAATGAAAGACGCGTAAGGTTTGGTACGCGTACATCGGAGTCTATTATACTAATACTATTCTTATCGTTATCCGTCATCTCAAATTGTTACCAGAATATTATGTATTGAAAAATGTCAATATGGAAATGTGCAACAGACGTGGATAGATAAGTAATAGACTCGCTTCTTTGGGAGATTTGGCTATAGGTTGAGACGTGTTCCTAGATTTGGCTCACCAGTTGTTGTTTGGAGTCGACACGCAGTTGATTATGATCATCACTACAGGAATACTACATGCCAGTTAACCGGTAAGATCCCCCGTAAGCCAAATATCAGGAGGCAGTTGATGGCTGTAGTCGAGATGTATTTGTTGGCGATCTCGTGGTATCAAAAGAATACCGAGATCGTGCCAAAGGAGTACAAGTGTGGTTACTGAGCGTAACCGAATTCGTGCAAGGCCACAATCAATGGAAGAAAGTATGTCTTTAGTACAAATAAACAAGCAAGTACAGTAAAACAATCACTGGTACAACTGGTTATAATACTAATTGTTTCCATTAGACCAATTACGTTCTCTTGATAAAAGCTGGTCACTACAAACTTGCGTAAAGTGATTGGACGCTTTTCAGTCGCATGGCTAATTAGTATGACAAACTGTTGTCTAACCTCTTGCTGAACTTTTTATAGTTATTTGCGACTTCATTGATCGCATTGTGTGCGTTCACGTGTAAACCATATATACATTGATATAGGTTAATGATAAGGTTTTGCTTGTGTTTGACAGTGATAGCATAATCACATAATACACGTGGAATCTACAACTCTTGCCTAATGATGAACATTTGTTATTCTGTGGTAGTGTTTTGGTAATGCGGCCACTTTATTGGATTTATCGAACAAACATAATCTTACTGGGGAAATGAATCATAGGAAAAGAAATGGAGAAGCACACAGCAGGTTTTTTGTGCAGATGATTTCTCCTCGTTATTTCTATAGAAGAAATCAGACTAGCGGTAATTAGGTATTTGCTGACGTCATTGAACAGAACAGTTGGAGCACCAGTTTATCTTCCTTAAACACACAGGGTTTTTTGACATTTAATGTAAAGCAACATGAAATTAAATGCCTAAACAGAATAAGGGAGTGCATGGATACTTAAGCTATAATCTTTTGACATTACTAAGATGTTTGCGGCCGTCTCTCAGTAAACCAACCTGCCGTATTTGCCAGTTCAGGATGTGTAACAAATTCACTCTCGTCAGCCACTTCTGATCTTTACGATTTTCCATAAGCCACCGTATGACGTACTGTGGGAGAGAACAAACCAGATCCCAGCGGAGGAAGAAATCAGGAAGAAGCGCTGAAAGTGGATAGGACACACATTGAGGAAAGCACCCAACTGCGTTACAAGACGAGCCCTCACATGGAATCCTGAAGGTCAAAGGAAAAGAGGAAGACCAAAGAACACATTACGCCAAGGAATGGAGATAGACATGAGAAAAATGAACAAGAATTGAATGGAACTAGAAGGGAAGGCGGAGGACAGAGTGGGTTGGAGAATGCTGGTCGGCAGCCTATGCTTCATTGGGAGTAACAGGCGTAAGTAAGTAAGTAAGTACCGTATGACGATGACAGTGTTCAACTTGGTGACCGATTCAATTAAAGTTTGTTGATATTTCACCAGCCACATATATGTCTATTTTCATTTGACCATACTATTCAATGTTCATAAATGTGCTCTTGTTATTTGTTTACCGTTGATTACAAATAGTTTAGTTTAGTTCGTCTTATATGTGCCAGTCATTTATACTGCAACTGGTTAAATATGATTAATATATTTGATATTAATCTTCATTCCAGTAACACCATTCTTTATTGGAAACGTTCAGTGACGTAATATCTTAGAAGCTGATTGGGATCGTAGGAACACAAACCAATTTCCTTAGTACATATACCATTAGAAGTACCTCTATGACATGCAATACAAAATAGGTTAGGAATTAGATTTGATGTTTTCATCACGAACTGACATCAGCTCTAATGACAAAACACTATTTGGCCAAATGGATGAATCCATTTCGCGCCTAAATCCAGGACTTGATATCTGATACCTGGTTGGTTCGTCCATAAGGCATAGTCTCCCCAGTGCTGCCAATTGACACTTCAGAAGGAATATACAGGTAGTCAAAAAATCCCAGGTAAAGAAATCTTGATTACAACCGTAAAACTACGATCGTTTCCAATATTTTTAAATATTAATAATAACAATAATGAACCGAATTAGCTTTTCATTGCAAAACACATTCATATGAGGATGGTGAAACAAAACTGAATATGCACGTGATACAGTCAAAAAGCTTGTAGGGTCAGTGAAATGTCGCTGAAATCTAAACAGATCACCGGCAGTCGGGTCAACGAATATCAAACAGTTCACCAATCCTAGTCAAAGTCGGGAACAATCAACGTGCATCAGTTAACTGCATGGGATGAACTGTCCCAAGCAGCAGTGGTCACACTTTGTTCCTTGTACCTACTCATACTAACATATTTCTGTAATGACGTCAGTTCTATTTTCAGTCATCAAAGCAGCCATGATACCAGGATACGACAAGGCTTAATCCGCGTTAGGAACTAATCGCAAGGTGCGACTTCAACGAAAGCTCATTGTTCGCACAATTTTATTTTAACTAAATTATATGGTTGTCGTTTCATACAGTTTTAGGTATAAAAAATACAATTTTTAAGTGATTATAGGTAGCATGGCCGAAACGCTATGTGGTTCGGATTGTTTTAGACTTGAGTTGGACAAGGAAAACATAATATATTGCTGTTACAGGAAATTCCAGACACCCTATAGCGCAACATGCAATAGGGGAATCGGCCTGGAAACAATTAAAGGGTGGTCGGGTTGCTACAGCAGCAACTTACGATCTGGATAAAACCGTCACCGCCCAGTGTAGTCTCGATGTGGATGCCCCAATTATCGAGAGATGGTGGATAGTGTAGAAACAAAGGGATTGAGGATAACCACAAGTAGCGCCCGTTTAGTCGACAAGTCTTTGCTGGGTTCACACTCTGCTTTGCAGATTGTTCCGCCGAAGTTCGAAGGTAAGACAAAATTTTACCCTTACGTATTTAGAAAACCTTTGGTCCCACTGAATATCGTCGTGGGTAGTTTGCTGAACTCACACGACTCCGTTCCAAGAACAACCAGAGATAAGCTCCCAGTGGTTGACGAGCAGAATATGGTATCACGATCGGACGCGATGAACATAAGTTTCAGAGAAGTCAAACCAATCCCTGGTTTAATGATTTGGAATTTGAAGAAGTAAAAAAATAATGACCCCAGTAAAAGGCATACGTGCGATTTGGACTTATTTGAAACTCCCATCAGAAATGTACTATCAGAATAGATTTTGGGGGTGCATATTGCGAAAGTAATATGGCCTGGTAGGTGCGTTGGAGGTGAGGGGCAACCAAGAAGGATATTGATGTTAATGCTCGGGAGTGATGAAGAAAGAGACGTCTCACTGAATAACATATACAAAACTCGTAATTCCAGTATTTGTATTTGACTAGACTGACCGCTTGAGGATCGAATCAAATGGAAGTGTTCTTACAGATTAAGAGCTTGAAGGTTAAATGGCGGAACAATAATTAAGATCCAGAGTTTTCGGGCAGTCATGTCTCGGAAACATGATAGTTATAAATCGCGAGACAGGAAACATGATAGCAAAGAGAAGTGAGGCTGATCATTTTGATAATACAAGCTGACCTAGACGAATCATGTACATAGGACACAGTACCAATCACCAGTATACTATCGGCGGCACATCCCTTCCATGAGTGCAGAAACAGGAAAACTTGCAGGTAATAGTAAGATATAACTTGGAAGCAGCTATGCATTGCAACGCAGAAGCTGCCAAGGGGTTTTGTGAGCCATGTTTACTTCGTTGAGCATTCGAACGCTTTGACGAGGAAATGTTCCGAGTTTCGTAGACCACTGACGTAAGACCACATATACAGTACTGCATCCAGGCAGCTGGCCCATGTTTTATTATGGATACTTATTCACTTGAGCGTGTTCAGAGCGTGAAAACAAAGCAGTAAAAGATCTTTCTAAGTTACCTTACGATGACTACCTGAAACGCCTAAACCTTTTCCCCTTATTGTATTGTAGAAAACAAGGTGACCTTATTTTGGCATTCAGCATTTTCAATTACGATTTGGTTATTATCATATCGTATCTTTTTGTTCCCTCCATCACTAATAATCTTCGAGGCCTTATCAAGAAGGTTCAAAAACCACTATCTAATAAACTTGCAGTGGGGTTCCGTTTCTCTCATCGAGTAGTCAGTGACTGGAACGCCTTACCCGAACAAGTGGTATGAACCTGATCAGTGAACATTTTCAAGGAAAAGCTGGACCCTCATTGCAAAACGAACTATAAGAATCAACACAGGTTCATCGACCTACTATTCCTATTACTGAAGACTGAAAATTTCAAAGACAGGAAAAACTTTCAGTTTGGAGCAGACAAGAGGCTTGATAGCCTGTGTTAGTCTTGGCTTGATGGTCTCTCAGTTGATTCAACTTTCTTTTGAAATAGTCGGAGGATGAAGCCTTAACTACGTGCTGAGGTGGTGAATTCCACTCGTTGGTGATTCGATGGGAAAGTCGATAGTCAGCTGTCAAATAATTTGTCCTGGGCTTGTGAACGTTTTCGGAGTGTCCTCGTAAATTCTCTGTTTTGGAAGACAAAAAAATGGGGGCATATCAGGTGCAAATTTAGCACTAGGTAATTTGAAAACTGATATCAGGTCACCTCTATTTCTTCGATAAGACAGCTGCAATAGGTTTAGCTTGGCCAGTCGAGCATCATACGGGAGCTTCGCTATTCTGGGAATCAACTTAGTTGCTGTTCTCTGCAACTTTTCCAAAAGCGCACAGTCTTTTTTAAGCAAGGGCTAGCCGATTGTATGCTGTACTGGAGCTTAGGACGTACGAATATTGTGTACAAAGTCAAAAGCGCTTTTGCATCGACATGACTAATTGCCCTATGTATTAACCATAGGGTTGTAAAACCTATGGCAGTTATCGAACGACAGTGTGCAGTAGTCTTTAAGTCTTGACTAACGATGACCCTCAAGTCATTGTGTGTCTAGACAACAGGTAGCTCAGTGTTATTCATCGCGTACTTATCTGTGCTTCGATGACCGACATGCATCACAACACACTTGGAAGTATTTATCGGCAACTGCCAGGTTTGAAACCACTTAGATGATTTCTCCAGGTTATTTTGGAGTTCTAAGCTATCACCCTCACTTCGTATTGCTCTCCATATCTTGACATCATCAGCATATAGAAAGACCGATTGTGATAGTAGACGAGGAAGGTCATTTATATAAAAAAGGAGTAAGGCTGATCCCAACAATGTACCTTGGGGCGCCCCACTAAGCACAGTTTCCCAGATATATAATTTTGAGTTTGTAGCGTGGCGTCGAGTCGAGATTGACTATGAACACCGCTACCAAGAAACACGTGCCAAATAAATCAGAAGGCGAAGGTTGAACGTAACCAAATAAATCCATAAAATCCCCGAGAAGCCAAATATTAGAAGGCAGTTAATGGACCAAGTCGATATATATTTGCTGGCGATCTCGTGGTATCGAAAGGATACCGAGATCGTGCCAGGATACAAGCTTGGTTACAGAACGTAACCGAATTTGCGCGAAGTCACGATCAAAGTGTAAGAATAAGAATGGAAGCACAATATAGCTGTCATTAGCACAGTCAAACAAGAGCACATTAAATCAAACACTGGTACAGTTGGTTATAATAATAATTGTTTTTATTAAACCAGTCGTGTTCTCGTGATAAATGTGAGTCACTACAAGTTCATCTGTACTCTTTGTTGCCACTCAACTAGGAATTCCTTCATCCACATCAATAAATTGCATTCGATCACGACTTTTCTTAGCTTATATAACAGCCAATTTTGCAGAACTTTGTCAAAAGCTTTGATGAAGTCAATGTAGGCTACACCTCGCCCCTCTTGGTGCAGTCCAAAGGATATGGGGTGCGGCAACCTTCAAGTATAAATTCCAAAATACGTTCCAAGCAGTTTCAATTGAGAACTCTGAGCCTATTGGCCAGTCTAATGACGATGCTGAGCATATGATATATTGTATGTTTGTTTTCCAGACGTTAGATCTGGACTGAGCTGACCCATGCTCAATTTTGACATTATATGGGAGTCAAAGCTTAAAACTTCATGATCACTTTTACCTAGGGGTGATATGTAATCGAGTAACGTTCGAAAAGTCATCCTCATAATGTGTCAATATAAGATCTAGTAAGGATGATTCAGAGTCCGGGTCATACCCAGTCGCTTCTTTCACATTTTTCACTAAGGTACATGTGGTAACCGCATCAACTAGTTCCCACTCGAAGGAATTATCTGACAATTCAGTTCGCAGATTTTCCCAGTTTACCATGGGTGCATTAAAGTCCCCTAGGATTAGACATCAGTCTTCAGCCTCCAGCAATAAGAATAGTAGGTTGGTGAACCTGCATCAATCCTGACAGATTGCCTTTCAGTGAAGGTTCATCTTTGAAAGTATTCCCTGACGGAGCTGATACCACATATTTCGGGTAAGGCGTTCTAGTCATTGACTACTCGATGAGAAAGACGGGAATCCTCCAAATCAATCTTTTTTTAAATTACCTCCTGCAATCCGAGATACCATGAACTGTTCACTTTGACGTATCATCATAAGAGCTCATAAAATGAGTTTTCCTTAAATTTCATTCCTGAAGGAATTCAACATATCAAAGCGTTCGTCTCTAGATAACAGATCAAGCTTTCTGATGATATTATTGATCTCACAGAGGAAGTTATCTTGTTTAAAAATACAGATAATGGTATTTACTGGGAAGACAATGGAAAGCATTCAGTCTTCAGTCTGTCTTCAGTCCTCAGTAATAAGGTTGGTAGGCCAGTGAACCTGTGTTAATTCTGATAGATTGCCTTCCAGTGAAGGTCCAGTTTCTCCATGAAGATATTCACTGATGGGGCTGATACTACTTGTTCGGGTAAGGTGTTCTAGTCGCTGACTACTCGATGAGAAAAACGGGACCCCACTTTAAGTTTGTTGGATCGCTGTTTGTGAACATTCTTGCTATGACCTCGGAGATTATTAGTGATGGAGGTAGCAAAAAGATGACATATTAACACCCAAATCATAATTAAAGATACGAAATGCCAGTATAAGGTTACCTCTCTGATTCTGGTGAACAAAGTGGCAAGTTTAGACTTGAGGTTTTGTCATCAAAACTAAGCTAAGGTATCCCAACAATAATTTGCGATGGAATTTTAAACGGCTGAATGTGCGAGCTCTACATGACCATCTACAACAGGTGGATTGGGATGTTCACCCTCAAATCGATGTGGATGGTCATTGGGACTTCTTGCTGCACACGCTCTTATGTGCTACAGACCTTTCAGTTCCTCAAACGGTTCCCAAAAGCTTCAAGCCACCTACAGTAATCAAGAACCGTACCCTTCGCCTCCTAAGCCGCAAACGGCACTGTTGGGCGGAATACAAACGAACTAATAACGATGGAGCGTATAGGCAATACAAACATATCAGGAACACATGCACGAAGGCTATAAGAGAAGACAGGCTTCAGTACCAAACAAAGCTTATGGACAAATTCGCCTCTAACCCTAGAAGCCTATTCCGTTATGCAGCCTCTCTTCGTCAAGCCAAAACAGGAGTTTCTCAACTGCTAGGTCCTAACGGCCCGACCAACAACGATGGCGACGCCGCTAACCTTCTGGCGGCCCATTACTCTCAAACATTTCAACCGGCTGACATCAACTTTATTGACGACAGTTTCATCTGCAATTCCACAGGACTTTCTGAAGTGGACCTAAGCGCTGACTTGGTGTTCCGGAAACTGCAGCACTTAAGACTTGACACTTCTCCTGGCCCGGATATGGTTCATCCTGCCATACTGAGGGAGGCAGCCTCAATCCTGGCAACGCCGCTTAGCGTGATGTTTTCACACTCGCTTAGCCGAGGCAAACTACCGGAAAATTGGAAGTTGGCTCACATCACACCAATTTTCAAAGGTGGTCGACGCAATGAACCTTCAAGTTACCGGCCGGTAGCTCTTCTGTCGCTACCTTCAAAACTCATGGAGTCCCTGATATGCGACGGTTTAAATGACTACCTACTGTCCTTAAATTTCTTCTCACCCCAACAGCATGGTTTCAGGAAGGGTTACTCTTGTATAACCAACCTGCTGACTGCGGTGGACAGATGGACAAGCATCCTCGATCGCAAGGGAAAGGTTGATGTCATTTACCTTGATTTCTCAAAAGCTTTTGATAAGGTTAACCACTTGTGTCTTATCAACAAGCTCAAACGACTAGGTATCAAACCACCTCTAATCGACTGGCTTACTTCATACCTAAAAAATCGACACTTTAAGGTTAGGGTTAATTTCACTTTATCTCAGGCTATGGAATGTCCTAGTGGGGTCCCCCAGGGCTCAGTACTAGGGCCTCTTCTCTTCTTGATCTACATAAACGATCTTCCTCAACAGGTAACGTCAGACTTATTACTTTTTGCCGACGACGTGAAACTTTGGAGAGAGATACGCAACCAAGACGATATACAGGCACTTCAAGAGGATCTGACTCGACTTCAAAGTTGGGCAGACGATAACGGACTTACCTTTAACACTTCTAAGTGTAAAGTAGTCCATCTGCGACATGTCGCAAACTACAGTTACAACTTAGGAAACTCCTCTCCAGTAGTATCCCAAGTCGAAAAAGATTTAGGAGTCCTGGTGCCCCATGACTTAAAGTCTTACGCTAACTGTGACAAAAATGCCTTCTGAGCAAACCTTGCACTGGTAACGTTGAGGCGCATTTTTGGCCAGTTTGACGGAAGAACTTTCCACACAATCTTCAATAGTTTCATCCGTCCCCATTTAGAGTACGGAAACATAGTACTCCCCCCCTCACTCCAAAAGGATAAGGTCACTTTGGAGCGTATCCAACGGCGAGCCACGAAATCAGTTCGAGGACTCAAATCCAAGCCTTACGAAGAACGCCTCCGTTCACTAGACCTTTACCCACTAGAATATAGGCGTCTTAGAGGTGATTTATTAATGGCTTATAGTATTCTTAACACTTCTGGACATCCTCTTAAACACCTACTTAAGCTTAGTTCGAACAATAACCTAAGGGGTAACACACAGAAACTGGAAACACAACATAGCAAGACGGAATGTAGACACAACTTCTACTCCTTAAGAGTTGTCAAAAGCTGGAATTCGCTGCCGGCCGAGCTAGTCCAAGCGACTTCTCAGGAGTCCTTCAAGAGGCAACTTGACCTATTCTTAAGGACCAAGGACAGCATCGCACTATGATTTACCAATTTCTTTTCCTCTTTTATTGCTAACATACCTAGGTTCCTGCCTGGAGGATTTGGTGATCCCCTGCTACTAGACACGGAAGCCTGTTAAGCGAAAGCTTCTTCTATTCCGTCCACAACCATTTGAACCATTTTGAACCATTTGAACTTTTATCGCACCACCATCAAAGGTTGTGCGCCACTGTGTATTTTTGAAATCCTAGCGGATTGCAATGGAAATACCATGGTATTTTGTGGATAAAACTGGAGTTCTGTTTCAGGATTGAGAAGTACAGACCGAGCTCGATAGAAGATCTTATAAGTCATGACGACATATCAAAAACTAGTATTTCTAATTAAATTCAACTGCTGTTGTAGTAAAGAGATTTATTGATAATGACAGGCTACCGCATTTACTGTTTTATGGTCCACCGGGAACGGGAAAAACTAGCACTATCCTAGCTGCCGCAAAGCGTTTGTACTCTCGTCAGTTTGCATCCATGGTTTTAGAGGTACGTGTTTAGATTTATAATATAGTTGTAGCTTAATGCTTCCGATGATCGGGGGATTGATGTTGTTCGTGAACAAGTACTGAGTTTCGCCAGCACGAAAACTCTCTTCGCGTAAGATATACATTTTTATACAAACTCTCCAGTGGAAAATTCAAGCTGGTTATTCTAGACGAAGCTGATTCCATGACAAAAGACGCTCAAAATGCACTTCGAAGAAGTAACTCTGTGTTTTCGCATATGTTTTAGTTATCGAAAAATTTACGGAAAACACCCGGTTTTGTTTAATTTGTAACTACTTGTCGAAAATTATCCCTGCAATCCAATCACGGTGCACCAAGTTCCGTTTTGCACCACTGCCCTTCAATGATGTCAGTGTGTGTCTTCGAAAAATTGCATCAAATGAAGGGTAAACAAAAGTCTCTCTTATTCCTGTTTAGCGTCGATTTAACAGACGATGGAGTAAAAGCAATTTATCAGTTTGCATCTGGGGATATGCGTAAATCTATCAACTTATTACAGGTAATCTATGTATAAATACGTTTCCAGTTACTTTGTTAGTTAAATACATAGCGAAAGATAAGTACCAAATTTCAGATTGATCCTGGATGTATCTTCATTCACACGTAGTAGGTTCTCCGTTATTTATGTCATACTGAAATCACCTAGAGAGTGTAGTGTTTTTATCGTAAACCAGACTTAACTATTGTGTTACATAAGAATCCCACCAGTGATATCTTTTTGTGCTGCTTAGGTTGCATTAAATTCAAAGAAACCAAGCAACTAGAGGAAGACGCTGCTGTAGAACTTCCTGTGAGATTGTAGTTCATGGACGACATTTGAGCGACGCAGAAGTGGCTTTGGGAATGTTCACCTACTTACTAGAGCTTATAATTTGCAGTTGATTGTAAGGGTCAGGAATTACGTTTGGGATTTCCATCACGAACTGATAGCTTAAATGCCAAAATGCTCTCTAACCAAATGAATGGATGACTTTTGCGCCAAAATCCAAAACCTTATTCTAAAACTGATTGGTTCGTCCATAAATTATAGTTTAACCAAACTTCCTCATGTTTATAGAGCACTAACATTATTTTCTGTGTGAAGACAACGAAAAAAGTACAGTCTTGTGATTGTCTCGATCAACATTGTGAGGACATTTAAGCGTTATCCTCGAACATGATCTATTGCTTCAGAACTGGTGTGCATATACACCTGAACTAATGATAGGGAGTAAGGTAGTTGAGTGTGTCAACCACCTCACCAGCCACACTAAGTTGGTATTTGACGAAAGTTGGGCATAAATTTCAAAAACTCGTTGGGCTTTTCTTACTTCCATTACTTGTAGCACAGGTGAATTGCCCGTCCTCCAGTGTGGAACGAGTTCAGTCTGTTCTACTTTGTGACTAAAATATAGCGTTTAAAAACAGTGTATTCACAGGTTACTAGTATTTAATCATAGATGTGTTCAAAGTATCGCTATCGTATTTTGGGACCAATAAGTGAATATTGCTGAGTTTAGGGACAGGGTACAAAATAAAGGTGAAAAATCGGCTAGTGAGGTAGTAAAAAATAATCTATTGAAGTGGGTGTTACATGCATTATAGTTATCCTAACACTGCCTACTTCGATGAACGATGTTTACAGGTGTATGTGTGGGTTAGGAGGAAACTCGAGACTGTAAAACGATGACTTAGGATCACTCCGTCAAATCAATTACTGTTGAACTGGAAATTGTAAATAGATGCAGACTATGTGGTTGTGGTCAGGGTGATTATCGTAACGAATGGTTAGAGACTTTGAATGACACTGATCTGAGGCGTTCGCAATGGCATGTGTCCAAGATCCTGAGTCCCGAAATCGTATACTTTTTATTCTTTCTATAATTATCTTTCTCTACTGGTACTGCTACTAGTTCTACTACTTTGGAATTCATCTCTCTGTGCTTATGGGGTATGGAAAATTAAACCGATGTACACATGTCAGGTTCTAAGTTGACTATGGCTTCCCGGTCCAACATATCAACTCTGAGTGATACTGCGAAACATTTTAATTTCCTGTTATCAGCCCCATCGATTTTAATTTAATTACATGAGTGAATTAACTTTTATACTAGTAGGATACGGTTAGTTACTTATTTCTAACACTAAAATTAGTACTACAAAGCATTCAGAAATTTATCATAAGAAACAAATTACCATATTGTGAAGGGATATAGGAGAGTCATTTAAAAAACAAAACTTGTGATCATAAGTGTGTAGTTCAGATATGGACTTAGCTGATCTAAGTTGTATTGACTACGTTTGACCGTCTATGGAGAGCGCAATGTAAAATCTCAACTGTAATCACCATGACTGGTAGCTTTCACAAACACTGAGTTTTATAATAAAGTAGTAGTTCAACAATTAAACCAATCAGATTTAAGCTGTAAGATTATATGCCTAAACTTCGCCTCATCTCCTTTGGTTTTGCACAGTTACGTATTATCTCCAAGTGATTTGATTCAGAGTGGCGTACTTTAACTTATACTTTGAGGTGTAGGTTTGTGGAATAATGTAAGCTTCACAACTAAGTCATCCATCTCACATCCAAAAAATAATTTATGCTGATTTTTTTGGTTATATTCATAATAATGTTACTATTGCTGAGCTACAGGGTCTGTAATATTTCATCCATAGTCTTAGCGAACCTAGAAAGTATTAATGACTTCAACTATCCTCCATCACACCGTCCAGTGCCACGATAACCACACCTTTCATCGCCCGTTTAGTGTGTTGGCAACCAATTCACAGAATAGAAGCCTCTAGGATCATAACCAATGAAATCGAAGGCTTAGCACACAGTACTAGATAAAATGGGACTGCTGAGTCATTATTACTGTCATAATAACTATTCTTTTCATAGGACGTTGTGACCTTCAGCATACATAAGTCTTATATTGATATCCTTGTAGTTATACGCTTATCCGTCTCGTGTTTGTCCGTCATCCATTTTATTCAATGTCTTTTGTCATACTACGCATTTTCTGGTTTAAGCTATATTACGGTTTGTAATGAGTAGCAAAAGTTGGCACACTTGTCTTCTCTGCTTCTCTTTCCTACGTCTTATCTTAACGTATGTTGTAGTAAATGAATGTCTGAAATAAATTCATCCAACTTAATCCGTGTTCAACTTCATAGTACCCCCGTCGTTCAAACGGTATTAGTCTAGGTGTAATATAGAGAATTAAATCGGAGATTAATATTCATGGCTTATTGATCTGCTCGCCCAAATCAGAATCAGATATCGGGCCACTATAAGATATTTCGAAACTTACAACAATTTACCAACTACTTATTACACAATACAGATATTTTTGTAGAGATTTCTTGTAATATGTTCTTATCATGGCTTATTTGACTCAAATATTCCTTATGTTCATCATTTATCTCCAATCCATGAAGAGTACATCTATGTCTTCAAAAACTGTCGACGGACCTTCTGTCTATGCTTGTGTTGCATATCCTTCACCGGCTGAGGTTCGATCGCTATTGGATCATGTACTGAATGAACCGATCAGTACTGCTTATCACAGTAAGTTGCCTCGATAACTGTATCAATCTTTATTGCATTTGATCATTTGTGATGTTGTTTAGTAGTTACAAATATCAAAAAGTCACTCCATCTCAATATCGCGAGTAAAAATCTGTCTATGTTGAACAAATATCATACTCAAAACAGGAAACTCATTGCTTCTTATATCGACATCAAATAGATGAAAATTCCAAATTAGTTGTAAATAAAATGCGAAAATAATCCAAGATGTAACTAAATAACTAAACATAACAGTCGACAAAATCAGTAAAAACAAATTGTTAAGATAGAAAATTCCCCTATACTACGAAAACCAGTTGTCCAAGATCCAATACATTAGTGTCTTACCACTCAAAAACTTCTATACTGTAGCTAGTATACTAGTATTTCCCATTCATGTGTAATGTCTCGCAGCCACTTCAGATAACGTAGTCAAGCAAATTCATAGATGCACATCGATGTGGCTCAAAATAGAAGTTAATCCTTAACACATACATGAATAGTAGACCGGCTTGAGAAAACAATGAAGGACTAAGCAGAAGGTTTTTTTCAGGACTTTGAAATCCATTTGTTCAAGATTTTGGCAGCAGTATCCCCTTTAAATTCGATATACATACAGAGTTTTCTTCTGAACTGCTGGTGCTTTTTCCGGATGTTGTGTGGGTGTTAACTTCCTCTCGACAAAACTAGGTGGATAACCATTTCTGATGAGTGTCTACCGAAGTTGAAGTAGTTCATCGTCTATTGTGCCATTAGAACATATTCGCTTAATCCTAGAGGGTAAAGAGTGAATTAAGTTTCTCTTCCTATTCAAGGGGACCCGGCTATGAAATTTCGTATACCGAACATTGCAGGTCGGCTTTTTATTACATAGGTCTCTGTAAAAACCATCTGACCTTATTTCTAACCGTACACTAAGATAATGAAATTTCTCGTTCGCCTCTGGTTCCAGTGTGAATTCAATTGAGTGATGACAAATATTGAACCAATCCTAAATATCATTGTGGTCTATATCTTCTTCACAAATAATGAAAGTGTCATCCGTATATCTCTTATATAAATGAAATATCAATTATTGGTCGAAATACCGCATTTTCGATATTGTCCATGAAACAATCAGCTAAGAGGAGACCCAATGGTGAACCCATTGCAACTCCATCAGTTTGTCTGTAGAAATCATTATCAAGTCTAAATTTTTCATTGAGACTACATCATAGAAATATGTTTTGGGACACAAATTTCAAAGTTGTTATTTTCAATATAGTCGTTTGTAAGGAGAGAAGTGACATTCAATAAGATCTGTTTTCTATCATTTGCATTGATATTTCTAATTGCGTCGACAAAATCAATTGAATCAGAAGAGTTTTACCCTTTAATGTAATTTTTGCCGGGTTCCAAAATCTCAGCTAACCATTTAACAATCAAATGATATGGAGAATAACTCATATCAGGTATAGGACATAGGGGCATATTTTTCTTATGAACTTTTGCGAGGCCGTACAGGAATACGATAGTCTAAGGTGTTCATAGAGGTGACAGTTAGTAATAAACTCATTTTTCTTCTTCCTTAGGATTCTAGTTAACATCTTTCCCATTTTCTCAGTTTAATCTTTTTGAATGGCTTCTTTACAGGATTTGATAAAATCAAATAATATCGAGGATAGTTTGGTGATATATTATGCTAAAATGTTTTATTATCCCCATAATAAGTGTGACGTAAAGCCTGGTATTACATGAACATATACTCAGCCATTGATGCATCTTATCAAGTACAGATTCACGTACTTCACTTTGAGTCACATTTTATACATAAGGGTTAGTGACCTTATCCAACTGCCCGAACCGAAAGAGGTGCAATATGACGCCTACGTACAACCTAATGGTTGAAAGTTAAGCGCCCCAATCAATAAGCCACTAATCAGTTATCAAATTATGTCAATTTCAACCAGAAGGAAACCTAACAGATCACGTTGAAATAAGAAAGATTAGTTCAGCGAAGAATTCTCTTTTCGGCGAATTCATCTTCAAAGCTGTACAATCGCAAATATATATACTTATTTTTACAGGGTGATAATAGTACTGATAATAAACTTCTGTTAGACATGTTGACAGTGAGGTTAAATAAACAAAGTTATTAAAAAAATTCTTTTAGAAAACAAGGAAAGTTTAATAATCGTTCGATTGATAATGGCTTAAGTATTCATCAAATGATAGATAGGGAAATTGTCATTGGGAAAGGATAGCTCAGCATGATAAGATAAAATGTTAAAATTGAGATGAAATGTATGATTTTGAGATGATGGAGAAGATTTGTAGCTCAGTTGAATGATTTCGATGGAGTTCTTTTCCAGCTCAGAGAACAAAACTCCAGGATTATATGTAATCAGGATGATCGTAGAAACAAGGGGAAGATGGTAGGTGAAACAGATGGCTGTAAAGGAAGCAGAGTATGAAGAGAGAAAAAAATTATGAAACATTAAGACCATGGTAAAAGAAGAGGTTGTACCAGTCTCTTTTGTACACACAACTCTGGTTTCTCCAGATGTATGACTATTGCTTCAGCAATGCAAAGAAGATGCAATCTAATTGTCTTTGGAAGACTTCTACTTACCTTGTGGATGACTTTGAACACAGAGTCTGTCTTGATTGAGTGATCTGTGTTCATAAGGTGTTCGATTATTGAACTTCTTATTGAGTCGTTTCCTCCTCCTTTTAGCCACGCCGGATAATATTCTTGAATTCCTTTTTGATAAAGTATGCATCGAACGACCTATATACCTAGCTCCAAATAAGCAAGTAAATTGGTAAATGCACATTGAGTTGATCAGATACAATAATTCATCTTTAAGATTATTGGTGAACAATGATCGACTGGAGAATACTATTCACAATGTTGCTGCGAAGAATGTTCTTTATTAAAGAATTCGAAATTCTCCTCTTTAAGATGTATGTGGCTGTCTGTCACCCTTCAAGTCAATGTTCATGCATAAAGTTTTCTTTTCTACTGTAATTATTTGTATTTTCGGTTTTATATTCTTATCAATGAATATCGAAGGATACCTGTTTTTTTTAAAAATAAGTATCTCCTTCAAGAGGTCCGATTCTGTATCCATGACTTCGGGACTTCAAATTCTTCGTATTCTTGTATCGACTAGCGAACACGTTCAGATATGTTTACACATTACTTTGGATTGAATATGATCAATTATACTTTAAGTTAATGATCATTTTTGTTCTAAAGTACATATAACTTCCTAAGGGCAAACATTCATATTCTGTTATATCATATTTTTAGATATTACAGCAGTAAAAAATTTGAAAGGAATTGCATTGCAAGATATAATTACAGAAATTCATCCATTGATAATGCGTAGTAAGTTTCTTTGTTATTTTTTTATATTAAATTATATTGTCTAGTAACCAAATATCTTTGCCCCACCCCCCAACAATCTTTAACTTTTTAACCAAGTCATGTGTGTACAATATAGTGTAGTATATGAAATACAATGCATTTTCAGTTAACATTACTATCTTAACTATTACAAAATCTAAGTTAGATATAATACAAGGATAATATTTATATGTTAGAATACCTGGTTAGTTTCGTCCATTGATCATGTCGATAACGTCATGTAACTTACCTCTTACCTATAGCATGAAGAGAATTCTTTTTAGGTATTTCAAAATACAGTTGGGTTACGAGTGCTTTTGATGTCAGATCACAATGACTACAGAATATAATGAACAACTGTAGTGAACGAGAACACAAGTGAGGAGAGTCAGTTCTCCCTCTTGAAACGCTTTCACATGACCACATGTAATCACTGCCTTCTCGCGGCGGATTTGTTGTTTACGAAATTGAGAGGACAAAAAGCGAAACACCGGCGCTTTAACCGGGTTAGTGGACACGCAGCGTCCAACTAGTGGAGTTAGAAAACCCTGATTTCAAACCAATGATGCACATGGGTTCCAGTATCCTTATGGAATAAATGGTGTATGAACCAATTGTTGGCCACCGGTTACAATGGGACTTCATCTCCTTACGAAGCTCCGCTGCCTTGTGGACCAGACCTTTAGGTCAAAGGCTCCGGCTACGGCCCTCTAAGAGAACCGCCTGCTTCGGTTTGAGCACCCGGGCAGTATATCAGCCCTCGCACAAATCGAATGATTTATGTGGCGCATATCTATTTGGCGCCTCCTTGTACCAATGTTTATGTTTTTAAATAAATAAAGATAGTGGGGACAATCGAATGCATCTCGACACAAAATTACAGAATCTCTTGGTAAAATCTGAGCACCATACCGTAAATATTTCATTTGCAAAATATCAGTCAATCGTCTCAGACTTCTTTCGTTTCCAGACCAATCATTCTGTTTTTCTTCGATCTTCTTGTCCTTCTGCTTCTAGATATCTAACTTTAGATTGATGATACATACTACTTATATCTGTTGACATCAGTAGCACATACTACACAACTACTTAATATTGGTCCATTTGCAAACTATTAGAACGAAAAAACAAAAACGTTTGGAATCGCGATCCTAGCGTTTGATGCGGTTCCACAATGCATACTTGATAAGTAGAGCTAAACACCGGAAGGGGTACTAGGTCGATAGATTATTAAGTCACAATACTCGGCCACGTGATACACGAGACTAAATTATCCAACTAGCAATCAAGAACCAGATATAGTCCAGAACAACAGTCTTTTGTTGCAATACAAGGCAGTTAGCAAATGGATGCAGAGTGGGACCAGGTGAAGTCAGTTTTACATATAAGATGGTTTTTTATGTTTAGTATAGCCAGATATTTCTTGTCGACCAATCACGACTTACCGTAATCGGTATGTCATCAACAATTGTCTTAATAGCACCAAATTAATCATTGAATACAGGCTTAAACTGAACACAAAAAACATCAATGACCTATAGGCTGCGGAATACGTATCACTGACTGATGAGTGCTAAATGACGCCAAATTTAGGAAAAAAGCTTCTTGACACTTGCCTCTAATCACTTAATATCTAATATTTTCACCAAATTAGAAAATAAATCAGTTTCTCCCTTGTGAAAAATTGTCAATAATCTGATGTAATCCCTTTAGCTTATATATTACTTCTTGACTAGAAATCAGTCAATCATTATTACCGTAGAGCAGAACCTGGAACAAATATCTGTTAACTAATGTTACCATATTGCATTTTTAACCGTAAGTGTATTCGGTTAGTTCTTGTCAGTGATTAACAGGATTTACCGATTAGAGCGTAGCCAACTAAAAATGTCAACATAACATTTCTTTTGAATATTTGTAATCCTTGTTAATATAATCCAGATTTAATTGGTTATCTTACCTTATCTTTTTGATAAATCCTATATGTTAGCTCCATCTGTAATAATCAATAAAGCGCTATAATTATTACTTACTTACGCCTGTTACTCCTCGTGAAGGAGCATAGGCCGCTCACCAGCGTTCTCCATCCAACCCTGTCCTGGGCAATCCTTTTCAGCTCCTTCCAGTTGTTATTCATCCTTTTCATATCTGCTTCTATTATCCGAAGCAATGTGTTCTTTGGCCTTCCTCTTTTCCGCTTCCCTTCAGGATTCCAAGTTAGGGATTGCCTCGTGATGCAGTTTGACGATTTGCGTAATGTATGTCTTATCCATTTCCATCGTCTTTTCCTAATTTCTTCTTCAGCTGGAAGTTGGTTTGTTCTCTCCCACAAAAGGCTGTTACTGATGGTATCCGGCCAATGAATGTTGAGAATCTTGGCTATAATTATTGGCGAAGATTAATCTAGCCCAATGAAAATCATGTACAGTCAAGTATTCCTAATTGTTATTACAAAAACGTTAACAATTCTAGTTGACAGAACGTTTTACTCATTACGGCTACAGAGTTAAGCTTGAAATTTCTATTGCCCGTTTGTTGATATTCACAACTGCAATTGCGATCAACCTCTCAAACCATATGCACATCCTAGGCAGATTTACTTGATATAGCCTTTAGTTACAAGCTTTAGTATATTTGCTATTTGGTTAACAGACATCTTGTCTTAGCTGAAACTCATCAGTGGTATGTACATATTCACATCGAGACTGGAATTGGGTACCTATCTCTTCAAACATCAATGTGTTATATTACTACCTTTGACCTAACCACTGCTATGAATCCGGTGTTCATCTTGTTGTGCTGATGCGGTATGGCAACCTGGACCGATGCACATATGTGCCTGGTCCTACGTTGTAGCTGACTGACTGACTGTGTTGTCACCTAACCTATTCGACATTCCATCCGATTTCGTCATTGAAGTGATATTGATATCATGAACACTTAGTTTTTCTGGCAATATCTATTCGACATTTCATTGTAGTAGGATTTCTGTTTACTTTTCAATTATTTTCTCAATTGATATTTAGTTGATTTGCCGGATGCAATACGCTGTGATTTATTAATTGCATTATCCGATATAGAAAATCGTATGTCACAAGGAGCATCAGAAAGATTACAATTGGGTGCATTTGTTTCAGCATTTACTCGAGCAAAAATGGCATTAGAGTCCAAGATTCCCTAAAAAAAAAAAATGAGTTCTCCATTTCAATTATGTTCTCATGTTTAATAAATCAATCTTTGCAAATCGTATCTCTTCTCTTTAATTAGTAATATTTCTAGTTTATCGTTACTGCAAATGTGTTGTCATAGACATTCATTTAGAAATAACATTTTTATCATCTGACTTATCAGGAATCAATTTCCGACTATGAGATTCTCTTGTCAACTTACTTACTTATGCCTGTTACTCCTCGTGAAGGAGCATAGGCCGCTCACCAGTCTTGTCAATTTAGAATACACAAATGGTATATTTTTGTTTATTGAAGACCCTGGATAAGTGTAGTTTTCTGACCGTCTAAAGCAACATTGCAAGGATGTTTAGGATGCGTTTCTCTCATTCCAAATACAAAATTTTACTTCAGAACCTTTCCGCGTCAGCATCTAAACCGGTGATAATGAATGAAGTAGTTGAGTTTGTTGATTATTTCACTTGTCTTGGAAGTCTCATCAGTTCATATGGGTTGGCGTCTGACGAAATCTGGTCACGGATTCAAAAATTCAGGCTGTTTTTTCTCAATTTGCATAACTTGTAGTGTAAGCTAGATATCCATTTGCCAACTAAATGACAAGCTTAATGTACAGTTGTTATAACTCTCTCTCTCTTATGGTAATGACCCAGCTATTCCTATTGCTTAGTATTCTCGGACACCGATTCACTCGACAAGTCCCCAAATCAAAACACGGTTGAACAGGAAAAAGAGATTATATTCCAAATAACAAGGTTAGATGGAAGTAAGAAGCACGTCAGAAGCACAATAGGGAAAAACGTCAGTATATTTATAGTTTTTACATAAGATTCCAGAATATTCTCCAACTATCGACTAGTGCTGATTGGATAAGAATTAGCCAATCAGCGTGCACCAAAGCAATCATGCATTGAGCATGCTTTAATCTAGTCTATGTCCCGCTAACAACAGTAGTTCACTCCACCTTACTTTGTGGTTGTGAAACATGGCATTTATTATATTCGTAGGTTATTATTTTATGACTATAGATGCCCTCGAAGCATTGCTGAGGTTATGGATACAAGATAAAGGAGACAAATCGGTTGGTGAGGTAGTAAATAATAATCAATTGAAGTAGGTGTTACATGCATTATAGTTATTCAAACACTGCCCACTTCGATGGACGATGTTTTCAGGTGTATGAGTGGGTTAGGAGGAAACTTGAGACTGAAACGATGACTTGGGATCACTCCATGAAATCAATTACTGTTGAACTGGACATTGTAAATAGATGCAGACTATGTGGTTGTGGTCATGGTGGTTATCGTAACCAATGGTTAGAGACTTTGAATGACACTGATCTGAACCGTTCGCAACGGTGAGCGTGCATTCACTGTCTTCCCTTAAAGCCTGTATCTTTATTCATGACTTTTCTTTTTGTCGCACTAGTTTATACATTTTCTATCCTCATCTTCGATGCCTAATCTTTTTTACTACCAGCAATATGTTACTACCTCTATTACTCTGGGATTTACTCTGACAATTTCATCTCGCTATGCAATGGGGTATGACAAATTTAGCTGATGTACACATGTACCAGGCTCTATGTTGCTTTTGACTGACACAATGCTGCTTAGCTTAGATTGACTATTTTTAGATCAGTTTTTCAGTCAGTCGTAATCAACATACGACCGGCTACATATGTCAATCAGCTCATGTTATCATATGACATCAACTCAGCAAGATAAAGATGAATAGCAAAGTAGTTGAAATAAAGGTAGTAGTAATAATAATGATAAGGAAAGATTTAATACTGAGAATGCTTCGAAGATGGAGAAGAGATTCGCAAAACAAAGCATGTGGAAGACTCTTGAAATTCTCAATTTAAGTGGAAATAAAGAATGAATTCAGCGTCATGTCGCCTACGGTGACAATCATTGTGTGAACTTCAATTAGACAGTCAGTAGAAACAATATAGTTCGGAATTAGTGTGCCAATATGTGAATGACGGTAATGTACTTACAGGGACTACATTACTTAGTAGTTCCCGTAAGTGCCCCCAAATGCCCTGGTACGGCAGAGAGTGGGGAGAGTCCGCTCTCCCTCTCTAAATGCTCTCACATGGCCACGCGTATATAGCCTCTGTCAGGGAAGTCCTACTCACTGCCTTCTCGTGGCGGGGGTGGTTTACGAAAATGAGAGGATGGAAAACGAATGTCCGGCGCTTTAACCGGATTCCAAACCAATCGTGCACATGGGCTCCAGTATCCTGCGGGAACAAATGGCGTATGAACCAATTTTCGGTCAATGGCTTCCATGGGACTACATCTCCTTACGATGCTCCACTGCCTTGTGGATCAGACCTTCGGGGAGTGGCCTCCTAAGAAAACTACTTGCTTCGGTCTGGGCACCCGGGCAGCATCACAGCCCTCACACGTATCGAATGAGATTTGTGTGGCGCACGTATATTTGGTGCCTCCTTGTACCAATATCTATGTGTTAAAATAAAAATAAACATTACTTAGTTATTCTAAATTCAGGTGTATTGTATCTCTAAGCCTTCCGTCAATTTATCGTAGACCAAAAATTGTCCTCAGCTCTAGGCTATTGTCAACCCTCATTATTTAGTGGTGCGATGTGAGCTGAACATTCCTCAACCGCCTCAGGCAATGTATACTAACTTTAACGACTACACTACTCTACCTACCTAGAACTCTACGCTTGGATATTAATAGTCTTATTCTTCCAGATTGTGATATGTCAGAAATTCAAACACTAGTAACCTAATAGATTTAGGCGGGTCTAGAATTACATACAGTCATGTAGCACAAGTAGGTCGAAATATGCGACAAATGTCAGCGGGTACAAACATGCATTCTCCAAGAAGCTCATGAAAATCTCGATGAGAAGTGATTACGTATATCTATTGCTCCAGTTTTATATAGAAATACAATCTCCCTGGTTGAGACTCATAAGACAGTCAAATAATTTGTGGTTATGAGAAGGCTTTTAGCCTTGGTATATTCTCAAACATTGTATTACTCATTATTTCTACAGGGTTTTACTTCTGATTTGTCAGATGATTATTATTTTAATTCTTCCTCTTGTCGAGCTGACGACAATGACAGATTACAGCCTCGCAAATATACACATTGATTCAGGCCACCATAATTCACATCGGCTCAACAAGAGAAAAAAGAAATAACGCATCTTTATCATGGTCAACTCCAGATGCCAATAAGCTATCTTATGGACTGCATTTCTACACATAAATCTGACCATGAGTTATCGAACGATCTTATTTTACTGTTACATTACTTACAGGGACTTTCTATCAGTCGCTAATTGTCTTCAAGATAGGGGAGAGGGCTATCGCCCGATGTCTATAAGTAGACTCACAATTCGGTACGACACTTAGTCGATGACCAAAACCTTAGAAACTGATGATCAAGAGATATTTAGCAAGATTGGTATTCCGAACTACAACGATTGATACCAGTTGAACTGAGTCACGAAACCTAGGACTACGACTGATATCTTGACTAATCAAACCGCTGTTACTGGCCGGATGATCTAGTTCCTTGGCCTTTTCAGTCAACAACAACGTAGAACTTTTTACGTACGTACATCAGTTCGAGTCGCCATACCACATTAGCACAAATATACAATTGTCAATTCAAATGCCATAATGGTAGAGGTAGCAATCGGGAACATTAGCGTTTGAAGATGTTATTCCGGGAGAATCCAGCGAAATAAATTTGGAAAGAGGAAAAAAGGGATATGAAGAATTCAGAAGATTAGGGTTTGGGGGAACACAGAGTGGATGCACCTGCGCCATTGCAAACGATTTTGAGCCATGTCATCTAAGGTCTCCAACCTTGGCCTTTTTAGACTAACTTAGGCTGATACTAGACTGAAAACCATAACCTACTAGATTTCTACCCAGAAGTGGTTTGGGAACTCCGAGAAGTTCTAGAACGACAGAAGAGTGGCTGTGTTACTTCTTTACAATAGCTAGGTAATTTAATAACTAAATCAAATGCATGACATCCTGGGAACATACAGTATGAATGGGACCTACAACATACGGGAAACTGGAATAAGCCCGAGTAACTAGATCGACAAGTCCGGTCACGTATGCTACCACTAGCCAAATGTATTGCGAACGATATTGTCTGTTCAAAACAAACTACATAGACCTCGAGCTTGCAACATAAGAACTGGGCACCTAAAATTACAGCCACCAAGTCCTCTCAATTACAATTGACTTTCGCCAGTACGGAATGTTATGACAGGCCTATTCTGTTTTTGTAACACATACGGGAAAGGTACGCTCTATTAATTATAGTCTGTTTGTTGTCTGAAACTAAAGACATCTTTTATCTCTGAAATTTGAAGCCTGATCTTTTCGGGTTGGGTTATTCCTTAGAGAACATTTATCAATGCTATGCTAAACCACGTTGTACATGACTCCAAAAGGCGGTATTACATTTAAAAAATGATAAGCGTAAACCTAAGCTGTTAGTATCGTAACACAAGGCGAACCATGGTAGACTAAGTGGAAACAGAGACTGATGATATTGGTGGACGGATGACCAACATAGAAACAATAACCTGAGCTTACATGACACGATAAAGTACACAAATGACATTCATTGAGTGATTATATATAGGTCATCTAACGAAATCACGCTAACCCCTGTCTAACAATACTAGCTATTGACTTCGTACAGGGATGTCAGTACACATTAACACACCAGCAGTATAAACATCTCTTAGACTTAAAAACTCCAGGCTTATTATGTCCAGAAGCTTTTCCTTCAAACCGCAAAACTTCGAAACAAAACCGTTGGACGACTGACTGGATCATTTGATCAGTGTTCGCCAAGTTTATTGCGATAATATGCAATGAATTAGAAATATTTAGAGTCCAGGTTGTTACTTGATCAATTATTACGAACTTTCCGTGCCTGTCAGATGGCAAAATGCTACATCATCTGAGTATTTTGTAGCCCCAACCATGGCAAACTATATTATCAGCTCTTCCAAACTGACAACGAAAACTCGTATTTGATCATGTTCAACTGCTTTAGATTGTTTAAATGACTAACTTACCAATTATCAATAGAGCCACATGCATAGCAAGTGATGGAAAAAACCCAACCACAAGTGGGTTGTCTCCGCTTAAAGTATTACACATAGGTTTAAGTTTACATGAATATCAACTCAAAGGGAGTCATCAAGAATATTAATGTAAAGGAGACATTACTTGTAGAAGAGTAGTCACGGACATGAGGAAAGTTTATAGCGGAAGTGTATTAACTTGAATGAACATAGCGTCAACTGAGAGCAGATAAATATTTGAGTAATATTATCAAAAACAGTAAAGTCGAATGATTGCAAAACGTAAGAACTGAAAGTAAACAAAACGAGAATGCACATGACCATGAGTCATGTTAATTAATTCCTTTTAAACGATTACCAACATTAGACATTATTTACTAGTTAGCTGTAAACGATCATAGTACGTTTTAAAAACTAATAGGTTATCCCAGTATGTGGCGCAACGAATGGTATCAAGACGGGCAGTCTAACACTCGAAGTTATTGGCAAAGTTAACATGCTTCCGAGAAGCCACCATGAACAAGGTAAATAAAACAGAGTAACAGACTACACACCGTCTTCAAAGGCCATAAAACGAATAAGTTTTTCCGTTAAAATGTATTAAAGTAAAGTTATCCAAGTTTAATCTGAAGCTCTTTCTTCTTTGCCTTTTCAAGTTTAGCCTTTTTGGCGAGGGATTTAGAACCCATGATTCCACCACCCCAGTGTTTTCGAATCTATAGCGCAAATATTATTAGAAATAATTCCTCACCTCTTCGAAACGATCATTGTAGTTGTTCTTTACCATTTCAACTATTTTTGATAACCGCGATTTGTCCTCTCTAAAAATTATTTTGAAAAGTTGGACTTACTCTCTAATATTAGTGAAGGCTAGGCAAGTACACGTTTTTCGGTGAACCAGAAGTCCAAGTTTAGCCTTACTTTTAACTATACAATATGGTACACCCATTTTCCTGCACAATGCAGGAAGGAAGAGTACCACCTCGATTGGCTCAACATCGTGCGCTATTATAACAAGGCGAGCCTTTTTCTGAGTTATGGCGGTAGTCACTTCGCGAATACCAGCACGAACAGTAGGTTTACGTGTTGATGGTTCATCAGGTTTGCCTTCCGTACGCAATTGTGCTCGATGAACGAGAAGCATTCTCTTAGCTTGTTTACTTAGAGGCTGATACTTGGTAACCAGGTTGAATATTTGACCAGCTAAGTACAGTAAAATTTTCGAAAACGGGAAATACCTGAGTTCCTATCTAATGTCTGAGAAAATTGATGGATCGGGGGTGGGATTTTCAATCGTTTCTTCAGGATTGCTTTTTTCCTCTGGAGCTCGATGTACTTTGGCCACTTGGCGAAACGATAAAGGTTCCTTTTTGGTTGAATATCTTGTCCGATACCAAAATTTTTAGGTCGGCGCTGGATTAACGGATTTTTGACGACCTTCTTCTTTGCCACCGTTTTCTTTGCTATTTCAGGAAGCGGAGCAACTTTTGAAGGCTTCCCTTTACGAATAACTGGTACCTCAGGTTCATGTTGAACAACTTCCTTGATCTTCTTAGCTTTAATTATCTTTTTCGGCTTATTAGGCTGTAAGTTAAGTAACACATCAGGATAAACATCAAAACCAAACAACCTACCATGCTCAATGATTTAAAGTGAGCGGTATGACGTACAACCTAACAAGCAAAGGTTATATTTGTTATTCAGTATTCAGTCTTCAGTAATAAGGATAAGTCTATCGACCTATATTAATCTTTGCAGTTTGTAACACCATGGAGGTCCAATCTCGTTTTAAATATGTATCAACAGAAAGTGCTGGTATTGAGTGTTCTGGAAGCGAATCTCAGTAATTCACTACTCGGTGCGAGAAACGAAACTCCAGATATAGACGATTTGATCTCGCATTTTAAGCTTTCTTTGAATATCCTCTCAAATGATTAGTCCAAGACGGAAGAAAAAATAAGACACAGTACCACAGTTATCGTTCAGTATACGACAGGCAAAGATTAGATCACCCCGTATTCTACGGCAGTTAGTTCCTCAAACGGTCCCCAAAAGCTACAAACAACCTACAATCATCAAGAACCGTACTCTTCGTTCGTTAAGCCGCAAAAGGCACTGTTGGGCAGAATACAAACAAACTGACAACAATGGCGCGTACAGGCAATACAAACATATAAGGAAAATATGCACTCAAGCAATAAGAGAAGACAGGCTTCAGTACCAGATAAAGCTTGTGGATAAATTTGTCTCCAATCCGAAAAGCTTATTCCGTTATGCAGCCTCTATTCGAAAAGCCGAAACTGGAATTTCTCAACTGCCAGGTTCTGATGACTCGACCAATAACGACAGCGACGCCTCTAACCTTCCGGCTAAACAATACGCTCGAAAATTTCAACCGACCCACATCACTATACTGATGACAGCTTCATATGCAACTGCACACGACTTTCCAAAGTGAACCTGAGCGCCGACTTGGTGTTCTGGAAACTTTAACACTTAAGATAATACACTTCTTCTGGTTCATTCTGCTATGAGGGAGGCAGCTTCAGTCCTGGCAACACCGATTAGCGTGATGTTCTCACACTCGCTAAGCCGAGGCAAACTTCCGGAAACTTGAAAGCTGGTTCACATCACACCAATTTTCAAAGGAGTTCGACGCAGCAAACCTTAAAGTTACCGACCAGTGGCTCTTCCCTCTATGCTTTCAAAAATCATAGAGTCCCTGATATGTGATAGTATACACCACTATTTACTATCCTTAAATTTCTTCTCACCCAACAGCATGATTTCAGGAAGGGTCATTCTTGTATAACCAACGTGCTGACTGCGGTGGACGGATGGACAAGCATCCTTGGTCGCAAGTAGAAGGTTGATATCATTTACCTTGATTTCTCAAAAGCTTTTGATAGGGTCAACCATATATGTCTTATCAATAAGCTCAAACGATTGGGTATCAACTTAACTCTAATTGACTGGTTCACTTCATATCTAAAAAGTGGACATTGAAGGGTGAGTATTAACTTCAATTTATCTCAGGCTATGAAATGTCCTAGTGGTGTCCACCAGGGCTCAGTACTAGGACCTCTTCTCTTCTTGATTTATGTAAATGATCTTCCACAACAGGTGTCGCCAGACTTATTACCCTTCACTGATGACGTGAAACTTTGGAGAGAGATATGCAACCAAGACTATATACAAGCACTTCAGGAGGATCTGATTCGACTTTAAGGTTGAACAGACGATAACGGACTTACCTTTGACACTTCAAAGTGTCAAGTAGTCTGTCTGAGACATGTTGCAGACTACAGCTACAACTTACAAAACTCCTCTCAAGTAGTATCATGACTCGAAAACACATCTAGGAGTACTGATGCCCTATGACTTGAAGTCGTACGCTAACTGTGACAAAAATGCCTTTCGAGCAAACCTTGCACTGGTAACATTGAAGCGCATTCTTGGCCGGTCTGAATGGAGAACTGTCCACATAATCTTCAGCATTTTCATTCATCCTTTTTAGAGTACGGAAACATAGTTTTTCCTTCCTCATTCCAAAAGGATAAGAGCACTCTGGAGAGTATCCAACGGCGAGCCACGAAATCAGTTCGGGACTCAAATTTAAACCTTATGAAGAGCGCCTACAATCCCTCAACCTTTACTCATAAGAGTACAGGCGTCTTGGATGTAACATTCTAAAGGCTTACAGTATCCTTAGCACTTCTGGACATCCCCTTAAGCACCCAATTAAGCTTTGTCTCAATACAAACCTAAGGGGTAACACCCAGAAATCGGAGATACAACATAGCAGAGCAAACTGTAGACACAAATTCCACTCCTTAAGAGTTGTCAAATGCTGGAATTTGTTGCCGGTCGAGCTAGTCCAAGCGACTTCCCAGGAGTTCTTTAAGAGGCAGCTTGATCTATTCTTGAGGACTAAGTATCATAATATGACTTACCAACTTCCTTTTCCTCTTTTATCGTCAACATACCTAGGTTCCTGCCTGGAGGTATTGGTGATGAACTGCTACTAGTCACGGAAGCCTGTTAAGCGAAAGCTTCTTATATTCCGTCCACAACCATTTGAACCATTTGAATATAACAAGACAGATGATGACAGAAGACTGAGGATATCATTTACATACAAGAGGAAATACATGGGCCCCAAAACTGTACCCTGAGGCACTCCACTATGCACAGCTTCCAAGCTAGATAACTTTGAGTTCACCCGCACTCTTTGTTGCACCCCAACTAGGAAGTCTTTAATCATATCGATAGATTGCTTTCAATCCCGACATTTCTTAGCTTATATGATAGCCGGTTGTGCGGAACTTTGTCAAGAAAATTGCCGAAGTCAATGTAAGCTACGTCTACAGGTAACTTTTGATCTTTAGGAGCATACCAGCTTTCACGAGCCACTAATAAGTTAGCGAGACAGGAATAACCTATTCTGAAACCATGCTGCTTTTCTTAAAGTATCCGGTTTTCATCGAGATACTTAAACAGTTCCTTTCGAATAATCTTTTCTAAGATTTTAACAACCGCACTAGTCAGGCTGACGGGTCAGTAGTTCTCAGGCTTATATTTCGTACCTCTTTTGAAGGCAGAACTTACTATGGTGTTCTTCCATCCTTTTGGTAAACGACCCTGGGTTACAAATAGGTTAAAGCGTATACCTAAAGTGTTGACAACGAAGTTAGATAATTCATTTAGTAGTTTAGGATGTAATTCATCGATCCCCGTGGATTCGCCTGTGTCAAGCTTATTTAGCAAACCAAAAACATCGAGTTCTTTGATGGGCATGCTGTCCGGTGTGTATGGGGATTTGTATAGACTGACTGGAAGGGCGTTTCTATGGTATATACATTCCTAAAGTAGTTTGAGAATACTTGAGCTTTACCATGGTCGTCTCCCACCAATGATGAGGCAGTACTGTCTCCACATAGTGCAGGAATATTTCCTCTTCTATTTGTTCTTTGGTTTATGTAGGAATACAAGCGTTCAGGATATTCTATGGATTCCTTAGCAATTCTCTCTTCGTACAGCTTTCTAGACTTACGGACGGTCGAGATACGGGTATTTCGAGCTTCTCGATACTGAGATTTTTTTCATCAGTCCTCAGTAACCGAAAACTATCCCACATTCTTCTTCTCATACAGAGAAGGATGCAAACCTCCCTTCTGAACCATGGTGGAGAGATTCTCGGCCCCCTTGGTGTAATTAATGGATGTGTGGTGCGGTAAGACGTTTCACTTGAGGACTCTGGGTCTTTTGGCCAGTCTAATAACGATGCTGAGTATATGATATATTGTATGTTTGCTTTCTGGACGTTAGGTCTGGACTGAGCTGAACCATGCTCAATTTTGACAATAATATGGAAGTGGGAGGTTGAAAATGCATGCTCACCTTTATCTAGAGGTGCCATGTGATCGAGTAACGTTCGTAACGTCATCCTCATAATGAGTCAATACACGATCTAGTAGGTATGATTTAGAGTCCGGGTCTTACCAAGTCGCTTCTTTCACATTTTTCACTAAGGTACATGTGGTAACCGCATCAACTAGTTCACACTGGAAGAATTATCTGACAATTCAGTTCGCAGATTTTCCCAGTCTACCATGGGTGCATTAAAGACCCCTAGGGTTAGACATCGATCACCTTTTGACCAAGTACTGAGACTGCTTGCATACTTGCTTACTTACGCCTGTTACTCCTCGTGGAGAAACATAGGTCGCTCACCAGCATTCTCCATCCAATCCTGTCCTGGGCAATACTTCTTAGCTCTAAAAAGTCAAGAGGACCCCACAATCGGCTGCCTACTACCAGCGGTCTTGCATCTATGGAACCTGTTACCAATCAACTGGTTAAGACAACAAAAAATAACATCAGCACCAAGTTACTGTGAGTTCCTTCCTGTTTATCCTATATTAACTTTTTACTCTTCTGTACACTATGTTGACTAGCAATTAACATTATTTCTCCACTCGTTCCCTTATCCACAACTCATACTTCTATACTTTTTCCGCCTGCTTAAATAAACAACTATCCTACAATATACCCTTCTTAACGCTTATACTCTGTTTGGCAAACTATACTTTATACTATAGTCAACAGAGGCACTGCATCGATGCTTTACCCACAGTCCACAGCTTGTAACTGCCTGATAAGCTTGTAAAATGGTACTTATAGAAATAGTGCTTTCCAACAAGTTGTGAAACAGAGGATTGTGTGAGGTATGACGTATATACAAAAATAAGCTTAAATGAGCCTAACATCACAAAAGGAGGGAGGGTGGAGTTACTGACCAGCAAGCATTGATGGTGAGGGCGATAACTTCAATCCACCCGTGTTTGTGGGGACAGAACATTTTGTATGTGTCAGGCTCTTTATAATTGAGAATAAGACAGTCAATCTAAGATATAGATTGTCTTCCTACGCTCACCACTCAGACTCATGTTTCCAATAATATGCTGGATTAGCTATTCTACTAAGACAACCTATAGCATGCTAACTCGGACTTTTACACTAGGATTGCGTGGCTGACATCGGATGGACAAAAAAAGAAAAGAAAAAAGACAATAAAAGATATAGTCACTAGTATTCTTAACACTTCACCCTCTATATACACACCCTTCAATTAAACCGCTTCCCTTGTACCAACCTTGACTTCCCTTCCTTCATGTGAGCTTACTCCAACTTGTTAAACATCACAACTCGTTGTTCTTTATTAGTACATTCTCTAATATGGAGCCTCTGACTTCACTTCACTCTAACAAGACATAATATGAATTTATTCTAATTTATTATACCTCTGTCCGTTCTACTACACAATGTTAAGCAACCTTTGGCGTTCATATCCAAGTGCCTTGCTGCTCCTCTGTTTCTTTTTTTTTCTCCTTCAGAATCTTGCTCTGAGAGCACAGCTATGAAACTTCTGACGTTTGGAGCAAACTTAACGTACGCGTCCTCTCAAGGTCATAGTTTACAGCAAGCGCTCTACGATTTCACTTTATAACAACTATAAACTTAATAAGTTGGGAAGTATTTTGCGAACCAACAAATGTTGTAATTTATAGATCATGCCTGTAAAAACGGTGTGTACCTGCACATGCAGAAATATATTATTATTATTATTATCATTTTCTATTCATCCCTTTCATATCTGCTTCTATTTCTCGACGAAATGTTTTCTTTGGCCTTCCACTTTTCCGCTTCCCTTGAAGATTCCAGGCAAGGGCTTGTCTCGTGATGCAGTTCGATGATTTTCGTAATGTATATCCTACCCATTTCTATCGTCTTTCCCCAAATTCCTCTTCAGCTGAAAGCAGTTATGTTCTCTCCCACAGTAGACTTGTAGAATTATGGTCTACTATGATATTAGTACTGCTCTAATAATAGACCTAATCCTAAATTTGTAGACTCGTCATGATATAACTGCCTAATCTATAAGATCTTACGTGGAAGTCACACCATCGACTACGCCAACTCTCTGTATCGTATCAATTACCAATACATGATGAAGAACCAGCTTAGTTTAGAGAAGGAACAATATATTTAATATGAATAGAGACCACGCCTGCATGGCCGAGCCATGCCACTCGATCAACTCCAGACCATTCAATTCATTCTTCGCGCCTTCTCCATTGTTAGGTATTTCCCCGAGTTAAATATTGAATATCTATTTCCTGAGTAGTCTCGTGTTCACAGCTTTGTGGATTGTGTGGCTATTGTCCAATGCCACTACACTACTCTCCCACCAGAATCAACGTGATGTTGGTTCGATACCAAATTGGATGGGATCGTCGCGCGCCGGAGGTTACCAAGGATAATAAAGATCCTCCGGGTATTGATAAGCTGAAAGATAAATCAAAAAGAAGGCGGCAGCATCTGGTCGGGAAATACATGTAATAATTTTAAAATATCTGCCTTCATGCTTAAAACGCTTGAAATGAAAATTTGGGTGAAGATTATTTGAACTATAAAAAATGGGGTTACAATAATAATAATAATAAAACGATGCGTGTTAATAACTTAACTTATAGGTAGTAATTATTTTGTGTTTAGAAATATTAAAATAATGAATATTGTAGAAATGTTAATATTGGTATTAGTTTTGGTTTAAATTATGAAACCAATTAACAATTATGCTGGTAACCCGTCCATAAGTGATTTCCAATTGCATCTGTATTAGTAGGCTAACTGGGAGAACAAAAGTATACCGTGGAGAAGAATTCCAACTAGTGTTCCAGTTAGTTTGATACGGTTTATTTAGTTACGGGGAGATTTTCTCAACCTCATTTTTATTTGACCGTGATAGAATTTAGTAATACTACTAATACACATGAATGGTTATCAAAATAAAATTTAAATACATGAGTGATAATTATATGAATTTTGGACAGATAGCTAGGAACAAATCGCTAAACATGAGTGTGTTCGTAAGAGACATGCTCTAGACTCAATGTTCTGATCTGTGGCAGACTATTTATTTGTATTTATACTTGCCGGCTGATTGGGCATACAAGTTAGTTGCAAGTATGCAGTTTATTATAAGGCGGAATACGATTTAATTGAGATATAGTGGTTATAAGTTATTAAAATCAGTTAAGCCTATGGGTCATATTACGAAGTGATGTGGTGCTGCAAGATGTATTTAGCTAAATAACTTTTTACAAGATGATTAATAGTGAGTGATGCTCATGTGATTATCAGGGAGAACATAAGTTGTAACCAGGGGGAGTACACTCCCAACTCATGTCTATGATAATGACTTGAACCTTAGTCAGTGTTGGGGTAAATTCGACATTGATGTTTTCAGTTTGCAGGAGATTTGCTCGACTGCTTATACTGATTATTTGCATGCATGATTGTGTCGTTAAACCATCAATTAGACTGACAAGGTTTTGAGATATTTACTGAATGAGCAACTGATAGAGAAACATACTGTAATCATCTGTAGTGAATGAAGACAAAAGAAAAACACTAGTGATAATTATAAGTCGATTTGCTGACCGATTTTGTTAATAGTTTCATTAATTTTATCAATCATATTACGTGATTGTCAAGTCATGACAATGCTTTATGACGACATCCTGAAACTATTACGTTTAGCTAGTTATAGTGTTGATTGAGGATTAGTCAGTAGAAAAAAAAAGGTATTGTTGCTTTAGGTGATTCGAAATTATCAGAAATTTATAACGTTAAAGAATCCGAGACGCCTAATTTTATTATAAATTTCAATTTAGAAATATTCGTTTAGTGTTAATTCTAGTAGGCTACGGAGTTTTGATTTTGAACGTTTGTTTAACCAACAGCTACTTGGGGATTTAGTTATTTCACTAGTGCAGTTGATAGTACCTAAATTTTTAATCTTATTATCTAAACTATGTTCGCAATTTAGGCTGCTAATATGATAAACCAATCCATAAAGCCAAATACGATTAGCAACAACGACTATGATGGGTTTATTGATAAATGTTAAAGGCGATTCAAATGATTTCTAAATTCAAAAGATATGAAGATATAGTAAAACGTATGTACGGGCCAGGTTAACATGCAGGTTGTTGACGTATATAAAAATTTAAAAATAATGAACATGACCAGAAAATAATTTTAAAGTTAAGACTGCTTGTGAAACTTTAGGCAGGAATATGATGCGTTATAAACCTTCCATAAGAAGTTACTGCATTTAGCTTAGTGACACTTACAAATATATGGCAAAAGCAACTGAAAAACATATACATGTTAAGTACAAAAAAAAAATCATCCAGTAAAATAGTTGAACTCGCCTGGATTATTTTTGAAAATTAGATTATTCAGTGGACGACATATATAACGCCATTCGTGAGTAGTAATGATCCAAAAGCATCCAGAATAAAACATGCAGTATGGCAATCACTTCCAGGGTGCTTGATGCTGTTGAGGTTTTTGGGACTCGCTCTGATCAGAACAACTGAATGAATCCAGATAATTGTGTGCCATCTAAAATGAACTTATGATTGCAGAAAACTTATAGCTGGAACTCACCGTATGTTTTTGGAGTAGTCATCCTCGTTGTTTGGCAATGGAACTCGAGAATATGAAATTAGGCAGGCAGTGGTCAGAAGAAAAGATATTACAGGACAGTGCATCGTTTAAAACAGGATGAGGTGTTAAGTGAAGGAACACTGAGAATTAGATCCAGATAACTATTTAGTCCTTGATCGCATTGTTAGTCAATGTATATTTACGCTTTTTACAGGTCATATTTGCTAGAGCTTGATGTTTAAACAAGACTATGTCGCTGAAGCATGTAAATGCTATTACAGCTTGTTAACAAATCATCAAAGCTAATTAGTTAATATAGACGACCAGTTTTTATTATCGATTGAGCTAGTTTGTCATGAGGACTAATCAATATAAAATTACGATAATGCATGTGAGCATTAATCAGAGGACTATTAGAATACAGGGTTAACATAAATATAAAATCGATCGAGAAAGTTGAAGTTGAAATAAGGATTAATAATAATAGGTTGCGTTTCTTTAGTTGGGCTCACCAATGTAGAACTATGGTCTACTATGATATTAGTACTGCTCTAATAATAGACCTAATCCTAAATTTGTAGACTCGTCATGATATAACTGCCTAATCTATAAGATCTTACGTGGAAGTCACACCATCGACTACGCCAACTCTCTGTATCGTATCAATTACCAATACATGATGAAGAACCAGCTTAGTTTAGAGAAGGAACAATATATTTAATATGAATAGAGACCACGCCTGCATGGCCGAGCCATGCCACTCGATCAACTCCAGACCATTCAATTCATTCTTCGCGCCTTCTCCATTGTTAGGTATTTCCCCGAGTTAAATATTGAATATCTATTTCCTGAGTAGTCTCGTGTTCACAGCTTTGTGGATTGTGTGGCTATTGTCCAATGCCACTACAGACTGTTGCTGATGGTATCCAGCCAATGGATGTGGAGTATCTCGCGTAAGCAAATGTTCATAAATATTTGCACATTTTTGATGATGATTGCAGTAGTTCCCCACGTTCAGCTCCGTATAATAGCACTGTCTTGACGTTCGTATTGAAGATTGTGATTTTGATATTGGCTGAAAGTTGTTTTGAATTCTATATGTTCTTCAATTGTTGGAATGAGGCCCTTGATTTGCTAATCCTCACGTTTACCTCTGCATCAGATCCTACTTCTTTATCGATGATGCTTACCAGATAAGTGAAGGATTTCACATCTTCCAGAGTTTTGCCATCAGAAGTGATTGAATTTCTGTTCTCCATGTTGTATTTGAGGATCTTGGTTTTCCCCTTGTTTATGTTGTGGCCTACTGATGCACAGGCTGTTGCTACACTAGTTGTCTTCATCTGCATTTGTTCGTGTGTATGAGATAGGAAGGCTAGGTCATCTGCGAAGCCAAAGGGATGTAGACCGATAAATATCAAGTTAATCCTATCCATTTATATTTAGCTATCGTTATCCACCACCTAATCAAAAGTATTTCAACCTCACAAACACGTAATGCAGTTCCCTATCACGTAACATATATGTTATTATTAATGTGTCCCCACTTCATCCGTGATCACCCTCATCAGTCGACTACCATTAACAGAAACTAGCATTCTTAACAAATTTTAATATAGTTGAATAATCTGAACACTATGAAGTTTCAACTCAAATAATGTGTGTCGCAAGTAGAAAATAATTCCCGTTAGTAGATTCACTGGTTCATGTTGGTTTACTGTTGTTAATGGATACGTGAGGCATAAACAATATATGCTTTGGAATAAAAGCCGATGTTGTATATTATATCAATGATAAGAAGAAGGAAATCACTATGATGAAAACTGAAGAATCCAAAATAAGAATTGTTGGGATATTAGGAAAAATATACCAATAATTATCATGTTAAGTCTAATGTTGTCCTTGGACGTTAAATGAACATTCCTGATTGGTCGATATTTGTTCACTTGTTAAATATTGTACAAAATTTTGTTTTCTATTTTATGGTACGATGTGGTCTGTTTGATAGGCATATAAACAGAGTATGTCTGGAATATAATGATTCATTTCTCAGAGGCTGAGACTTGCGTTCTGGACACAACAATTGTATCAACAGTAGTGAAAACAGTTGAAAAACCTAATATTTAGGCGTAACTAAGAAACGAATATATATTTGCAGTTACATTATTTGAACACAGATGTTGGAGAAATATTGCGCACATCTGCCAGGATCACCGGGTAAGAAACAGTGAGGTTAAGTGCAAGTTAACTCCGCCTGTGGCTATTCTAGAGTTACTGCCGGTCCCAAACCCGGATAGAGGAGAAGCGTTGGGCATGGGGTTAGCGAACCCATATAGTAGAAAACTAACTCGCTAAAAAAATGCTAACCAGAAAAAAACAATTCAAGCCACATAAACTCTGCGTTGGGAGTTAGGTCTTCATTTAGAAGAACTATGACGCCTCATAATGAAAGCCGAATTCCTTCGGAAGCCACGGAGCCGATGCCCCTTCCAACAACCAAAGGAACAATTTTTATAGGTACATGGAACGTCCGGACAATGTGTGAGACCGAGAAGACCAGCCGAATAGCAATGGAAATGAGGAGATACAATTTGACAGTACTGGGAACAAGCGAAACCCGTTGGACCAAAGCTGTTGTATTTAAGGACCTTGGCTTTCTCCTTGTGTATGTTTAGGCCTAATGATACAAAGACTGCTGCTACACCGGCCGTCTTTATCTGCATTTGTTCGTGTGTATGCAATAAGATGGCTAGGTCATCTGCGAAGTCCAAATCGTCTAGTTGGTTCTGAGCTGTCCATTGTGCGCCGTGTTTTCCCTCAGATGTCGAGGTATTGAGATTGTTTAGCAGGACCTTATTCACCTCACAGCTTGGACTAAGATAGTCTAAACTTATCAGCAGCTCTTGTCCCCTGCATTTCAAACGTCCCATTTTCATGGGATACTTTGTAGATAATGATAAATGGGATAGCATTCCTAATGAATAAAGCTACTCCCCCTCCTTTACGCTTTCGTATTCTTTCGTCCCTTACCAACGTAAAACCCTCGAAATCGAATTCCATACTATCTGTGGACTGTGTCAGCCAGGTTTCTGTGACTGCGATTATGTCTGGCTTCGTAGAGTCAATCTGCACACCTAGTTTCGACCGCTTATTGAGCAATTTTCGGGCATTAGTGTAACAGATCCGAAACTTATTTAAATGGCTTCGTGTTGCATCCAAAGTGGCGTTGCCATCATTTTCTGTCGAAGCCTTACAACCCGAAAATTTACAATTTTTATGTCCTTTCGTTAGCGTCTAACCTAAGTTGTAGTTCTTTTTCTTTTGTCCGTAAGGACAAAACTCCTGAAACCTTTAATTTATGTTTATTCTGTAAAATTAAGTACCGTTCATTCGGGGATTTGAATACTACTGTGAGCAGTCTGATTTGATAAGGCTTCAAGTTCGCTTGACTAGCTAGTCTATATACCTTTAGCAAGGTGACTCCTGAGACATTTTTAGGTATAATTTGATTAAGTAGCTGTTTTATCAGCACAATTTCATGCTCAAAACAAGTTTTTAATTCAGAGTCTTCGCTCTCCTTGATTCTATAAACAATAACTGACCAGTCACTGTGTTCAGTCTTCAGTTTCTCGACTACTTTTATGGAGATAGGATTCCCTTTTATATAGTTATGTCGTTTATTGCTTACAACCTATACCCATTCATCAACGTCGGTTGAATTGGCAACCACAGTCGCGTCAAACTTACTGTGGGATTCCGGAAGGTCGTCGACGATTTGGGAAGTCAGGTTGTGTTTCCCGCTGGAAACCGATCCAGTCTTGCGACTGCGGCTTCTAGGCGTTTCATGCTGGATAACACTTAGAAGGCGGGGAAGAGAGGAAATTTCTTCCTTGAGTTATTAATTAAGACAGACCTCTTTGAAGACTGTCTTTCCTCCTTTGATCGATGTGCGTCAGTCGTTTCCGAACTCACCTGAGTTTGCTTCACACTAATTTGCGTGTCGACAGAGCCAGTGCTGTCCGATACGTCCCGACCACGCTTGCTAAAACACTTTTTTGCAGCATTTACCATTGGGACGGCCTCGGTTAGCAAGCTATTTGCATCCGAACAGCACTGCTGACAAAGCCATACGCAAACGTTTTTACTGAACCATTTAAAAGCCGCAGGCGTTAAGTTCGTGCAAAATTCGTGGTACCAGCTTTTGCACTCATCGCACTGCCTGCCGCTTTCAACGGGATATCAACAACCCGGATGTTGGCGATTGCTTTTCTTAAAGTGAACAAGATACAATAATACCCAGAAACAAAAATGATCTATGACCAAAACAAGTGGAAAACTGTAGATTGTTAGAACCAAAAGTACTAATCGATACAATAGAAAACAAATTACTCAAACGTACCGACAATAAACTACTTAAGAAACAGGAACGATATTCTAATCGTATACTTTAACTGAAATAAATTCAGTTAAAGTGTATACAGTAGTCTTGATACGTAATAAACGATCAAAACAATATAATTTACTCAGCAAGAAAAAGTACAACTGTCCTTTCAAATAGCGCGCGCAGAGATATACAGACAAAAATACACCCAGGTAGATAAGGCATATATATAAGAAGTAAGTAGGTACAGTACGAGTAGCGGGACCAACAGTTACACATATATGAGTCCATAGGTGTGTTAAAGATTATGAAATTACCATTCAGATTTTTATGACCCTGGTGTTCTAAGTTCGTTTACATAATGATAGGTCTGTACAAGGGTGCAGTTAAAGTGTTGCTACATAGTTAATTTCTTTGTCTTGTTGTCCGGTTTATGCAAGACTAACACGATTATTGTTAAATGGTCCTATGATGATTTACATCTAGCATTCTCAGTAAATGGTGACTGAAATTGAAAAAAAGTTAACTCATTCAATCATTGATCAATAAAGGTACAAAGTGATCGCAAAGTTGAAAAAACTTTTGTATTAATGTACTTTTACCGTGTTTGCTCGAGGAAATGTTGTTTCCGGTTAAATTTGCCTAATCTTCCTGATGTTGTAAAACACTCATTACATACGGGAAGTTCTTAACATGATTTTGTACTTAAAACTGCATATAGTATCATTAAGGAGTAATTTATTCCAGAATGCATATATATATAATTATAATGTGTGCTACTTATGTTGACAGACATAAGTAGTGTGTAACACCAATCAAAAGTTAAATGGATGGCAGCAGAAGGCTAAGAAGATCGAATTGAAGGAAACAGAACTGAAGTTAAGAAGGAATTGTGAAGTGAAAAAGTCATACAGTGTGTGAAGGACAAGTGATGGAAATTTGAAAATCAAGTATTCGATGTACGGTTTTCATATTTTCCTTAAATATTCTGTAATTTTGTAAGGAAATACAACTAGCTGTCTTCATTTATCTTCTTGTTCATTGCATAATGAATGTAATTCTCATAGTAAAGTCTACAAGAATGTGTTTAATAAATTGATAAAGAAACCATTGAACTAACTAGAAGCTATGTGATATAAGTGTAGTGTGGCGTCGAGTCACGGTTGACTATGATCACCACTACAAGAAGGTTGTGTACGAAATATCAGAAGGCGATTGAAGATTGTAGCGAAGTATATTTATTGGTGATCTCGTGGTATCGAAAGAATACCGAGATCGTACCAAAGGAGAACAAGCGAATTTACTGAGCAAACGTAAGTTCGTTCAAGGTCACAACCAACGGAAGGAAGAATAATAGATGTCTTTAATGCAGTTAAACAAACAAGCACAGTAAAACAATCACTGGTACAATTGGTTATAATAATAATTGTTTCCATTAAACCAATCGCGTTCTCTTGATAAAAGTAGGTCACTACATAAGGAACCATAAATAATAAAGATGTAACTAAAGTTATTATTTTGAGTTAAATAGATGTAGTCTCACTTTCCTTTGCTAAAACACTGATGGTGACATCGAAAAATTAAGAGCAACGATAGTTGAAAAAAACAGCTCATCAACTATGCTAAAGATATTTCATGGATGGATTACAATGAGGATATGTAATGAAGGATTAGCTTTAGCAGAGTCTAGTGACATTATGATCAAGTTTTTAATACATTTCACTTATATAGTCTTCATAAACGTAGTTTATCAAAAATAATTTTAAACCATGTGATTGATTCCCAAGGTGTAATCCACTGGTTTTAGGATAAAAGTAGGCACCTGGCGGCACTACATTGACGGGTAAAAGAATGAGTTATTATTCGAGGTGGAAAAAGGACATTTGATCGAGTGTAAAGACAAATCTTGATCATAAATTTGACTAACAAGGGGATAGAAGCGAAACATATCATTATGAACCAGAAACAAAGCGAATATAATGAAAAGATATTAGCACAACAACAAAAGGTGGACAATAGAATAAAAATTGTTGAATTTTCATACACATAGTTCCCTTTATCATTTTGAAAAGAGCAAGAACAAACATTCTAGCAGAATAACATAAATTCATTTTTATTTCGTCTGGTTCTCGTCAGTTGCTTACAATCTGTGATATTTCATAATCATAATTACGTAATGGGTTTAAATTGCTTACAGAATATTGTAAATATATACCTAATGTGAAAGAATATTCTACAACATTCATTGTGGCAACAGTTCAAAAAATGGGTTAGAAACAATCGATTACGTAATGAATAAACATTGATAGGAATATAGTGATTAGAGTTCAGTTGAAAGATTATTCATTTGAAAGACAGTTGAAAAAATAAAATTTTTTTCAAGGTGCATTGAAGGAATATTTGTCACCAGGGCAAGGAAAGATTAACCACCGTCTCCTTTTGAATACATAGGTCAGGTTTTTGTCGCCTGATGGCAATGGCTTCAGCAAACTTCAGAAGACTGGAGTTTGGCTGCTTACTAATCACCCTAAAGGATTGTAAGGTATCTACCTGATTTCCTGTATCAAGGAGATGTTTGGTGATCGCACTGTTCAGAGTCTTTCTTTCCCTTGTTCTAAGACTTTTTGGAACATGTTCAAAGAATCTAAGATATGCTCTCCTTTCAGTTCGGCCGATGTAGCTGCTTAGGCAGGTACACGTAAATTTATAAATACAGTTGGCGGTAACATGAAAGGGTTGCTTGTCGATTTTTGATTGGGTTATTGAACATGTTGTTTTATAGAGAATTAAAAGTTTAGCAGCCGGATAAGTTCTGGCTAGCGCTGTATTCAGTCTCTTGTTGATAATTTGTGCGACGTCATCACCTTTAAAGTTAAGATTTATATATACTGGTTTTTTATTGACCATAGTTATTTCGGTCTTCTTTTCCTTGGGCCTTTTATATTTGTCAATAAATTTTTGTGGATAAAAGTTGTCTTTTAGGCATTTTTCTACGTTCATTAATTCTTCTTCCAGTTCTGTAAGCAATTTAAATCCATTATGCAATTATGACTTTTAAATATCACAGGTTGTAAGCAGCTGACGAGAACCTACGAAATAAAATGAATTCATGCTATTCCGTTGAAATCTTTGTTCTTGCTCTTTTCGAAAATTGTTGAAGTTTTTCCTTAATAATAAATTGAAGCGTATCATAACTTCTACGACACAGTCACTAGGCTATGTAACAAATATCAGCTGGTAGCTGGTTACTTCATAGATGATTAAGTTTTAGTAGACTGATGATTACTGTATTTTCATTATTCTGTTTACTCAAGGTAAAGTATTTCAATTTTCATTAGGTAACTGCGTTGTGCAGTCGATAATCTATGAAAGACCATGTGTCGATTAAAATGCTGCTTGAATGAGAATACACTATAAGATAAACAAACACACATATTCGTGAAAGGTATAAAAACCACTTACAACTGTCTTTAAGTGATAAGTTGTAATTTGTTATGTAACAAATATTGATTTCACAGTTAAGCAATTGATTAGTGTCATCCATTCCACACAGTAATAATTATAATAATAATAACAACACTGTCATGATAGATTGTGTAATTGGCAGTGGACTCGTGTAACGTATGCGGGATTGTGGATGAACACTGCACAGGAGTCTTATGCTATAATGGAACGTCCGTTCAGTGTTTCCAGGTATTCAATACTGGTCTAGCGTAAATCAACTCATCAATTCAAATAGTAAAAATTGCTACAATCTCCACAAACCCTCATTCTAACCATAATTAAAATGTGCTCACTAGGCACTGGGTTCAAGATGGATTTCATGGAATTCTAGTGAGAAGGGTTGCACAAGATTATAGATTGATTGAAGTTACACATTAACACCGTTAGGTGGTGACTTAAAGGTCTAGAGGTTAAGCGTTCGTGCACGAGACCGAAGGTCCTGAGTTTGAGTCCCCTATGCTAAATCATAGATGTGCACTGTTCAGAAGTCTCATACTAGAATAAAACAACCGTCTAGTACTTCCAGGTTTTTGAATGTCAATCTAGCTTAAATCGACTCATGAATTCAACTATTAAAAATGACTACAATCTCTTTATAAATCCTCATTCATTATTCTTCAAAACAGATGGATCAACATATAACGAGAACAACACATTTTCACTTACTTGTTTTGTTTGTTTTTTTTCTTCGACAAAAGAAAAACAAAAGAAAGGAAAGCTGAAAACGCATAAACACACCCATCCATCCACACACACACAAACACAAATACAATCAAATTGATTTCATTATTATGTAATAATATAAAAGATAAACATGAAAGAAAAAAATAACCCAACTCAATATTAAGTAGTATATATCTAAGTTACCAAAAATAATTGATCAATTATAAAATAAAAGAATATTGATTCCGAATAATGGAGTTTTTTTTATTCTTTTCTTTTTGTCGCTTTTCTTCTTCTCATTAAAAAAGAAAATTGTTACCATGTGTATTAGTCAATTCAACGAACGTGGATTAATCTATTGATCTAATTTACAATAATCAGATAAAATAATAAACAAAAAAAAGAGAGAAAAATTCCGAGAATAAAAAAAGTTTATTCTATAATCTGTGAGAATGTTTTTTCTTTTTTTTTCTTTTTTGCTTTGAAGATGAAAATGTTTCTTTGTTGTTGTTGGTGGTGGTGGTGGTGTTGAAATAAAAAATAATTCAGCGTATCCAAAAAAAGAAATATGGAATGGAATGTTTCCAAGTGTTTGGGCAACAAATACAAATGCATTACATAAGACATAAAACTGGAAAATACTTGATCCATGTATACTTCAACATGTTGTATCTATCTATCTATCTCTTTATTGTTTAACGTAAAGTATGTGGTGGTCCAAATATTTGATAAAGCATAAAAAATGCTAATTCATGACTACTCCAATAACTATTATGTGCACCTAATATAGCAAGTGGTGAAAATGATTTTTGCCATTCATAATCAACACGACGTCGAAGTTGTTTTTCATTTGTTGTTGGCATTGAACGCATTTGACATAATATTGGATTTAAATTAGTTACATTAGATGATCGTCTAGTTATATAATTACTGAATATTTTCACTAAATTAAAAGAAAAGAAAAGAAAAGAAAAAAAGAATATTGTAGAATCTAACTTATTGCGTAATTTCTGAGACAAAGAAAGGAATAAAAGCAATTTTAAGCAAAAATGAATGATGGCTAGCAGTGGAATACAGTTTGATGCATGTTTAATCCTATTTTTGTGACTCATCAACTGGGTGTATGTGCATCTCAGAGTTGGTGTTGATTACGGGACTCGAACCCGGTACCGTTCGCTTCAAACGCCATCACATAGCTATTTCACTCCATTACACAAGCAGGTGGCTATAAGGATTCAATAACTAAGTGGATAATGTGATGGCCTTTGAAGTGAATGGTACTGGGTTCAAATCCCGGAACAAACATGAACTCTGAGATGCATGTACATTTAGTTGACGAGTCACAAATAGGATGAAACATGTATCTTGAATTCCACTGCTAACACAATTCTACACTTTTTGAAAGTGATTCATAATTTTTATTCGGTCGACTATTTACTATCACAAAAACAATCACTATCCATTCAATATCAAAACTTTATTAATAACATTACTAACTTAATAGTTAAATTCATGAGTTAATTGAAGCTAGACCAATATGAAAAACCTGCTAATACTGAACGGTCATTTTGTCCTAGTATGGACCTCTTCAGCATTGCGAATCCACTATTCCACCTCGTGAGATTCGAACCAAAAACCTATCAATCTTGCATGTGAGCGCTTAACCGCGAGACCACTGAAACGGTCAGCATCCAACGGTATTAATGTCTAATTTCAACTAAATCCACTACTAACTTAATCTTATTTATAAATTAATGAAAATTAAAGTATATGTAAACTTTTAAAAAGTAAAAGTACTATAGTTTCCAGCTAGTTTAATTTCTAACTATATTGATTGATGATGTGATCATAAGAACACATGACAATTATAATAGTTGTGTTGTGTTTTTTTTTGTTGTTGATTGTCTATAAACAACTACAAATCTCTTTTATATCGATAATTATAATTGATTTACGAATAATGCCCCCCCCCCCACCTTCCCAAAAATAGATATCAACTAGAAATTGATTAATAAGCAACAGAGAAGAATAGACAATTATTATGTTCTTGAGTAAACAACTACACTATTCAATATGTAATGACAGTTAGAATTTTAAGATTGAACAATAAAAAGAGACTGATAGGTTCTAGGTTCGAATCTTGTGAGGGGAGAATAGTGGATGTGAATTGTTGAGGAGTACAATACTAGGACGAAATGGCCATCCAGTGTTTCCAGGTTTTCCGTGCTGATCTAACTTTAATTAACTGATGAATTTAACTACTATAAACAATACAATTAACTAATTAAGTTCTAATTGTATAATGTATATAAAAGAACGTTAATCAATTTGTAATCCAATGAGATAATCATCAACTGTCATTGATATGTAACCACTTTAATTGTTACATTACAAATTTCATAGTTCAAGAGCCATTATTTAAATTCTGACAAATCACCTTCAAAGAATAATGATTAAATTGATGATAAAATTTGTTTGAAATCATGAGTCGATTGAAGCTAGACCATCATGGAAAACCTGGAAACACTGGATGGCCGTTTCGTTATGAGGAGTCCCATACTAGGACGAAACGGCCGTCCAGTGTTTCCAAGTTTTCTATGATTGTCTAACTTCAATTGATTCATGATTTCAATCACTGAAATTTCTAAAATCTCCACAAAACCCCTTCTGATAAAATTTGTATTTCAGTTATACGACTTCTTCACGAAACTATAAATCAGAGACATGAACGTATTAAATTTCTGGATTGTTGAAGATTATTAAACTCCAAATAAAGGGCTATTCTTTTTGTTATTGTTTGTTCATTTGACATTAGTTTGAATAGAGAATCATCTGTGAACCTTATAGAAATTTTATAACCTATCTCGACATTCCAGTGAAGATTATTTTATTGGTTTGTATGCGATGTCCGTCATAGATTAACTTCATTTGGAATAAGATTTAAAAACCAGAAAGTACTGGATAAGTAGTTTGTTCAAATAAGGGACTAATTAGAAATGAGTATAAGTGATCACAACAGGAATTGAGCTTAAGATTTTCAATTTCCAAAGTGAACACTTCAATTTATTCTTTGAAGTCATCACTAATGTAGTTCAGCTACACCTGGAGTGAATTATTAACATCGAACCATTTTAAGAATTAATTCAAATCGAAAATGGATCTTTACAAAACTTGAAGGTACTGTGTTAACTCCTTGACAAAGCTATGGATGCCTTTATCTCAAGATCTCAATGATAAATTGAGACAACTCTCTAGTAATTTCTGGATTTGGAAAACAAGAACATGCTATAATCATAAGAAGATAAAACAGAATAACAACTCAATTGTTGAACATATTTCTTACTTGCTAATGATTGATGTTGTTTATAAACGGAATTCTCATCCACAACACTTAAACGTTTGAAAAACTTAAAATGAAATAGAATAAAACAAAATAAATACAATAACAGTTATATTAGGAATCAAATAGAACATTCATTTAAGCATCAAATGGAAGATAAATACGGGGATATGATTAAACAATTGTAGTGTCGGTTATTATGTTAAGCCTATACATACCCTATTCGGACAGCACAATCTGTTCATTATTCTTGAGTTACATTTTGACCTTGTTATTTATTCACTTATCAACCGTGACTGTTTTTATATGAGCGTATTATGTGTGTGTGTGTGCCCTTCTTATCTTATTCATCACATAACTGTAACTTTTTTTTTTGTAACTATAAATATTGATTAACGCTTGACTAAAGGGAGTTGGCCTACCCGCTTTCGTTCTATTCCATTCGCTTCATATACAACTGACTCATGATCTTAACCTTTAAAATACTACAATATCCACAAAACCCATGTGATAGTAATCAACATATGCTCACTAGGGACTGGCTTCAAGAGGTATATCCTGGAGTTCTAGTGAGAAGTAGTGACTAGTGGAGTTCAACCAGGTCAGTTGTGAGATAGTAACACACTAACGACAATGGTGGATGTGTCGCTCAATTTCGTGGATTAGTTGAAGTTAGACAATAACACGGTTGGATGCCGGCTCAGTGGTCTAGTGGTTAAGTGCTCGAGCGCGAAACCAGTAAGTTCTGGGTTTGAATCTCGCACGTGGCGAGGTCGTGGATGCGCACTGCTAAGGAGTCCCACAATAGGACGAAACAGCCGTCCAGTGCTTCGAGGCATTCCATGGTGGTCTAGCATCAACTGACTCATGATCTCAACCATTGACTAACGCGATTTAAGTCGATGATTATATACGAGGATAGGCGACATATATATTTCAACAACAATCATCATTACGATCTCCTTGGAGTCAGATCCACGGGCCAGTAAATAATAATAATAAAATTATTATTATTATTATTTTAGTAATGGAATTATTAAATTCATATTGAGAGGTAGTTAATTACTAAAGTAAGTCAGATGTATAATGAAAAAGAACTATTATATCATATAAAGTCTAAATTCGAAGAGTACAAATCAAAAACTGTTCATTTAACCATTCAAAAAGATAATATTCTGATATTAACACTCGAATCAAGTGTGATCCATAAGATTACGATCCAGTTTATATGGTTTATTTTGTCCTAATGCATTATGTATGATAGGTATAATATTACACTAGATGATCTAAATTAGAGTACGTGTAGTGAGATTTGAATCAGTAACTTAATATGGTTGAAATTCAATTGAATTAATCATTTAAACCAATAGTATATAAACCTTTCAATGAATTTTGTCCGGTAATCAAGTACAGTTTAGAATTTGATCATTGATGAATGACTGATTTCATGTTCGTTTAGTTCTCTGGATTCGGTCAAGTTCTATCTATTTAACTTGTAAGATGGCTACTCTTATCAATGCGAGTTTCAGTCCAAAAGAAAAAAATACGCTTCCTCGATTCCACTGTTATCCGCTATAACAACGTAGTTTATTTAGAAAACTGAGTATCAGCATCCTGAATATACTTACTCCTGTTACCCACAATGGAGCATAGGCCGTCAGCCAGTGTTCTCTAACCCACTTTGTCCTCCGCCTTCCTTTCCAGTTCTATATGATTGTTGTTCGTTCTTCTCATGTCTGTCTGTATCCATTTCTCAGCGTAATGTGTTCTTTGGCCTTCTTCTCCTCCTATAGCCTTGAGGATTTCAAGTGTGTGCTTGCCTTGTGACGTGGTTGAGTGGTTTCCTCAATGTGTGTCCTATTCACTTCCAGAGCTTCTTCTAAATTTCTTCCTCAGCTGGGCGCTGGTCTGTTCTCTCCCACAATAGGTTGCTGTTGATATTGTCTGACCGACAGATCCGAGGTATTTTGTGTAGACAGCTGTTAATAAATACTTGTATTTTCTGGATGATGACTTTCGTAGTTCTCGAAGTTTCCGCCCCATACAGTAAAACTGTCTTGAAATTTGTATTGAAAATTCTGACTTTGGTGTTGGTTGACAGTTGCTTTGAGTTCCAGATGTTCCTCAGTTGTAAATATGCTGCTCTTGCCTTGCCGATCCACGCCTTCACATCTGCATCAGATCCACCCTGTTCATCGATGATACTGCCCAAATATGTAAAGGTTTTTACATCTTCCAAATCTTCTCCGTCAATGATGATTGGATTAGTGCATGTTGTGCTGTATCGGAGAATCTTGGTTTTCCCTTTGTGTATATTGAGACCTACTGCTGATGAGACTGCTGCTACACTGGTCGTCTTCTCCTGCATTTGTTGTTGCGTGTGAAATAGAAGAGCCAGATCATCTGTAAAGTCTAGATCGTCCAGCTGCATACTAGCGGTTCACTGTTTCCCATGCTTCCCCTCAGATGTTGACGTCTTTAAGATGCAGTCGATCACCGGGAGAAAGAGAAAGGGTGAGAGTAAGCAACCTTGTCTGACACCGTTATTTACCTTGAACGAGTCTGTGACCTGTCCTTCATGCACGAGTTTGCAGTTTAATCCGTCATAGGAATTCTGTATGATATTGACTATCTTCTGGGGAACGCCGTAGTGTCAAAGAAGCTTCCATAGTGTTGACCTGTCCACGCTGTCAAATGCTTTTTCTAAGTCAATGAAGTTGATGTAGAGTAATGGATTCCATTCAATTGATTGTTCCACAATGATCTGTAGAGTTGCTATTTGGTCTGTACACGATCGATCCCTATGGAATCCAGCCTGTCGGCTTCAAAGTTGGGTGTCTGCGGAATCCCTCATTGTGTTTAACAATTCCTTGTTGAAGACTTTTCCTTGTATTAAGAGAATGCTGAGTTTACTAAATGTTATTAATGCCAATAGAGGAAAATTGTAATCTCTGTATAAGCAGATTGTTTCTCAAACAAATATACAACTATACATTTTGAATATTAACAGAAACCGTCTTTAAGTTTCTGATTATTGATTTATATGTCATAATGGACTACTCTCGTTACTTGTGAGAGAACACGATGTAAAACGGTAAGGTAGTTAAATGCCATGACATCTAAAAGGATATCTTGAACAACGAAACATGATAGAACACATGTACTGCCATACATAAGAAGTAGTTCATAGGGTTCATATATCGAAAACTTTGTAAAAGCGAAGTCTTCATGGTCTCAGATCGCGTATTCATATATATAAACAATCATAAAACGTATTTCAACATTACATGAAATAAAGAAAAAAAACAGTTTTCATCTTCTCTTACAAACATAATGTACATACTTTTCTTTTTTGTTCTTTATGATCAGAACCATGACTACCACTAGCACCATTTAATGATAGATCAGATGAATCACTATCTGAATCAGATAAATCCAATGTATGCATTGAATGTGTTGATTCAATATCATCAATTGGTGTTAATGATGTATTAGAACCTTTTAATGTTGGTGTTTGACTATCTGATTGATTTGATTTATTATTATTATTGTTATTATTAATAAGTGAAATATCTTTAATTGATAAACATTTCTCTAAATGACTAATTGATGCTTTCGGTATAACAACAGGACTAATGTTCGCATAATGTTTCAATAATAATGGTTCTAAACGATATGCCTTGAAATAAATGAAAGAAAGAAAGGAAGAAAAACATAGGAGAAATTTAACAATGTCAACTGTCCAATTTCATTTGTGAAATGAGTTAACATACTACTTATTAGATATCTGGTTATACATCATTAGATAATCGATATAAGTTGAATCTAGGATTAAGGTTAATTGGATGTGTTGGGATGATCCAGAAAATTTCTTGCAAAAGACAAGCAAGGATCAAGAAATACTAAGACGCTTCTCATCCAATCAGCGTTCATTTGAAGTTTCTAGCCAGAAATATCAATAGAGTGAAACGTCACATGTAAAGGTTCTGATTGGCTGATTTCTATACGGCTACTATGTTTAGTACCATTCCAGAATCTTCTAGCAACCAAAGGACATTTAAAAATATTATAAAAACCCTGTATTTTCTGTATTGAAATAAACCTTAGAGTAAACTACTTCTCGCATACTTTTAGCCTTGTCTCTCGCGTTCAGGTCGCTGTATAGTTCTAGCTTGGGGATTACAGAATAGCTTAGGAAACGAATATAGCGTTCAATTTGCCAGACTTGTCTTCATAGAGACTTAGATCTAATACCTAACATTAAAAATGTCATGGTGTTATGAATATTATTACTTAGAAAAGCTTAATACATAGAAATGAATTCGACTACTCTCTGATATCATTTGAGTTACTTGAGTGAACGATTTAATATTTTGAATAAATGTTAACAGTTGATACAAATCATTGTCTACTTATTAAACATGATAACATTTTCTCTATGAAAGATAATTTTGATAGATTTCATATTATCTAAACTATATGGTTTAGTTGAAAGGTTCTCTCTTTATATACATCACATTTGATTATCAAAGAAGCGCTTTATTCAGTTAGAAATAAATTCAACTATTAAAAATTACTACAATCTCCACAAACCCTCATTCTAACCATAATCAAAATGTGCTCACTAGGTACTGGATTCAAGATGGATTTCATGGAGTTCTAGTGAGAAGCCGTGACCAGTTGGAGTCTAATTTGTGTTGGATAGAGACAAGTATCCACTTCAGACAATGAATAAAGGGTTGTACAAGATCATGGATCAGTTAAAGTTAGACATTAAGACGAATGGATGTCGGCTCAGTGGTTTAGAGGTTAGGTAATTATTTTAACAACCTTGAATATTAATGGTTGTTGATGATACTTGTCATGTCAGTGTCTGAACATCCATTTCGGTGGTTCTCCTTTTTGTCCTGATTTATGACCTAATATTTGTCAATCATTTTTAATTGGATCAATGTCGATATTTTTATGAATAGCTGATTGACCTAAGTTCCAACCTTCGACATTTCCTTGGCCTTCTAAGTATGTCATCTTCCCATGATCTCAAAATTTTCTCAGTCGAATGTGTATATGTATGGATTTATATAGGCGAAGATTCATTTTGGCGTTTGATAAATAATCAGTTGTTATGATAATAAAGTCGTAGAGTTTAGAAAGAAAATGAAAGCATCATGATTCAATCATCTAGCTTACAGACACGCAATGCTATCCTTTTGAATTACAAATCTTTGCATGATTTACTACTTGTAGCATGATTATTAATGAGTTTTCATTGAATTATTCTACAAACACTGTTAGTATGGAATAGTTTCACAGTATTTGGACATCGATTTCATGTGAGACATTAAAGAGCAAGAATGTTGTATTTGTGAAAATCTCAGCGAAAGAATTTAAAGTAAATCCAACGTTTCGCCTGGTAATCTGGTCCAAGCTTTTTCAAGGAAATATATCTTTATCAGTTTAGGGGTTGTGGAGATTGTTGAGTTTTTTGATTGAGATCATGAACCGATTGATGTTAGACCACCGTGGAAAACATGGAAGCACTGGACGGCCGTTTCGTCCCATTGTGGGACTCCTCAGAAGTGCGCATCCACGATCCCGCTCGCGGGATTCGGACCCAGGGCCGTCCAGTGCTTCCAGCTTTTCGATGGTGGTCTAAAATCAATCGGTTCATGATCTCAATCAAGAATATATATATCTATCTTTATTTTAAATATGATCGAATAGTTTCACAGTATTTAGTCACCGAGTTGATGTGATTTCCTTGAAAAATGTAGGAGCAGATTACCAGGTGAAACGTTGGATTTACTTTAAATTCTTTCGGTAAGATTTTCACAAATACAACCTTCTTCTTCTTCTTCTTTACTGTTAGTATGAATTTTAAGTCTTGATGAAATTATATAAGTGATTTCAACTCTATTTGATCTAGTCACTTTAATTGAGAAGTATTTCATTTTCATTTCACATAATATTCATCAGTGTTTAATTCAAATTGAAAACCTTTATAGCCTCACTTTCAACCTAATTATGCAGACGTAAAGGCGAGGATCAGCAAAGCAAGGGCCGCATTTTTACAATTGAAGAATATATGGAATTCAAAACAACTTTCAACCAATACCAAAGTGAGAATCTTCAATAAGAACGTCAAGGCAGTTCTACTGTACGGAGCTGAGACTTGGAGAACTACTACAACCATCATCAATCACGTACAATTATTTATAAATAGCTGTCTACGCAAGATACTCAACATCCATTGGCCAAATACCATCAGCAATAGCCTTTTGTGGGAGAGAACAAACCAGCTTCCAGCTTAAGAAGAAATTAGGAAAAGACGATGGAAATGGACAGGACATACATTACGCAAATCGTCAAACTGCATCACGAGGCAAGCCCTAACTTGGAATCCTGAAGGGAAGCGTAAAAGAGGAAGGCTAAAGAACACATTACATCGGGAGATAGAATCAGATATGAAAAAGATGAATAAGAACTGGAAGGAGCTAGAAAGGATTGCCCAGGACAGGGGTGGATGGAGAATGCTGGTGAGTGGACTATGCTCCTTCACGAGGAGTAAAAGGTGTAAGTAAGTAATTAAGTAAGTTTCAACCTAATTATAATGATAGACAGCTGACCAAACTAATGTATTCTTACTCTCAATGTTGAGATGAAATACATGTGGATATCATACAATCACATATATATATACATATAGATTGAATTCCTTTAATAATAAGTAGTAATTCATTTGTTAGCACAGTTACTTAATACATTCATGATACCATTTATTGCTACAAATGTAGTCAACAACAACAACAACAACGACAACAACAACAAAAAACACTTGCAATTGTAAATCAATTCAATTTGATGACAGTTTACAGCAATACATACAGACATACACACACACACACACACCTAAGCACACATGCACAAAAAAAGAGGGAATCTGGTTTATTTTAAAATGAAACAGATGACTTTACTCTGTTGTAGAGAAGAAAAAAAAAGAGAAAAAAATAAATCTGTCACCCTCCTCTTTGTTCTTCATTAATTATCAATAATAAAAAAATTTTTTTTCTTTTTAATGATGTGCAATCAATCCCTTTCTGTAGTGAAAAAAAGTTTATTAACATAAGAAAATGAAATCCTTAATTGTTTGTTTGTTTGTTTGTTTTATTTTTGGCATAGAGATAAAGACAACAAAAACCAACATCATTATAAATATTCCAATCCAATCATACAAGTATAGTGATTGTTGAAGTAAAAAACACGTTTGCACAATCGAAAGAAAAAGTAACCGAATAAAGTAACCATTATTACATAAAATATATCTGTATAGATATATATATATAATTGTATGCTTAAGGATATACATACCATTAACATATTAGTGTTCTAAGATGTAGAAAAATAATGCCATGAATAGAAATATCCAGTGTCTATTACCTGTTAAAGATATGTAGTGTAGTAAATAGTTTAGTTAAATAATGGAATATGAAATGATCTCTCATCGGGTTTAATTACTTTCTTTACAGTAAATGAGTAAGAACTATCTAGGTGGTTAACAAAATACACAGACACACACACACAATCATACAATCATGGTATTTAGTAATAATGAAATAAAAGACATATGTATGTATATATATCAATAGTTTAGAGTATGAGTCAACTACAACAGGCAGGATTCCGTAAGGATCGAACGTGTACAGACCAAATCGCAACTCTACGGATCATTGTGGAACAATCAGTTGAATGGAATTCATCACTCTATATCAACTTCATTGACTACGAAAAGGCATTTGATAGCGTGGACAGAACAACACTATGGAAACTTCTTCGACACTACGGCGTGCCTCAGAAGATAGTCAATATCATACAGAACTCATATGATGGATTACACTGCAAAATCGTGCATGGAGGACAGTTGACAAAGTCGTTCAAAGTGAAGACTGGTGTTAGGCAAGGTTGCTTACTCTCACCCTTTCTCTTTCTCCTGGTGATCGACTGGATCATGAAAACGTCAACGTCTGAAGGAAAGCGCGGGATACAATGGACATCTAAGATGCAGTTGGATGATCTAGACTTCGCAGATGATCTGGCCCTTCTATCCCAAACGCAACAACAGATGCAGGAGAAGACAAACAGTGTGGCAGCAGCCTCAGCAGCAATAGGTCTCAATATACACAAAGGGAAAAGCAGGATTCTCCGATACAACACAGAATGCACCAATCCAATCAAAATTGACGGAGAAGATTTGGAAGATGTAAAAACCTTTACATATTTGGGCAGCATCATTGATGAACAGGGTGGATCTGATGCAGATGTGAAGGCGCGGATCGGCAAAGCAAGAGCAGTATATTTACAACTGAGGAACATCTGGAACTCAAAGCAACTGTCAACCAACACCAAGGTCAGGTTTTTCAATACAAATGTCAACACAGTTCTACTGTATGGGGCAGAAACCTGGAGAACTACAAAAGCCATCATACAGAAAATACAGGTGTTTATTAACAATTGTCTACGCAAAATACTTCAGATCCATTGGCCGGACACTATTAGCAACAACGCACTGTGGGAGAGAACAAACCAGATCCCAGTGGAGGAAGAAATCAGGAAGAAGCGCTGGAAATGAATAGAACACACATTGAGGAAAGCACCCAACCGCCTCACAAGGCAAGCCCGCACTTGAAATCCTTAAGGCCAAAGGGGGAGAGGAAGGCCAAAGAACACATTAAGCCGGGAAATGGATACAGACAGACATGAGAAAAATGAACAAGAATTGGATGAAACTAGAAAAGAAGGCCCAGGATAGAGTGGGTTGGAGAATGCTGGTCAGCGGCCTATGCTCCATTGGGAGTAACAGGCGTAAGTAAGTAAGTAAGTATGAGTCAACTAAAGCTAAAGGGCGTGGGTTCGAATCCCACCTTCATCAACAAACTCCGCCTGTAGTCCCTCCGGGGGCTACCGCCAGTCCCAAGCCTAGGTAAAGGTAAGGGGTTGGGCTTGAGGTTAGCGACCCCATCGCGTAGGAAACTAACTCGCTAAAAAAACGCTGACCAGAAAAAAATGAAGCTAAACCACCATGGAAAACCTGGAAGTGATCTAGTGGTTAAGCGTTCGCGCACGAGACTAATAGGTCCTGAGTTCGAATTCCGCGAGGCGGGGTCGTATTATACGCACTACTGAGGAGTTCAACAATAGGACAAAACGACCGTCCAGTACTTCCATGTTTTCCATGGTGGTCTAGCTTTATTTAACTCAGGATCTTAACTATTAAAACTACTATAATCTCCACAAAAACGCTTCTGATATATATATTCTTCAATTCGTGACTGATCAACTGGATAGTACAACATTTTTGTAAGAAGATCTAACAACAATCAGAAGTTATTTCAATTCATTCGAACTACTGAATGACGAAGAAGAGATAAAAGCTAAGTGGGACATCAAGTGACAATCTAGAAAGTTTAATCATAAGATTCTAAATGGATCACAATGGAATAAGGAATACTTTTATTTTTCCTATTGACTAAAGAAACTGTAATCAGAATAAATTTCATCATTTGGTGAATGAATATGAAGTCAATTGACTTAAAAGTGTGATAGAAGTTATTTCAACCAATAAAATACTGTATGCCACTGGGTATAGTCTGTGTACTACCGGTTGTTTTCATCAATATAGATGAAATTTTCATAAGTGAACAGACCGCATTTTTAATGCTTATTATCAGACTTCAGTTCTGAGAAACAATTTTCTCTGTTCTAATTCCATAGAACAATTCTTGGAGCGCCGTTCCTGCTAAACAATGATATTTGTTATCAAAACTAAAAGAGAAGTGAAAGACCAAAGAAAATATTACTCTGGGAAATGCAGACAGACATGAGAAGAATGAACAACATTAGGATAGTACAAGAAAGGAAGGCTCAGGACAGAGTGAGTTGGAGAATGCTGATCGGCGACCTATGATCCGTTTGGAAGTAAGTAAGTAAATAAATAAAACGTCTCGTGGATTAGGGTATAGTTTTCTGTCAAATTTATAGCTAAAAAGGGAATTTACAATATATATATATTGTAGCAATGTACATGTTCTGTAAAGTGCTTTTAACATTCAGCAGTTGGTATTCTGTTTGATAATTGTTAACTTATGAAAGAGAGGGAGAGAGAGTGTTTGTGTATGTGTACTGTTATTCAACTTGTTGAAACTAATAAAACTACTACTTCTGTAAATACAATTAATTTAGTGCACATTAGAAAATTATTCTAATTTAATTTCAGATAACAAATAAATACTCGAAGTTTAACTGGTGAATACTAATATTTCAAAATGGGGATTTGTAGAGATTGTAGTAATTGATGAATCGATTCAAGTTAGAGCACTATTGAAAACCTGGAAACACTGTAAGGTCGTTCCGTTCTAGTATAGGACTCCCAAGCAGTGTGCCTCCATGATTCCACATATGGGACTAAAATCCAGGAACTTCGGTTTGGTGAGCGAATTTTATCCATCTCAGACAATGGATGAAGGGTTATGCAAGATTATGGATCGACTGAAGTTTGACATTAGCACCATTGGATGCCGACTCAGTGGTTTAGAGGCTAAGCGTTCACGTGCGAGACCGAAGGTCCTGGGTTCGAGTCCCATGTGTTGGATCATGGATGCTCATTGTTGAAGAATCCCATATTAGGATGAAACGACCGACCAGTGTTTTCAGGTTTTGAATGATGGTTCAGCTTAGATAGACTCATGATTTCAACAAATATTTCAGTTGAAAATAATCTCCACTGATGAAGATTGATTTGAAGTTTATCTTCCATACTTTCTTCAGTTTACTGACATTAAACCACATTTCACAAAACTAATAAAAGTTTAAATAAAAATAGAACTCAATAAGTAAATATGATTTTTGACATTTAACTTTGGATTACATTTTGTTGTTGTCAGTAACAATGACAGTAAGTGATTAATCAAAGTAGAATAATCTATACAGTGGCTAGATGACCTGATTCTTTGATTGCCACTAAACTAGCACTGCATCTTTCTCAACAACGATTTTTATCATTATAGTTACTTACTTTACTTACTCCTGTTACCTCTCATGGAGGAGCATAGGCCATCCACCAGCATTCTTTGTCCAACTCTATCCTAGACAATCCTTTCCAGTTGTTCCCAGTTGCTATTCTTTCTTTTTCATTTCCGCTTCCTGACATTCATTATAGTATGGATGACAAAATTAATTAGCCACATTTTTTACTTCCGAATTAGTTTGCCAATAACTAAGAAACTGATGTTTCCACAGCTTAAATTACAAACTGATCTTAGATAGACCATTATTGGAAACCTGCGAGGACTGGATGGTTGTTTCGTTTTAATATACGACTCTTAGCAGTGTGAACCAATGATTAAACACTTATTGACCGAACCCAAAACCTCCGATTTCATACACGAACGCCTAACCTCCGGACCACTGAGTCGGAATTCAACGGTGTTAATGTTTGACTTCAACCAATTCACGATTTTTCACAACATTCATTCATTATCTGTCTCACACTTGACACAGATTGAACTATGTTAGTCACGGTTTCGCACTAGAACTTCAGGATTTACATCTTCAAAGTAATCACCAGTGAGAACATGATTATTATTAATAAAGGGAATTGCCGGTGATCTAGCTACGATCATTTCATGATTTAAACTATGAACATTCCGCAGTCTTCACAAATTCCCTAAATTAAAACTATTAATTCACAATCCATTTATCTGTAATGGTGATCTTTATTAAACTGTAATGAATAATTTTCTTGTTTATAGCCATCATTTTGGTACAACAGAGTTAATATATCTATGGTTTATTTACTAAAGGATTCACCTAGCTTTTTAACCAGCATTTAGAAGGTTTAAACTCTTATACACTTGATCTACTCCAACCTGAGTAGCTAAACAGAATCAACTCCTCTAACAGAATCAGCTCAAAATGGTGTATGTAGTTTTGCTTTTTTTGTAACTATATATATCGTAATTTATCAACAGTCAGTCAGCTACAACGTAGGACCAGGCACATATATGCATTGATGCAGGTTGACGACCATTGCTGCTATCTTGACATGGTGGTCGAGCATACCTATCGTGATGAACTAATCAAGCTATACTGGCTGAGACAACCATTCCTCAAGGTACTACCATGCCAGACAGGTCGGTTGAAGAGCGGTAAGACTAAAAGCAACAAACCCAAGGTCCGAAGGTGAAGTCGTACTGCTGACTATACAAAGTTGTGACGGCAGCAACGTTTTTCCTTCAGAAAACCAGCATAACAGCGATGCTGCTTCTCCACAAGGAAGGATAGGGTTAGAAAAGGTCGGCTTTAAAAATGCGTACATCACCTTATCTCACGGATATCCATCTCCGGTGGTAAGGTCTCAACAAGTATGGAACTAACACGAAAACTATTCACAAAAAGGTCGTGTGTGACCGACCTCAAGCACTTGTCACTCTCTCAAGTCAACAAGATCACTTCTTATCCAATTCCCTTTTCAAGTACTTCCAGAAGAACCCTTCCACGTTGTGGGCATTCGACAAATGATAACTCTAACAGAACTCAAAATCATTTATTGATCAACACTACCTTAATCATCAACAAAATAAATAAGTATAAGAAATTTATTCATTCATTCATTTGACTAGACTAATTGTAAACACTTAGAACAATGAAAATACAATCCAATCTAATCACACATACATACACACACACACACACACCCTAATGTAAGCATAAGATGATACCAACCATTGTGATAATGACTTATATATAAATGAATCAAATGACTATTCCAGTGCGTGAGATCATTTCTATGTTTCTAAGATATTTATTAATAGTATTAAACAAATGGTATTAGGTAATTTTGTATGGTTACACATACAGATTAATAGTGTAATATTCTTTGTTAATACTAATTCTATTTTATGCTTTTAATGTGAATATTTGATGATAGTTTTGTTTTTTTTTAAAAAACAGCTGAAAGCATATGACTGACAAAATAAGGAAAGCTGATCCTATTATTATTACTATTACTATTATTATCATTACTATTACCACCACTATTATCATTAGTAGTAGTAGTGGTATTAGTATTAGTATCGTTATTACTGAATGGAATCAAGAAGAGAAAACTTAAAGTATTTAGTTTTATGCATTAATGACATATTTAGGCAATAACAAACTGTTATTTGATATAACTTGTGATAAACACAATATGAGTTGGTGTAATACACTAAACATGAATTGATCCATTGATATTTTAATAATCAGTTAATAGTAAGTAGATAAGTCATATTATAGAAAAGAAATTAACAAATAATCAAGATATATTTAATACTTGAAGAATATAATGAGATATGGTCAAGTGTTATGAAGACTTAATGAGTGACAATAAGGGATGTCATTATTATTATTATTATTATTTAAGCTTGTTACTCCTTGTGGAGGAGCATAGGCCGCCCATCCAGCATTCTCCATCCAATCCTGTCCTGGGCTGCCCTATCCATATCTTTCAAGTTGTTATTCATTCTTTTCATATCTGCTTCTATTTCTCGACGAAATGTTTTCTTTGGCCTTCCACTTTTCGGCTTTCTTTGAGGATTCCAGGTAAGGGCTTGTCTCGTGATGCAGTTCGATGATTTTCGTAATGTATATCCTATCCATTTCCATCGTCTTTCTCCAATTTCTTCAGCTGGAAGCTGGCATGTTCTCTCCCACAGTAGACTGTTGCTGATGGTATACAGCTAATAGATGTGGAGTATCTTGCGTAAGCAAATGTTCATAAATATTTGCACATTTTTGATTATGGTTGTAGTAGTTCTCCACGTTCAGCTCCGTATAATAACACTGTCTTGACGTTCGTATTGAAGATTGTGATGTTGATATTGGCTGAAAGTTGTTTTGAATTCTATATGTTCTTCAATTGTTGGAATGCGGCCCTTACTTTGCTAATCCTCACGTTTACCTCTGCATCAGATCCTCCCTGTTCATCGATGATGCCTTCCAGGTATGTGAACGATTCTACATCTTCCAGAGTTTCGCCATCAAGAGTGATTGGATTGTTGTTCTCCATGTTATATTTGAGGATCTTCGTTTTCCCCTTGTGTACGTTGTGGCCTACTGATGCACAGGCTGTTGCTACACTGGTTGTCTTCATCTGCATTTATTCGTCTGAATGGGATAGGTGAGCTAGGTCATCTGCGAAGCCAAAGGGATGTAGACCGATAAATATCAACTAGATCCTATCAATTTATATGTAGATATCGTTATCCACCATTTAATGAAGAGTATTTCAACCCCACAAACAAGTAATGCAGTTCTTTATCACGTGACATATATGTTATTATTAATGTTTCCCCACTTCATCCGTGATCACCGTCATCAGTCGACTACCATTAACAGAAACTAGCATTCTTAACAAATTTTAATATAGTTGAATAATTTTAACACTCTATGAAGTTTCAACTCAAATAATGTGTGTCGCAAGTACAAAATAATTCCCGTTAGTAGATTCACTGGTTCTTTTTGGTATACTGGTGTTAATGGATACGTGAGTCATAAACAATATATGCTTTGGAATAAAAGCCGATGTTGTATATTATATCAATGATAAGAAGAAGGAAATCACTATGATGAAAACTGAAGAATTCAAAATAATAATAATACCAATAGTAGTGAAAACAGTTCAAAAACTAAATATTTATGTGTAACTAAGATACGAATATACTTTTGCTCTTACATTATTTGACCACATATGCCGTAGAAATATTGCACACATCTTCCGGGATCATCGGCTAAGAAATAGTAAGGTTAGACGCAAGGTATTAGGGCATGATGGTAAATCAGTTGATGAGGTTGTAAATCTTCATCAACTGAGATGGTTAGGCCGCGTGTTGTGTATGCCTGGACACCGATTACCACGACGCGCAATGCTGACTAGTGTTGGGAATAGTTGGAAGAAAGTTATGGGCAGCCAAACTAAAACGTGACATCAATGTTTCAAGTCATTAACTTTTAGTCTGAGCCATGTTGGTAGATGCAGACTACTTGGCTGGGAACCTCGTGACTATCTTAACCAATGGTTGGAAACTCTGGGTGATATGGCTCAGAATCAGTCACAATGACGTCGGTGTATACACTGTCTATCTTCTCTTAAACTATGAGATTAAAATTGCTTTATATCTTTCTTTCTTTTATATATTACTACCATTAAATTAAATACTTCTATGAATTTGGTGTTCATCTTATTGTGCTAATGAGGTATGGCAACTTGGACCGCTGTGTATATGTGTCTGGTCCTATGTTGTACCTGACTGACTGATGAAATGACAATTCATCTTTAGTTATTTTAAACAAATTCTTATATAAACTCTGTTATTTTGATTTCAAATATTTCAAAATATGTCCTTAATTTGTAATTAGTAAATTGAAATATAATTTAACAATGTAAATACATGTCATTTGACCTTAGTGATTTAAAAGGGGATATATGTATATCAGCAAACGCTGATATAGTCTGTACTTTAAATGATCAATAATGAAGTATATGAAATTAAATGTTCAATAGATATAAAGAGAGAAAGAAGAAGAAGAAGAAGTATTACATATTCAAAGAAGAGCTCAATATGCTTTAGTGAATGAGATATCATTCAGTGGAACTATACACTCTTACCGGTAATTATTTAACAAAGAAAATAGTCATTTCAATAGTTGAAATCATGAGTCAATTAAGGCTAGGCCACCATGGAAAACCTGGAAGCACTGGATCGCCATGTTGTCCTACTGTCGGACTCCTCAGCAGTGAGTATCCACGATCACATCTCGCAAAACTCGAACCTAGAACCTGTCAGTCTTGCGCACGAGCACTTAAACACTAAACTACTGAACTGGCATCTAACGCTGTTAATGTTTAACTTCAACGATTGAAATTACTATAATATTCACAAAAATCCCTTCTGATATTAATAAAGGAAATAGTAGTTTATTGAAGGAAAAAACAAAGTGAACTATATGATGAAGTATTTGAGTATCTGATATATCACAGGAAGTTTGAGTGTAATTGATTTAGAGGTTAAATATAACTGATAGAATGAAAATAGTTTATAAGTTAAAAAAAGTATGAGAAAACTTTCTATATTAAAGAAGTATAGAGAAGAAATGAAAAGCATAGAGACAATAATAGTTGAGTAATATTCACACACACACACACACACACACAAAACTATAAAAATGTAATAACAGTTGATTGCTGAGTAAGATAGATTAGAACAGACGTTAGTCCTATGATATAAATGAGGTAATACATGTGACGCTTTTACATACAGTGTTAAGAATTGAACCAGTGATTTGTTAAAGCCTTTGAAGTGTACGATAACTTAATATATACTCTTATCGACTCTAATTGTTTGGCTTTGTAGATTATTTCGAAAGACAATTCTAATGAAATAGGCTGACTTGAATTGATGAGATGTTTCAGAATTAAACTAATTATTGTTTTGCGTTCTAATGTTAACAGTCATTTCAAGTTATAATGTAAGATGAATTTTGGAAGTGTACATCCAATGTAACCTGCCGCAAAAGAATAATCGGATTTATAGATCCATATTGATTTGTATCCCTAACACACTTTTGAATGATAGACCGACTAGAGAAGATGATAAGAAAGTTTATAGAATAGAAATGTTTTTCCGTTGTATAACATGTAAAAGTCATAAAAACAAGTTGCCAGTCTATTCAACGATACATTTTCCATCTACAAAAGTAGTTCGAACAAGTGTTCATCTGTATGAGATAGTGTTCAATTTGAGAATTTCATTGCTTTCAAAATGATTCTTATTATAACAAGATACTGGGTTGAACTGACCGGTGATAATACATAAAAATGGTTTACTATAAAAATGACATTAACTGTTTAATGTTGAGTAGTTTCATATTCCAGGATGGAACAGTTGTCGAATGCTTCAATCCATGATGAATAATGCACAGATAAACTTGTGTTACATTACAAACAGTAATAACATAACTATGAATTAAATGTTACATATATACTTACCACTGGATCATATGAATGAAATATATTGAATACTCTTCGACATGCAAAATATGAAAATAATGCTTCAGGATCAATTTCATCTAAATCAATACCTGTATGTTTAGATGTTGATGTTGTTGTTGTTGATGTAATACTATTTTGTACTGAATGTGAATTACTTGTTGGATCTCGTTCATCATCCGTAGAATTAGTTAATTGTAATGAATGAGTCGATGGATTTATATATGTTGGTGGACATAAATCATTCACTGATATAAATAAGGCTAATGGTGAACCAATTAAAAATAGATTTGCCAACTAAATCATAACAAGAATAGTAACGAAGAGAAAAACAAAGAAGAAAAAAACAACAGGACAATATAAATCAATGAGAATTCAAATGTTTATTTAATGAGATAATTGTTTATTTATCAATACTGAAATTACTATTTATTGTAAGTGAATCCCTGTAAAATAATACATTAAGTAAAAGTTATTAAGCAAAGATAGATTGTGGCTAGTAGTAGGATCTAGCATGAGCTTTTCATCCTACTCGGAACTTGTCAGTTGCATGTATCAGCATTCCTCGGTTGATATTCACTTTGGGACTTGAACTCGGTACCGTTTACTTCAAACGTTATCACGTTATCTACTCAGCTACAAAATCCTGATAGCCACTTGCTTGTTCAATGGGGTGAAGTTTGAATTCAATTGGTTTTGTTTTTACTAGTATCTTCCAATTGATGTTTAAGACTGGTATATGTACATCCATCTTTGCTTAAAAAGCTTATGACTTAAAGCAATCCGCACAGGACAGACATATACCAACAAGAGACTGATCAATTGAAGTCTTAAACAACAATAGGAAGATACAGGCAAACAACACCAAGTGCATTAATAGTTATGTCAGGGTTAGATACAACGTTACATCTTATGTTTTAATTAAAATGTCACCGGTGCATTACAATAAGATTGATTACACATCTACTTCAACTGAACATTTAACTATTGATTAGAACACTAACTATAAACGAACAGCACATTCATAAGCAGCATATCATGTAGCACAACAATTAATTTGATTATTTAAAGATACTTTGATAATCTCAGAAGAAACTTTTGGCTGAAATATTAAAGTTTAAATATAATAATTTTATGGTCAATCAGTTATGGGTTATTAGAATGTTAGTCAAGTTAGTTAAGATGATAGAAAATAACTTGAATCATCCCATTATATAGTTAGTAGTAAGCAGTAGGATCTAGGACGTGTGTTTCGTCTTACTCAGGCCTCGTCACTTGGATGTATCTGTATACCAGAGTTGATGTTTACGCTGGAGCTCGAACCCATTACTATTTGCTTTGAACTTCAGGATGTTATTGTTTTAGCTACTTACTCAAGATAACCACTGGTTTGTACAATGGAGTGACGATAAAATTTGAATGAATTAAGATGGTAGGAAAGTTTATTTAAACCAAAAGTCAATAATTTGAAATGACTTTCATTATCCCTTTGTTATATATTTTAACTAGTACTTCATCAGATTGTTTGGTATATGGGCATTCTGTATGGATTGCTTCGACATATGAAACGTCTCAACAGTGTGCTTCCATGATCACACAACCTGAGATCAAATCCAGCACCCTCGGTTCCGCGCGCGAACGCTTAACCTTTAGACCACTGGGTCGGCAATCAATGGTTTAACGTTGAAATTCAATCAATCCACGAAATCGTACGACCATTAACAATTTCCACAGCTCCTTAATGACAATTTGCCATGTGGACATTAGTAACTAGCTTGGAGAGGAGATCTCCGGAATTCTAGTGAGAACCCGCGACCATTGGGGCTGAACCGTGTCGATTGAAAGGCACTTACTGAAGAAAATGGGTTTCAATGAAATTCAACAATCCCCATGGCATCCTACTGACAAATTCAGTTTATCGATCAGGTGAAAAATTACGAACAACTGTTAGGTATTTTTTACAGGTATCATGTTTCATAAGCTATATTAGCTGTTCATAATGTTGTTTTAGAAAGATTATAAGTAATTCATGATTAGAGTCCCTAGCTCATATTAAGGTGCCAAATGTAAACTAATTAGTTGTAATTTGTTTAGTAGTTGAATTCATGAGTCAATTGAAGCTAGACCACCATTGGAAACCTGGAAGCACTGGACAACCGTTTCGTCCTATTTTAGAACTCCTCCACGATCTCGCGACACCGAAGGTCCTGGGTTCAAACCCCACGGGCGGGACCGTGGATACACACTGCCAAGGAGTCCAACAATGGGACGAAACAGCCGTCCAGTGCTTCCAGGTATTCAATGGTGGTCTAACATCAATCCGTTCATGATCTCAATCAATAACAAGAAATATCATTACGTAATATTATGGTGAAATAGTAGAATACCAAATCATAAAGGCTAATTTATTGATCTTTATGTTGAATTGTACATAGTTAAATTGTGTCAATATACATAGACATCGTATGATAGATTAGTTTACAAGTGAATTATTGCTGTCTAATCTTGTTTTTTTTAATTCTTTACTTAGTATTTATGGTGTTAAAATTTAAACAACTGTGTTTTCATAAGTGTAAAAGGTTTGTGAAGATTATTACATTTGGTATTTCGTATTATGTAATAATCTTAATTACACAACTATTAAAAATCAAGGAGAAATGGAAAACAATTTCATTCTAAATTCACTTGGTATTGTTTACTTGAATCTTCTCATTGATGTTTAAGACTGCAATTGATCAGTTTCTTATTGGCATACGTGCATACGGTGCGCGTTGCCTTGATATTGCCTTAATTCACAAGCATTATAAGCAGAGATGGGTAGTGGCTAGCAGTAGAATCAAGGATGCGCGTTTTGTCCTATTTTGGACTCGTCAGCTGGATGTATCTGCATTTTAGAGTTGATGTTCATTCTGGAACTTAAAACAAGTACCGTTCACTGCAAACGCCATCGCGTAATCCACTTGGAGACTGAGTCTTAGCTTCGAATCACAGAGTGAACACCAACTTTGGGATGCAGTTACATCCAGCTGACGAGTCTCAAATAGTACAAAACGCGCGTCCTGGATTCCACTTTCAGCCAATATCTATCTTTGTCTATTACATTCTAGCTTGAAAATCCTGAGCAATGTAAATCCACCATTTAATTGGAGTCATTAAAATGTATCAACAAACTATAGAGTAGATTAGCACAGATGAAGTTTTCTCCAAATAATCAGTTACTTCAGGAGAATAGTTCATCAAGCTAGGATACAAGAAGAAATTAGGAGAAGAAGATGGAAGTCGATAGGACAAACATCATGGAAATCTCTAAACTGCATCACGATGTAAGCTCTAACTTTGAATCCTGAAGGGAAAAGTGAAAGAGGAAGGCCAAAAAACACATTACACCAAGAATCGGAAGCAGATATGAAAAGAATGAATAGCTGATAGGAAGGATTGCATAGAACAGAGATGGATGGAGAATGTCGGTGGGCGGCCTATGCTCTTCCATGAGAGGTAACAGGCGTAAGTAAGTAAGGATATAACATCCACTCACAGTTAGATGATTTAAAAGAGAAAAAGAGTTGTCTGGTTGAAAACTTAATAAATTGTAACTTAGTGGACAATATTTAACTGGTTTACCTCAATAATAAAGCCACCAATAATGCGGTTGACAATTAAACTAAAGATAAATAGACAGTCAAATAAATTTACGAAATCTCTATAAAACATTCAAGAGAAATCAATCAAAAATAGTACTTTTTAAAAAAACCCTATTTTAAAATTTTTTTGCTGAGATTCAAGTATTTCAGATGTTTTCAAAAAAACTCCGCATGGAGCCCTTCTGTGGCTACTGCCAGTCCTAAGCACGGATAGAAGAGGGTTTGGCATGAGGTTAGTGACCTCAGAAACATTAAGTAAGATGTTTTCAAAAATATCCATTTATTCTTCAATAGATCATCGTTACTTACTTACGCCTGTTACTCTTAATGGAGCATAGGCTGCCAACCAGCATTCTCCAACCCACTCTGTCCTCCGCCTTCTTTTCTAGTTCTATACAATCCTTGTTCATTTTTCTCATGTCTGTCTGTATCCATTTCCCGGTTTAATGTGTTCTTTGGTCTTCCTCTCCCCCTTTGGCCTTAAGGATTTCAAGTGCGGGCTTGCCTTGTGAGGCGGTTGGGTGCTTTCCTCAATGTGTGTTCTATTCATTTCCAGCGCTTCTTCCTGATTTCTTCCTGCGCTGGGTTCTGGTTTGTTCTTTCCCACAGTTGGTTGTTGCTAATAGTGTCCGGCCAACGGATCCGAAGTATTTTACGTAGACAACTGTTGATAAACACCTGTATTTTCTGTATGATGGCTTTCGTAGTTCTCCAGGTTTCTGCCCCATACAGTAGAACTGTCTTGATATTTGTATTGAAAATCCTGACCTTGGTGTTGGTTGACAGTTGGTTTAAGTTCCAGATGTCCTTCAGTTGTAAATACAGTGCTCTTGCCTTGCCGATCCGCGCTTTCACATCTGAATCAGATCCACCGTGTTCATCAATGATGCTACCAGATATGTAAAAGTTTCTACATCTTCCAAATCTTCTCCGTCAGTTGTGACTGCATTGGTGCATGCTATGTTGTATCGGAGAATCTTGCTTTTCCCTCTGTGTGTATTGAGATCTAATGCTGCTGAGGCTGCTGCTACACTGATCATTTTCTCCTGCATTTGTTGTTGCGATTGCGATAGGAGGGCCAGATCATCTGCAAAGTCCAGATCGTCCAGCTGCATTCTAGCTGCCCACTGTATCCCGTGTTTCCCTTCAGATGTTGATGTCTTCATGATCCAGTCGATCACCAGGAGACAGAGGAAGGGTGAGAGTAAGCAACCTTGCCTAACACCGGTCTTTACTTCAAACGAATCTGTGACCTGTCCTCCATGCACGATTTTGCATCTTTAGGTGAAACTGAAATTAGCTTTTTGAAGTTCGTTTACCTTCTCGGTTGTTAAAGTTTCAGTGAGAGTGTAATTGATCATAATGTGAACTATGATCATGATTCTATTTTATTACCGTGTTGATGTGAATAATAAAGTATGATACTTAATACAAATATAAACAGAGTATTTTCTTACACAAATACATACCTGTTCAGATTGGTATACATTACATTTGTACAGAGACAGAAACACAAACAAGATAAAAGGTTACCTTGACGAACTAATGATAATAAGTCAAATAAACGAATAGCATTTATGAAGCGATACTCAGTTTAATATTTTAGTAAAGACAAAGCAAAGAATAGAGAGATAAGTAATGAGTGACTCTATGCAACTGAGATCGATTTCCCGTTTTTTCTTTATAAACTTTCGGAAGATAACTAAAGTCAAAAACGTATAAAGCTGAAAATGTATTGGTAATGTAGATGAGATCAATAAAACGTGTCCATTTTCTTTTACTGAAAAGTGTTTATGTTACTGCTTAAATAGCTTTTCCAGTAAAAATATATTTAATTAGAATCATGAACCGATCTAAGTTAGATCATTACTGAAAACCTAGAACGGCCGTTTCGACCGAGTACTGGGCTCTTGGCATTGGAAATCCACGACTGTGTACCCGAGAATCACTCTCAGGAACTTTATTCTTGTACACGAAACTCTAGTATCTAGACTACTAAGTTGACATCCAACAATGTCTCATGCACGATCTAAATTAGACAATTTCAGGATTTCAATGAAATCCAATAATCCCAATAACCCCACACTGCAAATTATATATTCATTATTGAGACAAAGTAATAATGTTAATAATAAGACTAAAACAAATTCAAGGTTAATTAGATTAGTAGTGTTAACGAAAAAAAAAAGTAGCAGGTGATTAGCTCGATTTGTAATTTCTATGCGAATAACTAACTATCCCCATTAAAACAATGCTAATAACATACAAAAAAAACAGTCTCACAAGAAATAGTATAACTTCCAAAACTAGAATCTTTCTGTAGGTATTACAAATAATAAATAATTTATTAATCAGATTTAATCATTTAAGAATTTCTACACTGAATATGAGAACTGATTACATTCGGATAGTAGATGGTTGGTACACCTTCTCGCAACGGGGGTGTTGTTTATGAAATTGAGAGGATGAAAAGCGAATGTCTGGCGCTTTAACCAGGTTGGTGGACATGGAGAGTCCACCTAGGGGAGTTGGAAAACCCTCATTCCAAACCAATGATGAACATCAGTTCCAATATCCTGAGGGAACAAATGACGTATGAACCTATCGTTGGTTACCAGCTACCATGGGACTACATCTCTTGACGTTGCTTCACTGCCTTGTGAATTAGACCTTTAGGTCAAAGGCTCCGGGTGTGATCCCCTAAGAAATTCACCTTCTTTCGTTTAGGCATCTGGGCAGTATGACAGCTCACACACAAATCAAGTGACTTGTATGGCGCATATGTATTCGGTGCCTCTTTGTACGCATATTTATTTGTTCAGATAAATAAATAAATAATAGTTAAGAGGTTATGTTATAATAACTATATAACTATAAATACGAATAAACAACTTAAGTAAGTGATTTCGTCGAAAAAAATCTTTCCTTTCTCAGTTCTCTTTAATTTTATTCAATCATGCCATAAGTTATTTTAGTTCATTATTTGAAATGGTGTTCAATGGACAATAATTTGTATACTGTAGTAGTTGAAGATTGATCCCAGTTGAGGTGCTCTTGAAAACTAAGAATTGATAGATATATTAGTGGTTCTAACAATATCAACAAATTTTTCATCTTAACAATTTAAATCTAGTTTATTTATAAAGTTCATTTTGATTAATATCAGATGGGTTTTTGTGGAGATTGTAGTAATTTCAATGGTTAAGATCATGAGTCAGTTGAAGCTGGACCACCATGGAAAACCTGGAAGCACTGGACGGCCGTTTCATCCTATTGTGGGACTCCTCAGCAGTGCGCATCCAGGGGGGTGAGGTCGTGGATGCGCACTGCTGAGGAGTCCCACAATAGGATGAAACGGCCGTCCAGTGCTTCCAGGTTTTCCATGGTGGTCTAGCTTCAACTGACTCATGATCTTAACCATTGAAAGTTCATTTTGTTAATCAATTTATCAGATATATATGGTTGATGATCATGTACTTCAGTATAAAAACATCCTAGAAATAAGTAGATTACGATAAAGACTTACGAAATACAAGAACAATAAAGATGTTCGACTTAAAAAATAAACAAACAAACAAACAAACAAACACGAAGTTCAATGAAGGGATCTCTTTTCAACGAATCTGTTATCAAATTATACAATCATATGTATTTATGAAGACATTTGAACAATGAATAAACATGATGATGTAATAGAAAGATTACAATACTAGATTACATCATATGAATAATAATAATAATAATAATAATAATAATAATAATAATAAGTAGTAGTAGTTGCATGTATGCAAATAAAAAACCTTGTAAAGTTAATAATGAATTGTAGTATGAGTAAAGTAAGATAATTAAAATGGTTTTGTTACAATAATTTAAGGTGATGAAAGGTTTAAACAAGATGAAATGATATCGGTAACGATTAGGAATAACTACTGAAATCTTGGGTAAAAACCATTAAGCCAGGGTAAATGCAATTCAGCACGAAGCGAGGTGCATGCTACATTACATATTTTTAGGTCATGATAATGATCACTCCTCAGGTTCACCTACGGAAACCTTGTTACGACTTTTACTTCCTTTAAATAGTCAAATTAGGTCATCTTCCCAGTATCAGTCGAGCGGAAAAGCTACTACAACGACACCAATCCAATGACCTCACTAAACCATTTAATCGGTAGAAACGACGGGCGTTGTGTACAAAGGGCAGGGACGTAATCAGCGCAAGCTTATGACTTGCACTGACCAGGGATTCCTCGTTCAAGGGGAATAATTGCGAGCCATGAGCCCAGTCACGATGGTGATGAAACAGTTTGACCAACATCTTCGGGCCAGGTTTCCAGACTCGCTGGCACCGTCATTGTAGCGCACATGTGGCCCCGGACGTCTAAGGGCCTCACAGGCCTGTTATTGCTCGATTTCATGCGACTTAATTGTGCCGCGACCACACTACCCCACAAAGAAGCAATAGAAGCCGTGCTCTAAGCGAGCACAGAGGACCAGTCTACTATTTAGCAGGTTAAAGTCTCGTTTGTTATCGGAATTAACCAGACAAATTGCTCCATAAACTAAGAACGGCCATGCAACACCACCCACCGAATCAAGAATGAGCTATCAATCTGTCAATCCTCACAGTGTCCGGGTCGGGTGAGCTTTCCTGTGTTGGGTCGAATTAAACAGCAGGCTTCACTACTAGTGATGCCCTTCCGTCAATTCTTTATGAATAGAATAATGGTAATATGACAAATAATTATAAAGAGATGGGTATATTTACAAGTGTGAAATCAATGAGATGAAAATAAAGTTATCATAATAATAGCAATATTTTAAGGTCACATTATAAATATACTTCAAGCTTCGTTCGATGTATAGTAAGAACTTATACCGTTTTGAGGAGTTGAATATAAAGAATTTCACACTATATAGTCTAGTATTATAATCTTTCTGTCACATCATCACGTTAATTCATTGTTCATATGTTCTCACAGAATTAGTACTTGAAATTTCATATATTGCTTACTTACGCTTTTTACCTCTCATAGGCATAGGCAGCTCACCATTATTCTCCATCCAACTCTGTCCTGGACAATCCTTTCCAGCTCTTTCCAGTTGCTATTCATCCTATTCGTATCTGCTTCTTATTTTCAGCGCAGTGTGTTATTTGACCTACCTCTTTTCCGTTTTCCTTCAGGATTCCAATTTAGCACTTACCTCGTGATGCGGCTTGATGATTTTCACAATGTATATCATATCCACTTCTAACGTCTTTTCTTACAGAAGGCTGTTGCTGATAGTATCCAGCCAATGGATGTTGAGTATCTTGCGTAGTCAATTGTTTATAAATACTTGTACATTTTTGATGATGATTGCGGTAGTTCTCTACATTCAGCTCCGTATAATAGGACTGTCTTGACGTTCGTATTAAAGATTCTGACTTTGATATTTGTTGACAGTTGTTTTGATTTCCATATGTTGTTCAATTGTTTAAATGCGGACCTTGCTTTGCCAAAATTTCATATATATGTATATACAATTTTACGGCTTGATAACAAACTCATCAGAAAGAGATGCTTTTGTTGAACTTTGTGTTATCAATGTCTAAATGAGAATTATATGTTCGATATGAGTTTCTATCTTGAATAAAAAATAACTTTACTGAATTCTAGATATACCAAACGTTGAATATCTAGAATTGTCTATAATCCGTTCATAATCCAGATAAACATATCAGCATAGTACAATAAATCATGCTTGATCTAATATTTCTTTCTAGTTGGCAATTGTCAGAATGTCATTCTCTACAATATTAAGTAAACTGATATTTAAAATAGGAAGTGTATTCATGTCACTAACTGCCACAGTTATTGATGTCGATATTAAATAAGATGAAATTGAATAATTTAAACTAATGGTAATATTTTCAATGGTTGAAATCATGAGTCAATTGAAGCTAGACCACCATGCAAAATCTGGAAGCATTGGATGGCCGTTTCGTCTTAGTACGGGACTCTCCAGCAGTGCGCAGCCACGATTCTGCCCTCGCGAGATTCAAACCCAAGACCTATCAGTCTCACGCGCGAACGCCTAATCATTAGACTACTGAGCTCATTAGCGACTGACTTCAAGAGGCATTTCCTGGAGTTCTAGTGAGAAACGGTGACCAGTGAAATTCAACCAGGTCTGTTGTAAAATATCGGCTCACTGAAGACAACGGTGTACGGTGGCACAATTTCGTGGATTGGTTGAAGTTAGACACTAACACCATTGGATGCCGGCTTAGTGGTATAGTGGTTAAGTGCTCGCTCGCGAGACTGATAGATCATGGGTTCGAATCTTGCGGGAGGCGGGATCGTGTGTGCATATTGTTGAGGAGTCCCAAACTAAGATGAAACGGCCGTTCATTGCTTCCAGGTTTTCCATGGTAGTCTAGCTTCAATTGACTCATGATTTCAACTATTGAAACTACTAAAATCTCCACAAAACCCTTTCTGATAATAATGGCAATATTGTCACTTAATTGATATAAACTGTATTAGAATTAATCACCAAACCATATAATGTTAGTTACTATCAAAATAAGCATAGAAAAAAACACACATCAGTAGATTATTGTCATAAGTAGACATTCGGTCATCATTCATACATAAACAGTATATATTTAGGATAACTTGATAGTGATCAGTTAGAAAATATTGTGAATTACACCGAATACTATTTTTTTATAAGTTAACATGAGGTGAACGTTTCTTCTAAGTAATATATATAAAGTATATATTGGTAGTTAACACTAGATTCAATTCTATGTTAAGCAGATGAATTCGTCACACACACACACACACACATACACACACTCTCACACACACATATATATATATACACGCTGACGAACATTTCAACAGCTCATGTACAGATGTAAATTCGAATCTATGTAAAACACAAGTAATACCTGTGGTACAGATTTCCATTCTTTTGGTTTTGATATATTTTCCAAAAATGATCCCCGCTATTAAACAGTTAAAGATTAGAACTGAGATAAATTTCTAAATATTTTATTCTAAATATTAAATCTATGTGCATAGCAACTTGATTGTAGAAGAATTACTACTTTTTGATTATTAATCATTAAGAAAATTCCCATCGGTCAATATAAAACAAAATATGTAAGTTGTATTATGTTCCGATGCAACGAAAACAAAAGTGAGTTTTGATTATATAGTTCATTATATGGAACATTCAGTGTTTATTATACTAGTGAATACGGAGACTTAAACAATGTATCATGGTTATAGTCAGAAGTCTGGTGATAGTATATTTTCGAATGTTGGATGAAAATATGATTTTGAAATGTATGATACAATATCAAGAAAGCAGTTTAGTTGGAAACTAGATGCCTGATTTCTTTAATTATTTCCAAATTATCAACGGTGTATTGTATGAAACCTCGAGGAAGCTCATGATATCCTATAATTTTTGTGTTCTTGTGAAATCTTACAGCTCACACCACAACGTGATATTAACTAGACAACAATTAAAGATTAGGAAGTACTAGACAGCTATATCATCTTATTCTGAAGGTCCGCAATAGTACAAGGTCACTGCGCCGATGCGGTTCGACCCCAAGTACGTCAGATTTCACGGTTGACATCTAACTTTTCAATGACTGAGTCCAGTATCCGATGTTTTATATGTCCGACTTCAGTCAATTCGTGATATTAAGCAACTATCTTCCAGTGTGATTGATAGATAACTTCCTCACTCCAGAAATGGTTGAACTTGAATGGTTGTGTCTTTTCACTGGAACTCTGAAAATCACCTCTCAAAATTGGTTACTAATAAATAAATGATTATCATTAGCATAGTGAGTTTTTAGAAATTAATAAAGTCGATAATCAATTTACAATAAATCCAACGTTTTTTTGTAATGACTGGGTTCTAACAATAATAGCTAATGACAATTCATAATGGTAACTGAAATAAAAGATAGAAATAAACACATGCAATCTTCTCGGTTTCATGTGATAATCAGTCATCACTAGAACACAATTAAGTATACTGTTAAACAGCACGAATCTAATTTAAATCCTACACATACTAACCTTTAAACAATATAACTCAAATTATATTGGTCAGTTCTATGAACTGATTTTCATAGAATACATACTTCTTAAATGGTCAGTCGAAAATTTACAAGCGTCCAAGGATCAAGGTTTCATTCTTGTCGGTATTAGCCAACAAAAATTTTCATTAATCACGATAGGTTCAATGCTTCATAGGGAGCTCAAGTGCAGAAGCTTCATGTTTGATGTATAAAGGTAGATACTCACATCATAAATGATATATATATATATATATATAATTTGGTTAAGCCCTTTTATTAACTTATTTAACAGACAGAGTCATTCATACAACAACAAAATCCTATCTATACCAATGTAATTTCATTATTGTTACGCTTGTATAAACATGTATGCTTGAGCATTGCTTACCATCTACGGAAATACTCATTCTGCTAGCTTTAGTGTTAGTCGCTTAAATGATTCGATGATGTATTCACTTTCCTATCTATATATATGTACATTTTAATCCTGTCCATAAGACTCACATTCTTGCTTCGTGTATAGTGCGATAATAAACGTAGTCAACGCTCTGTATTCGTTTTCTGATTTATACATCGTTGGGCGTTATCCACTAACGGTTATCGGTAAGAACAGTATACGAATTTTAAGAATTATATCGAATACCGATCGTCACAGAATTGTTGATTTCCGACGTACGAACGCAACATAGCTTTCTAGGATTCTATCGAAATACAAGATTCAACCTAATCTATCTCGATACGAATTATTACAGTGGATTATTATTATTATTATCGTATATTCATTACATGATAACTATTTCATAAACATTATTGAACATATTTTGACAATATTAACAACCACAAGTAACGACATACATACAATTATTATACTAATGAAGTTTAGTAAGTCTGTTCCGTGTTATACCATTTTATCATTTGTTACTAGCATTATTACTGTCTATCTAATTTCCTTCCTTTATATATAAGTTTATGTATTTGTGTACTACTCATTGTATACAAACATGTCTTCAGATAAAGACACAATAAGTCTTCCACAAGCGCCGTACGTGGGGCCCCATAATTTTACTATTCTTCCTTTTAGGGTCACCGACCCACAACTTTGGTTTATTTGGCTTAAAAATTACCTTTTAGCTAACAGTATTCATTTGCAACAAGATAAATTTGGCCACGCAAGCTCACTGCTTCTGGATGAAGTAGCGGACAATTTATGAGAGTTTCTTATTAAACCAGATGCAGAAAAGCCACATGACGTATCAGAGCAGGCTGTGATAAAAGCCGTCAAGCAGCTTTTCAGTCAAGTGCAGATAGGAGACAGGACTCCATCACAGCTAAAAAAAATTACATAAGCAGCATAATAGAGGACAGGAAGGTAGACAAAAACATATTTTATCAGTTGTGGCTCCGTCGACTCCCTTTGAATGTGCAGTTGAGGATAGCGCTGACGACATAAACAACATCACTAAAACAGCTGATAGGATATATGAGAAAATCAAACACACGATTTCATATGATTTTGTTATACGTAGGAAATGATTAAATATAAAGGAAAACTTACATTTGGATATTTCAAGGTACGATCGCGATCTGTATTATTATTACTATTATTGGTAATATTATTGACTGACTCTTTCGATCCGGAATTGGAATAACCAGTTAAGTTACTAAAAAAACACAATGATAATAATGACGAATCAATAATAATTTTCGATGCGCATAGTAAACTAATACAATGAGAAAAGTTATAAACTAAGTTCATATAAATATTACAACAACAACTTATCACTTTAATAGATTACTAGATTAGAAAGGTTTTGTTCAGATTTTTAGTAGTTTCAATAGTTGAAATCATGAGTCAATTGAAGCTAGACCACCATGGAAAACCTGGGAGCATTGGACGACCGTTTCATCCTAGTTTGGGATTCCTCATCAGTATGCATACACGATCCCGCCCCCCGCGAGATTCGAACCCAGGATCTATCAGTCTCGCACGCCAGCGCTTAACCATTATACCACTAAGCCGGTAACCAATGGTGTTAGTGTCTAACTTCAACCAATCCACGAAATTGTGCCACCGTACACCGTTGTCTTCAGTGAGCCGATATTTCACAACAGACCTGGTTGAACTTCACTGGTCACCGTTTCTCACTAGAACTCCAGGAAATGCCTCTTGAAGCCAGTCGCTAATGAGCTCAGTGGTTAGGCGCTCGCACGCGAGACTGATAGGTCCTGAGTTCAAATCTCGCGGGGCAGAATCGTGGACGCGCACTGCTGGGGAGTCCCGTACTTGGACGAAACGGTAGACCAGTGCTTCCAGATTTTGCATGGTGGTCTAGCTTCAATTGACTCATTATTTCAACTACTGAAATTACTAGATTGTTTATAATTAATCATATGTATATATGAAAAATTGTTTACTTAAGGGTTGAACTGCCAAATGAGCAATGATGAGGTTACATATAGGATTCTTGTTAAAAATAGCGAACCAGTTAATAAGACTGTGAATCTTCATCAACTGAGGTGTTACGTATTAAAACACGTCCATCTGTTATTTTCCTGAGGTGCAATGTTTATTGAACGAGAAGTTGAAATGGAGCTCGGAAATGACCAAACCAACAAAGGATTTTAACTCATTGAGTTATTAGATATTTAAGTGAACTTAGGTGTACATATTGGATGTATAAATTACATTATAATCGATGGCAAGAGCAAAAGACCTTAAGTGAGACAACTCGAGATCAGCTTCAACGACACTGATTGATTCGATCATTTCGTTTCTTTTTTTTTAAACGACTCTCGATTTTAAGTCCTTTTTTATCATCGTAAACGATACCGTTACATCTAACTCTTTGTTATTCATTTGTTCACTTCACTTCGTTCTATAAATTTAATCTGTTAGGTTAAACGGAATGAACAAAACTTTTTCCTACAAGAAAGGGATTAAGAATTAGATTATATATTTCTAACATCAAAGTCCGAATTTTCAATGCAAATATCAAGACAGTGCCAATGTCTGGGGTGGAAACTTAGAGAACTACGAAACCCATCATTCAGAAGATACAACTGTTTATTTACAGTAGTCTACACAAAATTCTTCGGATCCGTTGGCCACACAATATCAACAACCACCTACTGTGGGAAAAGATAAAAGTAATTTTAATCTTACGGTTTAAGGGAAGACAAAGAGTGTATACACCTATGCCTGCGTGATCGAACATTACTTCACTAGACAAGTCCTTAAATCAGAACATAGTTGAACATGAACGTAATTATATCCCAAAGAACAAGGTTGGAATGAAGTAGGAACCACAAGAAATAAAACATTAGTATCTTTATCATTTTTACATAACAAGATCCTAAAGCCTTCTTCAAGTCCCAGCTAGCGCTGATTGGTTAGGAGGTAGCCAATCAACGTGCCCCAACACAATCGTGCACGGAACAGTTTAAATCCAATCGATATCTCTTTAACACTTAGATTTTGATTGAACACAGTATGGAAAGTTTAAAATAAATTGTTTTGTAAATAAAATACTGATAATTTTGAAACAAATTCATATTAATTCCATTTAATGACTACTAAAACCATGAATCGTTACAGTAATGATTACTGAAATAAATTTGTGTTACGACGGTCAGATTTGAGAAATGATTAGTTGTTCTATAATCTTTGATTATTAGTTGCTTATCTAATAATCAAACAATATTCAAATTTCAATAGATGAGATTATGAGTCGATTGAAGAGGCGGGTCGTGAATGCGCATTGTCGAGGAGCCCCATAATAGAACGAAACGGCCGTCCAGTGCTTCCAGATCCTCCATGGTGGTCTAGCTTCAATTGACTGATGATCTCAACTATTGAAATTACTATAATCTCCATAAAACCAATTCCGCTACTCAAATTATTTCGTAGGATTGATTTATAAGTAAACAATTTTAGGTGGTTGAAGGTAGTCGGAAGGAAACTATGGACCTAGGTTTCATGCTACTCGGTATTCGTTACTATTGTGTACCTAAAATATTCAGGGAATTAATGCTCTAGGTGGAATTTATACACCTTGTCATACATTTCTATAATCTAAGACCCCCTAACATTGAGTTAATCACATTTCGAACGACTTTTTATAAAACTGAAATCAATCACTTTTATACAAATAATAACCTAAATTCCTCAAACTATAATCAAATACTCGATGAACCTGTTTTTTTCAAAGTCCATCATGTTGAGACTTTGGTGTGATCAGCTTCATTAGCAAACTATCATTTCAATCATCTGAGGAATTCCACCATTTCAGTGAGATTCTTCAAGATGTTCTAACTACAAGAGCAACTTGTTGTAAACACTAAGTGTTTAATCTTGAAGAGAATATATATCATTATTAATACTTATAATTCATTGTTATAAATAAATATCAGAAAAATTAGAAGGGATCATTAAAATTTAAAAAAAATAAATCAATTATGAATATCAATTTACCGAGTCCTTCCTTTTTTCGGCCTAAGGGCAATTGTTCCACATTCATTATCATGAAGTGATGATTGTGAACAACTTAAATCCTTTATTAACAGAAATAAAGAAAAAAACATATATGCATATAGGAAATATAAAATAAAGTTGTAGACATTAATTAAAAACTTATGAATGTTCATACTTGTTCCTGAAGGAAATGTAATATGCATATATAGTATAACCACGATCTTGCATGCTGGACTCGAACCGAGGATGCGTACTGCTGACGAGTCTCATACTAGGACAAAACGGCCGTCCAATACTCTTAGGTTTTCAATAGTGGTTTAACTTATATTGACTAATGAAATCATCTATTAAAATCATTATAATCTTCACAAACCCACATTCTAATATATGTATATGTCAATAGTTGAGATCATGAGTCAATTGAAGCTAGAACACGATGTAAAACCTGGAAGTACTGGACGGCCGTTTCGTTCTATTGCGGGACTCCTCAGCAGTGCGGATCCACGACCCCACCATGTCATTCAAATACAGAGAGTATTGACTATATAACCGAAAATGCATTCATTATTAACTCATAATTAGTTGACTGATTACTAGAATGTTAATAAACAATTAAATAATAGAACCATTATAAACAGATATTGATGATGGCTAGCAATAGAATTCATGATGTTGATAATGATGTTTGTAACTTAATGACAATATTGAGACAGTGTAATAAAGAGATAAAGATTATGTGATGATATATTAGCGCAATACATTTCAAACGATCCGATCACACGTTGTATACTTGTTAAGAACGTTTATATATAAAAATAAAAGGGCAACTAGACTAGAAATGGAGAGTAAGAGGAGATAAGCATAATAAAGAAAATAAGGTGAAAACAATTTGAAACCTCATCACTCTGAATAATAAGCCAATATTACCAGGGTAAATTTAAGGTGAAAACATGCTGTTTTTGAACACATAAATAGGGAATTAGAATTTTCGTATGGCTAAGGCTTCAATGGAGATCAGTATACGCACTTTTGTACAACACCACAAATGCCGTGTTAGGATCAATCTTATGATATGTTTCAATTGTGTGTTTGACAATACAGGATGATGGATGTTTATCATCTACTCTTATTGAGGCATTTGATATATATGTGTGATCAGATTGTTCGAAATGTATTGTGCTAATATATCAACATGTAGTACTGATAAACTTCGTCTTATTATTTTGCAGTTCAAATATTGAGACAATTTGCGCAGGATTTATACAAACCAAGAAAAAAAACTAATCAATCGCAGTTATTAACATCAATAAGAAGATTCAAAACGGTTGATAGAATAAATAATTATATTTTAAGTAAGCAACTTTTTATTTTCATTTAGAAGGAGAGCATGAAATCTAGACAAGGTTGGTTACTCTCATCCTTTCTCTTTCTCCCAGTGATCGACTGCATCATGAAGACGTCAACATCTGAGGGGCAGCATGGGATACAGTGGACAGCTAGTATGCAGCTGGACTATCTAGACTTTGCATATGATCTGGATCTTCAATCGCACACGCAAAAACAAATACAAAAGAAGACGACCAGTGTAGCAGCAGCCTCAGCAGCAGTAGATCTCAACATACACAATGGGAAAAGCAAGATTCTCCGATACAACACAACAAGCTTTGCAGGATGCAAAAACCTTTACATATCTGGTCAGTATGATTGATGAACACGGTGGTTCTGATGCAGATGTGAAGGCACGGATCGGAAAAGCAAGAGCAGCATATTTACAATTGAAGAACATCTGGAATTCCAAACAAGTATCTGTCAACCAACAGCGAAGTCAGAATTTTCAATACAAATATCAAAACAGTGCCAATGTCTGGGGTGAAAAATTAGAGAACTACGAAACCCATCATTCAGAAGATTCAACTGTTTATTTACAGTAGTCTACACAAAATTCTTCGGATCCGTTGGCCACACAATATCAACAACCACCTACTGTGGGAGAGAACAAACCAGATCCCAGCGTAGGAAGAATTCAGGAAGAAGTGCTGGAAGTGGATGGGACACACATTGAGGAAAGCACCCAACTGCCTCACAAGGCAAGTCCTCACTTGGAATCTTCAAGGCCAAAGGAGGAGAGGAAGACCAAAGAACATATTACGTCGAGGAATGGATACAGACGTGAGAGGAATGAACAAAAATTGTATAGAACTAGAAAGGAAGGCCTTGGACAGGATGGTTCGGAAAATACTGGTTGGTGGCCTATGCTCCATCGGCAGTAACAGGCGTAAGTAAGTAAGTAAATATGAAATCCAGAGATGATGAAATCTAACTTGAACACATAGATAGATGAATGATTAATACATAACAACAACATTTCTTCAATGAAAATCAAATGTGATAAATTCGAATATCACAAGAGACATTTTAACATCTCATTTAAAAGAAAATTAGACATGTAAGCATCATCATTTAAATGGTATTTTACAAGAGAATTAGCCAACGGAATTAGGTGTACATTATGTGGAATATTGTTGTGTACATGGAATTCAACAGTGATTCCTTAACATTACAGATAGAATAATACATGAATGTATCTGATTTGTAATATATATTTTCCCATCTTATTTAATTTCGTCATAATATATACTTTTTATTAAGTTTACATGGTGTTCTCAGTCGGTCTTTGATTGCAATGTAGACAAAAGTCCCATGGTGTGATTTATAATGCTGTGCGAATAAGATATGCCAAAGACAATGGAATTGGTTCTTGTTCAGGTAGGGTAATATCATAGCAAATCATAAGATTGCAAAGATCACTATATAATTGTAGAATTCCTAGAAGGAATAACTTTCAAGTTAAATGTCATACAATACTTAATTATTTACATTTGTATTAGGGTTCCTGCAAATATAAGTATATGGTTAGATAAAGGATATGAGTATATGAGTAACTTCAGACTACCAGTAGAGTTCTATTCATATTTTGACAAAGCACAAAATCTTTTATGAGTCTACTTAGTACTATACCAAACAGTTAAAACACTAAACAACAATTTAGATTGTATACAGAATAATTTTATGAATAAATTGATGAGTTCAAACTCATCATTCACTGTTTTTCTCTGTAAAAAACGTTAAGTAAATTAGTTTTGAAAATAAATTACTATGTCAGTCAGTCAGTCAATCAATCAATCAGTTAGTTACAACGTAGGACCAGGCACTTACATGCATCGGTCCAAGTTGCCACACCTCAATAACACAGCAAGACGAACATCGAATTCATAGAAATAGTTGACCCCATGGTGTACCGAAAGAAACTTTTAGTTGGTAGAAAGATAGAAGTGTATAGACAGTGTATACACCTATATCATCGTGGTTGATTGTGAGCCATGTCACCGACAGTCTTCACCCATTGGTTACGATGGTCACGAGGACCCCAACCAAGTAGTCTACATCTATCAACATGGCTAGATCACAGCTAGGATTATATGTATATATATACGTTTATATGCATACGTTTATTTATTTCTTTGTTTTAAGTTTACTCTTTACAGGAATCTACATCGCATTTAAACTTGACTTTATTATCCGTTGTATTATTTATCTATTAAATCTCATGGGCCTTGTGACCTATTAATGTATAACGTAATGATATTGGCAATTAGAGAATAGTGACTTATCAATCAGACCGATAATGCATAAACCCGTACAAGCAATCTAGAATCCTTATCGGTCCTTCTTCCTGCCTAGCCCTTCCTGTTAAGTCCAGAACACCAATCTCAGCCTCCGCGATATGAACCCTGTACTTCATACATACTGGGTTTATATATCAACCAAACAGACCACATCGTACCATAAAATAGAAAATAACATTTGAACAAGATTAAGCCAAATGTGGCTGTGAATAAGGGAGGTGGTGATTAATAGACTGGGCATAACTCAATAATGGTAAATCGTATAATAATAGCTCATAGGTCAAAATAAAGCTCATGATAAGAAGGACATGAATGTGTATAGTTTAGTTACTTGACAATTACACAATTAGAAAATATGTATAGTAATATTCCAAACATAGATTCCAACAATTATCATTGATTATTTTCATCAGGATATAACAATCTCTTCATCACAATGTATATCATCTGTAGAATGACTGGTAGTTATTAGTTGAGAGCGGATTTTAGTTAAATATTATATTACTTGATAAAATGTTATAACAAATTTGCTAAATAAATCTTGTATTCTGTGGATGCTAGTCTGGATGACACGAAATTGTGGAGCAATTCATTTAGTCTTAAATAGTTCCTGACTTTTATCCTGATTGACGTTTGAATCCCTTGGTCAACATGATATCGATTACGACTTAAAGCTTATATCACAGACTGAAATTACTTAAGTAACCATTGAAAACCAGGAAGCACTAGACAACTGTTCCGTCCTAACATGGCGATCCTCAACAGGCTAACCCTCCCAATCTTTCGGGGATCTATTATACGTCGAGAGTGGGGAAGTCGCCCAACACTGACAATGACTCAATTTAGCTAATAGATTTAAGCAAGACATGTAAGCGATTTGATGCTGCCCTAGTGGTCTTAAGACCACTGCTAAGGAATCCCAGAATAGGACAATTCAGTTATCTGATGCTTCCTCGTTTCTAATGATGGTGTAACTTGAGTAGGTTCGTGTTGTAAACCATAAAATAAAAAGTAAGACCAATCTTTCGCGATGATATATCGTGTTAACAGCAGTCTACCTAATTCTGCCAGACTGACAATCTTGCAGAAGACTGAAGCTATCGTTATTCGGATCAAAAATCTAAAGCTTTACATCTTAAACGTTTTGGACTTAATTTTTGGTAGAATTACGGTAGTTTTCATCTTCAACTTTTCATATATCTTATCAAAGATTAATTAATATCATTACAGGGATTCTCATATGAAAATAATGAAACGTGGACAAAATCTCCCTTTTTTATGATTATTAAGCACTATGACTTCGAGTTAATCAGTAAACATTAACAATAACAAGCTTAAAAAGCTTGTGACTTAAGGCTACATCGAGGCAACCCGCATCGGATGCACATATGTCAACACGAGACTGACCAATCGAAGTCCTAAATAACAATGAGAAGATACAAGTAAAACAACACCAGGCGAATTTAAACTTCACCCCTTTGCACAAGCAGGTGGCTATCACGACTCAGTAGCTAAGTGGATAACGCAATGGTGTTTGAAGAGAACGGTGCTGAGTTCGAATCCTGGAGTGAACATCAACTCTGGAATGCAGGTACATCCATCGGACGAGTCCCAAACAGGACAAAACGTACGTCCTGGATTCCACTGCTAGCTACAATCCATCTTTGCTTAAAACGTTTGTGACTTAAGGCGATGTCGAGGCAATCCACACAGTATGCACATATGCCAACATGAGACTGATCAATTGCAGTCCTAAATAACAGTAGGAAGATACAAGTAAAACAATACCTAGTGAATTTAAAACAATTCTTTTTAACTTACTGCTAATGAATGAAATAATGAATTTGGTAATTTAATTTCGGTACTTCGTAAAATATCATGCATAATAACACTACCAAGTGAATGTGCAAGTACAGAGATTTGACCACCTTTTTGAAGAAATTGTGGATTTTTTGAACAAAATAAATTAAATAATCTAGTTAATTCATAACTTAAACTTTGCATAATATCATGACGATATACAGGACTTGTATAATATAAAATATCAACAAAACTTTGATTTATATAATCACGTAATGGTCTTAATTGTGCTATAGTTACATTATCTAAAGTTTTTGAATTCAATGATAATGAACTACGCCAATTCACTGGAATAAATTCAAGTCGTTGTCCAGTTTCAGGTAGTTTAGGATATAGTTTTTCAGCTACTTTTTGACATGTTTTTCTTATTCTAGATGAGAAAAAAAGTAAATAAAAGAAGATATATATAAATATATAGTGAGGTACTCTTGTAGTAAGTGTTTTAAACATATATGTATTTAGGTGAATATTGATGTGGACAGAGAAACAAGAGGCCTTGACACACTACGGAAGCTATTTTTTCGAGGACGTTATTTCATTTCATTCAAAGCTTGTAAAACATCAACATTTATTTTCGTCCCTAGTCTATTCTACAAATCATAAGCTTTCGTTTAATGTATGATTCATTATCATAGCCTGTTTTGTTCCATATCTATTGTCATTTAAACGTAATATTTTTTAATCTATTTTCTACACTAATCTCCAGTTTTCGACATAATTGCATTTTCCTAATTTTTGTGCGTTGTGGTCTGGTTAGTGTTCTATTTATTCTGATGTCGGGAACCAGATCGGAATGGAGAATAAATGGGATAGTGTTCCAGTTGACTTGTCTCCACTCACTCGTGTGCTTGTTAGCCAATCAGATGATAGAAGAGCTTTTGTCTCTCTACCCCAAGCAGTTGGTTTCACTTCGAACTCAGGCATACTAGCATCACGTTTAAGCCAGTCAGCCTATCGTGTCAAGGTTTCAATCTAGATTAGACAAGTTATCCGGTGCACAAAAGTGGGTAAACAGATCAAGGACGTAACAAATACATCAGTATGAATACGTATAATTAGAAAGGTGAATAACAGGTTATACTTCATAAACACCTTTTCGTCTATAAAAGGTATGTGGAGCTTGTTGAGTATCATAGTTTACAATACATACTGATTTTATTTGGATAATCACTGAAAACCAATAAGCACTCACTACGTGAACAATAATAATGTGTCAGGTGTTAATTCACCGAATTCTAGTAAGAAACCGTGATCACTGAATTTTAACCACGTCAAGTTTGGGCCGGTTACTCAATAATGAGAATAGAAAGTGGTTACAAAATATGGTGAATCGATCAAAGTTGTAAATGCTGTGCACTGAATATCGGATAAAGTATCTAACAGTTAAGCGCAAGTAAAAAATCTTGAAGGTCCTGAGTTTGGTCCTCATAAGGGTTGAGAACCTGCACTGTCTAGTCCCATAGTAGAATAAGACAGCTATCCAGTACTTCTCAATTTTTAGTCAGTTTTCAACTGGAGCAAGTTAGTGGTGTAAAGCACATAAATTACCAAACAAAAGTTAAGTCGACTACTTTAAACAACTAACAATTAGACTCTATGTATCAAATCATCGAATCTAATAGCTAATAAATTTTGGCACGTGAATAGACAAAATGTATTGGAAAAAAGAAAAACGTACTTGGCACATTCATGGCGTATACTAGCTAACTGTTGACCGATACCATGGACAACAAAGCATACATGAGTAATAGGGGGAGGTCTATCACTAGTTTCCGCTGGACGATTAAATCCTCTGCTAATAGGAACACTACCTTTAAGGTAAGAGTATTCGGTTTAAAAAAAGTTCTAATGAAGTACTCACTTAATCCTCCGTGTAATCTAACTTTACCAAAAGGCTCTGCACTTTTAGTAACTAAATAGATAGTACCATCAGGCATCCATTTTATTTCATAATTGTTTGACTGATATTTATGAACAGCTGAAATAAATGTGACAACAGAATTACGGGCCAATCATTACTTACGTTTATGACTTTTGCCTGTAACTCCCTTCAATTTAGGTATAGCGTACGTACGATGTTCATATTCAATCACTTCAGATAACTTTGTATCCAAGGGTAACCAATTGATCTTCTGAAACCAAACAGCACGCACCACTCTGGTTGAACACCAAGTTTTTCTTCTACTATGTACAGATCGTTTTTTGCCAAACCAGTATATAGGAATGCATTGGCAACTTTCCATGTCTACTTCGAACATCTCTCCACGAACAGTAATCTTATCGTAAACTCGGTCCGTGCTGCCGTTATAACGCTCTCGATAAGCTGTTTCAAGACGTATTGAATCATATCCACAAAATGGTTTCCATGTACTTACTCCACCAGAACGACGGAAATACAACCAACGGACAGCTTCGATAGGAACTTCATCATCAAGCAGAAAAATGCTCATATTTGACTACGGTCTTCTCATTAAGAACCTACTTTTTAGGTGAAATATTGAAAAGGAATGATCATCAGTTACAGAGTATATGAAGTCACATTTGTAATATTCAGCAAACTTCATATTGAGTACAAATGAAACATTTACCTCCGTATATTATTTGCTGGACTGATGAAATAACGTCAATCGCACATAGGTGAGGTAGTCATGTATCACTATAAATGCTATCGTAAAATATATTTATTTTTCTATTGTTCATTAAATTGGCATTAAACGAAAATTTACTCATACATTTTAAAACCAGGTTTCTTTGAATTCGTGACGTTTCAAATATACTGATTACTAACAAACTAATCATTCTAAGATTAGTGTTAGAAGTCGAAATGAAATTTTTATTGTAATAGACCATGCATGTTAAAAATAAGCTTTTGATTAACCAAATGCTCGAGACATTGTAGAAGGTATAAAAAAAGTTTCACGACACTGTCAGATATCTCTCAGTAATGAAAACCAGGTTCTAATCTAACTTCAGTGATAGTATCGCTTTAGTAATGTGTTGGTCCAGTAATTTGTGTTCGAGGACAGTGATAAATATTAGCTAGTTATTAAAAATAAAGTCATTATCATAATAATCACTGATATCATCATCTTGAAGCACCGGTTCCAGTTCTTTGGCCACGTGTTAAAAATATCATTTCAGCAACTTCCATATTGTGCTTCATTTCCCAAACTGTGCACGTAAAAAAGTGTAAGTGTTATCTGTTTGGATTTAATTTCAAGACAAATCTCAGTGTTAAAACTAAGGTCTTGCAACGCCTTTATGTTTTCGCTTTTTAATGAAGCTTTTTTATCCTTTTAAAAGCGTATTGTTACACACAAAAGATCATATTGTGCTGATACACGGCTTATAAAATAGAGAAAAAGTAGGTATTTTTTAACAGAATTCAGACACTAAAGCTTCAAGCGTCAGATATATCAACTAGCAAACATCGGATTTTGTCAGCTGGAATATTTAAGAAAATGAGTTGTTTAAAGAAGGTGTGAAAAGTGTTTCGGTCATAGATATATTTAGTTTGCTGAAAACATGCGGAGTCGAATATAGTATTAAGCTATAGACTTTTCCCAGTTTCTTTTAAAAATGTAATGATTTTAATTTATAACCTTTAAATTTATAAAACCAATGGAAGGGTTAGGTACATTCTGACTGGCGTGGAGATGGTTAGAAAATCTCATTTCATGAACGATTTTTCTAATCGTTTAAATTTAGCTAAATCGGTGGGCCGTTTATTGCTAATTGCAGAACACCTTACTGTAGTTGTATTGTTTCTTTTCGCAAGTATGTACCGTTCGACTGATTATTGCTCAAAATGTACGGTGCTTTTGAACTCGTTCACCGTTTTTAACTACCATTTTGACTGTCCATTATGTCACAACTAACACGGTCGTTGAATTTATACAGTTAGACCCATTGACCCTGTAACGATCCTGTATTTACCCAAATTTTAACTTTTAATACAGTTAATGTATTTACTCATCCATATTGCTCCTTCGATTCGGTTCGGTCTATTACAGTGGTTAATATTGAGATGCACAATGTAATCAAATACGCAGAATTCCACAGTTTTAGTCTCTTTAAGGAACTTGATTTACGTTCGTCAAAACGATGCTCATTGTTTTCGGAATTTAAAAAATCGAAAAATTATCTACGGTGAACCTTGAAAATTAAAACATGCATCAGATTTTGTGGTAGCGAAATAACAAATACGCATATTTCGAAATTCTAAAGCTCAGTCGAAACAATGTTGTGCACTGAAAACCTAGAAATACTACCTTTGGTATTACAGCAATAACAAGCTACGTTCTGCAAATCTTTACTGCTGTATGAATGATAGGATATATATCATAAAACGGTACTACTTAGTCTTATGAAAACATCTTTGGATCCACTAATGAAACACTAAGACACATATGTATGAAGTATTGACAACCATTTATAAGAACTTTCTAAAGGCCGCAGAATCAGTAACCAGCTGTAATTTTAGCTGAAGTGATTGTAGTGGCATTGTGCCTTAATCACACAATCCTCAAAGCTGAACAGGAGACACTTGGGAACATAGATGTTCAACATTTAACGCGGAGAAAAAAACCAACGATGGAGAAGGCGGGAACAAGGAACTGAATTAATTCGAGTTGATCGGGTAGCATGGCCTGGTCTTTCAGGCGTGGTCCTTGTTGAATGTTACCTTAGATCTTTTACTCATATTAAATATCATATTCTATCTTCAGACTGAATGTGTTCTCCACCATATATTGGTAACTATTACGATACGATAAGTCAGTGTAGACGATGATGTGACTTCCACGTAAGATTTTATAAATTAGGCAGTTACATCATGAAAAATCTGCAATTTTAGGATTAACTCTATAATTGGAGCAATACTAATATCATAGTAGACCATAATTTTACATGTTTCTTCTTACGTGTATCACGTGGAACAGACAATCTACGTTCTCACAAAAATATACAAAGCTGTTATGTTTTTGAATAACCAACCTTCCATAATAAACCGTTAAAATTCAGTCTTTAAAGTGACTATCTTCTCAAAGTTTTCTAAAGAACCTATGGTCTTCTATAAAAGTTAACGATGCTTAGTAATGTAGGGTACATAATCCTGTGAAAAACACGCAACTACTTTACGTACTTTTTATTTCTTGAGAATAGTCCTGAGGACGAAAACTGAACTAGAGATGTCACTTTAAAATACCAATTGTCAGAACATGGGCGAATTTAATTTTGAGACTACCCAATCTCTCGATTTCGGGGTTATCTCGAAAAGATCAATGACGATTGGCAGTTTTCCAAACCTTTGGGGGATTTTGTATCCTGTTCCCAAAATCTCAGAACGGACAAAAGTTTCCTCAAAACAGAGAGATTGGACAGGCTTGTCGCATGTTTTCAGACAAAAGGTAATGTGCTTTAACGATCTCGAGAAACATTTCGTAAAACCCTAGAATTTATTCGTTGGTCTTATCTGTATGGTTAAAAAGACAGTATGACTACTTATTACTCGCGAGTATGCAACCCGTGAGTTGTTCCTAATGTAATTGTTCCAGTAGCTTAAATAAAGTTAAAATCTTCAAATCCACTACCCTATACTTGAAAATTTAACATTCAAATGTTTACAGACGAGAAATGTACCTTTATTTACAAGAACATAATGGCCACCAGGAAAGTATCGAGGACGGAAACAACAAGCTCTAATACGATTTTGTGCCTCTTCACAAGGTCAAGATAGTATATTACAACAAATGTTAAACATTAAGATTAGGAAATTCAATATCAGCAACTTCTAGTCCAATAAGATTTATGTTTGAACTGAACAGAATTTTTTCATTAATGGGGAATACAGCTTCTTTGTTTCGACAGTGTATGAATTTGATAGAGCAAGTATTCCCTAACAGCAGTTACTAGACAAGGGTACAACAAAAACAGTGAACTTACTGTTTTCACGACGATAGATATCCTTTTTAAAGTGAGATATGTGAAGATGCTCTCGATAAGACAAATACTCGTAGCGAATTATCATAAAGATCTGTAACGACACCTCATCCAATACCACCCTCTGTAGTCTTTAAAAAATGGCGCCAGTATATTAACATTTCCTCTGGATCACGAAAACCTGTACCTCGAAAAACATGACAATAGAGACTCTCACAAAATCTGAAATGAATGTCTTGGAACTATACAGGTCGCTCAAGCATCTCATGCCTCATAAGTCAACAGTTTAAAGTAGAAAACAGGCAGTCATAGCAAGAGCTGTGGGCGTAATCACACGCTAATCATTTTAATGCATTAGCTTCTCAGATCGCCTTGATCATACAGAGTAAACATACTATGTACACAGAAGCACAATGGCTTGTGAGACCTTACTTGTTAGCAACATCAGTAATGGTTAAGCTTAAATAATAGACCTAAAGCTGTTGCACGATGGTGGGCCAAAAACTTTACTTCCTTGGATCTCGAGAGTTCTCTTTTTCCATGACGAGCTTTTAAGATACGTTGTATTATAGTACTGAGGGTAACCATGATTTGTGAATAGTTGCAGTCGTAAATGACATCTTTTGTACCCATATGATGTTTGTGAATAATAATAAGCTTTGACTTTTCTGAAACTTCCATTCTTGACGCCCGATAGGAATGTTTCACGTGTAAACTTATCGTAGACTTTGTTAATACCCCCTCTTTCCATTGAACATGTCTGAACATTTTAATAAGTTTAACAACTTGGCGAAGTAATCAAACTGGATTAAAGTTTATCCTAATCTACATTTTCATCATTCGAGTAGCCTATGATTCACACCTAGCCATAGAGCAGACTGAAAGTGTTAATCAGCCCTTCTTATAGTTCAATATTTTTACCACTAGAGCTCTGTCTGAACAGGTTTTATGCAAAACCACCGTGAAACTGACTACAATAAACATAAAACTGATATTAGCAATTACCTTGATCAGCGAGATAAACTAATTGGGCAATCAATTTTAGAATCCTGCCCCCTAGTCCGTCGATAAACACATCTTCTTCCAAGTCATCCTTAAACTCTCGAGGTCTTAGTATCATCAAAGTTCAAGAACACCTCAGATTATAACAAGCAAGTATGCGTTCTGGGGTAAACGATGTTGAAGTTGAAGTTCAGGAGCTTTCATGTTCGTCTAAGCACACTAAAATTGAATTTAATGAGGTTATTCACCCACTTTTGTTAGGTTGTTCATTATGTGTCCGAGTTTATACTTAACGTGGTCGAAATAGAACAAGGAGAGCAATAAACAGAAATCTTATTTTAGTCCTCATTTATTGAGCAGTTGTGGCTTATTGTCATTGATAATAAAGTTGGATATTCATGAAATCATTAGTTTTCTTATGAATTAGTGACTAAATTGTGAAATCTTATTCTGAAGTTCAGTATATGTCATCGGTATGCCAGCCACGACACTATTCACACGATATTGTAGACTAGTTATATTATGAGGGAATAGAGTACAAATATTCTTTAATTATGAAATAATGTAGAACAAATAGTCAGGAAGCCTCGATACTATACGTGGAGAGTGACATCAGTGCTTGACAGTGCTTTATGATCGAAACGATATACTAGATAGCGAAGTGTCGTGGAAGCGTAGCTGCATTATTAAATTAAATAAACAAATCCTAACCTTGCATAACTGACCACTAGTAGTCGGATGGTTAACCGTTTACCATGTTTGCCGTGTTGTTAATTTGGGGATAAATACATAGTCGTTTATTCCTGTTCTGTGTTCATAAACACGCCTATTAAACTATTTGCGTATTTCACGTTTCCTTTATTTTTATTCCCTTATTTTCTTCCTTGCCTTCTTAAAAACACTATTCAATATTCTTCTGAACCACACAAAATCTGATTTATTATCATACCATTATTATTATTATTCTCTTTTTCAAATACGGCAAATATAATAATAACATTATTGAAACTTGTGTATTATTGTATTTTTGAAGAAACCCGAAATAGTTTCTTCACCGAGCTTATGTACTCATAAGATTTTTGTGGATAATGACAATAATAATAAATATATAATGGTCTATAGGGCCAGTCAAATGTCACTGTGCCCTAGCTTAACATCCGGCAACTGAGTTACCGAATGTTCAGCAGTTTGTAGATTTGTGGTCTACTTCGTTATTAGTACCGCTCTGATAATAGGCCTAGTCCCACGATTATAGATAGGTCATGATATGACTCTCTAATCTATAAGATCTTACGTGGAAGTCACATAATTGTGAGATGGTGGAGAAGATTTGTAGCTCAGGTGGATGATTTTGGTGGAGTTTTGTTCTCGGAGTTGGATGGTTTGGTCAAAACTCCACCAAAATCACATTATTGTCTACACTGAATCATCCTATCGTAACAATATGATACGTTTGGGAGGGAAGTTAGATCCCCAGAACTCAGTTGGTAAGTGCCCTAGTTCTGTAATTTTATTTTGGAAATTTGAATTTCCTTGTTTTAGCGTCAAAAGCGCTCCTTTCACCTTCACGTCGTATTTCCCACTTGGGAGAATCATTAACATTATTGGTCCGTTGTGTATTTTAGTATGCTGTTTTTGCAACGCTTCCCAAGGACAGTTTTATGCTGTATACATACGTTTGATTTGTGTCTGTTATCATTCACTCGTGCTTCTGGTTTACGGAATATACTTTCCCGTTCCAAGTTTCAACTTCGCACTTTAGTTAGCTGGTCTGGGACGCACCAGAATATCTGGCTTATTGGTCTTCGGTCACAAGTCTTTGTTCCGTTCGCATACTAAGTGAACTCGTAACCGCTTCAATCTAGCAACGCAGTACTTCTGAAGAACGCGTTTCGTCTGAAGGTAGGATAATGTATTTTATGTGAACAAAGACAAGTTATACAGAATGCCCATGTCTGAGAGGCTGAGCCATGTCATCCAAGCTAATTCATTAATTCTTCCCGCTCTTTCTATTGTTGATCTTCTCTCCTGTTGATCGTTCAATATGCATCTTTCCAGTTATCTCATGTTCAGCTTTGGGGATTGTGTAGTTGTGATCAATACCACTATAAGTTCACTAATTCTCTTCAGGATCGAGGACAACCAAAGCGCAATAGTTAATCTTATGCTATGGACTGGCCAATAGTATGGTGGCCGTGCCGTCATCTCTGTACCCATTCTTACTAAGATATTTCCGTAATAACATCCTTTTTGTTATACGGTCTTCAAAGCAGCCATACGGCGAAGGGGTTATCCGCGTTAGGGGCTGACCACGAAATGTGACTTCGGAGTTAGCTGGTTTGAGTGGACCCTCAATCGCTAGACATAGATCATCTACGTTGATGGTTTACAGATCCAACTGAATGTAGTATTCAGCTTGTTGCTTTCGAACCGGCTTTAAAAAGGAAGAGGTACTTTAAATGATGAAATCTCTGGACATTTATTGAATTTATGACTTCAGGTCGATAACTTAAGATCTTTTTAACCCTTCCCCTTAGATTTTTAACCATCACGCTGTTTTTCTGATCCTTTAACTCCATTAGCTCCGGCTCTGTTTTCACTTCGTTTATAAGGTTGCACAATCTTATTTTGTACATCAAAAATATTCGCCATTTTTACTAAGCTTCCTACATTCACTTGGACCTTGTAATAATGTGCAATAGCAAATTGTATTCGAATGTAGTTTTTCAAGTGTCTTCATTCCTACGATTATTAGTAGTCGAACTGATGTGCTAATTGCTATGTTTGATAGGATTACGAGTTCACCTAGTCTGCGAACGGAACAAGACTCTGTGACCACGTACCGATAGGCTAGCCATTCTGATGCGTCCCAGACCCGCTAAGAAGAGAGAGAATTCCAAGTTCGAACCGGGAAGTAAATTCCGCAAGCAGCCAGAAGCATGAGCAATAACAACAGGAACAACAGGTGTCAGAGAAGAAACATTTGTCACACTCTGGATGTCTGTTTAATCAGAAGTGGCAGAACCGATGTGATCTGGCGCAATAAATGACAAGCTGTGATACTGTCTATAGATGTCACATGATACCTATCTTACGAACTGTTACATTATTGTTGTGTTATGAGATCTTATTGCATAGTAGTGTATTTAATTGTCGATATGTAAGACAACACATACAAAGTGTTGAAGAGTAGGAACCCTACGCAGAAATACGTCCTCTAATGACAGGCACCTTCGTACAACATCACAATCGGTTTAGTCAAGGTATAAATCTACAGTAGTACGTCGAAAAGTACGTCTATGTTTTCGAATCTTACAAAGGGTGAATATTTGGTCTATACATCGACGTCCAGGTTTGAAACCAGTGTGGTTTTCTCGGGTTGGCTCTATATGAGCTGTAGATAGGCATCGAACTATTATTGAGAATTATATGCTAGACATTATATTGGCCAAACTGATTCCTTTCTGATAATCCTTATGAACTGAGACGATCAGCGACCGAGACCGGTCAGACGGGATTATGTCTAGTTCCAAAACTCTAGCTAAGATCTCAGTTAATTTAATGGCTAACACTAGACCACAATCAGGCCTTCCTACTATCCTTCTCTTTAGATTGCTTGTAGTCTTCTCGATCTTTCTAAGAGTTGGAGAGGTCACATCGAGCTGGTATTTAAGTTTCCTGGAGGAAGTGGATAACTGATGTGTTGTTGTAGGTCAGATGGACTGTTACCCCAAGTGCCCATCGGTTCAGTCATTTGGATTGAGAATGAATAATAGTCCAGTTTTTTTCCGAGATATTTTCATTAACAGACGGAATTTTAGTTGCTGTACCCCTGAACAAGTGTCTACTGTTACCTATTACTGCTGCCTTTTCCATTTCTTCTGCTCTTACCACACACCACTGCTCGTGATCATTACGCAGGCTTTCGATCAACCTACATTTAGGCTGTCTCCACTCCTTATAGTGTTCAGATCCAGACTGGTTGAGTTTCTTTGCGTCTATCAGTTCAGTAAACGCCGCTGAAATCCACTGATTTTACTGACCTTCTGGTTTAAGCTATTAGTAGACGACACTGCTGCTTCCACAGCTTTTGGATATCTTTTTCACAGTTGACCACCTCCATTTCTAGTTGGTTTCGAAATATATTATTAACTTTTGCATCATTAATTTAGATTCTAATGGGTTTTCCTTCTGTAGCTTTTCTACACTCAGTAATTCTCAGACAAATATGTGCTCAAACAAGAGCGTGATCAAAGCCAAAAAGTGTACTCCAGAATGAGCGACGGTTCCGAGTGTAGCCTCTCCAGCGATCGTTGATGGCAATGCCATCTAGTTGAGTTTGTTACTGAGTCAATAGTGGAGATCATCGCCTTAGACGATATCTCCTAGTGTTTAAAGTTGGCGTTTGCCAAAAACAGACGACTTCCTGTTGAAGATTCCCAAGGTATTTGGAGTTTGACAACGCCTTAATCAGTAACACCTAATATGAATCGTACTCACCAACTGAAATCAAAAGACAGAAGCGAGGGGGTTCAAAGATATATTTGATAGGCTAGCAATATATCAAGGGTTGCCTGATCTAATCTGGCTAGCGATCGCAGGGTAAGTTGAGCACGGAGTTCCCACTCGTGATCTGGTGTGGATCCATGACCGAGCACGTTCAGCTAGGTGAGTTTATTAAAATTAATGTGGTCAACATCCACTGTCGAAGACTTACGGAACTAATGATTTGGGGCTTTGTTTACCATGGCATCTTTAATTTTTTTCAGCGTTACGAACGTAATACTCAAAGGTAAAATTTGGGACAGATGGGTTTTCGCCAAAGTTACGGTTTGTACAATCCACAATTTATGAACAGATTATAACAACTGTGAACACAAACACGACACCAACATACAAGCTTGTTTATTTGCATGTATATTTTAACAAAAGTGTTCACTGTCCTTATCCATTTAATAACCTTAATTAGGTAACGTCCTATCTGTCAATCCATGTTCTAATTTATCAGTCATCCATATGAGAATGGCTCGTATTTGCTATTCATGGTTAATCATTACATGTGTTACATTCTTATGTACTGCAATTTACTCTCCTGTTTCTACGACATATTCAGTACCAACCTGAGTGCTGCATCAAGGCACGTAGTCCATGTCTTTTTATGGATACTTATTCACTTGAGCGTGTTCAGAGCGTGAAAACGAAATCAGTGAAAGGTCTTTCTAAATTACCTCACGATGACTGCCCTAAAACTCCTGAACATTTTCCCCTTATTGTATCGTAGAAAGCAAGGTGACCTTATTTTGGCATTACGCATTTTTAATTACGATTTAGTTATTAATATGTCGTATCTTTCTGTTCCCTCCATCACTAATAATCTTCGAGGATGTATGAAGAAGGTTCCGAAACCTCTATGTAATAAACTTGGTGTGGGGTTCCGTTATTCTCATTGAGTGGTCGATGACTGGGACGCCTTACCCGAAGAACTATTATCAGCCCAATCAGCGGACATCTTCAAGAAGAAACTGAACCTTCACTGGAAAACAAACTGTGAGAAAACAAATCCACTAACCTACTATCCCTGTTATTGAAGAGTGAAGACTTGAAACATCTGTTTCATAGGCGGAAAGCTTAATGTGTCTGCTACCGAGGGTTAGTGAAGTGCAAGACGAGTTCTTCGTTGTTTGAATGTTGTTAACTATCCAAAAGTGTTCTTTTCTGACTTTTATTTTGTAGCAAGTTGAATTGTCTATTTCCGTTTTATATTACAATATTGTCTAAATCGGAGACTTGTGGTAATGTTGAATTTGTCGATTCCTTTCCTTGATAAAATGCATTTTGTTGGCTTGCCGGCTTGTCGACTGACCTTTTCTTGTGTTCTTCTCTTCTCATGTCTTCATTCACACTACTTTTCATGCTTTTTAAGCACACTAAGCACTTTTTGGCTAGACGCAAATCGTCACATATGTGGAACTAATATTAGTTCCACAAAGTTCCTTTTTATTTTCTGTTTTATATGCTTGGACACCCAAAATTTGTCAAAGTCAGTTTAGTGGGCAGAAAATCCAGGCTGAAGTAGTCGCCACGAATTATTTGCAAGAACTCTATTGACACTGCGTGATTTCTTGTGATTTATGTCTGCGCTTGCGAAGAAAATCGATTTATACCAGTTACGTTAATAACCTACCCTACATTCTCATCATTTCGGAGCTATATGTTAATTCTTCACAAGCTTATTCAATTAAGGTTATCACGTAAAACGGTGTAGTATCAATCTTTAAAGTCATGTAAATTAGAGTAATCGTTGTTTTTTGAAGCAAATATCCACATGGAAATGCCTCCGGAATTTACCTTGAAGTCTACCCCGACGTATAGTGGTTATAGATGCATTGGAAAAGAGTATTCATGTATGTTGCAAGTCTGCTGACCTGCTATGTAGCATGTAAAGTTACTTGGGAATGCAAGAATTAGTATTAATTATAAAACCCTGATTTTATTTTTAATTTCAATATATTTGTTTCAAACCAGATGCAGAGTAGTTTAACCGGTACGAGTCTTTTTGTAGTTATGATTTAATGCTTTAGAGCACTTAACTTCAAACTAATCTCACTGCAACTGCAATACTTTATAGACCTAACTGTAGCTACTACGGCTAGTTGGGCTCGCCCATCAGGATGATTCGGCTGATTTATACTGACTGGAATGCATGTTACTTTAGGTCTTACCTTATGAAGCTCTTTTGCAATTGCGCTTGGTTTTAACTGCATTCATTCATCTTGAGGTGATTGCAAATTACTATCATCTTACTAACCTTAGGCCATACTTCCTTTTACTGATCATTCAAATCTGACTAATCTGTTAACTAAAACTCAGTTTATATTGTAATAAAGAAGCTGATCGTTATTTGCTTGTCCGCAACTCTTGGACACATCTCATCATAAGTTAGTTTAACATAGCTTCACTTTTAACACTTATGATATTCACATCCTTGTAAATGTAAATTTTTCCTTTTACTTTTCCGCAGGCCAAATTTTGTTTAATATACTTTTGTCCTGAAGGACTCATGAAATCTGTTTTCACACAGTCCTCATACTTAATCCATTTACATTTAATGTCTTATGTAGGATTAAAAATAAGCAAATGATTGATGCAATCAGAATCCTTAAGTCAGGTGACAGTGATGACCTCCAAAACCTTTTGCAAACATTCAATATACATTCTCGTGATGCAGACAATAACACGTTGCTTCACCATGCCTGTTTATTAGGAAATGTTAAAGCTGTACGTCTTCTGTTAGATAGTGGCGTTCATGCAAATGCCTCCAATATTGATGGACAGACTCCAATTTGCGATGCAGCTCTAAGCGGATCAGCTGAGATAATTTCTCTTTTATTAAGAAGTAAAGTTGATGTTAATCCACCATCTTATTGGGGTTCTCCGTTAATCTATGCCACACAGAATGGTGAGCTTATAGTTTTGTCATCATTCTGTATGTATTCATAGAATCTATAAATGCAATGAAAGTTTTAATAGATGCTGGTGCAAGTTTAAATTCTCCTGAACGCAATGGCCTTTGTCCACTACATATAGCTATCCAAAGGAGATTTTATGCTGGCGTTTACCTTCTTCTTTCTAAAGGTATGTTTAGTTTACATACCTTGACATTATTTTATTATGTGGTAAAGGTTTATAGCTCAAGTAAATTTTTTTAGCGTTGGTGAGTTCTCTGAAATGGTTTAGCTGCAGTTCCCACTGTCGTTTTGGGCATCATACCTATATACATATTATTTTATTATTTAAACATAAACATAGGTACAAGGAGGCGCCAAACAGATATGCACCACACTTCGTCATTCGGTTTGTGTGGGGGCTGGAATACTGCTTGGGTGCCCAAACCGAAGCAGGTGGTTCTCATAGGGGACCACGCCCCGAGCCTTTGACCTAAAGGTCTAATCCACAAGGCGGTGAGGCAACGTAAGGAGATACAGTCCAGTGGTAGCCGGTGACTAACAATTGGTTCACACGCCATTTGTTTCCTTAGGATTCTGGAGCCTATGTGCACGAGTGGTTTGAAATCAGGGTTTTCCGACTCTCCTGGATGGATCCTCCGCATCCACCAACCCGGGTAAAGCTCCAAACATTCATTTTTCGTCCTCTTGATTTCTTAAACAGCACCCTGATTGCGATAGGGCAGTGGATAGGACTTCGCTGGTAATGGTTGTATGCACGTGGCCACGTGGGAGCATTTCGAGAGAGAGCTGACTCTCCCCACGCTCGCCCATACCAGGACATTTGGGGGTAAGGTTGTGATGGAGGTGGGATTAAATATATATATATATATATATATATATATATATAACATTAACTACGTTTGTACTTTAAGTTCATTGTTTATAATTGTATAATTTTTACTATAATTCCTAATTATTAGGTGCAGACCCGAATTGTGGAGTACGATTGACAACTCCCTTGCATATGGCAGCGAAATTGAATGACGTTGACATAACATATTTACTGTTAGAATTTGGTGCATCTCCGACTTCTCTAGATAAAGAGAACCGTACTCCAATTGATTATGTGCCAAATACGAGTCCAGTTTATCAGTTATTGAAATCTGTACAAAGTGAGTTGGTTGGCAATTTACAATGAATAATATTACTTTCGACGTCATCGCATTGTTAGCGCTCATTGAATTTAATATCGGTTCCTGGAAGATTTACAATTTTCAATTGATTATATCATCTTGTATTGGCAGAAACCGTATGTTAATGGTTACGAGGCCGACCGACCGTTGTTGCTATCTTGACGTGGTGGTCGGGCTTGCCTATCATGATGAAGCAACCGAGCCATACTGACTGGAACAGCTGTTCCTCAAGGTCCTACCACGTCAGAAAGGTCGGTTGAAGAGCGGTAAGACTAAAAGCAACAAACCCCAAGTTCCGAAGATGAAGTCGTACTGCTGACTGTACAGAGGTGTGACAGCAGTAAGGTCTTTCCTTCAGATAGACAGCATCTGCAGCGATGCTGCCTTCCCACAAGGAGAGGTGGGGTTAGAAAAGGTCCACCCTAAAAATGCACACCTCTCCTTATCCCACGGATATCCGTCTCCGGCGGTAAGATCTCAACAAGTACAAAAATTTCCCATAAAAAGGTCGTGTGTGACCGACCTCAAGCAGTTGTCCCTTGGGCACTGCGGTCACGCTCCCAGGTCACTAAGACCACTTCTAATCCGATTTCCTTTTCAGGTACCTCCAGAAGAACCCTTCCACGGTGTGGGCAACCGGGAAGTGATAACCACCCTCATACCTCTAACAACACTCAAGACCACTGTATTCATAATCAACCTCCCCCTCTTTAATTCCTATTATTCCTCCTACATCGACTTCAAACTCTAAACTTCTTTTTTCGGCTTCCCCCTCAAGTGTCACCATAGCCAACGATCCTAGTGCTCAAAACTGTCCCAGGTCTACTGAAACCTCGCACCACACTACATATTGGAGCCTTCAACGTACGCACCCTATGTCAAATCGGTCAGCAGGCTTCCTTGGCTAAAACCCTAGAATCTCGTGCCATTGATGTATGCTGTGTCTCCGAAACACACATACAGGATCCCAGTGTGGTCATTAATTTGACCTCACCTCGGCAAAACGGAGAGCCAACGAGATACACCCTCCGTGTATCTGGTGACCCGACGGCCAGTTCTCGTGGACTGGCAGGTGTAGGCATAGCACTAAGCATGAAGGCGGAACAAGCACTGCTAGAGTGGATCCCCGTCAACAGTCGTTTATGTGCTGTTCGGCTAAACGGCTCCGTAAGAACTCAGAAGGATAGGGACACACGTCGTTGCCTTTTTGTCGTTTCTGCCTACGCCCCCACCGACTGCAGCTCAGATGAAATGAAAGATGAATTTTATAGAAAGCTGTCTGAACTTTTTCAGAAAGCTAAACGTTCAGATATAGTACTCGTAGCAAGTGACTTTAATGCCCAGATAGGTAGTTTAAGCCAAACAGAAAGGCATTTAGGTGGGTATTTTAGTATACCGGCACAGCGAACAGATAATGGTGATCGTCTGCTGCAACTGTGCTCAGACAATCGTTTGTTTTTAGCAAACACAAATTTTAAGCAAAGGGAGAGACATCGATTAACATGGAGACCCCCTACACCAAACCAACGATGGACTCAAATAGACCATATTGCCATCAGTCGTCGTTGGAGAGGGTCGGTAGAAGATTGTCGCTCATTCTGGAGTACCTGCTTGGACTCCGACCATGCCCTAATACGGGCACGTATCTGCTTGTACCTCACTGGACGCAAAAAAAGCCACAGTAAAAAGACTCATTAGAACTGAATTGAGTAGCGAGAAAACCAAAAGTAGGTTCCAAGAACAACTGAGGTCACACTTAGGTAGTTGTGAAGACAAGGCTGACCCAGATGTTGCTTGGAAGGGCATACAATCAGCTGTGGAAACAGCAGTGACATCTATTAGTGACTTCAACCACAGAGTTGCAAGGAACCAGTGGATTTCTTCAAGGTCTGTCACACTGATGGATTCTCGCAAACTCGTCCCATCAGGTTCTGAACATGATGAAGAGCGAAAACAAATCAGATCTAGGTTAAGAAAAAGTCTAAGAAACGACCGTGAGCAGTGGTGGGCAACGAAAGCAAAAGAGATGGAAAAGGCGGCAACTATAGGGAACACAAGACAGCTTTACAGACTAATAAAAGAAACTGGAATTAATAAGTCAAGTGTGAGATTATTTCGGAAAAAGACGATACTTTCATCTGCTCCGAGTCCAGACGTTTAGAACGACGGGCGGAACATTTTAGGGAACAGTTCAGCTGGCCTTCAGCGACTCTACAACTACCCTCCATTCCCAGACACTGTGAATGGAACATTGAAGTAGGTCCCCCAACTTCAGCAGAAGTTCAAAAGGCTATAGTTAATCTGAAACGAGGAAGGGCAACTGGTCCAGATGGATTGGCTCCAGAAGTCTTTAAGGATGGTGGTCCAATTTTAGCGATTAGGTTGACTAATATTTTAGCTAAGATCTGGGAGTTATCCCATCTAACTGGTCGCAATCACTTATCGTCCCAATATATAAGAAAGGGTCAATATCATCCTGTGACAAACACAGAGGGATTAGTTTAACTAATATAATATCTAAAATACTAGCCTCGATAATTATCAGACGCCTAACTAAGACTCGTGAACTGCAAACACGAGAGACTCAAGCTGACTTCAGACCTGGTCGTGGCTACATCGACCACATATTCACCGTTCGTCAGGTTCTAGAACACAGGCATACTTATCAACGTCCGACAATGGTGGTCTTTCTTGACTTAAAAGTAGCACTTGGCTCGGTAGACCGCGAGATTCTGGTGGCAGTGTCTGTCATTGAAAGGCGTACCTCAGAAGTACATAAACGTTGTAAAGGCTCTTTACTCGAACACTACTAGTCGATTTAGAGCTTATGGCGAACTGTCATCTACTTTTGCAACCTCAAGTGGTGTCCTTCAAGGCTGTCTACTTTCTCCATTTCTGTTTAACTTCATCATAGACCTACTGATGGAAATAACATTCTCGTCAACTGAATTCTCGGGTATTGATCTTCTATCAAGAGGTCCACTTATCGACTTAGAATACGCAGATGACATAGTCCTGTTTGGTGAAGACGCTGACAAAATGCAGAGTCTTCTGGTAGCACTAAGCAACAATGCCAGAATGTTTGGGATGCGCTTCTCCCTCTAAATGCAAGTTGTTGCTTCAGGACTGGCCTGCGTCAACACCTGAACTAAGGATAGGGAGTGAAGTAGTCGAACACCTTGACAACTTCACTTATTTTGGAAGTCTGATCAGTCCTAATGGGCTGGTATCGGACGAAATCTCAGCACGGATTCGAAAAGCTCGTTTGGCTTTTGCCAACTTACGTCACCTATGGAGAAGGCGAGATGTCCGTCTATCAATAAAAGGACGAGTATACTGCGCGGCAGTTTGTTCTGTTTTAATTTATGGCAGCGAAACATGGCCTTTAAGAGTAGAAGACACCCGTAAGCTACTAGTATTTGACCATAGATGCCTTAGAAATATTGCTGGCATCTGCTGGGATCACCGGGTAAGTAATAGTGAGGTTAGACGCAGGGTATTAGGTAATGATGGTAAATCAGTTGATGAGGTTGTTAATCTTCATCGACTGAGATGGTTGGGCCACGTGTTACGTATGCCTGAACACCGATTACCACGTCGTGCAGTGCTAATCGCGGTAGGGGATGGTTGGAAGAAAGTTAGGGGCGGCCAAACCAAAACGTGGCATCAGTGCCTGAAGTCACTGACTTCTAGTCTGAGCCATGTTGGTAGATGCAGACTACTTGGTTGGGGTCCGCGTGACTTTCGTAACCAATGGTTGGAGACTCTTGGTGACATAGCTCAGAATCGATCACAATGGCGTCGGTGTATACACTCCCTGTCTTCCCTTAAACTAAGAGACTAAAATCACTTCATTCTTTCTGTCTACGAAATAATTCTTTCTTCCTATACTATATCCTTATTGCAACCTTTGACCTAACCACTCCTATGAATCCGCTGTTCATCTTGTTGTGCTGATGCGGTATGGCAACCTGGACCGATGCATATATGTGCCTGGTCCTACGTTGTAGGTGACTGACTGGTTACGAGGCTTCTTAATTAACCATAGATCATCACATTCATAACCCCGTCCCCTCTTTTTTATTTTCAGGTCGAGATTTTTTGTACCGAGAAGGAAAGCTAAACGTTTTTAAATAATCATATTTAATCTTCACGACCTGTTGCGTGGCGAACGACTTTTCGACCCACAGTATTCGGATGACATTATCTTACTGTGCAATGATACCATAGCAATGCAATTCGCACTTACTCAGCTGGCAATCAGTGTCCGTAGGTATGGCATGTGCTTTGCACTTTCTAAGTGCGAAGTACTTTTACAAAACTGGCAGGACTTTGGACCTCCACTCACTCGTGGTAGTAAGCAGATATAAGTGATCGAGAAGTTCGTGTATCTGGGTAGCTGTGTAAGTGTTGGTGGTGGCGTGAGTAATGTGATCGATTCACGTATAGTGAAAGCCAGAGCGGCTTATACGAATGTGGACCACCTTTGGCGGTGGGTCTACAACGCGTCGGTGAGAGCAGTTTTCCCCTATGCTTACAAAATCTGGCTTTTCCGAGTTGGGGATTTTAAGCGACTCTCTGTTTAGTCATCATTGTCTGCAATGGATTGCTGGCATTTAGTGGTAATACCGTATTAGAAATGCACAGTTTTGGCATCTTGTGTTCTGTCACAGCGATGATAATTCAACTAGTATTGCAATCTTGAAGCAGCAACTTCGCTGGCTTGGACATGTGCTACGAATATCGTCTCAGCGACTTCCATATCGTACATTATTTGCCGATACTGCGACTGCTTGGGAAAAGCGGAGAGGTGGCCAGTACATGACATAGTGTCGTAGTACGTAAGCAATTTGACAGGACTGGGTTGCGTTGGGCCTTCACAACTCTCTGGTTGTGGTCCTAGTTAGAGATGATGCAACACATTGACCAGTGGCAATCCTGCTGCAATTTTTCTTTACGTTCTTCATAACAGTGAGATTGGATTATATTTTTCTTAAATAGATTGCTTTCCCCATTATGACTATTGTTAATTCTATCGAAGCGTCCAAGTGACCCCGATTGAGATACGCGCAAAATCGAAGTTCCAAAACAACGATTTGTCTACAAAAGCGGTTCTTTATTAAATAATACACAAAATTTAGTTACAAACCTCAACTTGTGAGGTGTCTAGGCGTTTAAACGCGTCGTTCAAGAATGAAAATAGCAAAGGCTTCCTGTAAGAGTGACATAAAGAATGATTACGACATACGATAGTCCAAAGACAGCCGATAGCTGTGTCTAAATTTGCTAACAGTTTATGAACAACCGAAACTCGAACCAAGAGCAAACAATATGGAAACTGTTGCGTTTAAACAAATGCATAAAACTGTGGATAACCGTTACAGCAATTAAATTACAGTAATTATAATGATAAATACAATGATAAGTAAAATAAACGTTAAAGATATATGTGAACATTTCAGAATGTTACAGTACAACATGATTGTGAAAATTGTTTGGCATACAACTGCTTACTGAATATAAATAAGTAGTATAAACGAACATACAAAAGAGTAGGAAAGGAATGAGCAGGAACAATGTAAACAAACTTAACAACTACTATTATTTTACTCTTATAAATGAATTCCTATTGATTGTTTTTTTACTGTACTTACTTTCCTTTCTCTACCTCTTCACAGTTCCATTTTTATTGTGTGGCACATACGTGTTTTGACTCCCCCTTGTATCAATGTTTATTTGTTCAAATAAATAAGTATTGATCGGCATTTACAACAGTGCTTGGGTTACAGATTCAGATGTTTCCCATGAGTTTTGATTTCAGGAAATGGGGAGTATCATTAAACCTCCTCACACATTAAAAATGTGATTCAAGGTCGACTAAATGAGTCTGTACTTTGTTACTAAGTTACATTAATCTTTATCAATTCAGTCAGTTATATGCAATCTGTCATATGTGCACCGGTTCAATTTGTCACTTCAAATTAGCACAGTAAGATTGCTGAAGCATTAGCAAGTTTCGTTTCTAGTTTCATAAGCACCTATACTTTCTCCAAAACTTAAATTATCTCTTAATATCATGTTCCAAGGTATTGTTTGTTAATGATTGCTAAAGCTGTACTTGTACTTCAGTCTAACGTGACCCAATTTCACTACAGTGGTGTTCCAAAGTTTACGCTTATGGCTAATCACTAAATCGAGTTAGTTGAAATATCAGAAGGAGATTTCTTGAAATAGAGGAGGGTTAACAGTGGTAACTAACAATCATTAACTTTTGAAGCATTATTTTGGGTTGCTTAGTAACTTTATAGGAAAGGGATGTTCTTCGTAAAACACAATCTTAGTTCACAAAATTATCGATTGTTTCTTAGCTGTATTAAAATGTGAAGACTTCTTAATTGTGACTTCCCCAAAAGAATTACAGTCAGTCAGTCAGCTACAACGTAGGACCAGGCACATATGTGCATCCGTCCAGGTTGCCATACCTCATTAGCACAGCAAGATGAACAGCGGATTCATAGGAGTGGTTAGGTCAAAGGTTGCAATAAGGATATAGTATAGGAAGAAAGAATTATTTCGTAGACAGAAAGAATGAAGTGATTTTAGTCTCTTAGTTTAAGGGAAGACAGGGAGTGTATACACCGACGCCATTGTGATCGATTCTGAGCTATGTCACCAAGAGTCTCCAACCATTGGTTACGAAAGTCACGCGGACCCCAACCAAGTAGTCTGCATCTACCAACATGGCTCAGACTAGAAGTCAGTGACTTCAGGCACTGATGCCACGTTTTGGTTTGGCCGCCCCTAACTTTCTTCCAACCATCCCCTACCGCGATTAGCACTGCACGACGTGGTAATCGGTGTTCAGGCATACGTAACACGTGGCCCAACCATCTCAGTCGATGAAGATTAACAACCTCATCAACTGATTTACCATCATTACCTAATACCCTGCGTCTAACCTCACTATTACTTACCCGGTGATCCCAGCAGATGCCAGCAATATTTCTAAGGCATCTATGGTCAAATACTAGTAGCTTACGGGTGTCTTCTACTCTTAAAGGCCATGTTTCGCTGCCATAAATTAAAACAGAACAAACTGCCGCGCAGTATACTCGTCCTTTTATTGATAGACGGACATCTCGCCTTCTCCATAGGTGACGTAAGTTGGCAAAAGCCAAACGAGCTTTTCGAATCCGTGCTGAGATTTCGTCCGATACCAGCCCATTAGGACTGATCAGACTTCCAAAATAAGTGAAGTTGTCAACACGTTCGACTACTTAACTCCCTATCCTTAGTTCAGGTGTTAACGCAGGCCAATCCTGAAGCAACAACTTGCATTTAGAGGGAGAGAAGCACATTCCAAACATTCTGGCATTGTTGCTCAGTGCTACTAAAAGACTGTGCATTTTATCAGCGTCTTCGCGAAACAGAACTATGTCATCTGCGTATTCCAAGTCGATAAGTGGACCTCTTGGTAGGAGATCAATTCCCGAGAATTCAGTAGACGAGAATGTTATTTTCATCAGTAGGTCCTTGTTTGTCTAACTAACAACATAAGTTTGATGGATTTACTGTGTACAATCTGTTCTAAGACATTCTGTACTTAATTTTCCCAACTTCTTGTTGTGATCAATTCATATGGTTATTCACGTATCATTTTTTTTTCTACTAAATCATAATATAAACTGTTGTTTATATTTTTCTATCCTCTCTATAGATCAAGTTCCATCATTACAATCTATTTCAAGATTGACTATATTTTCTTTATTACGCTCTGCTAAATTGTCACCAGTTAAAGAACTTTATTTACCAAATATTTTAAAAGATTATCTTTCATTTCGTCATTTTCATTTTGTAACTGAGTAAATAATACTGAACAAATCGATCCGACCTACCCCCATCTATCTATCTATCTATCTATCCCTGTGACAATGACAATCATACTGTTCACATCGTTTGTGTTGATGTCATGTTTTACTTTGTTCTTTTTGTTTGTTCTTTTGTTGTTGCTTCATTTTATAACTTGTTAATTTGTTTTATTTTGATTGAATTGTAAGGTGTTTTTTGTAATGAGTCTTTCATGTTATCTCTTCCTAAGCAATAATATTTCCAGTAGTAGTTTCAGTTATTATCATTATCATTATTATTATTTTCGTTTTATATGGGATTCATTTGATTAATTTTGTTTCATTCTTCCATTGTATTTGGCTAAGAGACAAAAAACCATTTGGTTTTTATACACTACATAGTGTAAATGTTACTTACGGTTCTAGTTGTACATGGGTGTGTGTGTGTGTGTGTGTTTGTATGTGATAGTAGTAAGTATTGATGTTGCTCATTTCTCTTTTCATCATTCATGACAATTTTGTTTTCTCTAAATGACTATTTTGATTTATTCGAAGTGATTTCTTTCTGTTTTATTGTTGTTGTTGTTGCTTTTTCTATTGTGTGTGTGTGTGTGTATGTGTATGTGTTGGGTTCAAAGAAGGGTTGATTATTTTCATACTTCATTATATTGATTTAATTTAATTTGTTAGTTTGTGCTTATGTATGAGTTGATCCCACTTTTGATATTCATATTAAAGTTGTTGACATTAACTTTTGAAGTAATAAAAAAGTTGGTGGTAAGATTCTTATTTATTTATATTTATTTTAACATATAGATATTGGTATAAGGAGACACCAAATACATATGCGCCACACAAATCTCATTCGATATGTGGGAGGGCTGTGATACTGCTTGGGTGCCCAAACCGAAGCAGGTGGTGTTCTTAGGGGGCCACTCCCCGAGCCTTCGACCTGAAGGTCTGATTCACAAGGCAGTGGGGTATCGTAAGGAGATGCAGTCCCATGGAAGCCGGTGACCAACAATTGGTTCATACACCATTTGTTCTCGCAGGATACTGGAGCCCATGTGCACGATTGGTTTGGGATCCGGTTAAAGCGCCGGACATTCGCTTTTCGTCCTCTCATTTTCGTAAACAACACTCCCGCTACGAGAAGACAGTGAGTAGGACTTCCCTGACAGAGGTTATATACACGTGGCCATGTGAGAGCATTTCGAGAGGGAGAGCGGACTCTCCCCACTCTCGGCCGTACCTGGGCATTTGGGGGCGACGGTAAGATTTACTTGAATATATCAAATAACGTTCTTTATTTACTACATATGAATTTTGGGCACCACAAAGAGGTATATATCATAGAAATAGAGAGATGATATTGTGAAGAACTAAGAGATGGATGTATGAGAGTACAATCAGAGAAGTAAGTAAACAATAATGGTGTATGATATAAGATACAGTTCATTTAGATGACCTTTCATTTAAGGGAGTTCTCATTTATAATGAAAATGTAAAATATAATCACATTAAGATTAATACTGGGTCTTTTTTAGCCTATGTCATTTTACATCTCCACCAATTAACCGATTTATTTACGCTGACCTTAAGCAGACAGTCTTCATTTACTAACATGGCTCAAACCAACAGTCAGTTACCAAATGGACTCGTACAGTGTTTTGCTTACGCCACACTTGAAGCTTTTTATTTCAACATAAATTTTGTGGAGTTGTACGATTTTCATTAAATGATGGTGAAATTGTTTTCTGGTTAGACGGTTCATTCATGAAGACCTTATTGTGTTTCTAGTCATCAAAAGAATCTTCATGTAGAAGTGAGAGTTATCATAATTCCTCCACAACTGACTAACAATTTATTTTATCAACATTGAATTCGATTAACTGCTGTCGAACTTGATTATCTCCTACCTTGACTTGGTTCATGGCGTTTTTATCCTTTATGGTTTTTCTAATTGGTTGATAATCTAAGTGTGATTCAGATGTCTATCGATTGTTGATTGACTTGAATGATAAGCCTTTCACAAATCTCTGGTCAGTTTTGTCACTCTTCAAATGTCCATTGTTTTCTAGCTCAATACAATCTCAAGCTTTTCGTGATGTTAACGTCTACAAAAGGCTATGAAAGCTTTACGATTAAATCATCCAGCTCAAAGCATGGAACTCCACCAAAATCATTCACCTAAACTACACTATTTTACTAAACATCATCTCATATGAGTTGGTCGGATTATTTTTATAGACACCATTTGCTTAATGCGACCTTACTTACTTACTTACGCCTGTTACTCCCAATGGAGCATAGGCCGCTGACCAGCATTCTCCAACCCACTCTGTCCTGGGCCTTCTTTTCTAGTTCCATCCAATTCTTGTTCATTTTTCTCATGTCTATCTCCATTTCTCGGCGTAATGTGTTCTTTGGTCTTCCTCTTTTCCTTTGACCTTCAGGATTCCATGTGAGGGCTTGTCTTGTGACGCAGTTGGGTGCTTTCCTCAATGTGTGTCCTATCCACTTCCAGCACTTCTTCCTGATTTCTTCCTCCACTGGGATCTGGTTGGTTCTCTTCCACAGTACGTTGTTGCTAATAGTGTCCGGCCAATGGATCTGAAGTATTTTGCGTAGACAATTGTTGATAAACACCTGTATTTTCTGGATGATGGCTTTTGTAGTTCTCCAGGTTTCTGCCCCATACAGTAGAACTGTCTTGACATTTGTATTGAAAATCCTGACCTTGGTGTTGGTTGACAGTTGCTTTGAGTTCCAGATGTTCCTCAGTTGTAAATATGCTGCTCTTGCTTTGCCGATCCGCGCCTTCACATCTGAATCAGATCCACCCTGTTCATCAATGATGCTGCCCAAATACGTAAAGGTTTTTACATCTTCCAAATCTTCTCCGTCAATTGTGATTGGATTGGTGCATTCTGTGTTGTATCGGAGAATCCTGCTTTTCCCTTTGTGTATATTGAGACCTATTGCTGCTGAGGCTGCTGCCACACTGTTCGTCTTCTCCTGCATCTGTTGTTGCGTTTGGGATAGAAGGGCCAGATCGTCTGCGAAGTCTAGGTCATCCAACTGCATCTTAGATGTCCATTGTATCCCTCGCTTTCCTTCAGACGTTGACGTCTTCATGATTCAGTCGATCACCAGGAGAAAGAGAAAGGGTGGGAGTAAGCAATCTTGCCTAACACCGGTCTTCACTTTGAACGACTTTGTCAACTGTCCTCCATGCACGATTTTGCAGTGTAATCCATCATATGAGTTCTGTATGATATTGACTATCTTCTGAGGCACGCCGTAGTGTCGAAGAAGTTTCCATAGTGTTGTTCTGTCCACGCTATCAAATGCCTTTTCGTAGTCAATGAAGTTGATGTAGAGTGATGAATTCTATTCAATTGATTGTTCCACAATGATCCGTAGAGTTGCGATTTGGTCTGTACACGATCTATCCTTACGGAATCCTGCCTGTTGGTCACGAAGTTGGGCGTCTACGCAGTCCTTCATCCTGTTTAACAATACTCTGTTGAAGACTTTTCCCGGTATTGAGAGAAGAGTGATGCCCCTGTAGTTATCACACTTGCTGAGATCGCCTTTCTTCGGTATTTTGATCAGTAGTCCTTCTTTCCAGTCTGTTGGTACTTGTTCCTCATCCCAAATCTTATTGAAGAGAATGTGGAGTATCCGTGCAGTTGCCGCTACGTCTGCTTTTAGTGCCTCTGCTGGGATGTTGTCCGGTCCTGCTGCTTTACCACTCTTGATTTGTCTGATGGCCATGCTGATTTCTTCAATTGTCGGTGGGCCAACATTGATTGGGAGGTCCGTGGGTGCTGCTTCGATGTTGGGTGGGTTCAGTGGAGCTGGTCGATTCAACAGTTCTTTGAAGTGTTCTACCCACCTGTTTTGTTGCTCTTCAATGTTGGTGATTACCTCGCCTTCCTTGCTTTTCACTGGTCGTTCTGGTTTGCGGCGATTTCCAGAGAGTTTCTTTGTCGTGTCATACAATTGTCTCACGTTTCCTTCTCTTGCAGCCTTTTCCGCCGTCGTTGCTAAATCTTCCACATAGTTACGTTTGTCGGTTCTGATACTCCTCTTCACTTGTTTGTTTATTTCCGTGTATTCGGCTTGTGCCTTGGCTTTTTCTGCTCTTGTTCGACTGGTATTGATTGCTGCCTTCTTGTTCCTTCTTTCTTGAATCTTATCCAGTGTACCAACAGTGATCCATTCCTTGTGGTGGTGCTTCTTGTGACCCAGGACCTCATGACATGTTGAAGTGATTGCCTATTTGATCCCCTTCCAGTTGCGACCTACATGAAAGAAATCTATACCTGAATTTTGACCAGAAAAAAACCGATTCGAACTTCTACTTTACGACTTGTTTTACTACCCAACTTAACATCTCACCGGCAGTAGTAAATTCCTAACCACAATTTATATTACTAGTAAGTAGCTCAAATATTCCTAAACAATTTATCCGGAATTCATCTGGAATGATCACTTCTCGTAGTAAACCGTTAAGTCAATCAGTCGTAAATAGTAAGTGTTGATTTGGTATGTTGGTCAAACGTTTTGCTTGAAATTCAAAAAATATTCGAACTTCAGAATTTTACAGCCTAGATACTACAAAGTATATGACTTCATTTGGATAGATGATGTATTAGCGTTTGAAGCAATAGGTTTCTAGGTTCGAGTCTCAAATATAAACATCAGTTTTAGGATACAGGTACCATCCAGCTAAGGAGTTCAGAATAGAATGTAACACACACTATGGATTTGAATATTAACTGCTACTGCTATTAACTGTCATTCATGAACTAGTTATGAACTTTTCAAAAAAACAATCGTTCGCTCTTATATTCTTTATCCTTAAATAGTTTGACTGAAATACTGATAGTGTTAATTGATGATGATTATTTTCGAGAACTATAAACTGTGGTTATGTAAGTATTGAAATTTCTGAAAATTCCATCTTTAAATAAACCTATGGTATCAGATGAAGTGATTACTGCTACCATCCTTATCGTTATTATTTGTATCTTGAACGATCTGTTCAAATTACATTAATCAGGTTAATTATGTTTTTTTTCCTTGAAAAAACAATAGTAGTTTTACTTATATGTTGGATAAGATGACTTCTGTTTTTACAAATACTTAATAGATTTTTGATTGTTTAATAAATGTAACATACAGTGTGGGAACTTTTTGGGTGATAATTGTAACCAGTGGAGCTAATCCGTGTCGGGTAGAAACAGGCGTCTACCTCAGTAAAATGGAAGATGGTCGCGCAAATTCGTGAATTAGTTGATGTTAGATATTAACACCATTGGATGCCGGCTCAGTGGTCAAGTAGGTTAAGCGTTCGCGCACGAGACTGAAGGCCCTCCGTTCGAATTCCGCAAGCGAGATCGTAGATGCGCACTGTCGTGAAGTCTCACAATAGGACGAAACGGCCGTCCATTGCTTCCAGGTTTTCAGTGGTGTTCTAACATCAGTCGGTTCATGATCTCAATCAAGAAGATAATTATTTTGTTTGTCATGTAATATAAATCCTATGGATTTTTTTTGAGTCTTAATGCATTACCGACTTGATATTAGGTAGTTGGAGGCAATCGATTAGAAGCTCCATACTAAACCTTACTTTTATTTAGCACATAGTCTTACAGATCATTCCCGGCTGGAATAGCTCTGTTGTAATATCTTTAACTGTGAAATCAGATGGTGCAGATTAAACTTTTACAGAGATTATCTTTTAAGTACATCTTATATTGATTAAAAATCAATATAATTAGTTCTGTATATTGTAATCCATTCCGGATAGGCTTTGAAGTACTTAACTCGTATTGATTCTAAATTTGGTCATATTGGTAATACTTACTTATGGATTAGATTTATAACAGTAAAATTAACACAAATAACTAAATCATCCATTTTATATCCTTTACTACTTGCTTTGTATTATAATTAAACAGCTCTTTTCTATGTTAAGTAAGCGCTAATGACTTAAAAATAATCCTTTTTTCAATATAATCAAGTGACTAGACAATACGATACAATCCAAATGTTTGTGTTAAAAGTCAATGAACATCACCTTAATACATTTCTAATCTTACACAGAATATACCCACTGAGTTGTAAACTAAGAAAGATTCGTTCAGGGAAAAGTTCACTTTTCGACGAATTCATTTTCAAAGCAGTATAATCTCAATTATATACTTATTTTTTCCCTAAATTTTCCCTTCTATATTCTCTACAGATCCTTTACTTACTTACGCCTGTTACTCTTCGTGGAGGAGCATAGGTCGCCCACCAACACTCTCCATCCAACCCTGTCATGGCCAACTTTTTCCAGTTGTTATTCATCCTTTTCATATCTCCTTCTATTTCCCGACGTAATTTGTTCTTTTGCCTTCCTCTTTTCCACTTCTCTTCAAGATTCCAAGTCAGGATTTGCCTCGTGAGGCAGTTTGGCAAGACCCTTTACACACAACTATTTTGTTTTGGCTTCTATAATCCCTCTGATTACTGTTTATTACAATTTCAACATTTTATCACTTTCAGCTTTCCTTTACCAATTATAATTTCTTTATTTGTCATCATTATGAATATTCAACTTCTCACACAACAAAATTATTAGTAGTTTTTTTAGTAAAAGTAACGTTTTAGTGAATGGGAACACAAATAGGGATCATCAAATGTATTTGAACATAAAACTACAGAATATCTTAGTAAAATCTGAGAACCATACAGTAAATACTTCATTTACAAAAGGTTCGTTAATTGTCTCAGACTTGATTGTTCCTGCATTTTTATATCAATTGCTTTCTGTTCCTGTTCTTTCCTCCTCGATCTTTTCGACCTTCTGCTTGCAGACATTCTATTTCTGACGAGCGTTCTATACTACTTATGTTGATATAAGTAGCACACATCACAACGTTTTCACTGCCTTCGTTTATTCTATCTCACTGTTACCATGTTAAACAGAATTTTATTATCACCACTATTGTAATTATTAAACTTTGAACGACCTAGTTGCATCTCTGTTTAGTCATTGTTAGGCTGGCTAGAATGTATTACTAGTTTAGTTGTCATGGAAGTCCCATGCTTCATTCCCTATGCTTGGGTTATCTTTAACAGCTCTAATGTTCAATAAATGTGTTATATCCATTAATTTCAATCATTTTTGCACTTTTTTAAAGATTGAGACATTTGTTACGTATGCCCAATGTGCGATTTTTTATGCTGTAGGAATAGGTTGTAAGAAAGCTAAGAGCGGTCACAGCAAAATATGGCACAAATCCATGATGTCATTGACAAATGGACTGAGCCATGTTGGTAGGTGTGAACTACTTTGTTGGGATCCGCGAGATGATAGCAATCGATGATTAGAGACCTTGAATGACATGGCTCGAAATCGTTTGCTATGGTGCAGGTTCATACACTCTTTATGTTCTCTCAAATTCTAATAATCTGAATTCTTCATGTCCCTTTGTTTTCCCTTTCCAAATTTCTTTCACTGGATTATACTCCTTGAATAACATATCCAAACCCTAATCTTCCCGATTACTGCTTATACTCTTACTACCTCCACCACTATGGGATTTGAATCGACAATTGTATCTATGTGCTAATGTGGTATGGCAATTCGAACTGATGTACGTACGTACGAAGTTCTACGTTGTTACTGACTGACTGACTGACTTGTTTAAAGATAAGAAGTTAAATATTTTTTGTATGATATTCACCAGTGATTGAATATCGAGTTACAACTTCCGTTACATTCGTCTTTTCCATCAAGCATGTTAAGGTACATTATATTAGTATACTTAGATTTGAAGGTTGAGAATAATTCTCTAGAGGTTTGAAATGAAATCTTCAATGAAAATCCCATAACAATATCCAGCATATCCAATATTAAATGAACGGAAAAAAAAGTTAGATACAATGTAATTATTCCAATGAGTAATATTCAACAAACTACTTAAGCTTTCAAGATGGATAGTTGTTGGGATATTCAGAAAAATATACCAATAATTATCCTGTTAAGTTTAATGGTGTCCTTGGACTTTAAATGGACATTTCTTATTGGTCAATGTTTATTTCACTTGTCAAATATTGTACCAATGTTGTTTTCTATTTCATGATACGGTGTGGTCTGCTTGGTTGGTATATAAACAGAGTATGTTTGAAATGTAACGATTCATATCTCAGAGGCTGAGACTTGTGTTCTGGACTCAACTGACTGGGCTAGACAGGAAAGCAGGGTCAATCCGAGCCCTAGGTCGTTCTCACATGTCTTATGCGTCTTTGGTCTGGTCGATAATTCGCTAAACTCCAATCAGCAGCCTTTTTCACGTTACAACAATAGTGTCTAGCAGCGTAATTCAAACTACTAGCGATTATTCATGATTGCTTAGAATGCTTGTGAATTAAGGCTATATCAAAGCAATCCTTACAGTATACATATATGCCAATAGGAGGATACAAGTAAAACAACATCAAGTGACTTCAAACTTCACTCCATTAAATAAGCGAGTGGCTATCAGGACTTTGTAGTTAAGTGGATAGTACGATGGTGTTTGAAGTGAATGGTACTTAGTTCGAGTCTCGGAGTGAACATCAACTCTGTAATACAAGTACATCCAGTTGACGAGTTCCAAATAGGACGAAGTGGCGCCCATCCTGAATTCCACTGCTAACCACTATCCATCTTTGCTCAGAATACTTATGAATTAAGGTAATATCAAGGCAATCCGTACAATATGCCAATAAGAAACTGATCAATTGCAATTCTAAACATCCATAAGAAGAGACAAGTAAACAACATCAAGTGTACTTAAGTTTCTTTAAGTAAATAGGAAGAAAAAAGTTTGTTTATATGATCAAATGTTGATGTTATTCAGAATATGCATTAATGTGAGAAAATGAATGAAATTAAACGAAGATTAGTTTAATTGCAAATTCCCCCCCCCCACCAAGAAAACTGCTAATATTTAAAGGGTGGTGGGTAAATTGTAATTTTGCCTCCTTACAAATATTATTACGTAATTATGATTATTACTGAATGTGTTGTGTATTGTGATCAAGTGTGCATTACACACAAACTAACATACTAACACATAAAATGTTTATTACATAAATAAGCTAAATCACAAAAATAAACAAGAACCCCTTCTGATATTAATCATCATATGCTCACTGGTGACTGGCTTCAAGAGGTATTTCCTGGAGTTCTAGTGAGAAGCAGTAACCAGTGGAGTTTAATTGGGTCTGTTGTGACAATAGTAACTCACTGAAGATAATGTTGAATGTGTCGCTCAATTTCATGGATTAGTTTAAGTTAGACATTAAAACAGTTAAATTCAAAGGTGTTTGAAATACGAAACTAATTGTAAGATACGATTCTTGTTAAATCATTAATCAACCGAATTAGATTCATTCCCAAATATTTCTCGCTTTGTGATTGTTTGTTGATTCAGGAGAATATAAATATTATATTGTTAATTGAGATCATGAATCGATCAATGTTAGACCGAAATTGAAGACATGGAAGCACTGGACGGCCGTTTCGTCCTAGTATGCGTCTCAACAATAAGCATCCATAATCCAGCACATGGGATTCGAACCCAGAAGCTTCAGTCCTGTACGCGGATACTTAACCTCCAAACCACTGAGCCGGTATCCAATGGTGTTAATGCTTAACTTCAACCGATCCACAGTATTAAGTTCCACATAGAATAAAAGTCAGGAAATCTGAAAAATTTAGGTATAATCGCATACTTTTCACTGAAACATAAATCTTAAACGATTAAGCTGACATTAGAATGTAGTTAACAATTAAGCTTAATATCATCACCATTGTCATCTGCGTCTATTTCTCTTACTCAAACTTTAATTATCATCAATGTAATTATATCAAGGAATAAAAGCACAGTTCGGTTTATTCTCAAGAATTTATCTAAATTCAGTTGTCAAGATAATTATTTATGAAGCAAATTACTTCTATTACCATGAATACTTATTTACTAATTATAGTAATGCCTATTACCGTTCATAGAGGAGTAAAGGTCACCTACCAAGATTCACCTGGAATATGGTTTCCAGTTGTTTCCAATAGCATGATTACTACTACTACTACTGCTGTGAATTTTATCATGTTAAGAAATTCCATGATGGATTAAACCATAATAAAATGATGATCATGACGTAATAGAAACATTTTAATACTTGGTTATATGGTCATATTACTTACTTACTTACTTACGCCTGTTACTCCTAATGGAGCATAGGCCGCAGACCAGCATTCTCTAACACACTCTGTCCTGGGCCTTCTTTTCTAGTTCTATCCAATTCTTGTTCATTTTTCTCATTTCTATTTCCATTTTCCGGCGTAATGTGTTGTTTAGTCTTCCTCTTTTCCTTTGGCCTTGAGGATTACAGGTAAGGGGTTGCCTTGTGACACAGTTGGGTGATTTCCGCAATGTGTGTCCTATTCACTTCCAACAGTTCTTCTTGATTTCTTTCTCCACTGAGATCTGCTTTGCTCTCTCCCATAGTAGGTTATTGATGATAGTTGCTGATAGCCGACGAATCAAAAGTATTTTGTATAGACAACTGTTGTTGAACACTTGTATCTTCTGGATGATGGCTTTCGTAGTTCTCCAGGTTTCCGCTCCATACAGTAGAACTGTCTTGACATTTGTGTCCAAAATCCTGACCTTGATGTTTGTTGACAGTTGCTTTGAGTTCCAGATGTTCCTCAGTTGTGAATATGCTGTTCTTGCTTTGCCGATCTGCGCCTTCACATCTGCATCAGATCCACCTTGTTCATCAATGATGCTACCCAAATATGTAAAGGCTTTTACTCCCAGAGCAGAGTTTAAAAGGTTTGAATAATTTTTTCTGGTTAGCGTTTTTTTGGCGAGTTAGTTTTCTACGAGATGTGGACGCTAACCTCATGCCCAACCCTCCTCCTTTATCCGAGCTTGGGACCGGCAGTAGCCCCCAGAGGGACTCCCGGCGGAGTTATATGATCATGTATATATATATATAAAAGTATTGGGTAAATATTTTGTTTTGTGTTTATTAAGGATAAATTCTTAGATATGATTGTAGGTGTTCTAATCAGAAATTGTCATTAATGGAGTTTAACCATATCGGATATGAGATTGTATTCTTTCTTAAATAGTGAATAATAGTTACTTAATATCACCAGTTGAATGTAGTTACATATATATATCACTCGATACTGACTGAGTATTTTGAAGGTTGATCATCTATGCACGAAATCGAAAGTCCCTAATTCGATCCCCATTGATACTCTCCTTGGCACATATTCCTGATCAGTATATCATTAGAATGAAGTAGTTTCCCAGTGCTTACTGATAGTCTAAATAAGACAAATATTTCTTTCTTGAACTAATCAATATATATATATATATATACATATATATATATATATCATTTGTCGAGATCAAGAATAAATTGAAAATAGACCATCATGAAAAACCTGGAAACGCTGGATGGGCGTTTCGTCCTATTGTGGGATTCTTCAACAGTGCGCATTCACGATCTCATCCTGCGAGATTTGAACGACGAACCTATCAGTCTCGCACACGAACGCTTAACCTCTAAACCACTGGGCAGCCGGAATCCAACGGTGTTAATGTTTAACTTCAACCAATCCACAAAGTTGCGCCATCGTCCACCATTATCTTCAATGACTTACTATCTTACAATAGACTCATGATCTTAACTATTGAAATGACTATAACATCTACAAAAACCCCTTCATATGTATATATATTTATAATTGAATAATCCTATTTAGAGTTCCGATTCGTTTACCTTGGGTTCATTCACTTATTATATTGATTTCATAGATGTATTCAACAACTAATATTCTTTCATTTATTTGGACAGAAGAACAATCTCTATTCAATACTTAATTGAATATTGTCAAAACAAATAAACAAACATCTTTGGTATAAGAAAACTAAAGTAATCAATAAACAGATTATTATTATTAATGGTTGTTTTATCAACCGGTAAATAGATTGTTCGTGTTATGATTTATAGAACACTTATTATCTACTTTATATGTCAATCATTTAGATAGTTGCTTCACTCTACAATTTGAATTTTCCACCATCTATTAACAATTAACACGAATAAATACAGATAAAGACAGCCAGTGTAGCAGCAACCTCTGAATCAGTAGGCTTCAACATATACAAGGGGGAAACCAAGGTCCTCAAATACAACATAGAGAACAACAATCCAATCACACTTGATGGCGAAACTCTGGAAGATGTAGAATTCTTTACATAGTTGGGAAGCATCGTCGATGAACAAGATGGATCATATGCAGATGTTAAGATGAGGATTGACAAAGCAAGGGCCGCATTTCTACAATTGAAGGAAATATAGAACTTAAAACAACTTTCAACCAATATAAAAGTGAGAATCTTCAATACGAACGTCAAGACAGTCAGTTCTACTGTACGGAGCTGAAACTTGAAGGACTACTACAACCATCATCAAGAAGGTGCAAGTGTTTATGAATAACTGTCTATGCAAGAGACTCAATATCCATTGGCCGGATACCATCAGCAACAGCCTATTGTGGGAGAAGACAAACCAGCTTCCATGTGAAGAAGAAATTAGGAAAAGACGATGGAAATGGACATACATTATGCAAATCATCAAATTGCATCGAGGAGCAATCCCTAACTTGGAATTGTGAAAGTAAGCGGAAAAGTGGAAGGTCAAAGAACACATTACGTCATGAAAAAGAATCAGATGTGAAAAGGATGAATAACAAGTCGAAAGAACTGGAAAGGATTTACGAGGACAGAGTTGGATAAAGAGTGTTGGTGGGCAGCTTATGCTTCTCGACAGTGGGTAACAATCTCATGATATTGCTTCATCATCATCATCAAAATTTAATTATATGATGTTCACTTATAAAATCTTTAAAGGTGTTGGGGACGTTAGATCCCCAGAACTCACTTGGGAAAGGACTTAATTTTGTAATTTTATTTAGAAAATTTGAATTTCTTCGTTTTCGCGCCAAAGACTTTCTTGTCACCTTCATGTCGTATCTCCCACTGGGAAATATCTTAAATGCTATTGGTCCGTTGCGTCTTTTAGTATGCTATTTGGTAACTCTCCCTAAGGACGGTTTTGTACTGTATATATACGTTTTGAATTGTGTTTGTTATCATCACTCGTTTCTGGCTGTTTTTTTTTACAGAATATACTTTCCCATTCCAAGCTTGGACTTCTTCGTCTAGTTAAAGGGTCTGGGATGCATCAAATAGCTAGTTTACTGGTCTTTGGTCACTGAGGTTTTGTTCTCGTTCACAGATTAAGTGAACTTGTGACAGATTCAACCGTAGATAAAGGTTTGTATAAAATCACTCAAATGTGTTCGTTTAATATTGTTTCATATTTTCTTTTCTGTGAGAAGAAGAGAGATAGCACTTACTCCGTAATTCTCTCTGTAGTTTATTATAATACTAAACTTACTTGAAATTAATCCATCATTTTGACCTCTTTCTATAATCCTTCCCTTTTATTCATTCAATAATGCTTGTCATATACGTTTCCTACTTGGGATTACACTCAGTTTTAAGACAGAACAGATAAATGTGGATACATTTAAGAATTCAATTTAAGGATTTCTCTAATATGGTTTATATAAATGAATGTTTCTCAACTCATATTAACACTTAAGTAGGTGAACTAATGACATAGTTATAAACTTTATATTTGAATTATTTGAAATGTTAAATCATTGAAGTGAATCAGTAAAACAATTCTCAGATCGTATTAGATGTCAGTTAGAACACACTAGGAAGAGGTAGATGCAATGCCGAGATAAGTGCGAGGGGCTAATACTCCTTGTGGGATACCATTGAAAACTGATATACTATCATTGAGCTAAGTCGATTTGTAGTTCTGACTAAGGCTTGCCAATTTATCATATTGTTGAGTACTAATTTAAGTGAAATTTTGATTTATTTGAGATATTGGTACACAGTGGCAACGAATAAATTTGCGCCATACAAATCTTATTTGATATGTATAAGGGCTGTGATACTCCCCGTGCGCCCAAACCGAAGCAGGTGATGTTCTTAGGGAGCAACACTCGGAGCCTCCGACCTAAAGGTCTGATCCACAAGGCAGTGGAGCAATGTCAGGAGATTCAGTCCCATGGTAGCCAGTGACCCATAATTGGTTCATACACCATTTGTTCCTTCAGGATACTGGAGCCTATGTGCACGATTGATTTGGAATCAGGGTTTTCTAACTCCCCTAGGTGGACTCTCCATGTCCACCAACCCGGTTAAAGCACCGGACGTTCGCTTTTTGTTCTCTCAATTTCGTAAACACCACCCCGCCAGTAGAAGCTAATGAGTAATACTTACCTGACAGTGACTGTATACGCGTGGCTATATGAGAGCATTTCGAGAAGGAGATCTAAGTCTCCCCACCTTCAGCCGTAACAGGGTATTTGGAGGCACGAAGTGAAATAATATTGTGAAGATTAAAAATATCGATAAAAATATATGGTATAAGAATTCAGTAATACATAATTTGTTTTCTTTTTGTAATCTGAACTAACAGATTGTTTCATATGATTTACGTATTGCATGATACATTACAACTATTATATTATAATAATGCTTGTGACTTAAATTAATAACGATGCAATCCGCCTAAGATTCAAATTCCAAAAGAGTCGGCTAACTCAAAGTTCTAATCATCAATGGGAAGAAAACAAGTAAACAATGCCAAGTGAATTTAATCTTCAACCCATTGGACAATCAAGTGGTTATCAGGACTCAATAGCTAAATATATAACGTGATGGTGTTTGAAGCAAACGATATTAGGTGCGAGTCTCGAAGTGAACATCAACTCTGAGATGTAGATACATCCAATTGACGAGTCCCCCCCCCAAAAAATGATGAAACGTGTGTCCCAGATTCCACTACTATCCACTATCATCTCTGAATAATATTATTTCTATTTTTATTGAATACTATCCATCTCTTAGAGACACGTTATATTGACGTTAACAACACTAGTTACAATAACACTGCTAAAATCAAATTGTCAGAATGGGTTTTGTGGAGAGTTTTAGAAATTTCACAGATTGAAATCATGAGTCAGTTGAAGCTAGACCACCATTGAAAACCTGGAAGCACTGGACAGCCGTTTCGTCCTAGTATGGGACTCCTCAGTAGTGCGCATCCACGATCCCGCACCACGCGGGGCTCGAACACAGGACCTTCACTTCGCCCTACTCTATTCACTTCATACACAAAATATGTGCATACAAAATTTCGTTCTCGTTATTTGATTTATTTAATTCCGTTATTGACTAACGCAACTTAAGTCAATGATTATATAAACGAAGATAGGTGACATATACATTTCGGTAGTAACCTGGAGTCATATCCCGGGCCACTACAGTGGAGAGTCCATCGACAACATTGTCCAATCTAAATGATGACAAAATAAACAGCTTCATTAAAAGTTATTATGAAATGAAATATTCACTTCATTTTTTGTTGTTGTTGATGGAATCAACTAAAACAAATTGAATATTGAAAGAACTGGTGAGAGAAAAAGGAAAAAGGAAAAAGAGAAAAAAAGAGAAAAGAAGAAAAAAGAAAAACAAAGAAAAGTTTAAATTATCAAAAGAGAAATCTTATTTAATTAAAGAAAATTCTTATTTAATGAATAAACATAATGGATAAGTAAACAAGAACAATGTTCTATAGTTTATAAGGTCAAATTAATAATTGAGTTATAGAATTTGTTTTTTTTTTCAGAAAATTACAAATGAATGAACTTAGATTGGGATAGGTAAATGTTGCCTTTCCCCCCCCCCCTGTCAACATATATACCTATGATGTAATGATACTAAAAATGAGAGAATATTGATCGATCGATCGATCGATCAGATCAATAAGGTATAAAACTCATACGAATAGTCGAATAGTCTTTATCGGTCCTATCGTCTTGTCTAGCCCTGACTGCTTGTTCGAGTCCAGAACACTAATCTCAGTTTCCATGATAGGAATCAAGTATTTCAAATAAACCAACCAAACAGACCACATCGTACCGTAAAATGGAAAATACACATTTGTACAAGATTTAGCCAAATGAGGCTGTGAATAAGGGAGATAGTAATTGATAGACTGGGTATAACTCAAGAATGGTATATCGTAGAATAATAGTTCATCGGTCAAAATGAAGCTTATGATGAGAGGGACATGAATATGAATAGGTTAGTTACTTGACAATGATACAATGAAAAGAATACGTCCATAAATGGATTCCATCAGTTACTACTCATTATTCTCGTTAGAATATATCAAAAATATACATTCCATTTATTGGTGATTGAACTCAACTTACTGAATGCTTGAAAACAAGACAAACTGAACAGCAATGGGAAGATTCAAGTAAAACAATATCAAGTGAATTAAACTTCAACCCATTGCACAAGCAAGTGGCTATCAGGACTTAGTAGCTAAGTGGATAACGCGATGATGTTTGAAGCGAACGGTACTGAGTTCGAGTCCCAGAGTGAACATCAACTCTGAGATGCAGGTGCATCCAGCTGACGACTCCCAAACAGGACGAAACGCGCGTCCTGGATTCCACTGCTAACCACTATCCATCTTTGCATATAATGCTGGACAGCTAATGTTTAAGAAATATGAATGAATGATTAACTTAAGGAGATAACCCTTAAACATTCGAGTTATGAAGTGCTTGCATAAAAATGCACACTGTTGACCTTAAATCGGATATATTAACAAAAAAAATTCTTTCATTTCAGCTATACTCTTATCATCCATAGTAGTCCCATACCTTTGAGTAGAGTATAACCATGTTGAAAATGCAAAAAGATAACAGTATTGTCCATAAATGAGATGATTGATTGATATGGTCTATAGTGTTGACTGCTATTGTTAAATTCATATTCGCTTATTCTATCTTCTGGACAAAACAATTTATCCATTCTTCCTTAGTTACTTTTTAACTTTGCTTGTCAACCTTGATTGTTTTCACTTAAGGATATATGTGTTCATTTCTTATCTTACTCATCATCTCATGTATCTGTAGCTTATCATTGTCTAACTATAAATATATCGATCAACACTTAGTTAAAACGAATTAGGTTATATACCTTCTCTACCACATGGTATTTCGCTTCGATTTCTTCCATAGATCTCTCTTATTGTCTGTTTCAATCAACCATTATATGAAATGTAAGTATTCCATATTCCATTATTCATTAATGCGATGTAAGTTGATAATGATAGACGAGGATCGGTGACGTGTATATATCAAATAACAATCAGAAACGAACGAATTGAAGTCAGATTAACAATCACAAAATGGTCAATACTCAATGGAATCTACGTATTGCTTTACTTAAGTTTTAAATGAAACATACCAGATTTTTACATTTACTAAACAAATTCTGATATATCAAGTTGAAATTTTTTCTGGTTAACGTTTTTTTATAGAGAGTAGGTTTTCTACGGGATGGGGTTACTAACCCTCTTTCTTCACCAGGGCTTGAGACCGACAGTAGCCCTAGAGCGGATCCAGGCGTCACAAAGCAAGCCCTCACTTCGAATTCTCAAGACCAAAGGAAAAGAGAAAGATCAAAGCAATCAATTGTGATTAAATCTCAGTCCTACAGGATGTTAGTCACGGCTCGGATAGCTCAGTGGTAACGTCTCTGACTGTGAAGCTGGGTGACATGAGATCGAATCCGCCAGGGAGCACCAGTTCCCTCAAGATTACAGGTACACCTTGCTGACGAGTGCCAAGTAGCACGAAACCCGTGTCCAGGGTTTCCTGTTGACTACCTCCAACCACCATCTAAAAAGCACACATTACGCCAAGAAATAGAGACAAACATGTAAAGAATGAACAACAATTGGATAGAACTGGAAACACAGGCCTAGGATAGAATAAGCTGGAGAATGCTGATCAGTGGCCTATGCTACATTGGGAGTAACAGGCGAAAGTAAGTAAATTGAATTTATCATCACTTATTCCATTTATATTGCCATCATACTAAACATATTCCTGTAACTCTTTAAACAATCAAGCTCTTTCACGATAGTCGCTTCAAAATTATTCACAACTTTAAATGTTTCATTGAACTCATATGTTCAAACGGTTGTTTCCTCAACACTCAGTTCATCAGTAATTAATCATATAGAAAATCATTATCTAAATAGATTAATAGACCGGATATATACATTCAATGTTTGTTTAATTGCAATAGGTTGAATGATATCCTTCCCTTAAATCATGTTTATAGTCTATACGCTTATTAATATCAAGTGTATCCATTTGAGTGTTATGAACATAATTTGCTTTATTATTAAAATTGTTATTATTATTATTACAACTCCGCCTGGAGTCCCTCCGGGGGCTACTGACGGTCCAAAGCCAGGATAAAGGAAGACAGTTGGGCATGGAGTTAGCGACCCCATCCCGTAGAAAGATTATTATTACTATTGTAGTGAATGAGAATACAAGGGAGGACAATCGAATGTACATGATTACAAATCATCTGAATAGAATCAAAGAACCATACAGTTAATATTTCATTTGCAAAATATCGATCAATCGTCTCAGATTCCATTGTTACTTCATTTTCACATCATTCGTTTTCTGTTCTCATTCTCTTCTCTTCGATCTTCTTAACCTTCTGTCACCAAATATTTCATTTTCAATTGATGATACATACTTTTTTTGATGAAGTTTTGTTCTCTGAGCTGGATGGTTTGGTCGTGGAGCTTTCGTCGTTCTTCTAAACGACATCATCAGCACAAACTTCTATCCAGCTCAGAGAACAAAACTCCATCAAAATTATCCACCTGAGCTACAAATTTTCTCCACCCTCTCAAGATGATACATACTACTTATATATCTATTGATATCAATAGCACAAATCACACTATTATTATTCTCTTGATTAAAAGTTCTATGAGAAAATATTCTATATGTACATTTGGTGATTAATGTATGTATATCTATTAACTATTTTTTAACAATTATCGAAAACAGTCAACTTTTAGTGGGACCCTTCATTTAGACGTCAATTAGACCACACGATGTTGTCGACGGACTCTCCACTTTAGTGACCTGGAATCTGACTCCAAGTAGATCGTATGAATGATTGATACCGAAATGTATATGCCGTCTATCTTCGTATATAATCATCAACTTAAATCGCATTAGTCAATAACGGAATTAAATAAGTCAAATACGAGAATTGATTTCGAATATGTATATTTCATACAATCTTTGATCTGAACAAAATATTGGAGAAGCAAAGAGAAAAGAGCGAAACAAAATGACGTGAAGTGGAGAACGCATGTGAACCAATTCCATTTAACCAAGTGTTAATTAATATTTATAGTCACACAAAAGCTACAGTCATGTGATGAATGAGATAAGAACTTACTTACTTACTCTTGTTACTCCTCGTGCAGGAGCATAGGCCGTCTATATGCGCTCATATAAAAACAGTCCAGATTGATAAGTGAATAATTACCATGGTCGAAATAGGACTCAAGTAGAATGAATAAACTGGGCTGTCCGAAAGCTAGAATAAAGTATATGGGCTTAACATAATAACTGACACTTGAAACTTAATATGCGTTTTTCAATGTTACTTTAGTACAGATGAACTATGTTGTTAAGGTATTAAATCAATCATATTTTAGATAAGCAAATTGATATGTACATCCTTTTTTACTTTCATCGTACTTCCGGACTATATTTTTACAAAATTATACCTTTACTACTGATATATACATATAATTGTATAGGATTTAGATGTAATCTGTTGAATGTATATTTATCAATTACGTTGAAGTTTAACAATTACAAACAATTTCAATAGTTGAATTCACGAGTCAATTGAAGCTAGACCATCATGGAAAACCTGTAAGCATTGGACGGCCGTTTCCTCCTATTGTGGACCTCTTCAGCAATCCGCATCCACGACCCCGCCTCTCGGGATTCAAACCCAAGACCTACTGATCTCATGGGCCAGCATTTAACCGCTAGACCAGGTTTTTCATTGTGTTCTAGCTTCAATTGACTTATGATTTCAACTATTGAAATTACTAAAATCTCTATATAACTCCTTCTGATACTAATCGATCATTTCTCTGATATCTTAGACGTGAATTTCATTTTGATGGATACATGGGAATATGGCATTTATGTATATTCAACGGAAACCATATTCCTAATGATATTTAAACTCAGGTCACTCAACATACTACTGAAAGATGTTGATATCGAAATATTCCGGTTAACTAGCACGAGAAGTAAATTATGCGAGTGAGACAGTTTCACACCGAGGACAATGATAGATGGTCGCGCAATGTCGTGCATTGATTGAGGTTAGACAATAACACCGTTAAATGACGGCTCAGTAGTTTAAAGTTTAAGTGCTCGTGTGTGAGACTGAGGGTCCTGGGTTCGACTCCCGTGTGCAGGTACATGGCACGCAATGATGAGAAGTCCCATACTAGGACGAGACGGCTGTCCAGTGCTTCCAGGTTTTCAATGGTGGTCTAATATTGATTCATTCATCATATTAATGTAAAGAGGTTTTAAAAAGTATCAACTACAGATATTTAATAAAGTTTAAGTTGAGCATGTATAAATATATATATGCATTCATACTGAAATCTGACGAATCTAATGTTTCAAGCCGACAATGATACTCGATGGATCATTGAAAATGTCATCCGAAAAATAAGGCTTTTGAATTGGTGATGTACACGTTATGAATATCCGCTCACATATAGTTATTGGTAATGGGCATTAGAACGGAATGAATAAGCTTTAGACTATATCCTCAAGTATCTTTAGGTATATATATATATGGAATAGAAACGTGATTTTGATAATGCGATTCTTCATGTCACTACCTAACTTCCCTTAAAAAATCATTAAAAGCGCGGGAGCGATAACCAGCTCTTTCACATCAGCATAGGATAATTCAGCAGTGGGGATCCCTCCAACTACTAAGGAGGATGATCAAACCTTAGATATCTGAAGGTAATAAGTCTTACTTCTAGTAGCGTTCTGAATGACTACTGCTTGAGAGTTTTACACTAGGACTAAACAGCTTCCCGATATTTCTCGGTGAATTATCTAATGACAAACAGTCTGTCATTTGAAACACCAACTTCAATATTCTTAACAATAATTTATAATAACGATTTTAGTCATTTTGAGCTCATTGATTATTTACTTAGTTACTTTCGCCTGTTACTCCCAATCGAGCATAGGCCACTGACCAGCATTCTCCAACACACACTGTCCTGCACCTTTCATTACAGTTCTATCCCATTGTTGTTCATTCTTCTCATGTCTGTCTGTCTCCATTTCTCGTCATAATGTGTTCTTTGGTCTTTCTCTCCTCCTTTAACCTCGAAGTTTACAAGTGAGGGCTGACCATGTGACTCAGCTGGGTGTTTTCCTCAATGTATGTCCTATCCACTTCCAACACTTCTTCCCGATTTCTTCCTCCACTGAGATCTGGTTAATTCTCTTCCACAGTAGGTTATTGATGATAGTTGCTGATAAACAACGAATCTGAAGTATTTTACGTAAACAATTGTTAATAAACACTTATATCTTTTGAATAATAACTTTCATAATTCTTCAAGTTTCCATCATAGTAACCATTCATTTAACATCTTTTTAATCCTGATAGTTTATTTATATAAAAAGAGGGTGGTGATGGCGGTGGTGATGGTGGTGGTGGTGGTGGTGGTGGTAATGGTGGTGGTTCATACTACTTCTAGACATGATCAATATTTAAATTAAACAATTAAATTATCCAATTCATAGAATTGAATCTTCTAATAAATAGCGGTAAACAATTTATTCCTCTAAATGGTCATATTGGATACGCCTATTTTCTTTTATTCATTATATTTGTATATATTACTCATTTAATATTTAGATTCGTTTTATTGAGTTATTTTCAATTTAAGTAGTAGTAGTAATAGTAGTAGTTACTATTTATTTTTGTAATTTTTTGTACATTCACTAAAATGAGTTTCCGGTTACCATAGTGATAAGGATATGAATGCTTATCAAATAATAGTACCCTATAATAATAATAATAATAATAATAATAATAATAATAATAATAATAATAATGGAGATCTACATGTGGAAACCTTTATTGTTATTATTTGAAAAACGAAATATTTAGGTTTAATAAATGGATGTTTGTTCTCTGTTAAAAAAAGAAAATGAATACAGTACAATATTGAAATAGTTTTGTTTTATGATGCTCCCCCCCCCTTCCAGCCAAACAAGTTGGTGAAGCCTATTAGACTTTTTTGGAAAGAAACAGGTCACATCGAAGCAGGGCACAACTACTTGGGCTAGAATAGTTGTTTCTACAATCCTTTGAAGTTTGCCCAATGATGAGCAACTTCATATGATACATACATCACTTCCGAAAATTTTTTGTTGTTTTCCATTCCAAATGTAATTGTGCTATGTTTCTCTGTGGATTTCGTAATCGATTGGTGGGTATAGGTAAGAGTGGGTGATTAGCCCGGGTTACCGCTCACGTTAGTTTATGAGTCATTCGTCCCACTATCAAGGAGGCACGACGAGGACGTGTGAGTCGGATTTTGCCTACTTTTTTCTATGATGATATAATTGATTTCATTGAAAATTAAAAAGCTGATATCAAGTTATTCATTTTGATACTTGAAGGATGTTTGTTATATGTATTTATGGTATCATCATGAATTGTATGCTATTGACTCAGCTGAGTCACATTTACTTAGATAATTAGTTTTCCATGTTACCGTTTATGGTGGAGAATAGGCCGTACACCAACATTCTTCATTCAACTCTGTCCTTGATAATTATTTCTTGGTTTTTCCAGTTACTATTCATCCTACTTGGGTCTGCTTCACATTTTCAACGCCATATGTCCTTTGGCCTTCCGTTTACCTACGGGATTTCAAGGTAGTACTTGCCTCATGATGCTGTTTGATGATTTTTATAATGTATGTCCTATCCAGTTCCAACGTCTTTTCCTAATTTTCTCTTCAACTGGAATCTCGTTTATTGTCTCCCACAGTAAGTTATTTCTCATGGCATCCGGTTAACGAACATTTAGTGTCTTGAGTAGACGGCTATTTATAAATACTTGTACATTTTTAATGATATTTATGGTAGTTTTTTAAGTTTCAGCTTCATACAATAGAACAAACTGTTTTGATGTTCGTATTGATTGACAGTTGTTTTGATATCTATATGTTTTCAGTAGTAGGAATGCGGGCCTTAAACTGACAATTCTCGCCTTTGCGTTGCATCCGATACTCCTTGATAATCGATGATGCTTTTTAGGTACGTGAAAGATTCCACATCTTCCAGAGTTTCTCCATCAAGTGTGACTGGGATATTGTTCTCCGTTTTATATCTGCTAATTGATGCCAAGTTGTCCATTGTATTCTATGCTTCCCTCAGATGTGGAGGTCTTCATAATCCAGTCACACACCAGAAGAGAAAGGAGCAAGTAAGCAGCCTTATCTGAATCCGGTCCTCATTTGGAATGTGTCTATCAGCTGCTCTCCATACATTACTTTGCAATTAAGTCCGTCGTATGAATTCCGGATGATGTAGAAGACCTTCTCAGATGCTCATTCCATAGCGTTGAAATGTTCTGTAGTAGTTGTAGTGTTCTTCTATCTCATATTCAATGAAGTGGATGTATGGTAACGAGTTCCACTCAAATAATTGTTCGATGATGATCCATAATGTCTGTGCACGACCGGTACTCATGTAATCCGGTTTGTTGATCTCGAAGTTCGACGTCTACTAAATCTTTCATTAAGTTCGGCAACACTTTGATGAAAACTTTTCCCTGTACTGACAGTGATGTGAGTCTTCCGTCGTTCTCACAGTTACTCAGATCTCATTTCTTTAGAATCTTGATGAAGTGTCCTTCTTTCCAGTCCATCAGCACTTGTTCCTCCTTCTAAATCTTCTTGAATAGAATGTGAAACATGTTTGCAGTTGCTTCAGTGTCTGACTTCAGTGCTTCATCTGGTATATTGTCAGGTCCTGCTGCTTCCCCTCTCTTTATTTGTCCGATGGCCATACTGACTTCTTCGACCGTTGGTGTAGTGATATCTACAGCAATGTCCGCGTGAGCCGCTTCGATTTACTGTGTGTTCAGTGAGGCTGGTATATTCAAAAGTTCCTCGCAATATTCTACTCATCTATCCATCTGTTCTTAAGTATCGGTGATTGTCTTACCGTTTTGTCCTTGACCGGTCTCTCTGGTGTACTATATTTCCCTGCTAGTTTCTTCATCGTGTCCTAAATCTGTCTCATATCTCCTCTTGAAACTTTTTCCTCTGTCGTCGCTAACTCTCCCAAATATTTCTGCTTGTCTACTCTAATACTCCTCTTGACTCCCTTGTTTGCTTCTGTGTATTCAGCTAGTGCCTTGACTTTCTCTACTTCTGTTTGGTTGTTGTTTATTGCTGTTCTTTTGTTCTTCCTTTCTTGAATCTTGTTCACGGTTTCCACAGATGATGCTTCTTGCAGCCGAGAACCTCCTGGCACGTTGAAGTTAATGCCTCTTTGATCACAATCCAGTGGTCTTCCATCAAAATTTCTTGTTCATTCAGTGGATTCTGTAAGGTTTAGAACTTATTGTTGAGATTTATCTTGAGTTAAGTTAGTATTTTGAAGGACATGTGTATTGAGCTTTTGTACTACTGTTTTTCCAGTCGTCCAATGCTTCATGTTGACCACAACCAGCTGATGATCTGAAGCAATGTCAACTTGTCTCCTGATTCCCATATTTTCCATTGTTCTTCTAATTGTTTTATTGATACAAATATGATCTATCCGGTTCTCCATGGTGTGATCCAATGAGACCCACGTAGCTTTATGTATGCGTTTGTGTGGGAATATTGTGCCACCTATAATTAATTTGTTGGCTGTGTATAAATTTGCAAATCTCTCTCCATTTTTATTTCTTTTTCTCAGTCCATATCGTCCGTTGGTGTCCATTGTGACTTTGGCGTTTAGGTCACTTATCAAGATGGTTAGGATACAGATTACATTTAGACTATTTAATCAGAATTCAGAGTACATTTTGAATTTGAATCAAATTACGTTCTAATATGATAATCATTCAGTGTTATTAATTTTGACTGTCTTCCAACACATCTAAGCTAAACGAATCTATGGATTCTGATTATTGTTTATTTAGTATCAGAAGGAGTTTTGCCGAGATTGTAGTAATTTTAATAGTTGAGATTGATGTTAGACGAACATGGAAAACCTGGAAGCACTGGACGACCGTTTCACCCTATTGTGAAACTCCTCAGCAGTGCCAACCCACGACTTCGCCTCGTGGGATTCGAACCCAGGACCTATCAGTTCCGCACACGTGAACGCTGATTTATTTAATTTCTAAGAATAGTTCAGTTATACAAACAATTAATTTAATTAAAGAATCATAATCAAAACAAAAAGCAGTATAAGCAAAGTTGGATAGTGGCTAGCAGTGGAATTCAGGACGCGCGTTTCGTCCTGTTTGGGACTCGTCAGATGGATGTACCTGCATCTCAGAGTTGATGTTCACCCTAGGACTCGAACTCAGTACCATTCGCTTCAAACGCCATCGCGCTGTAAATTAAGGCAATATTGAGGCATACGCACAGTATGCATATATGCCAATAAGAGACTGATCAATTTCAGTCCAAAAACATCAATGGGAACATTCAAGTAAAACAATATCAAGTGAATTAAACTTCAACACATTGCACAAGCAAGTGGCTATCAGGACTCAGTAGCTAAGTGGATAACGCGATGGCGTTTGAATCGAACGGTACTGAGTTCGAGTCCCAGAGTGAACATCAACTGTGAGATGCAGGTACATCCAGCTGACGACTCCCAAACAGGACGAAAGGCGCGTCCTGGATTCCGCTACTAGCCACTATCCATCTTTGCTTATAATGCTTGTAAATTAAGGCAATATCGAGGCCAACGCACAGTATGCACATATGCCAATAAGAGACTGATCAATTCCAGTCCTAAAACATCAATGGGAAGATTCAAGTAAAACAATATCAAGTGAATTAAACTTTAACGCATTGCACAAGCAAGTGGCTATCAGGACTCAGTAGCTAAGTGGATAACGCGATGGCGTTTGAAGCGAACGGTACTGGGTTTGAGTCCCAGAGTGAACATCAACTGTGAGATGCAGGTACATCCAGCTGACGACTCCCAAACAGGACGAAAGGCGCGTCCTGGATTCCGCTACTAGCCACTATCCATCTTTGCTTATAATGCTTGTAAATTAAGGCAATATCGAGGCATACGCGCAGTATGCACATATGCCAATAAGAGACTGATCAATTCCAGTCCAAAAACATCAATGAGAAGATTGAAGTAAAACAATATCAAGTGAATTGAAAAAGTAATATACATTTAGTTTCTTTAAACTTTCAATGATTTTAATCAATTTCCTTGGCAATTAGTAGTTAGAAAATTCGACAACCGTTGAACTATACATAATCCAGTATATAAAATGCTATGAATCATAAGCAAAATAAAATTAAACATATCCTATTCCAAAAAAGAAGAGAAAAAAGAAAAAGAGAAAAAAAAGGAAAGAGAAAACCGAATTTCTCTTTTTTTTCTAAATTTTGTTCACATGGCAACTAATAAAAAAAAATAGAGATGATATTTGAATTTTTTTTTAAAATTTTAACTAAATACAAGATAAAACATTTTGATGATAATCATGTAACCCATTGAGAAAGAAAGAAAGAAAGAAAGAAAGAAACAATTAGAAAACATATGGTTGATTTATTTTAACCATATGTGATTATAATAAAAGAGAAATAAAGAAGATTTAAATGGTCCCGGTTATTTGATATTAAAAATTGTTAACTTACTCCTGTTAACAACGGTGGAGCATAGTCCATTTGACCAGCATACTTCAACACACTCTGTCCTCGACATTCCTTTACAGTTATATCCAATTGTTGTTCATTTTTCTCATGTCTGTCTATCTCCATTTCTTGGAATAATGTGTTATTTGATCTCCTTCTTCTATTTTGGCGTTGAGGATAACAAGTGGGTACTTGACATTTGTATTGAAAATCCTGACCTTGGTGTTGGCTGACAATTGTTTTGAGTTCCAGATGTTCTTCAATTGTAGATATGCTACTCTTGTTTTGCCGATCAACGCATTCACATTTGCATCAGATTCACCATTATGTTCATTAATGATGCTGCCCAAATATGTAAAGATTTTTGCATCGTGCAAAGCTTCTCCGTCAATTGTGATAGGATTATTGCATGTTGTGTTTTATCGAAGAATCTTGCTTTTCCGTTTGTGAATGTTGAGACTGCTGCCACACTGATCGTGTTCTCCTGCATTTGTTGTTGGATGTGCGATATAAGAGCCAGATCATATGTGAAGTGTAGATCGTCGAGCTGCATTCTAGCTGTCCACTGTTTCCCACGTTTCCCCTCAGATATTGAGGTTCTCATGATCCAGTGGATCATCAAGAGAAAGAGAATGGTTGAGAGTAAGCAACCTTGCCTGACACCGGTCTTTGCATCGAACAAGTCTGTCAATTGTCCTCCATGAACGATTTTGCAGTTTAATCCATCGTAGGAATCTTCTATGATATTGACTATCTTCTTAGGTACGCCATAGTGCCGAAGAAGCTTCCATAGTGTTGTCCTGTCGACGCTATCAAACGCTTCTTACTAGTCAACTGATTACTAGTATTTAAGTAAAGATGGATAGTGGTTAGCAGTGGAATCGAGTTTGACTTGCGTTTCATCCTATTTTTGGGACTGGTCAATTGGATGTACTTGCATCTTAGACTTGTTGATGTTCACTCTGAAATTCAAAAATCAACTTGGATATAGGTACATCCAGTTCACGAATCGTGGATTCCACTACTAGCCACTATCCAGCTTTGCCTATAAAGCTTGTGAATTAAGTTAATATCAAGGTGATCTGTACAGAATGTACATATTCCAACAAGTGACTGAATAATTGCAGTCCTAAATAACAATCTAAAGATACAAGTAAAAGTACACCAAGTAAATATGTTTAGCACTATGTCGTTAAATGTTGATTTTAAGAGAATCATCTAGTTATCATATTTATTGTCAGTAATAACGTACAGTGTAATAGAACAAACCAACTTCCATCTGATCAGGAAATGAATAGTATATATATTGAGGAAATCATAAAACTGCATCATGAGGTAAGTGCTAACTTGGAATCGTGAAGATTAACAGAAAAGATGAAGGCCAAGGGATACTCTGCGTCGGGAATTGGAAGCTGACCTGAGTAGGATAAAAAGAACTAGAAATGATTACCAAAAACAGAGTTGAAAGAAGAATGTTGGTGTGCTGCCTATGCTCCTTCATGAGGGGTAAAAGTGAGAATTATTTTTTGAAAATTATATTTAGCAATGTATACCTTTATGTTTATTTAAAGGATTCTATTCATCAATATAAACAGTGGTCAACCCTCGAAATATCCAACCATTTAATATAATTTACGGTATATAGTAAGTCATATAATGAATTGATCTTGAATATGACGGATAAAGTATGAGTGCATGTGAGCTTTTAATTTGAAGTAAAAACTAGCAGAGGCTAAATTAAATGATTATTAGGCTATTTGAAGAGTTGATTGAGCATTGATATGAACTCAGATTAAAACTAGTCGTTGTACTACTATTTGAAAGGATGTACTGGTGAAAATAGATTGATGAACATACAAAAATATACATTTTGATTATGATTTGTAAACTTGTACTTGTTCTTCATCCCAAATCTTATTGAAGAGAATATGGAGTATCTTTGCAGTTACCGCTACGTCTGCTTGCAGTGCCTCTGCTGGAATGTTATCTGGTCCTGCTGCTTTGCCACTCTTGATTTGTCTGATGGCCATGCTGGTTTCTTCAATTGTTGGTGGGCCAACATTGATTGGGAAGTCCGTTAATGCTGCTTCGATATTGGGTGGGTTCAGTGGCGCTGGTCGACTCAAGAGTTCTTTGAAGTTTTTTACCCACCTGTTTTGTTGCTCTTCCATGTTAGTGATTACCTCGCCTTCCTTGCTTTTCACTGGTCATTCTGGTTTGCGGCGATTTCCAGAGTTTCTTTTTTCATGTCACACAGTTGTCTCATGTTTCCTTCTCTTGCAGCCTTTTCCACCGTCGTTGCTAAATCTCCCACATATTTACGTTTGTCAGTTCTGATGCTCCTCTCCACTTGCTTGTTTACTTTTGTGTACTCAGCTTGTGCCATGGTTTTCTCTGCTGTTGTTCGGCTGGTATTGATTGCTGCTTTCTTGTTCCGCCTTTCTTGAATCTTATCCAGTGTATCAACAGTGACCCATTCCTTGTGATGGTGCTTCTTGTAGCCCAGAACCTCATGATATGTTGAAGTGACTGCCTCTTTGGTCCCTTTCCAGTTCCTCTCCATAGTAGTTCCTTCTCCATTGAGTAGATCATGAAAGGCCTGGAACTTATTGTTGCGGACTATCTTGAATTTGTTGAGTTTGTCAGTATCCCGAAGAAAGGCCGCATTGAACTTCTGTGATATTGTCCGCCCCATTGTCCAGCACTTCTTGAGTTTCAATTTCATCTTGGCGATTAAGTCTTCATTACAAACCCTAAATGTCCTCAGTTTGATCACAATCGGGTTTGTCAATATATATTCCTCATTAGTTTTATTTTTGCATGGAATAGATGAACAGTATTGCCTGATTTACATCACTTCACTGTTTACAAACAGTTCATTGTATGAATCTTTAAATAGGATAATAGTTTCATATGTTACATAATCAAAATCTGATTTTTAGATTATTGAAGGTAGTTGAGAGAACTTCAATCAACACCAAGGTTCATAAATAGACATGATATAAGTTACTATTAAATGATTAATAATTCTTGAACCGAAACCAGTAGGTCCTGGGTTCGAATCTCGCAGGGAGCGAGGTCGTGGATGCGCACTGCTGAGGAGTCCCGTAGTAGGACGAAACGGCCGTCCAGTGCTTCCAGGTTTTCCATGGTGGTCTAGCTTCAACTGACTCATGATCTTAACCATTGAAATTACAAAAATCTCCACAAAAACCCATCTGATATTAATTCTTGAACCATCAAATAATCATTGGCTCAATGTACATGAATAGCAAGTGAAAAAAGTAAAAGAAATTGTGGTTGTTTTTGATGGAGTTTTGCTCTATGAGCTGCATAGTTTAGTCGTGGAGCTTCTTCGTGTCGTTCTTCTGAATGACAACATCAACACAAACTTCAGGTTGTGGTTGTACTTGATTATATGAAACTGAAAAGAATATTATGATTCTTTTGATGTTCCCTGATATATGAGAAGACTAAAAATAGCTCCGGAAATGTTTATATTTAATTGCTAACGTAAAAGTGATGTTCGGTGTGATTATAATTTATGGACAATCTTTGAGTGACGGTAAAGTGACTTTGAGAGTGTCCACTTAATAACTAGGACTAAATGAGGGTTAGAAATGTGTGTGAGGAATTAGAACTATGATTTACAGTTGATGGTTAAGGTTAGGAATTAGATTTCGGGTTTTCATCACGAACTGACACCATCTATAATCCCAAGTGGATGAGTGAATTTCGTTCCAAAATCTGAGACTTGATATCTTATGCCAGATTGGTTCGTCCATAAATTATAGTCTCCCCTGATGTTCTTTTAGTTTTCCCCCCTCTTAAATCGTTATTTATTCACCTTGAAATTCATTACTTCATTCAGTTAATCTACTAAATTGGCTGACGAAGAAATTACAATATGCGAATTAAGTCCGAAAATGAATTCTCAATGTTCTATTGAATTGCTTTGATTCGACATAGATTCAACCCTATTAGAAATGGGAAAGATTTCGATTGTGATAGTGGATACTGATCAGACTTATTTATGGACAGAATGAAGTTAGTCATGTAAATCACTAGATACGAATACAGTATTATGTTCTATGTATAGCTATTCTTAGGATTGATAGAACTCACTAACGAGAATCCTATAATTAATAATGAAATAATTGTCCAGTACAGCATAATGCTTCGTAGTGTGGCGTCGAGTCACGGTTGACTATGATCACTACTACAGGAAGACTACGTGCCACTTAATCGATAGGATCCCTCGTAAACCGAATATCAGAAGGCAGTTGATGACTGTAGTCGAGATGTATTCGTTGGTGATCTCGTGGTATGGAAAGAATACCGAGATCGTACCATAATAGTACAAGTGTGGCTGCTGAGCGTAGCCGAATCCAAACGGAAGAATAATGGATGTCTTCAGTACTGTTAAACAAACAAGTAGAGTAAAACAGTCTTTGGTACAATTGGTTATAATAATAATTGTTTCCATTACACCAATCGCGTTCTCCTGATAAAAGTAGGTCACTACAGCCTATTAATCCTTCACCTAATATAGTTCATCAATAAATTTTAACTAATACTAAATTTCAGCTCGATTCTTTCCTCTCATCCCTTTCTACCAAATTTTGTAACTCAATTAGAAATCATATGCTCACTGTTAACTAACCGAGAAGAATAGTCTGTTGTTTGGCGTCGAGTCGCGGTTGACTATGATCACCACTACATGAAGACTACGTGCCAGTTAACCGATAAAATCCCCCGTAAGCCAAATTTCAGAAGGCAGTTGATGGCTATAGTCGAGATGTATTCGTTGGTGATCTCGTGGTATCGAAAGAATACCGAGATCGTACCAAAGGAGTACAAGTGTGGCTGCTGAGCGTAACCGAATTCATGAAAGGTCACAATCAACGGAAGAAAGAATGGAAGAATAATGGATGTCTTCAGTACAGTTAAACAAACAAGTACAGTAAAACAATTATTGGTACAGTTGGTTATAATAATAATTGTTTCCATTACACCAATCGCGTTTTTTTTTATAAAAGTAGATCACTACAAGTTCAACAATTGATCGTGTAAACTCATGGATACCGATAAAGTAAAACTTAATGATAAACTACTGTAGTGAACGAGAAAAAAAGTGGAGACAATCGAATGTACTTCAACATAAAATTACAGAATCTCTTAGCAAAATCTGAGAATCATACAGTAAAGACTTCATCTGCAAAATACAAAACAAATGTCTCCAACTTCGTCGTTTTTTTTTCATTTCCACACCAGGCATTCTCTGTTCTCATTCTCTATTTTTCGATCTTCTTAACTTTCTGTCACCAGACATTTCACTTTCGATTGATGATACATGCTACTTATATCTATCTGTTGGGGACGTTAGATCCCCAGAACTCAATTGGAAAAGGACCTAATTTTGTAATTTTATTTAGAAAATTTGAATTTCTTCGTTTTCGCGTCAAAGGCACTCTTGTCACCTACATGTCGTATCTCCCACTGGGAAATATCTTAAATGCTATTGGTCCGTTGCGTCTTTTAGTATGCTATTTGGTCACTCTCCCCAAGGACGGTTTTGTACTGTATATATACGTTTTGAATTGTGTTTGTTGTTATCGGTCGTTTCTGGCTGTTTTGCAGAATATACTTTCCCATTCCAAACTTGGACTTCTTCTTCTGGTTAGAGGGTCTGGGACGCATCAATAGGTGGCTTACTGGTCTTTGGTCACCGAGTCTTGTTCTCGTTCACAGATTAAGTGAACCCGTGATAGCTTCAAACCTAGCACTATCGACATCAGTAGTACACACCATATTGCTTAAGAGTTTCCAATCATGGTAAAGCAACTAACCAAGTCCACGTGATTTTCACCAATAGTTTAATTAAGACCACTTGATAATGCTTACCATTAAATTCAATTTCAAGAAAACTTATGAAACGGAATGAATTAATTAGCGAAGTTAAATATCAATAATGGAATATATCATGAAAAAATATCTGTGAATAGTTCTATAATGATTTACTTAATAAATGAAAATGTCAGGGTAGTCCTACTCACTGCCTTCTCGTGACGCGGGTGTTGTTTATGAAATTAAGAGGACGAAAAGTGAATTTCCGGTGCTTTAACCAGGTTGATAGACATTGAGGACCCACTTAGGGAAGTTGGAAAACCTTGATTCCAAACAAATGGTGCATATGGACTTCAGGATCCCGATGGAACAAATGACATATGAACCTATTGTTGGTCACCGGTTCCCATGGGACTACATCTTCTTGCGCTGCTCTCTTGTCTTTTGGATTAGACTTTTAGGTCAAAGGCTCTGGATGTGGTCTCCTAAGAAAGTCACCTGCTTCAGTTTGAGCACTCGGGTAGTATCACAGCCCATATACAAGTCCAATGACTTATATAATGCATATGTATTCGATACTCCTTTGGATCAATCATTATGTGTTCAAATAAATAAATAAACTAAAATGAAAACGAAATCACAGTAAAAAGCGAAAGAGACAAGCAAATAAATTCACTCAATACAGTAATCTTAATTAATACCATTAGAAAAAACTCATTGAGCATTAAATATGGTAGCAGTTTTTTTGTGAGACCGGGGGGATTGAGGAGGGTGGTGGTGGTGGTAAGGATATCATCATATTGTCGGCTACTTAAAAAAAAAGGTAGTTATACCATCCTAATTAGTTACTAGACATGGATAAATGTAGAAAACATTTTCATACATCATTACAAATGAATTCATATCATCATTGATCTACTTTCACATTATCGTTTCATGATAGACTATTCTATGTTGTATCTAAGTTATCATTAATTTACTGATACACGTATATCGATGTAATTTATTATTGCCGAGAAGTGAAAAAAAAAAAAGAAAAAACTAAATGATGAAGTGAATTTTATTATCACTGGGTATTGATACTTTCTCATGCCTTTAGTACTCAAGGTAATTAAATTTATCTGGTTATATTCTGTTTGTCTATAGATTCATGTTTGTGTATGTCTTTGTCGGAATGATGAGACAGAGAAGAAGAAGAAGAAGTAGACGGAGATGGAGAATCAGACATGAAAGGGGAATATAATGAAAATGGAAAGAAAGAGAAGAAAATGCTTGTCTACACTATGATTCTCAGTGACAGTTACATAACTAAGTAAAGCTTTTATAGAAAAACTTATACAATAATTACAATAACTAGAACAACAACAAAGAAGAAGAAGAAGGAATTATTTTTCTTGATTAGTCTTGTTTAGAGACTTTTGAAATTTTCTAGAAAAGATTTTCTATTTTTAGAAGTTCTTTGGATAGAAAAGATCTAATATTCTCTTCTACAGAATGTCTATAGAAATATCTAGATGATAATTCAATGTGTAGTTGGAAGTAAATTTGTATTTAAATAAGACTTGTCAGCAGTGGTTACTTACTTACTGATACCTGTTACTCCTAGTGGAGTAAAGGTCGCCGACCAGCATTCTCCAACACACTCTGTCCTCGGCATTCGTTTACAGTTCTATCCAGTTCTTCTTTATTGTTCTCATGTCTGTCTGTCTCCATTTATCGACGTAATGTGTTATTTGGTCTTCCTCTTCTCATTTGGCCTAAAACATTACAAGTAAGGGCTGGCCTTGTGACACAGTAGGGTGCTTTCGTTACTGTGTGTCCTATCCACTTCCAACAATTCTTCTTGATATTGCCTTTATTCACAAGTTTTTTGTAAGCAATGATGGATAGTGGCTAGCAGTGGAATCCAGGACTCGCATTTCGTCCTGTTTGGGACTCGTCACCTGGATTTACCTACATCTCAGAGTTGATGTTTTTTAGGACTCAGTAGCTGAGTGGATAACGCGATGGCGTTCGAAGCTTGTAAATTAAGGCAATGTCGAGGCATACGCACAGCATGCACATATGCCAATAACAGACTGATCAACTGAAGTCTTAAACCTCATTGGGAAGATACAAGTCAAACAATACCAAGTGAATTTACATGTTTGGTTAATGAAATTAAAAAAAACCCAAACCTTTTGATGTTGTGAATTGATTGGATCATTAGGTGATAATCCTGTTGATTAACTCCAACCATCATCGTATTTCGATATTATAAAGAGAAAAAGAAATTCTATGGTGTTTCAGTTATGAAAAGGCATCATCAAAATAAGATCATTATCAGTGCTTGATATAATAGTTGTAGCCGAAATCACTTTTCTGTAATCTGAAATATTTAAGTATACTTTGTACTGAAACTAAATTATCAATGCTTAACTCGATTATGATTCTGTTCTGTCCCGATAAGAATAATGAGTGGTAATCTTTGGGATTCATTTGTGGATCAATACTATATGTGTATTTTTACCGTATAATTGTTAATTAACTAAACTATTCTTATCGATTAAGCGTTTAAAATAACTTCCATGGCAACATCGATTATATACATATAATTAATATGTATACGTTTTGAATTGTGTTTGTTGTTGTCGCTCGTTTCTGGCTGTTTGCAGAACATAGTTTCCCATTCCAAGCTTGGACTTCTCCCTCTAGTTAGCGGATCTGGAATGCATCAAATAGCTGACTTACTGGTCTTTGGTCACGGAGTCTTTGTTCTCGTTCACAGATTAAGTGAACTCGTGATAGGTTCAAACCTAGCAGATTCCTTGTAATATAACTTTCTTTGAGGCTGTAGTAATGATCTGAATGATTTTTTTTGTTAATCCTAGAATCATAATATGGTGTGTGCTACTAATATCGACAGATATAAGTAGTATGAATCATCAATCGAAAGTGAAATATCTGGTGGCAGTAGGTTAAGAAGATCAAAGAACAGAGAGCAATTGGCATGGAAACTAAAGAAAAATGTAGTCTGTGACGATTGATCGACATTTTGCAAATGAAGTATTTATTGTATGGCAGTCAGATTTAGATTAGACGTTTTGTAAGTTTATGTTCAAATACTATTGATTGTATCCACTTGTGTTCTCGTTCACTGTAATACCAAGGTCACTTATATACCGATCTCAATAGGCAGTAATATGAATTAGTTCTGTTACTCATTAATTTGAGTAGGGTATGTTATCTGTATTTGATTATCATGCCAATATCTTGCTAAGAGAACTACAACGTCGTTGACTGATATCTTATCTCTTCCAGGAACGTTCATTTAAGGAGATCGATATAGTAAGCAAACTCGGACATGCTTTTTATTATTTATTCTCAAATTAAGGAATCTTGATTCTCATGAGTATTTCAAGTTATCTTAATAATACTGAAGTAGTGACCATTGAGATATTGAATTGTGTGTTCATTCATTTTCATCGACAAAACACATTTTTTGCGATAATAAACCTTTGCTACAACGTAGGACCAAGCACATTCGTCAAAGTCGTCACACCTCATTACCACAACTAGATGAACACCGAATTCATAGAAGTAGTTAATTCAGTGGTGGTAATATATAAAAGAAAGATTGCGTATAATGATATAATACAAGAAGAAACAATTAGTTGGTAGAAAGAAAGGTGGAAAGTAATTTTAATCTTAATATTTGAATAACGATAAACAGTTCATACCTCTGCACTACTGTGATCGATTCCGAGCCATATCACCCGCAATCTCCAACCATTGATCACGATAGTCACGTGGACCCTAACCAGATAGTCTGCATCTACTAACATGGCTAAGATCAGAAGTTAGTCACTTCAAGGAGTGATGTCACATTTTCATGGGCCGCTCCTAACTTTCTTCCAAGCATCCACAACACTAATCAGCATTACGCGTCGTGATAATCGGTGTTCAGGCATACATAATACACGGATTAACCATCTCAGTCGATGAAGATTTCCAATCTCATCAATTGATTTACTATCATTGTCTAATACCCTGTGTCTAACCTCACTATTACTTACCCGGTGATCCCAACAGATGTGAGAAATATTTCTACGACACCTGTGATCAAATACTAGTAAACCACAATATCAAATTGTCAGAAGTTGTATACAGTTGAATATACGGTGACAGGTTCATTTTATTTAAGTAATTCAGAGAAATTTCTCTACTTGCAAGATCTAGACATCATGATTTCTGTGAGGTTTAGGGTAGTGTTTAGACGCTTATAAATAAATATAAACCATAATAAAATATCTGTTCAATGCTGCCTAGTAATCAGTAGTTCTCAAGATGCATAGACCAATCTATTTAATAAATAAACGAATTATTCCTATAAAGATTATTTTTTATAAAATTTACCTTACACTAATGTTATCTCATTCCAAATGCTTCTACATCCATTTCCATCGTTTTGAACATTCCGACAGACCTATTGATAACGGGCAACTCCAGTTATCTAATTGTTAGCTGTTCTATCATATCCGGATTCATCTCATTTCACAACTCTCAAGAAGGAACATCATACATTTCATGGATAAAAACAAATCAAATAATGAACTTGGTATTGTTTGGCTTGTATCTTCCCATTGAAGTTTAAGACTGTAGGACTCAGTAGCTGAGTGAATAACGCGATGGCGTTTGGAGTGAATGGTATTGGGTTCGAGTCCCAGAGTGAACATCAACTCTCTGAGATGCAGGTACATCCATCTGACGAGTCCCAAATAGGACGAAACGCACGTCCTAGATTCCACTGCTAGCCACTATTCATCATTGTTTACAAAAATCAAGAAATGGTTCATCTAATAAGCACGGACAGTGATCAATTTTCAATGACCAAATCAAAATTATAAATCATAATTCAAGATACATCATTTCAAAGAATTAAGTACTTACTGTTAAAATTATCGTGAACTGAAAGAACTTTATTCATATTCATGATCATCTGATTTTGTTGTAAGGATAGTGCATCTATTCTGAGAAATGTATAATTACTATTGTGTTATTAGTTACTAGATGCTGTTTTATTCCTATTTATGTTCCCATACTATGGTTGTAATGAACGAGAACACAAACTGGGAAAAGCAAATGTACTTGAATATGAAGTTACAGAATGTCTTAGAACCATATCAGTCAGTCTGCTACAACGTAGGACCAGGCACATTTACGCATCGGTCCAAGTTGCCATACCTCATTACCACAACAAGATGGACACCAAATTCATAAAAGTAGTTAATTCAGAGGTGGTAATATATAAAAGAAAGATTGCAATAAGGATATAGTACAGGAAGAAAGAATTAGTTCATAGAAAGTAAGATATCAAGCGGTTTTAATCTCTTAGTTAAAGGGAAGACAGAGAGCATATACACAGACACCATTGTGATTGATTCTGAGTCATGTCACCCAGTCTCCAACCGTATAGTAAATACTTTATTAGCGTAACGTCAATCTATTATTATTATTATTATTATTATTATTATTATTATTATTATTATTAGCTTTATTCAATATTATATTTTTGGTACAATATAGAATTCTCAGCGCAAAGTATTTCAACAAGTTTCCGTTTCTTTCTTCTTGGTCGGTCCTGACGATAAATATTGAGTGATCGCTAGTTAGATGTTAGCAGTTCAGTAAATGAATATCTGAATAGTGAATATTACAGATAGATCGATGAAGTTGTTGCTGATGAAGAGCATGTCTCATATTCTACTTTAAGCCATAATTTAATCGTATAATTAACTTTTTTTAATGAGACAACTGATTGCCTAATTCAAATTATTCCCAAGTGAACAATGTTTTTCTTTTCAGTTTCAAGATTTTCATATTTCAACAAAGATTCTTATTGACAGTAATAAATTAGATTATTTGTTATCAATCTATTAGATAATTCTATTATCTTTTTGATAGAATGGGTGAGAGTATAATTTATGAACGACCTTTGAATGACGTTAAAGTGGACCTGAGAATTTCCACGTACTTACTTACTTACTTACTTACTTTTGCCTGTTACTCCTAATGGAGCATAGACCGCTGACCAGCATTCTCCAACCCACTCTGTCCTGAGCCTTCTTTTCTAGTTCCATCCAATTCTTGTTCATTTTTCTCATGTCTATTTCCATTTCTCGGCGTAATGTGTTCTTTGGTCTTCCACTTTTCCTTTGGCTTTGAGGATTCCATGTGAGGGCTTGTCTTGTGACTCAGTTCAGCGTTTTCCTCAATGTGTGTCCTATCCACTTCCAGTCCACGTACTGACTAGGGCTAAATGAAGGTTTTAAATGCGCGTGAATGATAAAGATTGTGATTTATGGTTGATAGTTAGGGATGAAGATTAGAATTAGAGTTTTCATCATGAACTGATATCAGCCTTAATGCTAAGACATTATTTAGCCAAGTGGATAGGTGAATTTCACGTCAATATCCAAGACCTGTTATCTTAAATCTGATTGGTTCATCCATAAATCTTAGTCTTGCCAATAGAATCTCTCAATAATTTTCCTTAGTCAGTTAGAAAGATTATAACAACTCTTCTAGAATCATTTATGTTGATGGTTAAATTTTTGTTAAGCCCTTTTATTAACTTACTTAACATACAATGTGGCGAGACTCCAATTTATGGACGAGCCAATCAGAAGCGTTTTAGAGATTTCACGGTCAGGGCGCCAATTTCAGTGCTTAATGCTAACGTACAATCGGTTCACAGGGAATTTTGTACTAAACGTGATAATTGAGCGGCCATAATAAATAAGACGGTGGGACTATAATTTATGGACGAAGCAATCAGGTATAAGATGATAGATCTCGGATTTTGGTGGGAAAAACTTGCATCCATTTGGCTAAATAAATTACTGGCATTATAGCTGATATCAGTTCGTGATGAAAACCCCATATATAATTCGTAACTAAGGTAAATTACGACAATTATTGCGAACTGGATAATAAAAGCACCAGTAACACTGACAGCAGCCAGGTACTACTGTATATACGGATGATTGGAGAGCGTACAGAGGCCTACATAGACTTGGTTATGTGCATCGTGTCGTTGTCCACAAGTAGCATTTTCTGCACTCAACAACCGGAGTGCACATAAACAATATTGAAGCTGTGTAGTCGAGGCTGAAGTGTATTTGAGACTTTATCATGACTCCAGAGGCCGACTATTCTGTAGCCGTATGGATGGTTTCCTCTACTGCATGCATTATGACGTCGAGATTACAGGTATACCTTGCTGACGAGTGCCAAGTAGCACGACACCCGGATCCAGGGTTTCCTGTTGACTACCTCCAACCACCATCTAAAATCTCAATACATAGTGCCCGCAGTGTCGAGTCACCTAGACTGGTGGCCACATTGCAACATGATCGATAGCATTCGATCTGCACTAATAAGGACGAGACAAGCATGATCACCACCCTGTGATCAATCAATTGTGATTACGTATGAACTTCTTTCTAATCTTGACAAGTTTTTGAACCACGTGTAAGAAGTGTATCCATTTTATTTCCTTGATTTTGTGTAATATATATTTACTCTATACTGACTGTTTGCTGATTGGCTAATATTTCTCAAGATCGCTTAAGATCCGTTCAAAGTTTGTCCATAAATTAGAGTCTCGCCTGCAATGTTATTCGAACAGTAACAATTCACATAATTCTTTGTACCATTATGATTATTAACTTGTCTATATCAACATGTACTCTTAATCTCTCTCCAGCTAAATTGTTAATCTCTTAAATATCTCTCGATGATTCATTCTCTTTCCCACATATATATATATGTACTCAAATCCTATGAATAGGCTTTGCCTTACCTATCTGAATCTTGATTCAATTTGACTAGAAATTCGCTCACTCACACATATTTACCTCTCTGCTTCGATTCAATCGACATACTTATAGCTTTTGTTATCTGTACTATCCGTTAATAAACTATAGTCACCGCTTCTTATTGTCTAATGATTACAAACACTATTGGGAATCAATAATAATCACAGTTATAAAGATTGATTGATTGATTAATTCATGTAACTAAGTCATTACAAACTATATTGATTTGAAAATGAGTTAATTTTCATTTTAAATATTTAATATTTATCTATAAAACTAAATAAATTTGTCATTATTAACATTGTAAATGTTGCGTTTTTCTCATCAACTAGAGAAAAAAACAAACGTTTTTTGTTGTTGTTGTTGTTGTTGTTGATGAATTTAGTTTCTATGCACATGTCTAGTATCCCAATTATGACAACAGAATATATATATCTACACAATGGCCATAGATACAAGTACATACATCACAAGCTGGGAATGGTGTTAGTTTATTTTATTCTCTATTTTTTTTTCGACACGGTGGGGAGAGGGAGGACAAATAAATTAAATTCAAATGTATAAATGTTTAACATAATTTTTCAGAACGAAAAAAAAACTAAACTGGTCAGTTTTTCTTCTTTTCTTCTTTTCTTTTTTCTCTCTGTTTTTTTTTGCTTTTAACTTTGAAAGTCAATTTATTTGTTTAAATGGTAGTTTCTATGTTATCTACTTCAATAGGATATGGACTATTTATTACAATTCAGTTGATTAATTTTAAATTTATTTGGTATTCATTTGGTATTGTTTGGCTTGTATCTTCCCATTGAGGTATAAGACTTCGATTGATCAGTCTTATACCTCAATGGGAGATATAAGCCAAACAATACCAAGTGAATTTAAATTCACCCGATTGCATAAGCAAGTGGCTATCAGGACTCAGTAGCTGAGTGGATAACGCCATGACGTTTGAAGCGAACGGTACTGGGTTCGAGTGCCAGAGTGAACATCAACTCTGAGATGCAGGTACATCCAGCTGACAAGTCCTAAATAGCACGGAACGCGCGTCCTAGATTCCACTGCTAGCCACTATCCATCATTTGGTATTGTTTGTCTGTATCTTCTTAATGTTGTTTAGAATTAAAACTGATTTGTTTGTTGTTTGTAATATATACATCCTGCGCAAGATTGTTCAATTTTAGTTATGTTATAAACATTTAAGCAACTCTATATTGTACCTCATCTATAGTATTTGTTTTTGTCGAGGAATTCACTGAAGTCGGTGTTTTTTTATTATTAATGGCTTTATTCAATATCATAGTTTTCGTACAATAAAGAAATTCTCAGAACAGGGTTTTTCAACAAGTTTCTTACACAAAAAAACCCAGAAACAAAGACAAAAAAAGGGGAGAAAAGGTTTAAAAACAATCTGAAAAACTGTACAACTTTTCAAATTAGAAACATAGTTAAGAGTGCAGGTCATTGACTAGGTTAACTCTAACAACCTGTTCATCACAGAGTATATTAGCTAGGTAAGGTATTATAGAACTTTTATACTTTTGCTTGTGTGCATGGATTTTAATGAATTGACGTCTCATTCTACCAGAAGATATACAAGGAGAAAAATGAGAGTGAAGGCGATGGTTAGTATCTGATAAGGTAGCACCTGTCAGGAGTTGGCATGACTTTAGATGTCTATCCACAGCTATATTAATTATGACCTTGAAAGATTCACCACACATCTTGGTAACTGCCTTCAGCACTCTCCTCAATACAGCAAAGTCTATTCTCAAAAGTTTGGGAAAGAATAATAGAGAACAGTAAAGAATAATAGATAATATGCAACAATTGACAAACTGTAAGATTAAATGACGAGCAATCCCAGATGTATGTAGCCTTTTTATTTAGTGAGTCAGATGGAAAACCTTCTTCAATAACCAAGAGAGATCAGAGGAAAAGGTAACAACAAGAGAATTAACCTTCGACATTGTGTTTATCAAAGAATCTTCAATCGTACAAGCATTATGGGAACTCAAAATGGTGTTTAGATGGTGTTCATGTCTCATGCTCAATTAACAGCTTGACATTTAGACGGATTAAGTATAAGACCATTATGAACAGACCAACAATCAATAGGAGACAAAAACTCATTCATTTCTATGGGATGTAAAGAGGAAGAAATAGACATACATACAGTGAGATCATCCGCATATTTCACAAAAGTGTTTTCTGTGGAAGATGTCAGATCATGCAGAAGAAAAGTGAAAAGAAGAGGTGAAAGAAAAGCTCCTTGCGGTATACCTTCATGAGACAGTATAGACTCTGAACACTTTCCTCCAAACACAGTGTACTGTTCCCTTCCGGCGAGGTAGGAACATAGCCAGTCGGTTATCTAGCTGTCAGTGTTGACTCTGATTAACTTGTTAATTAAACATTGTCTTGGTATAGAATCAAATCTGAAGTATAGTTCAAAAAAGCACATCGAACATACTTCTTACCCTTTTCTAAGTTGAACACTATATCACCAAAATAGTCAATTTTCTCACATATTCGAAGATGTATTTAGACTTAATTTCCATTGATGATATGGGAGTATATGTGACTGGTAAATATGGTTCTTTATTTAGTTCTGGTCATTGCATTATTTGTGTTCTACCTAAAGTATATAGCAAGGTTGGATAGAGTATACTCTTACATGAAACAAATAAATTACATAGAAGAAACTATAAAAGATCTGTAAAATATATTTCGCACGACAAAGTAGGATCTATTTACAAAGGATTCATTGAAAAACATCGTTAATCTCCTCACTTGTTATTTTAAACTGGTGTTTATCATCTTACTGAAACTATTCATGATCAACTTACATCCTCAAAACTAAGATGATTACAAAGGTACAAAGAATGTATATGGAAAAGAAAACTACATTGAATTTCGAAAGCCAAAATGGTTTAATAAATCAAGGAGTTAAACATCTGAACTTGATTTTTACTTAGAAACTCCAATGTTGTAAAAACTTTTAGAATGTTGGGAAACTATTTAAAGACCTTATAGGTGGGATAATGCTCACTTGAATGTTAGTGATCTAAATAAGTCTCTAGTATAGCAACCATCTGATGCCATGCTCCCGATATCTACAAATGTAAATAAGAGTTATGTTTTCATTTTCACTTTAATTGATGTCCGAAAATATTTTTAGTCACCTAACTCGTCCCAATGTTTGAAACTGTTAAGACCCAAGAAACATAATGAATGGTAATTTTTGGGATCCATTTATGAACCAATACTATGAGTATATTATTGTCCTATAACTGTTATGTAACTAAACTGCTCATATTTCATGTCCCTCTTATTATGAGTTTTATTTCGACCTATGAATTATTATTATATGGTTTACCATTCTTGAATTATGCCCAGTCTGTTTATCACTACCTTCCACATTCACAGTCAGATTTGACCAAATCTAGCGTAAATGTTTTTTCCTATTTTATGGTTCGATGTGGTCTGTCTGCTTGGTATATTAACCCAGTATGTTTGAAATAAATGATCCATATTGCAGAGGCTGAGACTGATGTTCTGGACTTAACTGGCTGGGCTAGGCGGTAAGCGGGACCTATAAGTACTCTAGGCTGCTCGCACGTGTTTTACGCGTCCTTGGTCCGATCGATAAGACACTGTCCTCTAATCGGCGGTCACAAGTTATAACAGAAACTTGATGAAATGCCAAATCTGTATTCAAGAGCATCTTTAACAAGTTTTCCTCATGTAATTTTACGAAGAAAATGTGAAGGAAGATAAAAATAATCCAAGTATCTTAAAAAAATATCTGGCGATATGAATGTAAAATTAAGACACAGAGCAAAATCTTCTCATTTTCTCAAAACAATGGACAAAATATTTCTACTTCCACTTTACCCTGCATTAAAAAGAACATTTACCCATACCAATTTGCTTGAAAATGAAAAAAGTACCTTATATGCGGCTATTGTTCGACATAATCATAGAATGTTCAGTTTACGAAAGGGTTAGAAGTATGCTTGATGTACTTCTACTTCTGCCTTTGACTCTATTCCAAGACCACTATTACTTAAGAAGTTTGTCGGCATCAAAACCAATAGCTAGATAAACGAATGGTTGTGTTTTTTTCTTTTTTGACGAGAGCAGTACAGTGTAATTGAAGGAAAGTTTTCATCATCTTTACTAAGACAAGAGGTTGTGGCCTAAGGAACCTTTCTCTCTTCTTTTATTTTCGCTTTTCTTCTGTATGATCTCCCATGTCTTACGAAAAACCTTTTTGTTAAATATGCAGACGATCTAAGTATATCTACAAAAATGTATGCTTGTACATATTTCCTTGAAGTGAATAGGACCTATCAGTCTCGCGTGTGAAAGCATAACCTCTAAACCATTGAGCCGGACGGCAATCAACGGTGTTAACGTCTAACTTCATTATTATTACTTATTTATTTGAACACATAAATATTGGTACAAGGGAGCATCAGATATATATGCGTCACACAATAACAATGACAATGGGGTGAGACAAAGAATGTAAGGGGCGTATAAAAAGAATAATAACGACCACAAATTAGTGTATGATAGTAAAATAGTAATAATAATGAGGAAAACAGAAAGGTACAACTAGAAAAAATTCTTTCATTAAAAGAAGTTACGGTCACTTTTTATGAAGGAAGTAAAAGAAGGCTATAGCAGGATCGCCACTGGCTTCTATTCTGAGCAATATCTGATAACGCCTCTAGCCACTGTGTTGCACCATCTCTGGGACCCTAGCCAGGGAGTTGTGAAGGACCAACAGAATCCAGCTTTTTGCAGCTTCCTTTCATACCACGACACCATGTCATACACTGACCACCTCTCCGCTTTATCCAACCTGTCCCAGCGTCGGTTAATAATGCACGACGTGGAATTCTCTGGGATGACATTCGTAGAACATGTCCAAGCCACCGAAGTCTATGTTTCAAGGTGGTGGCACCGACTGGATTATCGTCACTGTGCCCGAACACACGATGCCGAACCTCTGCATTACTGACATGGTGTTGCCATTGGATGTCAGCAATCCTTCGGAGACAACGATGATCGAACACAGAGAGTCGTCTAACATCCTCAATTCGGAGGGGCCAGATCTCACAAGCATAGAGCAAAACTGCTCTCACCGACACGTTGTAGATCCAACCTTGCACAGCCAGACTAAAATTATGAAGGCTCCAATGATGGCCCATATTGGCATAAGCCGCTCTGGCTTTCACTATACGTGCATTGATCTCATCACTCACGTCACCACCAGGACTTATGCAGCTACCCAGATACACAAACTCCTAGACTTTTTCCATTTGCTCACCACCCATGGTGAGTACAGGATCAGAAACCTCCCAGTCTTGTAGAAGTACTTTGCACTTCGAAGGTGCAAAGTACATACTATACCTACAGACGCTGACTGCCAACTGATTAAGTGCGGATTGCATAGCTCGGGTATTATCTCACAGGAAGATAATATCATCAAGATCGCGAAGTCTTTCTCTAGGCAACAGATTCACATCGCCATTACTTACATCCATCAGAGCTGTTTCTAGAATGTCATCGATGGCAAAGTTGAAGAGGAATGATTAAATTGAGCAACTCTGTCTAACCCCACTTCGTGAATGGAACTTTAACTAATCCATAACATTGAACGATACATTCACCACTATCTTCAATGAATTACTATCGCACAATAGATTCAGTTGAACTCCACTAGTCATTGCTTCATACTCAAACTCCAAGAAATATCTCTTCAAGCCAATAACTAAGTGAGTATATATTGATTTATATCAGAAAACGTTTTATAGATTGAATTATTCAATAAAATAATTAAAAATTAATATCAGTACAAGAATTAATTGGTTTATTATCATTATCATTTATGATTAAACTAAATATGAATATTTGTTGTTGTTGTTGTTGATTATTTGATTGGTTGAATTATCATTTATTCCCCTCCTCGTTGAATTCTGATTGGTTAATAATAGTAATAATAATAATAATATTATTATTATTATTATTATTATTATATTTCATTATATATATATATATTACTCTCATCATTGTGTAATTAGTTGATTACATATTTAAGAGTGTATCAATTATGGTAATCTAGTGTTTCCCTCTCCCCTCCTAGTTTCCCCTTCCCTATTCTTTTGTTGTTGTTAACTGTGTTTATACTATATTTCATAAATGATGGCTATTCCATCACAATGTTCATTAGAATTACTTACAGATTCATCATCTCATTTATTAACTAAACCAACTACACATATCATCAATAATGATTGTTTATCTTATTCAATCAATCCAATGATAGAATCAATAATTGATTCATCAAATATTGATCAATTGACTATAAAATCAATAAATCATCATCATCATGATAATGATAAATCAATATCATCGAATTCTACAAATGATTGTCCTATAGAAACACAATTATATAATGAAGAAGAGAAAATTTTAACCCAATGTTTAATCCATGATAATACTAATAATACTACTAATATTAATAATACTACTACTAATAATAGTAATCAATTATTAAATGATTTCTATTATGATCATGATCTATTACATAATCCATATTTATATCATACATATTATGATATTGATTATGATTTAACTGGAATCCCACCATTCAATCATTCATCATTAATGAATAATACTGGTTTAACAAGATCTACTAGAAAAATTGATAATGATCCAACAATATTATTAACTTTATTAAAATGGGCACGTATTGGTTCGAATCAATTCCATGGAGATGATGATCTAATTGATCGAATGAATTATCAATATACAAGTGTATTATTATTGATTTTATTAACATTAACTGGATTTCGTCAATATTTATGTAAGTTTTATGGATTGATGGTTGTTGTTATGTCATTTGAAATCTCAGGCGGTTTTTTGATTCGTTTCTTCTTGAAGTGATACCGGTTTTTGTGTTTCCTTACAAGAATGGATTATATTTTATGGTTGTAATGAATGAGAATATAAGTGAGGATAATCGAATGGGTGACCTTTGAGCAACTCTAGACTGACTTTCAGAGTGTCCACTTAATAACTTGTACTAAATGAGGGTTAAAAACATGTGTGTGGAATTAGAGTAATGATTTACAGTTGGTGGTTAAGGTTAGAAATTAGATTTCGGGTTTTCATCACGAACTGGCATCATTTATAATGCTAAAAGTCTATTTATCCAAATGGATGAGTGAATTTCACTCCAAATCCCAAAATCTGTTATCTTATACGTGATTGGTTCGTTCATAAATTATAGTCAATCACTTGTCTCAGAGCTTTTTGTTACTTCGTTTCCACATCAATGATTGTCTGTTGTTGTTCTCTTTTTTTCGATCTTCTTAATGTTCTACCTACAAGCATTTCACATTCTATTAATGATACATACTACTTATATCTGTCGATATTAGTAGCACACATCATAGTATGACTGACCACTGAGTGATAAGAAAAAGGTCTCAACAAGTGTGGAGCTAACACGACAGTTACTTACAGAAAGGTCGTGTGTGACCGACCTCAAGCAGTTGTACCTTGAACAGTGAGGTCACGCCCTCAGGTCACAAAGAACACCTCTAATCCAATTTCCTTTTTCAGATATCTCCATAAGAACCCTTCCACGGTGTGGGCAACCGGGAAGTGATAACCGCCGTCATACCTCTAACAGCACTCACAACCTCTGTATTCCTAAAACTTCCTGCAGTCGTGAATGAAAAGAGAATGATCATCAGTATGACATCTTTTTCACTGCTACACAACAAGAACTAAGGCCGAAATGGCCGTCCAGTGTTTCTAGGTTTTCCATGGTGGTCTAGCTTCAACTGACTCATGATTTCAATCTGTGAAATTTCTAAAATCTCCACAAACCCCTTCTGATAAAAAATTTTGTGTTAATATCCAGAATTGTTTAAGCAATCATGAGATTCAGGATAAGAGTGAATCATTTTGTTATTTTAAGCAATGAATACTTGTATTCACTTGGTATCGTTTACTTGTATCTTCCCATTATTAATTAGGTCTACAAGAATTCAGAATGCACGTTTCGTTCTATTTAGGATTCGTCAGCTAGATTTATCTGCATTTCAGAGTTGATATTCATTCTGGATTCCACTACCAGCCACTATCTATCTTTGCTTATAATGAATACTTGATTTAAGCCTCTGTGTATTATGTATTTAGTAGACAGGTTACAAATGAAATCAAATGAGTAGTATGAATTTCTCTATTTATTATCATTCAAAAATGAATTTTGTATAGTTTTTCAGAAATAAAAACAACTTACATGTTGTTGAGACTATGATTTATGGATGACCTTTGAGTGACTCTAAAGGGATCTTAAGAATGTCCACCAACTTACTATTGGCTAAAATGACGGTTAAAACTCAGTATGAGGAGTCGTTAGGATCAGGAATCAGATTTAGGGTTTTCATCACAAACGAACATTAGCTCTAATGCCAAAACTCTATTTAATCAAATGAATGAATTGATCTCGCGCCAAAATTCAAGACCTCTTATCTTAAATCCGATTGGTTCGTCCATAAATTATAGTCTTGCCATAGATTTTAGTCAATTTAGTTACAATTGTTCAACTACTGAACAAAGATCAATGTTACATGTTGATTCTATTCATTCACTGGACGGCCATTTCGTCCTTAGTTCTTGTTGTGTAGCAGTGAAAAAGATATCATTCTGATGATCATTTTCTTTTCATTCATGACTACAGGAAATTCTAGGAATACAGAGGTTGTGAGTGCTGTTAGAGGTATGACGGAGGTTATCACTTCCCGGTTGCCCACACCGTGGAAGGGTTCTTATGGAGATACCTGAAAAGGAGATCGGTTTAAAGGTGGTCTTAGTGACCTGAGAGAGTGACCGCAGTGCCTAAGGGACAACTGCTGGATGTCGGTCACACATGACATTTTTGTGATCAATTTTCGTGTTAGCTCCATACTTGTTGAGACCTTACCACCGGAGATGGATATCCGTGGAATAAAACGAGATGTGCAGTTTTAGGATCGACCTTTTCTAACCTCACCCCTCCTTGTGAGAAGGCAGTATCACTGTCATGCTTGTTGTATGAAGGAAATACCTTACTGTCGTCACATAACTGTGCAATCAGCAGTACAACTTCGCCTTCGGATATTGGATTTGTTGCTTTTAATCTTACCGCTCTTCAACCGACCTGTCTGGCATGGTAGGATCTTGAGGAACGGTTGTCTTAGTCAGTATAGCTTGATTGGTTCATCACAATAGGCTAGCCCGATCACCACATCAAGTTAGCAACAACGATCGGTGCCAATTGCGGCATAGCAACTTGGGCCGATGCATATATGTACCTGGTCTTAGATTGTAGCTCGTTGACTGACTGATAGGAAATTCTCAAGGCAAAAAAAAGATATATAAGTTATCTCATCCCAAATTGAACATGTATTTACAAAAGTTCAAATGGAAATATGAAGAGAATACCTATACAACCATGATTATTTATCTTCATTTATCAAGATTTTGTTTGATAGATTAGATCTTATTATCAAATGATATACATTCGTTAATTATAAAATGTTGTCAATCACTTGTAATACAATTTGTACTTGAGATTACTCTACCATTTGGCAAACATTACAGAAAAAATAGATGAATTGTTGAAGTGTTTACATTTAAGCTTTTGAGATGGTGGAGAAGATTTGTAGCTCAGGTGGATGATTTTGGTGGAGTTTTGTTCTCTGAGCTGGATGGTTTGGTTGTGGAGCTTTCATCGTTCTTCTGAACGAAATCATCTGTTTGAAGTTTGTGTTGATGATGTCATTCAGAAGAACGATGAAAGCTCCACGACCAAACCATCCAGCTCAGAGAACAAAACTCCACCAAAAACATTTAAGCTTTATCATACTTGAGATTTGTCAACTAGATTTATTTATGTCTCTATGTTGATATTTACACATAGACTTTATACCCAGTAACTAATACTCTCCAAATATCAGCATATTAATCACTAGACTACTAAGTTCAGGTAACTAATAACTAATCCAATGGTTTAAATTTTGCTTATAACAGTTGAAATCGATCAGTTTCTATTAGGATATTTGTATCCTGGGCAAATATCCTTGATACTGTCACTTTGTGTGTGTGTGTGTAAAATGTAAAGGATTATCACTAGGGTTAAACTATTTTTGTTAATTTAAAACTCATATTGATTTTTCAATGCAAGTATTATTATTATTGTTATTATTATTATCAGCTTTATTCAATATTATAATTTTGGTACAATATAGAATTCTCAGCGCAAAGTATTTCAACAAGTTTCCGTTTCTTTCTTCTTGGTCGGTCCTGGCGATAAATATTGAGGAATCGCCAGTTAGATGTTAGCACTTCAGTGAATGAACAACTGAATAATGTACATTCTTTTCGTTGTATATTGCCAGCAACCATATTGTCTCTTATTGAGTTTTCTGTAACTTTGACAACGAAAGGTTGTACACTTTTCAGAAACGCAGCAGAATAGGTTATGCGATTAATAAACATAATGATATATATTAAAACAAACAACAATAGATAACTTGTTGAAATATCTAGATGGCAGGAACAGGTAGCCCAGATGCTCAAGCAGGCCGCCCGTCTATAAGCAACGTATAAATTTAGTGTTGTGTCATCAGAAAGAACAAAATAATTCACAATATAAGTATCTTATGAAATATACACAATACGAGAATGGGATTTTAATGCTGACATGAACCTTCTTAAGTTAAACAGTATTATGATATTATAAACTGCTAAGACTTGTACATTATTGGATTCTAACTAAGTCAAGTGATGAAGATGTTTAACGTTCACTGCGAAACTAAATATTCTGAATACAATCTCCATTTGGATAGTGTGTCAGCACTTACTATGAGTCCCATATTGCAGGAAATAGTTGTTTTGATACTTCTAGATTTTCATTGTTTATCTAACTTAGATCAGTATGGGATTTCATTAGAATTCAACAGTCTTCCCAGACCCATACTGAAAAATGTGAGTGCTTTTTGAAGAGAATCAGGACAGTCTGTAAAATTATAATGGATGTGAGTAAATCACATAATATAAACTCTTTTTCAATACCATCGCAACTGATTCCTTCACATGAAACCATCTTAAATATTCATTGGTAGCTATGAATCAACATTATAATATTATTAGTATTATCCCATTGATTTGAACGATACTTGGCTTGATATTTGCTCGATTTCACTTCAATCAATTTAGATCATTATTTTTCGTTATCCATATGAAACACTTTCGTTTGCAAGGAACACATTTCGTAAGTATCGAATAGGTACTTGAATTACACATCATTGACTTGTAGTGTGGGGTCGAGTCGCAGTTGACTATGATCACCACTACATGAAGGTTGCGTACCAGATATCAGAAGGCGATTGAAGGTTGTAGCGAGATATATTTGTTGGCGATCTTGCAGTATCGAAAGAATACCGAGATCGTGTCAAAAGGGTACAAGCGGGACCACTGAGCAAACGTAAGTGCGTGCTAGGTCACAATCAACGGAAGGAAGAATGAATGTCTTTAGTACAGTTAAACAAACAATTACAGTAGAACAATCACTGGTACAATTGGTTATAATAATAATTGTTTCCATTAAAGCAATCGCGTTCTCTTGATAAAAGTAGATCACTACAGACTATTACACATGAAAGTCTTATCTCTAGATAGTATATTGACTATCATGATAAAACAATGTCCAAATGTATTAAATTTTTCGTCGTTGATAATCGAGGTGTAAGTAAATTTGTCGTTGTTGTTGTTGTTGACAAATGTGCATCCTGAGCTTGTTTACAAATATCCTCAGCCTGAATATTTTAATAATCTTGTGATTGGAAACAATAATAGGGCGATTGAGCAAGATTCTTGTAGCTCAATAGAAACAGATCAATCATAATGCTAACAGTCAACAATCAGATCATCAAAACAATCGTGAATAAACGTCATACAGATTAAAATATTATAATAATCATCTGGATGCAGTAACTAGTTGGATAACGCAATAATGTTTAAACTGATAAGTTATAGGTTCAGTTTTCAGCTTAGATATTAACCCTGTGATGTAATTGTTATAACTTATGACCTGTGTGCCCTGTTTATTGTATAACGTAACGATGCCGCCAATCAGAGAGCGGTGAATTATCGATCGGGCCAGTGAACCATAAAATCCGTACGAACAGTCTACAGTACTTATCGGTCCTGCTTACCGCCTAGCCCAGCCAATTAAGTCCAGAATACCAACCCCAGCCTCTGCGACATGAATCATGGATTTCAAATATACTGTGTTTATATACCAACCAGATAGACCACACCGTACCATATATTTATATTGTTCTCTAAACCCATGATTATTATGTAACATCATTTGATAATTCGAGTCTTGAATCAGTTCATGATGTAATTTTTTCTATCATTCACTAGTGATTGGCTTCAAGAGGTATATTCTAGAGTTTTAGTGAGAAGTAGTGACCAGTGGAGTTCAACTGGGTCTGTTGTGAGATATTAACTCACTGATGACAATAATGGGTGTGTCACTCAGTTTTGTGGATTAGTTGAAGTTAGACATTTAACACCAGTAGATGCTGGCTGGCTCAGTCGTCTAGAGGTTAAGCGCTTGCGCACGAGACTGATTGGTCTTGAGTTCAAATACCGCAGGGTGAGATAATGGATGCGCACTGCTGAGGAGTCTCACAATTGGATAAAACGGCCGTGCAATGTTTTCACGGTTTCCATGATGGTCTAGCTTCAATTGACACATGATCTCGAATATTGAAATTACTACAATCGCCACGAAACCCCTTCGGATATATATATTTACTATATAACTATAAATACGAATGTATAGCTTAAGTGAGTGATTCCATGGAAACGAAAATCTTTATGTATGTATATATAATTAATCACTATGATTATATTTCTTAAACTAGAAAGCAGGTTGTTTTAATTAAGAATAATCTCATGTCAAATGATTGTGTTAACCTATTTCTATGGATTTAACGATGGATTCATAAGGATATTATTGATGTTATATGAAATATATAACATTCAGATTACTGTTTAATATTAGATATGTCAATATTAGTCTAATCTATTAGTTGTAGAAGACTATGTCTATATTAGAAAGAATTTGACCAGAGGTCAAGTTGAATACAACTAACAATTCCTAATGACTTTAATGATCAATCATTTAGTGGAGTATTAAACTGAAGTGATTAGACATTTAAGAATCAGTCAGTCAGTCAATCAGTCAGCTACAACGTAGGACCAGGCACATATGTGCATCGGTCCAAGTTGCCATACCTCATTAACACAACAAGATGGACACCGGATTCATAAAAGTAGTTAATTCAGAGGTGGTAATATATAAAAGAAAAACTGAATATAAGGACATAATACAGGAAGAAAGAATTAGTTGGTAAAAAGAAAGATATATTTGTATTTGAAATATTCACTGATAGAGTTATTCAATAGAAGCTTGAAAATGAATCTTCCAACTTAATGAACAAAACACCATTGAATATTAGATGATAATAATAATAATAATCAGGCAGTCAGCAACAACGTAGAACTTCGTATGTACGTACGTACATCACTTCAAGTTATCATACCACATTAACACAGAGATGCAGTGGTCGATTCAAATCCCATAGTGGTAGAGATAGTAAAAGTATAAGCAGTAATCGGAAACATTGGGGCTTGAAGATGTTATTCAAGGAGTATAATCCAGTGAAATAAATTTGGAAAGAGAAAAAGGAAAGGGACATGAAGAATTCAGAAGATTAGAATTAAGGAGAACACAAAGAATGGATGCACCTACACCATTGTAAATGATTTTGAGCCATGTTATTCAGTCTCTAACCATCGATTGTTATTGTCTTGCGGTTCCCAACCAGTTAGTATACACTTACAGACATGGCTCAGTCCATTTGTCAATGACTTCATGGATTTGTGCCATGTTCACATAATACAGTGTCATACATTTGACAAACCCATAGTCTATTTGTTGAGCATTCACAGCTCAAAAATGATTAATAATAAATAATTTATTTGTTATATCCAAAGGAATATAAAAATTGTTTTTCCCCTCATGTTTCGTGACTTAATATAAGCCGCTTCTTCAGAATAAATGTCTTAGACCAAGACACGAAACATCAAAAATAAAATTTCTCTACTCATTGAGAACTAACAAAAAAAAATCGTACCTAAAATTAACTTTCTACTGAATACTCAATTCATTTGAAACTTTCAAGTTCAATATTGGTATTGATGTCTACAAAAACTCCTTAAAATTGTCATATACCTAGTTCCTTTTGTTATGTTATAGAGAGCAAGAATGAAGATTGATGCACAATAATATGAGAAGGGAATTTGTGGAGATTTTAGTAATTCAAACAGTTGAGATCATGCGTCAATTGAAGCTAGACCACCATGGAAAACCTAGAAGGACTGGACGGCCGTTTCGTCCTATTGTGGGACTCCTCAGCAGTGCAAATCCACGACCTCGCCTCGCGGGATTCCAACCCAGAACCTATCAGCCTCGCGCAAGGCGCCTAACCAACTAGACCTTTGAGCCGGCTTTCATCCAACGGTGTTAATGTCTAACATCAACTAATCCACAAAATTGAGTGACACATACACCATTGTAGTATAAATTCATTTTATTTCGTTACATTCTTTGCAACTACTTACAACCTAAAATATTTGAAAATTAACGTCATTGCAGATACTGACATACTTAGAATAAATACGAAGGTGATTATTACTTACTTATTCCTTACGCCTGTTACTCGCAATCGAGCATAGGCCACCGATCAGCATTCTCCAACCCACTCTGTCTTGGACCTTCCTTTTTAGTTCTATCTGCGAATTCAACTAATAAATCATGCCTTTAGAATTCAAAAACTTTTTATTTGTATGGTAATCTTCACCGTCCTTTTGGTATTAATTAACTGAGACTTATTGTAGTGAATAAGAACACGAGTAGGGACAATCGAATGGATTTGAGCATCAATTATAGAGCATGTCACTAAAATCTGAGAACCATATAGTAAATACTTAGTTTGCAAAATATCAATCCATCATCTCAAACTTCACTGTTGTTGTTGCAATCATGAATCCATTCCGTTCTATTCCCGTCCTTTCCTTATCAGTCGTCTACTGAAATATATTCTCTTCCTGACCATCGTTATATACTACTTATATGGATATAAATAACTCACACCACACTGCATTCGAGTTCCCTAAGTGAACATCCATAACTCTGAGATGAAAGTACATCTAGTTGACGAATTCTAAATAGAACTGAATACTTGTCTTCGATTTCCACTATTCACTATCATCTATTATCACTTTTATTTTTCTTACAATTCATTCATTCATTCTTATCTCCACTTGAAACTGATAACCCAAATTGTTCATATGTAGATTATTCGAAAACAAACAAACAGCTTTAAGCTCTTCAATAAAGATTCTAATCATATCATTAATCTTATTATGGAATTTAAGTTGGATTAAATGTATCATTCATATTATGTTTGCTGGTTCAAAAAATAAAAAAAAATTTTTTCTTTTCTCACATTTTCTTTTTTCTTTTTTTCTTTTTGTTTTTTTCTTTTTTTTTCGTTTGATTTCTAAAAATACAAAAAAAATTTGGAAAAAAACTTTATATTTTTCAATATTACCATGGATACATCTATCTACATTTATCTTGGATGGATTAAATATTAGATAGACACTACTATAAATAACTATGATATCTTGCCTCTATATGTGTGAATAGTTAAAACTGTTGTAGGGATCATACATAAAACTTTCTCATTTGTTTATCACTTTCAAATCATTGAAGTCCTTTTTAATTGTTTTCAATTTTTTCTTTCTCCAACTCATTCAATTCGTTTGTGTGTGTGCGTGTGTGAGTTTTGTTGGAACTAATCAGCTAGATGTGACAACATCTTAGTGGATCCAGGAAGATGTTGTGTCAGGTCATTCACTATAATATTAAATCTGGATAGCTGATAGTTTAGTCAACTTGTATAATGTTTAAATTATTATTAGTAAATCGTTGTTGGATTATTTTCCCTGGTCAGCGTTTTTTTTAGCGGGTTAGTTTTCTATGGGATACGGGGGTCGCTAACCCCATGCCAAACACTCTTCATTCATCATTACTTGTGACTGGTTTGTACAAGATATACCCAAAAGTGGCTGTGACTATGAGAGACTGTAATTAATAGACTGGGCATAACTTAAGAACGGTAAATCATATAATATTAGTTCATAAGTCAATATAAAGCTCATAATAAGAGGAACATGAATATGAATGGTATATGGGTCAAAATGAAGCTCATAATAAGATAGACACGAATATGAACAGTTTAGTTACTCAACTTCAACTATACAATAAAAATATACGCATAGTATTGGTTCATAACTGGATCTCAAACGTTACCATTCATTATGCTTATCGGGATATAACAAATACCATGGCAACAGTGGAAAAAATTATCATTATTATTATTTGTCAGATAAAATATACAAAAATAATTTGTAGAATGTTTAAACTTAGCGTAACTGAGGTGGGGGGGGAATGTCATCTGAATATTTCACTAAAAGTTTAATATACATAACAGTTACTATATTGTTCCTTAGCAAATACAGTGTGATCGTCTTTTCTTCTCTTCCTTTTTGGTATTCAGTTTAACTAATTAATCAATGTAAATAATTAGAAATGAACTAATATTGACTAAAGGGATTGTTTATTTAAGTCTATGAAACATTCGGATTCAATTGGTTAGTAATAACAGTTGATCAAAGTTTTGGAATTCAATCATTGTATATATTAGATATGTGAATCTATATATAATCGGTATGTGAATGAATTCCAGGTATTCAAAGTTTAAAATTAACACTTGAATCTAGTTGAATAAACTTTCAGACTATTCGAAAGCATACTGACAAACTTAAAACGGATGAGATCTACGCTATTTTAGGTTTCTTGAAGAAAGTGTTATGTTTTGACTATTGAATATGTGGTACTCCTCAGTGGTGCGCATCCAAGATACTCTACTAAGGAGATTCGAAGTCAGGAACCATCGGTCTCATGTGCAAGCTGCTTAACCTCTAGACGATTGAGTCGGCCGGCATCCAACGCTGCTAATGTCTAACTTCACGTAATCCACGAAATTGAGTGATGCATCCACCATTGTCTTCAATCAGTTACTATCTCATAACAGATCCGGTTGATCTCCAATGGTTACTGCTTATCACTAGAACTCCAGGAAATACCTCTCGAAGCCAGTGGGATCGTGGATGCACACTGCTGAGAAGTTCCACAACAAAACGAAACGACCGTTCAGTGCTTCCAGTTTCTCCATGTTGGTCTAGCTTCAACTGACTTATGGTCTTAACTATATATATATATATATATATATATATATATATATATATATATATATATATATATATATATATATATATATATATATATATATATATATATATATAATAGTGCTTTAATGATGAAGTGATTGTCAAATAGATATGCTTCACATAAATCATTCGATTTGTGTAAGGGTTGGGATACCACCCGGGTGCCCAGAACAAATGAAGTAGTTTTCTTAGAGGGCCACACCTGGAATCAGTCGACATAAAGGCCTAACCCACAAGGCAGTGGAGCGATGTCAGGAGGTGCAGTCTCATGGTAGCCGGTGTCCAACGATTGATTCATACGCCATTTGTTCTTTCAGGTACTGTAACCCATGTTTACCATAGGTTTAAAATGAGATTTTTCTAATTCCTTTAGGTGGACTCTCCATGTCCACCAATCCAGTTAAGGCTCCGGACATTCACTTTTCGTCCTATCAATTTGGTTAACAACAACCCCGCCACAAGAAGGCAGTGAGTAGGACTTCCTTGACAGTGATTGTATACGCGTGACCATATGAAAGCATTTCGAGAGAGAGAGCAGACTCTCCCCAATCTTGGCTGGATCAGGGAATTTACAATATTACCCTATTTTAAACTTATTTTGAAAATTCTACTATTCAATATGCTTACTATAATAATCTAATATCATTTTCTTTCAATTAAATTAAGTAGTATAACAATAATAGACCAATATTTATATGAATTATATATATTCTAATCAAAAGTGCCTCGTGATAATTAAAACTACCTACTGTGAATATAGAAGAAATCATATAAGCAGACACACAGACACACAGACACACACACACACACCCATATAGAAAAAAAAAGAGAAAATAATTGACATGGTAACATAATTTAGAAACTTAGTAATTAATGTAAAATTGATGCCATAAACTTACCATTTCCTGTCTTATGATTAAATTTTTCTCTCTATTTCTATTGTTCAATTGTGATTTCTTTTCTGTTTCTATGTAATTACAATAAAGTAGTAGTTCAGTGTCATAATAATAATAATGTACATTATGAGAGTTGACTTTTATTGTTTTTTTTCTCCCGCCCCGTCCCCCCCCTCATTCTATTCTTGTTTGTTTGTTTTTCTTTTTCTTTTTCATTTTTGAGGAGAAAATAATAATAACCCAGACATAATTGAAAATTTGACATTTTTATAAATTAGAAAAATAAATGTACTTTGAAGTATATTTATGGATGATAAGCACAAAGGAATTTAAGATGGGTGTTTCGTCCTATTTTTTTTAGGACTCGTCATATGAGAACATTTGTTTTGACATCAATAAGATCGAATGATATTGTCGATGGGATCATCACTTTATATATGACTCTAGTTATATCGTATGATTGATTTGTTATTGAAATACATATATTGACTAGTCTTGGATACAACTGTCGACTTAATCCACGTTAGTGAATAACGGAATTAAATAAGTCAAATGAGAGAATGAATTTTTTGAATGGATATATTTTGTACACACAATCAAAGGAATGAAATGACGCCCAGCAAAGAAGGAGAGTGAGCTAACTATTAAATCAAGCGTTAATCAATATTTATAGCCGAAGGAAAAATAAGTTACAGACATGTGATGAATAAGATAAGAAGTTTTTGGTTGAGATCATGAATTAATTGATGTTAGACCACCGTTGGAAACCTGGAAGCACTGGACGGCCCTCTCGTCCTAGTATGGGACTCCTCAGCAGTGCGCATCCACGATCCCACACCCCGCGGGATTCGAACCCAGGGCCTACTGGCTTCGCGCCTGAGCACTTAACCATTAGACCACTGAGCCGGCATCCAATGGTGTTAGTGTCTAACATCAACCAATCCACGAAATTGCGCGACCACCTTCCATTGTACTGAGGTAGATACCTGTCTCTACCCGACACGGATTAGCTCCACTGGTCACGACTTCTCACTAGAACTCCGAGAATTCCCTCACGAAGCTAGTCTAACATCAATTAATTCATGATCTCAACCAAAAACTTAACAATCTCCACAACCCCCATACTGATAAGATAAGAAGTGTACACACACATATATATGCTCATATAAAATCAATTAGAGTTGACAAGATCAAAATGTGACTCAAGAAGATAAGACAAATTGATTTATCCAGAAGCTAAAGTCAACTACATGAGCTTAACATAATGACCGACAGTACATATCTACATCACAATGTTAGTGTTCACTACAGGACTCGAACTCAGTACCGTTCACTTAAAACACCATCTCAATTATTCACTTAGTTACTGATTCAAATAAACAATATGAGGTAGACTGTTTAAATTTGAATATGGATTTAATGTTAATATTTGATCATAACAACTGTTCTGTGAATCTTACTGTTATAATGAATTCTTTTTATTTCTATATTTAAATGTTTTTGTGTTGGGGACGTTAGATCCCTAGAACTCACTTGGGAAAGGACCTAATTTTGTAATTTTATTTATAAAATACTCAATATACTCGATATCATAAGAGGTCATGAATAGTTACCTTTATGGATTTTCAATTAAAAAGTCGATAGTTTATATTACAAATCGTAGTTACTTATATACTGGATAAACATTGGGGAGCCCTATACAGCTGTTTTGTCTTGGTGTATTACTCTTCTACACTGAACAGTTAGAATTTGTATCCATTGGTTTACAGTACTGATTTCAACCGATACGAGACATTTCACAATCATCATTCAATGCCATTGATAGTTGTCTGCCTCATGGCTTCTCACTAGTACTCCAGCAGTTACATTTACACACTGCTGACAAGTCCCATACTAAGTAGCTGTAAAATGTTTGCTGATTTTTCTATGTTCCTTTTATGATCCATATACGAAGCAAACCTAAATACGACAATCTTTATGGACCTTATATAATGATATGATTAAACAACTATTCAGTATGCACAAGTTCTGAACAGTACACAATATGTCATCAGTCTGTGAAGGGAAACACATTTTTGAATGAAACAGGACTACATTAATCACCAAAATAAAAATACAATAGTTTAAAGAATATTAGAATCTAATTACCATTCAGGTGTAAATATTAAAATATTTGATAAGTGTTATCTAGACTAATAGTTCGAATCCCAAACTAACACATTTATACTTTTTTCATTCAAATCATCGCCAACATATTCATTTGTTAATTTCTCTAGAAAGTGTATGATGAATTCTTACTTCGAACTGTTCAACTTACTTACTCACTCCTTTTACCCCTCATGGAGGAGCATAGGTTACCCGCCAGCACTCTTCATCAAACCCTATCCTGAGAAATCCTTTGCAGTTGTTAATCATCATTTTGATGCCTGCTTCCAATTCCCGAAGCCAGTTCCTCTTTGGCCTTCCACATTTTCGTTTCCGTCGATGATTCCAAGTTGGGGATTCCATCGTGATGCAGTTTGATGATTTCCTCAGTGTGTGTCCTATCCATTCCCACTAAATTTTACTAATTTCCTCCTCAGCTGCAAGTTGGATTGTCCTCTCCCACAGCAGGCCGTTCCTGATGGTATCAAACCAACGGACATCGGATATCTTGCGCAGACAATTGTTTATAAATACGTGTACTTTTTTGATGACGGTTGTGGTAGTTCTTCTAGATTCAGCTCTATATAGTAGAACTAACTGTCTTGACGTTCATATTGAAGATTCTGACTGTAATATTGGTTGACAGTTCTGATGAGTTCCATATGTTCCTCAGTTGTAGGAACGTTGTCCTTGCTTTGAATTTTTGAAAAAGGATGGGTGTTAGCTAGCAGTGAAAACTCAAACCCAATATCTATCTTTGAAAACTAATACTTCATCTAGAATTCAAACAATCATCATCTAACCACAGATTATAAGACATAATCACTGAGCTAATCAGACAATGGCTGACCTGGCCAGTGCAAACTTGAATTCTATGAAGAGTTCATTTTGTTCAAAACTTCATATATACTATACTGACGAGTGTTATAGAGTTCAAAATGTAGATTTTTATATTTATCATCAAATTTCTTTATCTGCCTAACATCGATCAATGTATATTCGATTTTGATTCATTCACTTTAGTATCCAGTCGGATTCTATAAGAACCAACAACTAGATGCTTATTTACTTACTTACGCCTGTTACTCCTCCTGAAGGAGCATAGGCCGCTCAGCAGCATTCTCTATCCAACCCTGTCCTGGGCAATCCTTTCCAGTTGTTATTCATCCTTTTCGTATCTGCTTCTATTTCATTACGTAATGTGTTCTTTGGCCTACCACTTTTCCACTTCCCTTCGTGATTTTCTCATAATGTATGTCCTATCCATTTCCATCTTTTTTTCCTAATTTCCTCTTCAGATGGAAGTTGATTTGTCCTCTCCCACAGTAGACTTTTGTTGATGATATCCGGTCGATCGATGTACAATATCCTTCGTAGACAACTATTTATAAATACTTGTACCTTCTTGATGATGGTTATAGTAGTTTATCAAGTTTCATCTTCGTACAGTAGAACTAGATAAATACAACATTGTTCATAACAGAATAATCTTTCTATTTAATTCAATGAATTCACAATCATATTGTAAATAACATGTGTTATGGTGAACAATTGTAAAATAGGTTAAGCGTTCACGCGCGCGAGACTGAAGGCCCTGGGTTCGAATCTTGGGAGCGGGATCGTGGATACTCACTGATGGGGAGCTCCACAATAGGACGAAACGGCCGTCCAGTGCTTCCAGGTTTCCGAAAATGGTCTGACATCGATCGCTTCATGATCTCAATCAAAAAATGTAAAGATTGATATAGCCTTTGGTTAAAAATGATTGAAATAAGATAATATAATTTGTACTATGGTACTTTTAATCAACTTTAGATAACTTAAAATGTTCTTCAAAGCAAAATGATTATCAGGTATCTTTTATGATCCTTTCTGTTTGTTCTATTAAGTCAATACTTCCTACCAATGGGAACAAACTTTTTTTCATTCAATTACTATTTTAGTGTAAATACACTTGAATTGACAATGAAATAATGACTAATAAAACCAAAATAGTAATTCATTTGATGTTGCCTCATTTGTATCTTCCTATTGTTGTTTAGGATTACAATGGATCAGTCTCTTATTGGCATATGTGCATACTGTGCGTATGCCTCGATATTGCCTTAATTTACAAGCATTATAAGCAAAGATGGATAGTGACTAGCAGTGGAATCCAGGACGCGCGTTTCGTCCTGTTTGGGACTCGTCAGCTGGATTTACCTGCATCCTAGAGTTAATATACACTCTGAAACACGGACCCAGTACTGTTCGCTTTAAATGTCATCACGTTATCTATTTAGCTACTGAGTCCTGATAGCCAATTGCTTGTGCAATGAGGTGAAGTTTTAATTCACTTAGTATTGTTTACTTGAATCTTCTCATTGATGTTTAGGACTGTTAAGTGTATAATGCAGTTGCGTTTGAAGCGAATAGTACTAGGTTCGAGTCTCAGAGTCAACATTACCTATGAGATGCAGGTACACCTGGTTGATGAACCCTAAATAGGACGAAACGCGCGTCGTGGATCCCATTACTAGCTACTATCAATCTTTTCTTAGAATATTTTTCATTATTATTTCAGTGTTTGATTAGGAATTCTATGATCAAATATCCTTTGATCTTCATTGTTTTTTGTTAATTGTTAACAAATAAAATCATTCAATCAAGCGAAACGATTTATTGATTGTATTCATTACAGATTAATCTTTATTAAGGTACAACTTCAAAGAAATTAAACGGTACTTATTATTTCAATAAGCTTATATCACTCATATTATGATACATTAGTAGTATGTCAATAAGATAGTAGTTGGAGGTAGTCCTGTTGATGGTGAACCGTACAGTTCTGGAACTGCACCGGTAGATGCCATCTATACTTTTTCCATGATATCCTAGTCACCTTTTAAACAGAAGCTTTCAGCCTGAACGCAGTTTTCAAGCTTAGTTCTCCCTAAGGTTGTGTATACTGTATTGAACATGGTAGTATCTAATTTGTTGAATGTTCATCTTAAAACCCATGTGCTTTTAAATCCCTTAGCTAAAACCTCACGGAAGAAGGCCGTTATCTTAAGATCATGAGTCACTGTCACTCCAATATCCTTGTGAGATCAGATCACGCATACAGGCACTTCGTCCATTCCGTACCTAGTTATAACCATACAACCTGGAGACATTATGACATGAGTCGAATGAAATGATATGTTATACATTTATTACTAACATATGCACATTTAAATATAATTTCATTTTCTTCTCTTATCTTTTGCATGAATAGCTCATCTCCCATTACAATGTTGGATACCTCAAGAATTTTCACGTAGTTGGGAAGAATATGCTGAACATTATTGTTGGGTAACAAATACATATTTTACTAATGTTCAATCAGCTATTCCACCTGTTAATAATCGTACAACAGTTGTACGTTATTATCAATGGGCTACATTTGTATTCATATTACAAGCTGCTGGATTTTTTCTACCATGTCTTATTTGGAGATTACTTCAGGTAGATTCAAGTTTTAAACACAAGTTGGTCAATATGAACTTTGAAATCTTAATTGACTATTGACATTACTGAGTTAGAGTTAAAAGGATTTTAGTGTAGTGAATGAGAATACACAAAAGTGGGGACAATCAAATGTATTTGACTACAATATTACAGAATATCTTAGTAAAATTTGGGATTCATACAGTAGATAATTCATTTGCAAAATGTTAACCAATCATGTCAGACTTCATTGTTCTTTCGTTCCCACATCAATCCTTTTCTGTTCTCATTCCTTTCTCTTTGACCTTCATCTTCTGCCTCTAGACATTTCACTTTCAATTGATGATACATACTACTTATATTATCTGTCGACATCAGTCGTATGCATCACAATAGTAGTACTTAACGATAAAATTACAAAATATTCATCATGGTTTAGTGATTGCCAATTAGATGTTAACAGTTCCGGAATAGACATCTTAATAATGTTTATTTGGTGAGACTATAATTTATGGAACATCTTTGAGCGACGCTGAAGTGATCTTGATAGTGTCTACCTAATAAATAGGACCAAATGAAGGTTATGAAACATTGTGGGCGATTAGATTTATGATTTACAGTTAATGGCTAGGGTTAAGAATTAGTTTTAGGGTTTTCATCATGAACTGACATCAGTTATAATGTCATAACTCTACTTAGCTAATCCGAGACCTGTTATCATTGTATGTGAATGATTCGTCCATAAATTATAGTCTCACCGTTCATTCTTTTCAATGCATATTGTCAACAAGCACGATGTATCTAATTGAACTCTTTTGTAACTTGTATAACGAAATGTCGTCAACTTTTCATAAAGGCAGTTGAATAGTTTATGAGACTAATAGCCATAATGATGTGTTTTGAAACATACAAACAGAAAACAGACAACTTGTTGAAAGATCCAGATGACAGTAACAAGTAGCCCAGATGTACAGTCAGGTCGCCTGACCAATTTAGATATTCATTGACGTATCATTTTAAAGTTTGATAATTCTTTTAATTCAATGTCACAATCACCAGATTTGTTTTGTTATTATGGCAAATATCATAAACATGTAGATATGATCCATAGGAGTTAACATAACTATACCAGACCTTTATGGTGTTGGTTTCAATTGCAGAGTTTCATTAATTATCCTTCACATTCTATATGATTCTTTTAGTTTACAATTTCTTTCTTTTTCCCTTACGATTCTCTTCAATGTGATCTTCTTAGCTTTCTGCTGCCAGGTATTTCACTTCTCATAGTGTTACATATTACTTATGTCGTCAGATATAAGTAGCATATATTAAAGTATAACTGAAAACTGTAAGTGATCAAAAGGGAATGTTTTCAGTGTTAAAAATAAAACTTGTGTTATGATGGATAATCATATATCCCAATAACTGTTTATGACCATGAATAGATCGTTAGGGACTGATCTAAATTACGATAGACATAGTCAGTCAGCTACAACGTAGGACCAGGCACATATGTGCATCGGTCCAGTTTGCCATACCTCATTAGCACAGCAAGATGAACACCTGATTCATAGCAGTGGTTAGGTCAAAGGTTGCAATAAGGATATAGTATAGGAAGAAAGAATTAGTTCGTAGAAAGAGAGATATGAAGTGATTTTAGTCTCTTAGTTTAAGGGAAGACAGGGAGTGTATACACCGACGCCATTGTGATCGATTCTGAGTCATGTCACCAAGAGTCTCCAACCATTGGTTACGAAAGTCACGCGGACACCAACCAAGTAGTCTGCATCTACCAACATGGCTCAGACTAGAAGTTAGTGACTTCAAGCACTGATGCCACGTTTTGGTTTGGCCGCCCCTAACTTTCTTCCAACCATCCCCTACCCCGGTTAGCATTGCACGTCGTGGTAATCGGTGTTCAGGCATACGTAATACGTGGCCCAACCATCTCAGTCGATGAAGATTCATAACCTCATCAACTGATTTACCATCATTCCCTAATACCCTGCGTGACTTACCATTGCATAATAATCAATGTTATTATCTGTTTAGTTCTTGGTGTTGTACGGAGTTTCTTAATTAAAAGACTAAGCGATTCGACATCACATTCATTACATTTTATTACTGGACAATTTGTGATAGTCGGTTGGAAATCATGAGCCAGGATTTCACACTACTTGAATATCGTCATCAAAGGTGTATTTATAGTTTTGAAAGAACCTATGATGTTTGCAGAGTTCAAATCTTCAACACTCATTGATGTAGTCTCCGTCTAGCCGGATGATAATTCAGTGATGATATTTGAGACTGTGAAACTGGATGACAAGGATCCAATTCACACAGGAAGCACTAGTTCTGTCAGTACAGCAAATGTAGATTGCTAAATAGTACCAACTATCACGAAAGTTTGACCCAGAGTGTTTTTCTAACCAATTCTAACCGCTCAACATATTGACTTAATAATACAAAATAGCTGCAGCAGTTTCCTTCAAACGAAATGATATCAAAAGACAGAATAATCTCATAAACATAATGTAGAATGCTTATTATGGTCGTTTGTATTGGTTGATATCAATACCAATGTAGGAGTTGTTAGTTTCAAATAAACTGATCATTGAGGAGAATTTGATTGTTGTATTGAAAATCAAGAAACGACTTACATTAGATCACAAAACGTAAGAAATATTAGTTTCTACTAATCGGGATATCACTAAAGTATGATGATTCTACTATTGTTTTCATTGGTTATTTGAATCTAATCTAATCTATTCACACTGGCTAGTAAGCAGATAGAAGTAGTTCAGAATTTTGTGTATCTGGGTAGCTGTGTAAGTGCTGGTGGTGGCGTGAGCAATATGACCAATTCACATATAATGAAAGCCAATCCGGCTTATGCCAATGTGGACCATTTTTGGCGGCTTCATGATGTTAGTCAGACTGTAAAACGCCGGGTAAGAGCAGTTCTGCTCTAGGCTTCTTCGAGTTGAGGATTTTAAACGACTCTCTGTTTGGTCATCGCTGTCTCGAATTCTACTACTAGCCACTAACCAACTTTACTTAAAATGTTTATTATGATCGATTTATTTACTGTTATCTATTAAGTTAATGAAACATTTTGAATTTTCTCATTCAGAATCATTCAGGATTTCATGTTCAACGAATAATGCGTAGTGCAATTCGTTTAAATTATGCTGAAACAGATTCATCACAATTAATTACATATGGATTAGCACGATATATTGATAATGTTATTTATCATAGATCATATAAACAATGGCGTATTCATTCACCAAAGATAAAATCACATTTCAAACATAAATCATCAAAGAATCATTCTATGATTAAATCTCCTCAAAAGTCTACTTCTCATACATCATCTTCTACAACATTGACATCAACATCACATGATATTGGCACTGAGACAAAACTTGTTAAATTTGATAATGAATCATTGCCAACAAAACAAACATCACATCCATGTAAAACTTTACCAAGTGAATGTACCGTGCCAAGAAGTTATAAAAAACAACGTGCACCACAACCGCCAGTAACCATCACCACTTCTACTACTACTACTACCACAACTACTGTTATTACTACTAATACTACAACTGCAACTACAGCTGTTATGGTCACTACAAAGAATTCTTTAAAAGTAAACTCTGATCAAATCATTTATACATCTAGTCCTATATTAAAATCTACATCAAATAGTACACAATCAAAATTGAATTCTTTATCATTAAAACAAAATGATCATAGAAAATTCTATTCACCTATATGTAATACATGTGGATTATGTTTTAATAATTTATCAATAATCGATAGAAAAATCAAAACAAGATCAACTCAACCGTTAGTAACTACTTCTACAATAACAGAAATATCACCACCACCACCACCATCATCATCATCATCATCTTCATCATCATCACCCCCACCACCACCAACAACAACAACAACAACGCCAACCGAGTTAACAACCGGTGCAACTTTATTCAACTCAAAGAATAATTCAAGTAAGAGATATTGAATGATTCCTATTCATATACATTAATTCTAAATTATTCACCAGATAACCATTTTTTTAAAAATATGAAATTCAATAGTTTAATAGTTATCCCATTTTTTTAAAATATACTTTGATGTTTTCCCAGTTTCCTAAGCTATTCTACTAATCCCTTGGTTGAATCTCCATAGCAACTTGAACACAAGGGAAAATGAGCGAAATATGAGAAAAAAACGTTTTTATGTAAAGAAAATCTAGGATATTTATCGCATTTTAGATGGAATCAGGCTTCCGGAAAATTCTAGAATGCTGCTAAACATAGTAACAGTATATGTAATCATTTAATGAGAAATGCAACATGTGACTTTTCATTTTTTTGGTGTTTTGTGGAGATTGTAGTAATTTCAATGGTTAAGATCATGAGTCAATTGAAGCTAGACCATCCTGGAAAACCTGGAAGCACTGGACGGCGGTTTCGTTCTAGTATGGGACTCCTCAGCAGTGGGCGTCCATGACCCCGCACCCCGTGAGATTGGAACCCAGGACCTATTAGTCTCGCGCCAGGTGCTTAACCAACTAGACCACTGAGCTAGTCGGCATCCAACGGTGTTAATGTCTAACTTCAACCAATCCACGAAGTTGCGCCACCGTATACCATTGTCTTCAGCGAGCTGATATCTCACAACAGACTTCATTGAAGTCCACTGATAACGCCTTCTCACTAGAACTCCAGGAGTGTCTCTTGAAGTCAGTCACTAGTTAGCAGGTGATTATTATCGGAAGGGGTCTTGTGGAGATTTTAGATATTTTTCTGATAAAACGTGGTTGTAACTATCTTATTTACAAGGTGATTGATTTTTAGTGGCAATGTAATATCTGACTCCAATTAAATAGTATGATTAATTGTTATTGAAATATACATAATGCCCAATCCTCGTATATAATTATCGACTTAGATCGCGTTAGTGAATAACGGAATTAAATAAGTCGAATAATGAGAATGGATTTTGGAAACGTTTATTTTGTACACTCATTGATCTGGTCAAACAATGAAAGGGAAAAAGTGAAGGAAGCGAACTGATGCTAAATGGAGAAGGCCTGTCTGCCAACTTCATTTATTCAAACGTTAATTGATATATATAGTCACACAAAAATAAGTTACAGACTGATATGTCCTAAGTTCGAATCCCGTGAGGCGGGGTATCGCAATAGGAAGAAACAGCCATCCAGTGCTTCCTGATTTTCCATCGTGGTCTAGCTTCAATTGACTCATGATCTCAACTATTGAAATTACAGACATGTGTTGAGTACTTACTCACTTACTTACTTACGCCTGTTACTCCTCGTGAAGGAGCATAGGCCGCTCACCAGCATTCTCCATCCAACCCTGTCCTGGGCAATCCTTTCTAGCTCCGTCCAGTTGTAATTCATCGTTTTCATATCTGCTTCTATTATCCGACGTAATGTGTTCTTAGGCCTTCCTCTTTTCCGCTTCCCTTTAGGATTCCAAGTTAGAGCTTGCCTCGTGATGCAGTTTGATGATTTGCGTAATGTATGTCCTATCCATTTCCAGTATTACTTTTTCATCTTGTTTTCTCTTTACTTATCAAATGTTTTACTTCATGAAGCAATGTCATTTAGTTGTCATGGTAACATTCACAATTTTATGAATAGTTTTTTAAAAAAAAACTCTTACTCATCATTTCAGCAGTTAGACTCATTTCATTTCGCCATTATTTATTTCTGTTCAAGCAAATAGTAGTGGGTACCGTTTTCCTTATTCTCAATAGGTATCCCATTAAATATCAGGTATAATATTTGTAGTAAAACAAGTCATGACATTTATAATCAGTTATTGAATAGATCAGTTACAGAATAATTCGATTGTTTCTTGACGTTATAATGGTTTGCCCTATGTCCAACCCACATTGATTAATATAGTTTCTGGACAGACCAGTCTATTTATTCTAAATAAATCACATTTTGACCCTTTTAATCATTCGCTTTGCCTCGCCTTGTTTCGTCTTACTTCGCTTCACCTCGATATTGAGTAACACTTAATCAAAGTGAGTTGGCTAACATGTCATCTATGGTTCGTTTCACTTTGCTCTAACCTCTTCCCCTCCTTCTCTTTGTCTCTCTGATTGTCTGTTCTGATCAATAATCGTACAAAATATAAGTAATCAAAACTTTATTCTTGTATTTCACTTATTGTAAATCCATTATTCACCTACGTGATTTACATCGATGATTAAATAAGAAGATTAGAGATATTTATAGGTGGATAACGATAATGATCATGAGATGAAACTGGAGTCAGATAATAGGCCACAAAAACATTATAAACATTTGAAAATTTGATAATGTTGATAAACTAAGGTAAAATATTTATGAAAAGAATACCTTATATTCAGTTGAAAATGTTTGTCATTAATAAACATACCTTGGTGATTATGGTGGAGTTTTATTCTGTAGGTTCCACGACTAAGTCATCCAGTTCAGAGAACAAAACTTCACCAAAATCATTCACCTGAACAACAAATCTCCGGTATATTTTAAGACATTAATGATAATATAGTGATATCCACAAAGGGTATCAGGCCTATGTATGTGAGTAAGTTGTGCACAGACCGAATTGAAACACTACAGATCATCGTTGAACAATCAGTTGAATGGAACTCGTCACCATATTAAACTTCCTCGACTATGAAATATCGTTTGACAGTGTGGATGGAAGAACATTATAAAAACTTCTTCGGCACTATGGTGTACCTGACATGCGGAATTTATACGACGGACAATAGTGTAAAGTGGTGCAGCTGACAGACACGTTCTAAGTGAGGAGCGAAGTTAGACAAGGCCGCCTACACTCTTCCTTTCTCGTTGTTTTGGTGATTTACCAGATTATGAAGACATGTACATCTGAGAGGATGCATAGAAGACAACGGATAGGTTGGATCCAACTAGACCCTGCAGATGAATTGTTACTTCTATCCCATACACATCAACAAATTCAGGTTAACATAAACAGTGTAGCAGCAGTCTCTGCATCACTAGGCCTCAAGGTACACAAGGGAAAAAAAAAGATCTTCAAATGCAACACAATGAGAATCGATCAAATCACACGTGATGGAGAAGCTCTAGAAGATGTGGAATCTTTCACGTACCTAACTGGATAGTATCATCGATTAACGTGAAGGATTTGATGCCGACGTAAATGTGGGGATTGACCGATTAAGGTCAGCGTTCCTACAGTTCTAGAACACATGAAACTCAAACTAATCTATCAACCAATATCAAAGTCACAACCTTCAATACGATAATCTATATAGTTCTACTGTACAGAGTTGAAACATGGAGAAGTACCATAATCATCATCAGGAGAGTACAAGTATTTATAAACAATTGTCTACAAAAGATGCAATGCTAACTTTAAATCCAGAAAGGAAACGGAAAAGAGGGAGACGAAATAACATACACTACGTTGAGAATCAGAAGTAGACATGAATAGGATGAACAGTAACTGAAAAATATTGAAAACAATTGTGCAGAATAGAGTTGGACGGAGAATACTGTTGAGTGGTCTATGCTCCTTTATGATGGGTGACAGGCATAAGTAATCAAGCAAGTAAGTAAGTAAGTGAGAGAATATTTTTGTTGAAAGAATATTATTACTTACTTGCTTACTTACTTACGCCCGTTACTCCTAATGGAGCAAAGGCCGCCGACCAGCATTCTACAACACACTCTGTCCTGGGCCTTCTTTTCTAATTCCATCCAATTCTTGTTCATTCTTCTCATGTCTGCCTGTCTCCATTTCTCGGCATAATGTGTTCTTTGGTATTCCTCTTCTCCTTTGGCATTGAGGATTACAAGTGAGAGCTGGCCTTAGGTGCATTCCTTGATATGTGTCTTATCCAATTCCAACAATTCTTCCTGATTTCTTCCTCCACTGAAATCTGGTTTGTTCTCTCCCACTGTAGGTTATTCATGATAGTTGCTGATAGTAAACGGATCCGAAGTATTCTGTGAAGACAACTGTTTATAAACACTTGTATTTTCTGGATGATGGCTTTCATGGTTCTCTAGGTTCCTGCTTCATACAGTAGCACTGTCTTGATTTCTGTATTGAAAATTCTGACCCTGGTGTTGGTTGACAATTATTTTGAGTTTCAGATGTTGTTCAGTTGTAAATATGCTGCTCCTGCTTCACCGATTCGCGCGTTCACATATGCATCAGATCCACCATGTTCATCAATGATGCTGCCCAAATATGTAAAGATTTTTGCATCGTGCAAAGCTTCTCCGTCAATTGTAACTGCATTGGTGCATGCTGTGTTGTATCGGAGAATCTTGCCTTTCCCTTTGTGTATATTGAGACCTACTGCTGCTACACTGGTCGTGTTCTCCTGCATTTGTTGTTTCGATTGCGATAGAAGGGCCAAATCATCTGTGAAGTCTAGATCATCCAACTGCATCCTATCTGTCCACTGTATCCCGTGCTTCCCTCCAGATGGTCAAGTCTTCATGATCCAGTCGATCACCAGGAGAAAGAGATACAATTGATCATTGCTACCTGATCAATATTAATATTAACTGGAAATAATCAAATGAATAAAATTTGAACTTCCCGTAAAAATTCAAGAGAAAAGAAAAAAAAGTTTAATATAACCCTGATGTAGAAAAAAAACAAAAAAAAATAATTAAATAAATTTACCAAATCTATTTGGAAACTAAATAGAAACCTTCTCAGTGGGTGTGAACAAAGTTAAAAAGAAAAAAAAAACTTTTTTTTATTTTTGAAGTTAAAAAGTTCACAAGTTTTCTTTTCTTTCTTTTTTTTTTCTTTTAAAAAATCGATTTTTGAAAATTCATTAAATTATGTTTAATAAACCAAAAAGAAAACAGCTGATATTTCATTGTTCATATTCACATACCATCTCTTTTAAGTAAAGTTGGATAATGGTTAGCCGGTGGAATCCAGGACGAGGGTTTCATTCAATCGAGGAGTGTCAGACATTATTCATCTTTACTTCAAAAAAAAAAACTTGTGACTTCAGGGAATATCAAAGCAGTCCGTACAGAATGCACATATGTCAATAAGAGATTGATCCATTGTAGTCGTAAATAATAATAGAAGGATATAAGTAAAAGAATATCTAGTGAATTAAAACTTCACTCTATTAGATAAGCGAGTGGCTATCAGGACTTAGTACTTAAGTAGATAAGATGATGGTGTTTGAAGCGACCAGTACTGAGTTCGAGTTCCGGAGTGAACATCAACTCTGAAATGTAGGTACATCTAGTTGACGAGTTCCAAATAGGACGAAGTGGCACGCATGCTGAATTCCACTGCTAACCATTATCTATCTTTGCTTAGAATGCTTGTGAATTAAGGTAGTATCAAGGCAATCTATACAGTATACACATATGTGAACAAGAAACTGATCCATTTTAGTTCTTAACAACAATAGGAAGATACAAGTAAAAACAACATTAAGTGACTTTCACATACAATGGTTTCGCTTAGTTTCTAGTTCATAATCAAAATAGTTTATACTATAACCTGTGTTCCTCCTTGATATCTAGATATTTCAACATGCATTGGTGAAACGTTTCTGACATTCCGTTGTATAAGTTAGGAAAGAGCATAATTAGAGACATCATGGTAGTTGGCACAATATACATTTGAAAAGAACGAACATAATTCAGATATGGATTCGTGAACTGGTAACATCTAACTAATGATTACTTAATATTTATCATCAGGATCAATTAAGAAATAAGAAATGGAAACTTGTTGAAAACGATACTATAATATACAACTCACCCAAATATCGGACTCAAAACCTTTATGTGTTGTTGAGTGAAACTCGACTACAATACTGTTAATCAGCTGTTTTTGCTATTATTAACTTTGTCGGCGTGACTCGAATTTATGGACAAGCCAATCAGAGGCGTTTTAGAGATTTCAATGTTACGGCGCCAAATTCAGTGCTTAGTGCTAACGAACAATCGGTTCACAGGGTATTTTGTACAAAACGTGATAATTGAGTAGCTATAACAAATAAAACGGCGAGATTATAATTTTGGGAACGAATCAATCAGGTATAAGATAATAGATCTCGGATTTTAACGCGAAAGCCTTTCATCCATTTGGCTAAATAAATTACTGGCATTATAGCTGATATCAATTTGTGATGAAAACCCCATATATAATTCCTAACTAAGGTAAATCACGACAGTTATTGCGAACTGGATAATAAAAGCACCAGTAACACTGACTGCAGCCAGGTACTACAATATTTAGGGATGACTGGAGAGAGTACAGACTCCTACATAGGCTTGGTTATGTGCATCTTGTCGTTGTCCACAAGTAGCATTTTGTGCACTCAATAACCGGAGTGCACATAAACAATATTGAAGCTATGTAGTCGAGGCTGAAGAGTAATTAAGACATTATCATGGCTCCAGAGGCCAACTATACTGTAGCCATATGGATGATTTCCTCTACTGCATGCATTACCATGTTAGAACCTCGGAACCTCTTTTTAACCTTGACAAGTTTTTAAACCACGTATAAGAAGTGTATCCACTTTATTCCCTTGGTTTTGCACAACATACTTTTACTCTATACTGACTGCGTGCTGATTGGCTAAGATTTCCCAAGGTCACTTGAGATTCGTTCAAAGTTCGTCTATAAATTAGAGTCTCGCAACTTTGACCATGGATATTCCTATTATTCATTGAATCAGTTATTCAATAGTTGCCATGGTCTTTTTTTCACGATTTAATATTCTGTATTATTTACTCATTGAGTATTCTCATTTGATTTATCAATGTCCTATTTTGTTTCTTAAAAACAAAAAAAAAGAAAAAAAATCTTGTTGCTTCATATTCTTTAAAAATCATTGTACTTAATTACTTAACAATTCGTTACTATAGTCATCTTGATAGATGATTTATAGGAGAGTGTAGTGTTGGTTATTATGTTAAGCCCATATATATATATACCTTAGCCATAGTTTTCGGACAGATTAATCTATTCATTCTACTTGTTAATTATTCACTTATTAACCGTGACTGCTTTTAATTTGAGCGTATGTGTGTGCGTGTGTGCCCTTCTCATCTTATTCATCACATAACTGTAACTTACTTTTGTGTGACTATAAATATTGATTAACGCTTGATTAAATGGAGTTGGCTTACCCGCCATCTCCACTGTGCGTTGCTTCGCTTCGCTTCTCCAATATTTTGTATGATTCAAAGATTGTATGAAACATACGTACTCAAAATCCATTCACGTATTTGACTTATTTAATTCCGTTATTGAGTAACGCGGTTTAAGACGATGATTATATACGAAGATAGGCAACATATACATTTCAATAACAATCATTCATAGGATCTACTTAGAGTCAGATCTCTGGCCATTAAAGTGGAGAGCCCATCGACATCATTGTCCAATCTAAATGACGACAAAATAATGGGCCCCACTAAAAGAGTTTTATGATCTTGAATGATACGTATTTAGATAAATACGAAAGCTCGAACTATTCTTCATAATTTCAATTATGTATTGAATGAAAAGTACTATCTATTCATCTAGCCTAGTTTTATGAACTAATAATAAATGGCTTCAAATCCTTCAAATCTGTCGCTGATGTTCACAGTTTGTAAAAGCTATGGCTAAAATTTGGTTTCAATAGATTCCAATACAATAGTTTGAGTCACTTTACATAATTTATATGACATTATCTAACAGTTACTAATGAGGTCCTTGTTGAAATAAAAGTAACGACAGATTAACAAAAAAATATATTCTGCAGCCATTATTATTATTATGTCCTATCGGAGATTTTGATGGCCAGCTACCATCAACTAGATAACTATTGTCAACCAGAGTGAGCTTGATACGTAACTGTCACAATTGATTGATCACTGGGTGGTGATCAATGTCATGCTTGTCTAGTCCTTATTAGTGCAGATCGAATGCTATCGATCATGTTGCAATGTGGCCACCAGTCTTGGTGACTCGACACTGCGGGCACTATGTATTGAGATTTAGATGGTGGTTGGAGATAGTCAACAGGAAACCCTGGACCCGGGTTTCGTGCTACTTGGCACTCGTCAGCAAGGTGTACCTGTAATCTTGAGGGAACTGAATCTCAATACATAGTGCCCGCAGTGTCGAGTCACCAAGACTGGTGGCCACATTGAAACATGATCGATAGCATTCGATCTGCACTAATAAGGACTAGACAAGCATGACATTGATCACCACCCAGTGATCAATCAATTGTGATTACATCTCAGTCCTACAGGAGGTTAGTCACGGCTCGGATAGCTCAGTGGTAACGTCTCTGACTGTGAAGCTGGGTGACACGGGATCGAATCGGCCAGGGAGCACTAGTTCCCTCAAGATCACAGGTACACCTTGCTGACGAGTGCCAAGTAGCACGAAACCCGGGTCCAGGGTTTCCTGTTGACTACCTCCAACCACCATCTAAATCTTGATACGTAACTGTTTCTAGTTCAGTATAATCAAGAAAACACACACGATAGACTTTAAGGTTCAAAGACTTCATAGTCAATAAAATAGAATAGGTCAAAATTATTAACTTCTCATGAAAAAATCAAAATGTTATAAGCACTACATTATCATACCACTTCACACTTTCATAACTACATATTCAGTAAATATTTACCATTGAAAGAAGAGGATTTCAACCACTCATTATATCGTATATAAATAAGAAAAAGTATGGGGATTGGTTGAATTTAGGCATTAACACCATTAGGTGCTAGATAAGTGGTCTAAATGTTAAGCTTTCACATGCAAGACAAATAGATACTGGGTTTGAATCCCGAAAATGGGATCGTGGATACACATTGATGAGTAATCCCATACTAGGATGAAACAACCGTCCAATACTTCTAGGTTTTCCAGGATGATCTCAATTTATCAGTATAGGGGTTGTGAAATTATTAATTTTTCGATCGAGATCATGAACCGATTGATGTTAGACCACCTTCGGAAACCTGGAAGCACTGGACGGCTGTTTCGTCCTAGCATGGGACTCTTCAGCAGTGCGCATCCACTATCCCACACCCAAAGAATTTGAACCCAGGGCCGTCAGTCCTACTGGACCACTGAACCGGCATCCAATGGTGTTATTGTCTAACATCAACTAATCCACGAAATTGTGCGACCATCTTCCATTATATTGAGGTAGATACCTGTCTCTACCCGACACATGGCAATCTAGCTTCGATTGACTCATGAATTCAACGATTAAATTACTATACTATCCACAAAAACCCTTCTCTGCTTGTGATTTGTTTATTTTGTCATTAATGTTGTAGTACAAACTAACTGGAAATCCTTAATTAAAGTTATATCTACATTATTGTTAACTATTCTAATTTAAAGTATACACTGATTGTTTAATTTACATCGAATGAAAACAAGTTAGGCTTAACTTCCAAGAGCTCGCGGGATTGAATGTCCTGGATTTGAACCGTGCGAGTGGGATCGTGGATGCGCATTGTTGAGGAGTCCCACAACAGGATGAAATGGCCGTTCAATGCTTCCAGATTTTCAACGGCGGTCTAACATCAATCGGTTCATAATCTTAATCAAACGATCTAGATTTAATTGATTCATAATTCTAACAATTCTGATTGTTTTAAAACAAAAAAATTCAGTTTAATTATTGTTTCATTTTGAAAACCAGTTGACCTTAGTTTATGTGTTTAATTAAAACAAACAAATGAAAATTAATGTAAGGAAATGATTACAATTTTATTTCAATGAATGAATGAATGAATGAATACACATCCGCCTCCTCTCTCTCTCTCTCACACACACACAGACACACTCACAGACGCGCTCGTACTCGCACTTACATGGGAGACAGAGAGAGAGAGAGAGGGAGAGAAGGGGAGAGGGAGAGAGGGGGGAAAAGATGTGATAAACGTCTTTTATTTATTCAAGTGAATCTGTTTGTGTAAATAGATTAGATTGGGTTTTTTTTTTAATAAACAGCAAAAATATATCCTCAAATGTTTTAAGAATTTATTGCCATGGGAGGGGGAGGGGGGGTAGGGGGTAGGGTGTTTTTTGTTTTAAGCATTAGAGATAAATTCTTCCTGGAAATAAATCTTGACCTTAATTTATTATTGGGATCAATTAAAACCATAACCTGCTATAGATTAAGATGATAATAATGTGAGGATTTTTCATATCTTTTTTCTTCTTCTGAAAATTGGAATAAATTAAAAGAAAATTTTCTTAAAAAGTAAAAAGAAAGAAAGAAAATTATTAACTTCAATGAAACCACGAAATTCAGCGAAACATCCACCATGATCTTCAGTGAGTTACCAACTCACAACTGACCTGGTTGAACTTCACTGGTTACTACTTCTCACTAGAACTTCAGGATATACCTCATGAAACCAGTCATTAGTGAGCATATGTTAATGAGTATCAGAAGGGGTTTTTGTGAATATTATAATAATTTCAATGGTTGAGATCATGAGTCAATTGAAGTTAGATCACCAAAAGGTTAATATTCCTATCCTTAGGTGGTTTTCATTATTGCGTGGAATTATTTTATTTGGTCAAGTGATTTTTGTTTTCTATGCATAGACTTAAACTATTTTAATAGTTGAATTTATGAGTTCGAAGCCCATGTGTGGGTTTGTAGATGGACATTTTTGAGGAGTTTTATACTGGGATGAACTAGTTATTTAGTGATTCTAGATTTTCCATCATAGTATAGCTTACATCGACTCATGAATTCAACTAATAAACTTACTACAATCCACTAAAATTAACCCATTCTAACTTAGAGTTTCACAAGAATGTATCTAGGCTCACCAGCGGGACTCCTCAGTATTGCGCATCCAGGAAGCCCCACCAAAGAGATTCGAACCCAGGACCTACCAGTATCGCGCGCGGACGCTTAACCTCTAAAACACTGAAGCAGCCAGAATCCAATGGTGTTAATGTCTAACTTCAACTAATCCACGAAATTGAGTGATACATCCACCATTGTCTTCAATGAGTTACTATCTCATAACAGATCCGGTTGAACTCCAATGGTTACTGCTTCTCACTAGAACTCCAGGAAATACCTCTCGAAGTCAGTGAGATCGTGGATGCACACTGCTGAGGAGTTCCACAATAAAACGAAACGGCTGTTCAGTGCTTCCAATTTTTCCATGTTAATCTAGCTCCAACTAACTCATGAATTCAACTATTAAATTACTAAAAACCTTCACAAAATTATTTTATAATAATTAGCTATTTGTTTGGTTGGATTGAATAATGTAAGATATTAACACTGTCGGATAACAGCTCAGTAGAACAGATGTTAAGCGTTCGAGTATGAAACCGAACATCCTGAGCTCGATTCCTGCGTTTGTGATCGTGAATGCTCACTGTTGAAAAGTCCCATGCTAGGACGAAACAGGTCTTAGTGTTTCCAGGTTTTCCATGATTCATGAATTCAATTATTAAATTGCTAAAAATGTTCACAAAACCCCTTTTCTAATAATCATTCATAACACATGGCTTGAATTAAAGATTTATTGTAATTGAGTTCTTCATTACAATGTAATTAGCGTGTTCAATAGGGATTAGTAAATAGTCAGCCTGTTTTCTTGTTGATATCAAATAGGTTATTAGTGAAAACTAAGGGGGTATTAAACAGTTGTTTAGTACGAGATTAGCATTATTCTTACTACATCACAAGATATAAAATCTATGATAATCTGGTCACAATTGATTGATCACTGGGTGGTGATCAATGTCATGCTTGTCTAGTCCTTATTAGTGCAGATCGAATGCTATCGATCATGTTGCAATGTGGCCACCAGTCTATGTGACTCGACACTGCGGGCACTATGTATTGAGATTAGATGGTGGTTGGAGGTAGTCAACAGGAAACCCTGGACCCGGGTTTCGTGCTACTTGGCACTCGTCAGCAAGGTGTACCTGTAATCTTGAGGGAACTGATGCTCCCTGGCGGATTCGATCTCGTGTCACCCAGCTTCACAGTCAGAGACGTTACCACTGAGCTATCCGAGCCGTGACTAACCTCCTGTAGGACTGAGATGTAATCACAATTGATTGATCACTGGGTGGTGATCAATCTCATGCTTTTCTAGTCCCGGGTCCAGGGTTTCCTGTTGACTACCTCCAACCACCATCTAATCTCAATGATAATCTGGTTTTCAGTAAACAAATTTTAATTTATTCAACTCACCTGCCAAATAGAAATCAGTGTACTTGGCTTCAAGACACCCTTTTACTGTACAGGGGTACTGATATTGCTTACTCAGTTAAACCGAAGCAAGTGCAGCATACATCAAACCTGTGATCTAGTGACTGAAAATTAAACACCTTAACCGTTGAGACTCCTCACATGTGCATCACTGACACTACTAAGTAATGATCAAATGTTTTATACTTTAATGTTCAACTGATTATTAGTGATTTTGTATATACGTGAATAATCTGTGTATTACACATAGTATCAGTTTAGGGGTTGTGGAGATTGTTAAGTTTTTGATTGAGATCATAAACCGATTGATGTTAGACCACCACCATGAAAACCTGGAAATGCTAGATATCCGTTTCATCCTATTGCGAGACTCCTCAGCAGTGCGCATTCACGATCCCGCTTGCGGGATTCGAACCCATGGTCTTCTATCTCGCGCGTGAACGCTTAACCTATTACACATATCACTTTAACATTTATTTCTTAATTCACATCGTGTTACAAAATGAGTACTCTCCGACCAATAATATCTGTATTTATTCTTATTAATAATTTCACAGTTTAAATTGAATTGTAAGCTTATACTGGTTAACTTCAGGTATAAATCATTTTAGATTGAGGGTTTTCGTATTGGTTGAAATCAAGCATGAGCACTGTTGGATGATCACCCAGTAGTCAAGAGGTTAAGTAATCGCACACAAAACCGAAGGTCCTGGGATCGAATACCCTTCGCGAAATCGTGGATGTTCACTGCTGAGGAATTCTATACTAGGACGAAACGACCGTCCAGTGCATCTAGGTTTTCCATGGTGATCTAGTTTGAATGCGACCCGCGAATTCAACTAATAAATCATAGCTTTAGAATTGAAAAACTTTTTATTTGTATGGTAATCATCATCGTTTTTTTGGTATAAATTAACTGGGACTTATTGTAGTGAACAAGAACACGATTAGGGACAATCGAATATATTTGAGCATCAATTACAGAGCATCTCAATAAAATCTGAGAACCATATAGTAAATACTTAGCTTGCAAAATATCAATCCATCATCTCAAACTTCACTATTGCTGTTGCAAACATCAATCCAACGTCTCAAATTTCATTGTTCCTGAGTTTTCATACTAACTGAGTTCTATTCCCGTCCTTTCCTTATCGGTCGTCTACTGAAATACATTATATGCCTGACCATCGTTATATACTACTTATGTGGATATAAATAATCCACACCACATTATTACTATCAACTATGGGAACAAGTTTTAAATTCACTTAATGTTGTTTTAGTTGTACCTTCCTATTGTTATTTAGGACTACAAATGATCAGTTTCTTGTTGGCATATGTGCATCCTTTGTGTACTGCCTTGATTTTTTCTTTAATTCACAAGTTTTATAAGTAAAGATGGTGGCTAGCAGTGGAATCCAGGACGCGTGTTTCATCCTATTTGGGACTGGCAATGGCATTTGAAATGAACAGTACTAGGTTCAAGTCCAGTAGTAAACATCAACCCTGGGATGCAGATACATTCAACTGACGCGTCCTAAATAGAATGAAACGCTCATCCTGGATACCAATGCTAGGCACTATCTATCTTTGTTTAAAAAGCTTATTTAGTAGTTATTTAAGAATCTTAAATATTAGATTTGCTTGATCATAACCAATTTTATTGATTTTTTAAAAACATTAAACTAATCATCATAATGTTCATTTAACAAATCGACATATTTTCTATGGAAACAAAGCTTATTATGAATATACATGTCTACATTCTCATGTCTTTGTCTATTAGATACTTGATAAGATCAAAGATAAATGTAGAAAGTGAATTCTAAGAGAAAAAGGGGAATATACAAATAATTCATTTAAATGTTAAACGATACAAGACTGATAGGTCCTGGGTTCGAATCTCGCGGGGTGGTATTGTGGATGCGCACTGCTGAGAAGTCCGCAATAGGACGAAATGGCCGTCTAGAGCTTCCAGGTTTTCCACGGTGGTCTAGCTTCAGTTGACTCATGATCTCAATTGTTGAAATCGACACAAAACGATTCATTTCTCAAAGAATACGTCATCTCACAAGAGAGTATTATACTAGTTTATCCTTTTATTTGTTTTTAATGAGAAAGTAATTACATCTAATTATTATTCATATCCCTTGTAACGAATCAATAATTATTCAAGATAACTGAATAGTATCAGAAGGGGTTTTGTGAAGATTTTTAGAAATTTCATTGATTGAAATCATGAGTCAATTGAAGCTAGACCATCATGGAGAATCTAGAAGTACTGGACGGCCGTTTCGTTCTATTGTGGACTTCTCAGCAGTGCGCATCCACAATCGCGCCTCGTGAGATTTGAACCCAGGATCTATCAGTCTCACGATTAAATGCTTAACCTCTAGACCACTCAGCTAGCATTGATCCAAAGATGTTAATGTTCAGTTAATTCACGAAATTAAGCGACACATCTATCATTATCTTCAGTGACTTACTATCTTTCAACAGACTCAGTCTATTTGCTTAAATTTCATGAAATTTACCAAAATTCTTTTCAATTGTCCAATTGTATCTTTTGATCTATTCTACCATCTGAACCATCTTCTCATCTGATATTCAATTGTTCTATCAATCCGTTCAACATTTACGAATGCACATTCCTCAACATACTACTTACAAGTAGTTTTGTTAGTAGCGTCTACTATATTAGTTTTATCCTATTAAAAAGTTCTATTCCCATGAATGAATTAAGTCATTTCTAGGCTGTATATATATATAAACATACATTGAAACCATAAGTAAGATTCTCATTAATTTTTCTAATCTCTAAGGAAATTCTACCCTATTTTAATTAGAAACTATCTACTGAATAGAAGTAGTAATTATGAATTCATTGAAATCACTCTTGTAATCAGTGAATTTTTAATGAATTTAAGGTATATATATAAATAGATGATTCTATAGTGAATTATTAACAGTATGGACAGTTCAGTAGTAAATATCTATGGGGGGGGGGATAAATAGAATATGCAGTTTGAATAAGAATATGAACTAAGTCTATTTTGATCGTAGACATGCAGTGTTGAAGAGTCCCACAATAGGAAGAAACGGACATCTAATGCTTCCGATGATGAGACTATGATTTATGAATAAACCAATTACATTTAAGATATTAGGTCTTAGATTTTGGCGCGGAATTCATTCATCTATTTGGTAAAATAGAGTTTTGGCAATGATAACTGATGTCAGTTCATGAATGTAAACCATAATTCTAATACCTAACTTTAATCATCAATTGTCTTTATTCTTCAAACTACTTTATAATCTTCATTTAGTCCTAGTAAGTAGTTAGACAATCTTAAAGTCACTTTGACGTCGCTCAAGAGTGGTCTATAAATCATAGTCTTACTCTACCAGGTTTTTCATGGCGGTTTAACTTCAGTTAATACATGAATTCAACTATAAAAGAACGAAATAATCAATTAAGAAATCAAGATAGAACGAAATAAGCACACAATTTTTATAATATAATATCAACTAGTAAATAATCTATTCATTTCAGAAGGGTTTTTTGGACATTTTACTCATTTCAATAGTTAAGATCATGAATCAATTGAAGCTGGATCACAAAATGGCTGTTCAGTGCTTTCAGGTTTTCCATGGTTGTCTGGCTTTAATTAACTCATGATCTTAACTATTGAAATGAATAAAATCTCCACAAAACCCCTTGTGATACTAATCAAGATATGCTCACTAGTGACTGGCTTCAAGAGGTATATCCTGGAGTTCTAGTGAGAAGCAGTGACCAGTGAATTTCAACCAGGTCAGTTGTGAGATAGTAACTCACTGATGACAATGGTGGATGTGTCACTTAATTTCATGGATTAGTTGAAATTAGACGTTGAATGACAGCCGGCTCAGTGGTCTAGTGGTTAAGCGCTCGTGCAAGAGACTGATAAATCCTTGGTTTGTATCTCGCAAGGCAGGGTTATGGATGAGCACTGCAGAGGATTCCCACAAAAGGACGAAACGGCTATCCAGTGCTTCGAGATTATTCATGGTTGTCTAGCTTCAATGAATTCATGATCTCAACTATTGAAATGATTTATTATTGATTTACTTGATTTACCGAGAGAAACAGACATTATTTACCTTAAGTAAATATTGAAACGATGACTTAATTTCTTAAAATTAACTACTTTTTGATATTTACTGACCACAATTAGACTATTGATAAACAATAATCACTAGATAGATGTTTCATCTTAGTATTGAACCTTTGAGTAATGTGTATCCATGCACATATTAGAAATGAAGTGAAGAATATTCAGTCTTTCAGTGAGCGTTTAACATTTATATTACTGTACAAGGATCTCATAGTGTACATGTTTCATTTTAATTAGTTTGGCGGTTGGAGCAACTATCTTTCAAATACAATTGATAGTTAGCTGATTTAAACTCCTCTGGTCATAGCTTCTTACTGAAAGTAACAGTCAAGAAAAGTTAAAACAGATAAGATTTATAAAAGCCTTAAGCAATTAAGTGAATATCCACTAAATTAAGTAGTAAAGGTTTAAAGTTAACAAGAACCAATCAACATTGTGGTCTACACAAACAATCTGTGACGACAGTTATACATTCGATCTGCACTAAGAAGGACTTGACACACATGACATTGATCACCACACATTGATCAATCAACTGTGAAACACACTATGCTTTCAATACATGATTTATGTCATGAAGGCTGAGATTGGTGTTCTGGACTTAAATGGCTGGGCTAGCCGTTAAACAGAACCGATAAGTACTCTAGACTGCTCTTACGGGTTTTTATGCGTCATTGATCTGATCGATAATTCACTGTTCTCTAATTGGCGGTATCATTACGTTATACATTGACAGGGCACACAGGCCACAAGTTGTAACACTTGATTCATGGTATCATGTTGTTTACTATTTTGATGTTTATTCTACTACGCCTATCTTACTTACTTACTTACTTACGCCTGTTACTCCCAATGGAAAATAGGCCACCGACCAGCATTCTCCAACCCACTCTTTCCTGGGCCTTCTTTTCTAGTTCTATCCAATTCTTGTTCATTCTTCTCATGTCTATCTCCATTTCTCGGCGTAATGTGTTCTTTGGTCTTCCTCTTTTCCTTTGGCCTTGAGGATTCCATTTGAGGGCTTGTCTTGTAACGCAGTTGGGTGCTTTCCTCAATGTGTGTCCTATCCACTTCCAGCGCTTCTTCCTGATTTCTTCCGCCGCTGGGATCTGGTTTGTTCTCTACCACAGTACGTTCTTGGTAATAGTGTCCGGCCAACGGATCTGAAGTATTTTGCATAGACAACTGTGAATAAACACTTGTATCTTCTGGATGATGACTTTTGTAGCTCTCCAGGTTCCTGCCCCATACAGTAGCACTGTCTTGATTTCTGTATTGAAAATTCTGACTTCGGTTCTGGTTAACAATTATCTTGAGTTTCAGATGTTCTTCAATTGTAAATATGCTGCTCTTGCTTTACCGATCCTCGCCTTCACATCTGCATCAGATCCACCATGTTCATCAATGATGCTTCCCAAATATGTAAAGGTTTTTACATCTTCCAAATCTTCTCCGTCAATTGTGATTGGATTGTTGCATGTTGTGTTGAATCGGAGAATCTTGGTTTTCCCATTGTGTATGTTGAGACCTACTGCTGCTGAGGCTGCTGCTACACTGTTCGTCTTCTCCTGCATTTGCTGTTGCGTTTGCGATAGAAGGGCCAGATCATCTGCGAAGACTTCACCTATCACCGTACTATTAATTCATACTTTTATTGATTATGATCAGTTCTGTAATCCTTTTCCTTAAGATGATAAACCGATCGAAGTTAGACAACCATTCGAAACCTGAAAGCATTTGAAAAGCAATATCGTTCTAATGTAAAATCTACCAATGGATGTCAATGGCCTAACCAAAGTGAAGATTCACAATGTCAATGAAATCCAATCTTTTACATAATGTTTATACTGATAATCTTTTCTGATTGTGATTACCATGATTATTATCAGAAGGGGTTTTGTGGAGATTTTAGTCATTTTCATAGTTGAATTCATGAGTTAATTAAAGCTAGACCACCATGGAAAATCTTGAAGCATTAGAGGGCCATTTCTTCCTAGTATGGAACTTTTCAGCATTGCGCATCCATGATCTCGCCCCGTGAGATTCGAACCTAGGACTAATCAGCCTCGCGCATTAGTACTTAACCATTAGACTAATGAGCTGGCATCCAACAGTGTTAATGTCTAACTCCAACCAATCCACGAAATTGAGCCACGTTGATTAGTATAAAAATCTTCATATATGCATATAAATATTATATTAGTATATAAAAATAAAGTCACTTTATGAAGACCTGATTGAAAATAACAGTGTTTACTTATCTGTATTGTTCTAACAATTGACCTATAGAGAAATATGAAAAAGTTATCCTACAAATCTACTTTAATGGTCCGACATCGACTTAAATTGCATCATTGAATACTTACTTACTTACTTACGCCTGTTACTCCTCGTGAAGGAGCATAGGCCGCTCACCAGCGTTCTCCATCCAACCCTGTCCTGGGCAATCCTTTCTAGCTCCGTCCAGTTGTAATTCATCGTTTTCATATCTGCTTATATTATCCGACGCAATGTGTTCTTTGGCCTTCCTCTTTTTCGCTTCCCTTCAGGATTCCAAGTTAGGGCTTGCCTCGTGATGCAGTTTGACGATTTGCGTAATGTATGTCCTATCCATTTCCATCGTCTTTTCCTAATTTCTTCTTCAGCTGGAAGTTGGTTTGTTCTCTCCCACAGAAGGCTGTTGCTGATGGTATCCGGCCAATGGATGTTGAGTATCTTGCGAAGACAGCTATTTATAAATACTTGTACTTTCTTGATTGTGGTTGTTGTAGTTCTCCAAGTTTCAGCTCCATACAGTAGAACTGCCTTGACGTTCGTATTGAAGATTCTCACTTTGATATTGGTTGAAAGTTGTTTTGAGTTCCATGTGTTCTTCAATTGTAGGAATGCGACCCTTGCTTTGCCGATCCTCGCCTTTACGTCTGCATCTGAGCCTCCTTGTTCATCGATGATGCTTCCCAGATATGTGAAGGATTCTACATCTTCCAGAGTTTCGCCATCTAGAGTGATTGGATTGCTGTTCTCCGCTTTGAATTTGAGGACCTTGGTTTTCCCTTTGTGTATGCTGAGGCCTACTAATGCAGAGACTGCTGCTACACTGGCTGTGTTCATCTGCATCTGTTCGTGTGTACGTGATAAGAGGGCTAGGTCATCTGCGAAGTCCAAATCGTCTAATTGGTTCTGAGCTGTCCATTGTATTCCGTGTTTTCCTTCAGATGTTGAGGTCTTCATAATCCAGTCGACCACCAGAAGAAAGAGGAAGGGAGAGAGTAAACAGCCTTGTCTGACTCCGGTCCTTACTTGGAATGCATCTGTCAGCTGTATCATTGAATAACGGAATTAAATAAGCCAAGTATGAGAATGAAGTATTGAATAGGTATATTTTGTACACTCATTGATCTGAACAGCTAATCAAAGAAACAAAGAGATGAAAGCGAAAACAAGAGTGTGAAGTGAAATGACGCGTAGTAGAGAAGGCGCTCTCTTCTCTTCATTTCGTTCCTTTGATTGTCTGTCCAGATCAATATATATATATATACAAAATGTACGTATTCAAAATGTCATTCTCATATTTGGCTTATTTAATTCCGTTATTCACCAATGCGATTGAAGTCAATGATTATATACGAGGATAGATGATATATATGTACTTTCATAACATTCATACGATACAATTGGAGTCAGATACATGGCCACTTAACTTACTTACTCACTTAAGCCTGTTACTCCTAATGGAGCATAGGCAGTCGACTAGCATTCTCCAATGTACTTAAATACTAATACCTAATTAATTAAAGCTATGTATTGAGCATTATAATTATGAGTAATGTATTTGCATAATTATTTCCTTAATAATATTGGGTTGGTGATGAAGTGGAGTGCTATCTTACTACTATTCACGGCAAAATGACTTGAATATTTATTAAAATACTGTCCATCATTGTATTTATCGAATTGACATGCTTGTACTGCGATTAGATGGTGGTTGGAGGTAGTCAACAGGAAACCCTGGACCCGGGTTTCGTGCTACTTGGCACTCGTCAGCAAGGTGTACCTGTAATCTTGAGGGAACTGGTGCTCCCTGGCGGATTCGATCTCGTGTCACCCAGCTTCACAGTCAGAGACGTTACCACTGAGCTATCCGAGCCGTGACTAACCTCCTGTAGGACTGAGATGTAATCACAATTGATTGATCACTGGGTGGTGATTAATCTCATGCTTGTCTAGTCCTTATTAGTGCAGATCGAATGCTATCGATCATGTTGCAATGTGGCCACCAGTCTAGGTGACTCGACACTGCGGGCACTATGTATTGAGATTAGATGGTGGTTGGAGGTAGTCAACAGGAAACCCTGGACCCGGGTTTCGTGCTACTTGGCACTCGTCAGCAAGGTGTACCTGTAATCTTGAGGGAACTGGTGCTCCCTGGCGGATTCGATCTCGTGTCACCCAGCTTCACAGTCAGAGACGTTACCACTGAGCTATCCGAGCCGTGACTAACCTCCTGTAGGACTGAGATGTAATCACAATTGATTGATCACTGGGTGGTGATTAATCTCATGCTTGTCTAGTCCTTATTAGTGCAGATCGAGTGCTATCGATCATGTTTCAATGTGGCCACCAGTCTATGTGACTCCCTAGCACCAGTTCCCTCAAGATTACAGGTACACCTTGCTGACGAGTGCCAAGTAGCACGAAACCCGGGTCCAGGGTTTCCTGTTGACTACCTCCAACCACCATCTAAATCTCAATACATAGTGCCCGCAGGTCGAGTCACCTAGACTGGTGGCCACATTGCAACATGATCGATGCTTGTACTGCATCAGAAGTGTATGGAAATTAAAAAAAAATTTGTGATAATGACCACTGATCGTTATATACAACAAGCTAGAACAATAATGATAGTGATATAATCATTCAGATAGGGTTTATATGTGTTATAACTTTTGGCCTTGTGCCCTATTAATATAAAACGTAATGATACCGCCAATTAGTGAATAGTGATTTATCGACCGAACCAAAGACGCGTAAAACACGTACGAGCAGTCTAGATTACTTATCAGTCATTCTTCCTACCTAGCCCTGCCTGTTCAGTCCAGAACACCAATCTCAGCCTCTACGATATGAATCATGGATTTCAAACATACTGGGTTTATATACAAACCAAACAGACCTTATCGTACCATAAAATAGAAAATAACATTTGCACAACATCTAGTCAAAAGTGGCTATGGATGTAGAGGACAGTAATTGATAGACAGGGCATAACTCAAGAATGGTAAATCGTTTGATACTAGTTCACAGGTCAAAATAAAGCTCATAATAAGAGGGACACGAATATGAATAGTTTGGTTATGTAATAATTATACGATATAAATATACGTATAGTAATAATCCATAAATAGATTCCGACAGTTACCATTCATTATTCTCATCTGGATATAACACTACTTGCTTGTGTAACGAATGTATTGAATGTACTATTGGAATAAATTATGGTGCCTGCACATTTATTTAACTCATTTGAGGAAAAACTAGACATATAATACAGAACCCCTGGGAAAAAAATTAACGTAAACCAATGAGGAGACAAAGATAATCAAGAAAATGATATGAAAAACAATTTGGAACCTCATTATGATGCATAATCAGCTATTATTTACAGAATAGGCTTAAGGAGACAGCAAACTATTTTCAGTACACAAATGAGGTTTGAGTTTTCGTATGGCTATGGCTTCAATAAACCTTAGTATACTCCATTTAACACTTTAACACTACAACACTACAAAAACCGTGTTGAGATCAATCATCTTATGACCTGTTTCAACTATGTCTTCAGCAATCCAGGATAATGGATGTTTATCATGCATTTTTATTGGGTTAATGAACTGAGCCAATTGGCTTCTGTATTTAAAGTACAAATCTGAACTGAGTTTGAACTTTTTCATTGAACATTGCCGAGATAAGCTTTAAATTGTTTATGTAATAGACATAATGTAAATTATCAAATGGGGTTTTGTGGAGATTTTAGTAATTTCAATAGTTGAAATCATGAGTCAATTGAAACTAGACCACCATGGAAAACCTGAAGGCACCAGATGGTCCTTTCGTCCTAGTATACGACTCATCAGCAGCGCGCTTCAAAGAATGTAATCCCCATGATAATTTTTTTTAAATTCACTATAGAATGATAAGAATTAAAAAATGGAATAAACTCAATCTATTTTTGTCTATTAAAAATAGCCTGAAGCTAAATCAATGATTGAAAACTAATCAAATGAATAAGTGATGATTGTAATTTAACTAATAACATAAAAGATTCTAATGATTTATGACCAGAATAGAATTTTCAACGAGATTATCTAAATTAATTGAAATTTAGACATGGTGGAGAAGATGATTTTGATAGAGTTTTATTCTTTGATCTAGATGGTTTAGTCGTGGAACTTCAAGTAGACTTCTGCCTGAAGTTTGTCGTTCAGAAGAACGATGAAAGCTCCATGAATAAACCATCCAGCTCAAAGAACAAAAGTCCATCAAAATTTAGACATATATACGATGACTTATCTAAAGTTATAAAGAAAATAAAACTCCAACGGTAGCTCTTCTAGAGTTACTGCCGGTGTCGAACCCGGGTAAAGAAAGAGGGTTGTGTATGAGGTCAGCAACTCTATCTCGTAGACAAAAATCTTGCCAAAAAACGTTAACTAGATTTTAAAAAGTTAAACTATTTAAAGAATGAAGGAAACAATAACTTAATGAGGTGGATCATAAGATAAGAGTTTGGTAAACACTAGTAGGAAAAATAATGAGATTATACACTAATATGCATTACGTACTCTTAAAAAAAAGAACATATGTGCGTCATCATTTCAAATATGTAGATTCTTCTGAGAGCTACACTTTGATAATCAGTTTCTTGCAACAGCTAAGTAATTACTTGTCGATTCACAACTTAGTTAGTAGATCTACTTATAATATTTCAAGTTTGTTGTATCTAGAGGTTAGATTCTTGATACACCACGTACAACTTGTGTAGTCGAATGCCAGAACCCTTCAAGTTGCAAATAAGAAGATAGAAGACAGGTGAAAGGAATTCTATTCCAAAACGGTGTCAAACATAGTGAGAAATTCTCAGGTATTTATAGTTTTCAGTAAATACAAAGTCACGGATGTGTCTTTCGATTTCGTGGATTGTTTGAGATTAGACATTAACACCGTTAGATGCTGACTCAGTGGCCTAGAGCTTTAGCATTCGCGTGCAAGACTTAAGGCCCTGGATTCGGATCCCGCGAGTGGGATCGTGGATGAGCACTGTTGAGGAGTCCCATAATAGAACGAAACGGCTGTCCAGTGTTTTCAGGTTTTCATGGTGATGGTCTTACATCAATCAGTTCATGATCTCAATCAAAAACTTAATAATCTCCACAACTCTATGCTGATATTAATTGTTTTCATTATAGTTACAGAAATATCACAGAACTGCACTACTACTATCAAAGGTAAGATGGGAAGCAGAATCTTCTTATCTTTCAGGTAGTCAGGTCTATCTAAAAGACTAAGCTAGAATCCAACGATTTAGGTTCAATTATTTTGCGATAATGTTCAATACTTGTACTATAAACAATCTATGAGACGCTATCTTATTCCTTATATTCGTTAGAATTCAGTATATCTTGATGACCAGTATGTACACTGTAATTAATGTCTTGTGATGAGAATCGCACAGAAAGTATAGAAAAATTCATTTTAATGGGAACAAATTTATCTATTTTAACATTTGATCCAATTTCAAAGCATCTAACAAATAGTGTAGTGAACGAGAACATAAATGTGGACAACCGAATGTATTCGAATACAAATTTACAGAACATCTTAGTAAAATCTGAAAATCACACAGTAAATACTTCATTTTCAATATGTCAATCAATCGTCTCAGACTTCACTGTTCCTTCATTCCCACAGAATTCATTCATCAATGCGCTCTGATGATTAGTCCCATACTTGAACGAAACGGCCATTCAGTACTTCCAGATTTTCAATGGTTGACCTATTTTAGATCAACTCATAAATTCAACTTCAACAATTTAACTATTATACATATGTTTACTTTGTGTTGTTTTACTTGTATCTCCACACTGTTATTTAGGACTGCAATTGATCAATCACTTGTTGGCACATGTACATCCTGTATGGACTACCTTCATATTGCCTGAATTTATTAACTTTATTAGCAAAGACGGATAGTGGTTAGCAGTGGAATCCAGGACTCATGTTTCGTCCTATTTTGGACTCACCAACTTGATGTACCTGCATCTCAAACATGTTGATGTTCACTCTGGGACTCGAACGAGTTTCTTAGATTCCACTACTAGCCACTATCCATCATTGCTTATAATTATTTAATTACTTACTTACGCCTGTTACTCCTAATGGAGCATAGGCCGTCGACCGCAATTCTCCAACACATTCTCTACTGGGTCATCTTTCCTAATTCCATCCAATTCTTGTTCATTCTTCTCATGTCTATCTCCACTTCCCGGCGTAATGTGTTCTTTGACCTTCCTCTTCTACTCCTTTAGCCTTGAGGATTCCATGTGAGGGCTTGTCTTGTAACGCAGTTGGGTGCTTTCCTCAATGTGTGTCCTATCCACTTCCAACAATTCTTCCTGATTTCTTCCTCCGCTTGAATCTGTTCTGTTCTTTCCTACAGTAGGTTATTGCTGATAGTGTGTGGTCAATGGATCCGAAGTATTCTGTGAAGACAACTGTTTATAAACACTTGTATCTTCTGGATGATGGCTTTCGTGTTTCTCTAGGTTCTTGCTTCATACAGTAGCACTGTCTTGATTTCTGTATTGAAAATTCTGACCCTGGTGTTGGTTGACAATTATTTTGAATTCCAGATGTTTTTCAGATGTAAATATGCTGCTCTTGCCTCGCCGATCCACTCCTTCACATCTGCATCAAACCCACCACCATGTACATCAATGATGCTGCCCAAATATGTAAAGGTTCTTACATCTTCCAAATCTTCTCCGTCAATTGTGATTGGATTGGTGCATTTTGTGTTGTATCCGAGAAACCTGCTTTTCCCTTTGTGTATATTGAGACCTACTGCTGCTGAGAGTGCTGCTACACTGGTCGTCTTCTTCTGCATTTGTTGTTGCGTGTGCAATAGGATGGCCAGATCATCTGCGAAGTCTAGATCTTTCAACTGTATCCTATCTGACCACTGTATCCCGCGTTTCCCTTCAGATGTTGACGTTTTCATGATCCAGTCGATCACCATGAGAAAGAAAAAAGGTGAGAGTATGTAACATTGCCTGACACCGGTCTTTATCTCGAACGAGTCTGTATTGCTTATAATACAAATATATTAATCAATATTTTATTAAATACCATAATAATAAACTTGTACTTTCTTTTTCTTTTTCTTTTTTCTTCATTATTTCTCACAGAATTACAAAGTACTCAATCAACATTGAATCCATCCCAACAAAAATCATCATCATCATCATCATCATCATCATCATCATCATATTATAATCAACAACAATCAATGAATTCTAATAAACAATCATTATTACATAATTATCAATCTAAATCTAAAATATTTTCTATTAAAAATACATGTTATCAATTAATATATAATTTAGGGTTATTTTTACGTTGTTTCTTAACATTATTATGTTTATTACCAACATGTTTATTTCATTGGTTGCTATGTGGTAATGGTGTTAGTGGTGGGGGTGGGGGTGGTGGCGGTGGTAACCAAAAAATTAAAAGAATTCAACGTAGTCATAGTTTTTTATTTTATTTATATGTTACTATCAAATTATTATATTTAATAAATATAATTGGACAAATCTATTTACTAAAAATATTTCTTGGTGTCAAATCATATTTTTTTGGTATTTATGTATTAAAAGATTTAATCTATGGGAATATATGGAGTGAAACAGGACATTTTCCACGTGTAACCTATTGTGATTTTGAAGCGAAAAAATTAGGAAAAAATTATAAGTAAGTATGAATGAATAGTTTAATTGTTTTAAAAATAATTATTTGGATTTCCCACTCCTAACCCCTACCCCCCTCTCTCTCGCTCTCGCTCTCTCTTTGTCCCCCCCCCACACATAGAATATGCAATAGCAACAAAAAATGGAGAAGAATATTTGAGTGAATAATTGTTTTTATAATAATTTCATCATTAATAATTGAACGCTATATTCGTTACTTAAGCTATTCTGTAACCCCTAAGCTAGAACTATACAGCGACCTGAACAACAAGAAAGAGAGAACGCAAAGTATGCGAGAAGTACTTTACTCCAAGATTTGTTTCAATACAAAAAATACAGAGTTTTTATAATAATTTAAATGTTCTTGAATTGCTCGAAGATTCTGGAATACTACTAAACATAGTAGCAGTGTAGCAGCCAGCCAATCAAAACATCTACATGTGATGTTTCATTTCCTTCATATTTTTGGCTAAAACTTCAAGTGAACGCTGATTGAATGAGACGCTTCTTAGTGTTTCCTGATCCTTGCTTGTCTTTTGCAAGACACTTTCTGGATCACTCCAACAACATTTCACTAATCATTATGTTTAAACTATAAACTAATTCAAAGAAGGGGTTTTTGTGGATATTACAATAAATTTTAATTGAATTGATGAGTTAATTGAAGCTAGATCAACAAGAAGAACTTGGAAGCACTGAAATGTTGTTTCATTTTAGTATAGGACTCCTCAGAGGTGTGCATCCATGATTCAGCTTCATAAGAATCAGACCCACGACTTATCAGTCTCATGTGTGAACGCTTAACTTTTTGGTGGAGTTTTGTTCTCTGAGCTGGATGGTTTGGTCGTGGAGCTTTCACCGTTCTTCTGAACGACATCATCAGCACAAACTTCAGATAGAAGTGAAGTGTTCGAATTTCTCCATATGTGTTTCACAGCTTGTTCTGTGCACCTCGATGTTGATTGGTTCTTGTTGACCTTAAATTTATCATTGTTTACTTCTTTGTTTTGGTTGTGTCTCCCATTGGTTTGATTTTTGTTCCTATATTTATGCATGATTTTCCTGATTGGTTGATAAATTGGATTGATTTCAATATGTTTGTTGATTGCTGATTGACCTGAGTGCCAAGCTTCTAAAAATTCTCTGGTGTTTTTGGAGTTTCCTCTGTCTAAGATTTCTACATTTTCCCAATCGAATGAATGTCCGTAGTTATCCACGTGTATTGATATAAGTGAAGAGATATCATGGCGTTTGACTGCTAATTGATGTTCATGTAGGCGTAGGTGGAGGGGGCGTCCGCTTTGTCCGATGTAGTGTTTGTCGCAGTTGGTACAATTTATTTTGTAGATGATGTTTGATTTGTTTTCCTTTGTTATTTCATCTTTTGGTTTGCATAGGATTGATTGTAATGATTTTGTTGGTTTGTGTGCCACACCTATCCCGAAGGTTTTCAGCAGTCTCGTTGCGGTTTCTGATATTCCTTGTATGTACGGTAGGGTGATCCTTAACCTTTAGACCACTGAGTTGGTCAGCATCCAAAGGTGTGAATGTCTAACTAGGATGAAATGGTTGACCAGTGCTTCCTGGTTTTTCATGGTAGTCTAGGTTCAATTGATTCATGAATTCAAGTATTAAAATTAAATAATTTCCGTATCTACTAATTATAATATTTAGTGTATGGAAGTCGTTCAAATGATTTTCACTTCCCAAAGGGCTTCTTAATGTCATACTGTTACTACATAGAATACTTGACATAACTTTTCAAGGACATTTCTTTTTAAAGACAATAAGCTATATATATCTTAATTATAGTAAGATTAAAATCAGTTATCGAGTTTTATAGTATCGACTAGATCATGAAGGCGTCAACATCTGAAGGGAAGCACGGAATACAGTGGACAGCTAGACGACCTATAGTTCGCAGATGATCTGGCTCTTCTATCGCACACGCAAAAACAAATGTGAGAGAAAACGACCAGTGTGGCAGCAGTCTCAGCAGCAGTAGGTCTCAACATACACAGAGGGAAAAGTAAGATTCTCCGATACAACACAACATGCACCAATCCAGTTACAATTGACGGAGAAGATTTGGAAGATGTAAAAACCTTCACATATTTGGGCAGCATCATTGATGAACATGGTGGGTTTGATGCATATGTGAAAGCGCGAATCGGTAAAGCAGAGCAGCATATTTACAACTGAACAACATCTGGAACTCAAAATATTTCAACCAACACCAGGGTCAGAATTTTCAATACAGATATCAAGACAGTGCTACTGTATGGAGCAGGAACCTGGAGAACTACAAAAGTGATCATCCAGAAGATGCAAGTGTTTATTCACAGTTGTCTACACAAAATACTTCGGATCGGTTGGCCATCAGCAATCATCATGAATAACCTACAGTGGGAGAGAACAAACCAGATTTCAGTGGAGGAAGAAATCAGGAAGAATTGTTGGAAGTGGATAGGACACACATTGAGGAAAGCACCAAGCTGTGTCACAACGCCAGTCCTCAATTGTAATCCTCATGATCAAGAGAGAAGAAAAGACCAAAGAACACATTACTTCGGGAAATGGAGACAGACAGACATGAGAAGAATGAACAAGAATTGGATAAAACTAGAAAGGAAGGTAGAGGACAGAGTTTGTTGGAGAATGCAGATCAGGGGTCTATGCTCGATTGTGAGTAACAGGCGTAAGTAAATCAATGATATAACTTATATCCTAAAGAAGATTAGATTACGGGTAATGTCTGAGATCTATTAGTGGACTAATATTATGCATACATTCGTTCAGTAACTAGATTATGTATATCTATCTATATTCCTCTTATTATAAGCTTCATTTTAACCTATAAATTATTATTATGATATGATTTACTATTTTAAAGTTATATTCAGTTAACTGATTACAATCTTCCATATTCACAATCACATTTTAAATTGATCTTGTATCAATGTTATTTTTTATTTTATAATGTAATTCAATCTGTTTGACTAGTATATAAACTCCTTCTGATACTAATCAACATATGCTCACTAGTGACTGACTTCAAGAGAGATATTCTTGAGTTCTGATGAGAAGCAGTGACTAGTAGAGTACAACCGGGTCAGTTGTGAGGTAGTCACTCACTGATAACAATGTTGGATGTGTCACTTAATTTCGTAGATTAGTTGAAATTAGACATTCACACCGTTAGATGCTGGTCAGCTCAATGGTCTAGTTGGTTAAGCGCCTGACGCGAGACTGATAGATCCTTGGTTTGTATCTCTTGAGGCGGGTTCGTGGATGCGCACTGCTGATGAGTCTCACAATAGGACGAAACGGCTATCCAGTGCTTCCAGACTCTCCATGATCTCAACTATTGAAATTACTACAATCTTCACAAAACCCCTCCTGATACTAAATATTTATTGATTTAGTACAATACTAAGATCGATTAAATCATCGATCGATTGTCCAATAAATGACGTAATCATTAACCATAATACGTTCTAATTTATCAATATATATATCACTATTTTTTTCTTTTTCTTCTTTTTTATCTTTTCTCTTTTTTTCTTTCTTTTCTTTTTCTTTTTTTTTTCACAGATATACTTTACAATGTGTATTACCATTAAATTTATTTTTAGAAAAAGTTTATGTTTTTTTATGGTTTTGGTATCTATTTATTGGTTTATTAACATTTTATAGTTTAATCAAATGGTTATTACGTTTAACTCTATCTAAGAAACGTATTAAATTTATTAAAAATTTTTATATTCTTATCAATCAATTAATCAATCAATAATCAATCAATCAATCAATCAATCAATCGATTTAAATCAATTTAAATTATTTATAAATCAATATTTAAATCTTGATGGTATCTTCCTTTTATGGTTATTATCAATGAATATGAATGATATTATGATGAATGATTTAATTAGAACATTATGGAATTTATTTTTAACAAGATTATATACAATACAATCAATAATTTTATCAAAAATCAATAATCCATTAATTGATTCAATGAATGATGATCAAAAGAAATTCACTTATTTATATCGATCAATCAATAGAAATCAATCAAATGTATTATTGAAATCAATAATCAATGAACAAAATGATCATGATCATCATCATCATAATAATAATAATAATCAATTATTTAATGATCATTTCATGAAATCATTAAAGAAATATTCAATAACAAAAAATTATTCAAAATCATTTCTATATAATCATGATCATATTGATCCGATATTCTATTTAAATGATAATAATCATAATGATCCTTTCATATATTCTAAACAATTTCATTCATGTTGTCAACCAGTAACTAAGTATGGGGATACCATTAATGTTACTACTAATAATAGTAATAATATGAACATTTGTCATTCAACAGATATATTTGAAAGTTCCGATAGCATTGTATAACATATTCATATTCATCATGATGAGTTTTCGTGTGTGTGTGTGCGTGTGTTTGTGTAAATTTTATATAAAATAAAACATATGCTGATTAGTGACTGGCTTCAAGAAGTATTTCATGAAGGTTTGATGAGAAACAGTGATCCGTCGAGTTTAACTGTATCTATTGTGAGATAGTAATTCATTGATGAGAATGGTAGATATGTCGGTCAATGTTGTGGATTCGTTGAAATAAGACATTGTTATAACTTGTGAACTTGTGTGCGTTGTTTATTGTATAACGTAACGATACCGCCAGTCAGAGAGCAGCGAATTATCGATCGAACCAGTGACATAAAACATTTGCGAGCAGTCCAGAGTCCTGATTGTCTGGTTTCCTGTCAAACCCAGCCAGTGAAGTTCAGAACACTAATCTCAGCCTCTCCAATATGAATCAATTATTTCAAACATATTCGATTTATATACCAACCAGACAAACCACAAGGTACCATAAAATAGGAAACAACATTTGTACAGGAATTAGTCAAATGTGGCTGTGAATAAGGGAGATAGTAATTAATAGACAGGCCATAACTCAACAAAGGTAAATCGTATAATAATAGTTCGTAGGTTAAAATAATAAGAAGGACACGAGTATGAACGGTTTAGTTACACAACAATTATACGATAGAAATACACGTATAGTATGAGACCAGAAATAGATCCAAACAGTTACCATTCATTGTTCTTATCGGGATATAACAGATATCAACACCGTTGGATGCCGACTGGTTCAATGGTTTAAAAGTTAAGAGTTCGTGCACGAGACTAATAGATCCTGGGTTTGAATCCTACAAGGCAGGATTATGGATGTGTACTGTTGAGGTGTCCCATACGATTACGAAACGGCCATTCAGTGTTTCCAGATTTTCAATAGTGGACTAACTTCAAATGATTTATGATTACGACTATTAAAATAAAATGTATTTAGTTTGATAAACAAAAAGAGAGAAAAGATTGAAGTTCTTTGCTTATGAGTTGATCTCAGTAATTAGTAACTAGTAATACTGTTCAGTGTAGTATAATAATTACGCATTTTCTTTGTAAGCCTCGTTATTTAAATGATCTTGTGGCTTGAGAAGAATGAATACAATGATCTGTCAAGAAGTTAGAATAATCTATGTAAACTTGACATTGTACCAGTCACTACATCTTCAATGAGATTCTATGATGATAGTATTGTGGTGTAGGTTACGGCAAGACAATAATCTATAAAGGAACCAATCATGTGTAAGATAATAGGTCCCGGATTTTGGCGCGAAATTCACTCATCCATTTAAATAAATAGAGTTTTGGCATTATATCGGATGTCAGTTAGTAATGAAAACCCTAGATCTAATTCCTAACCTTAATCATCAATTGTACATCATAATTCTTATTCCTCACATTGGTTTAAAACCCCCATTTAGTTCTAGATATTACGTGGATACTCTCAATCAATGGTCGTCCATAAATTATGGTCTCATCTAGGTTACTATGTTAAGCCCATATACCATATTCTAGCTTCTGAAAAGGTAGTCATAGAGACGGAGCGAATAGAAGAGAGCGAAACGAAATGACGCGCAGTGAAGATGGCTTGTGAGCTAACTCCATTTAATCAACCGTGAATCGATATTTACGGTCACACAAAAATAAGCTACAGACATGTAATGAATAGAATAAGAAGTGTACACACATGTGCGGTCATATAGAAACAGCCACGGTTGATAAGTGAATAATTAAAAATCAAAAATTAACTTCTCCAGAAGCTAGAATAAGTTATTTGGGCCTAACATAGTAATCGATACTGCCGTATGCCAGGAACCAAATAGATACAAGCCTACAGAACGGTATGATACTCACGTGATAATCTAAGTTGACAAACGATGGACAATATTGGCCAATAGGTTCCAAATCAATAGTCTAAATTTACTATGCCCCAGTTTTAGTCGACTAGTTATACGTAGCTTTCATTATCTAGTGTCACTGATGTACCCAGCGGATACTATAATCACCGTAATGTCATGACATGTTAGATCAAATTCATAAGCAAAAGTACTTGGTAATTGAGAAATACAAGTGAAAGCAGCTAACTGTAAATAGATAAATTGCTCATCAGATCAAGACTGGCACCCACTGGCTCTACTTTGGGTAATTCAAGACATGAATAAATAAAAGGTTTCTCGATCATTAATAGCCGACTATTGACATTCAAACTTTCATATCCGTCATTGGGTTCGTCAACTATTTAGAGAAGAACGAAATATTGCATAAATGAAAATAAAAGACAGAACAGTGTCAAGTTCCTGAGTCCAGTTTCTTGTGTGATGGTTGGTAGACATTGTTGAGTGGCCGCAAACTCAAATAAGTGGAGAAAAATCTCTTTTAATACTTTTAAATTGTTCTTTATACGGTTTTAATCGGTAATTAAATTATTATAAAGAAAATCTACTTTTTTCTGAAACCGTAAATAATTGTTCCCACAAAGATGGATAGTGTCTAGCAGTGGAATATAGGACACGTGTTTCATCCTATTTGGGACACGTCAGCTGGATGTGCTCGCATCCCAGAGTTGATGTTCACTACTGGACTCGAACCCAGTACCGTTCGCTTCAAACGCCATCGCAATTCGCAAATAGGACAAAACGTATATCCTGGATCTCACTCCTAGACATTATTCATTTTTGTTTATAAAACTTGTGATTTAAGGCAATATCGAGGCAGTCCACATAGGATGCACATATGTCAACAAGTGACCGAACGATTGCAGTCTTAAACCTCAATGGGAAGATACAAGCCAAACAATACCAAGTGAATTTAAATTCACCCAATTGCACAAGCAAGTGGCTATCAGGACTCAGTAACTAAGTGGATGACGCGATGGCGTTTGAAGAGAACAGTACTGGGTTCGAGTCCCGAAGTGGACATCAACTCTGAGGTTCAGGTACATCCAGCTGACGCGTCCTAAATAGTACGAGACACGCGTCAAACTGGATTCCACTGCTAGCCACCATCCATCATCATTAAGAAGGATGTTTCCTCCTAACATAGTTTATAAGATTTCTCCCTATGAGTATATTTGCTAACTAAACATCATAGAGTATAATCAATAGATTTGATCGATTAGCTGATATCTTGATCTCTTCAGCTTAAGAATCTTTTAGATAATCTTCATTTTGAAATCATAAATAGTTGTTTAGAAACTAAATTAAAACATGCCTACTTTGCATAAGACTTTCGACTCTAATTCCATGTTCATTTATGATGATTTTAATAAATCCATCAATGATCATGTTGGCTAATATTCGTAAACCATCTCGTATGAATTGCCGTTCGCACTATCTAGCTGTTAATGAGCAGGTGAATCTTTTAGAAGTGGTCAGAATGCACAGCTGAATGTTCGATCTATATGTCAATATTAGTTAGCTATCGGATACTATCATTAAACTGTTAGTGATATTGATCTACATGGCTTATAGAAACAGGAGCTAATAAAAGGTATATGATGATCCAGATCATTGGGGAGACTGACCGACTATATTCAAATACCATGAATTGTTTATTTCATTAACACATTTCCATCATTTGTCCTTCAAATTCTCTATGATTCTTTCAATCGACAATTATTACCTATTTTCTCTTCTATTCCCTTCAATTCGATTTTCTTAGACTCCTGCTGCCAGGTTTTCCACTTCTAACTGGTTTTACTTACTATTTATAACTGTCGATATAAGTAGCATACACCACAGATATATTGAATATCACAAACCATTCATAAAGAGTATAAGATTATATAAATGAAATAAACATTTTATCATAGACAATGTAGATAAACTGAAGTATTCCTGAAATCAGTTTATCACAATTGATTGATCACTGGGTGGTGATCAATGTCATGCTTGTCTAGTCCTTATTAGTGCAGATCGAATGCTATCGATCATGTTGCAATGTGGCCAACAGTGTAGGTGACTCGACACTGTTGGCCACATTGCAACATGATCGATAGCATTCGATCTGCACTAATAAGGACTAGACAAGCATGACATTGATCACCACCCAGTGATCAATCAATTGTGATTCCATCTCAGTCCTACAGGAGGTTAGTCACGACTCGGATAGCTCAGTGGTAACGTCTCTGACTGTGAAGCTGGGTGACACGAGATCGAATCCGCCAGGGAGCACCAACTCCCTCAAGATTACAGGTACACCTTGCTGACGAGTGCCAAGTAGCACGAAACCCGGGTCCAGGGTTTCCTGTTGACTACCTCCAACTACCATCTAAATCTCATCAGTTTATCACTTTATACGTATTGACATATTCTATCTCTGATAACACAAGAGATTTATAAAGATAACTGCCAGATATGTATTGCAATTGTTATAATACCATTGTAACCTCCTTGAAATAGAACTCTTTAACAATAATTACATACGAAATTCGTAGCTTTCATTCATAACCTTCTGAAAATGATGAAAAGACAAAATATCATCAGTGTATTTATCATTAAGTTGTAGTGACCTACTTTCATCAAGAGAACGCGATTGATGTAATGGAAACATTTGTTATTATAACCAATTGTACCAGTGATTGTTCTACTGTACTTGTTTGTTTAATTGTACTAAAAACATTCTTTCTTCCGTTGACTGTGACATTGCACACTCTCGGTTACGCTCAGTAGTTCCACTTGTACTCCTTTGGCATGATCTCGGTATTCTTTCGATACAATGAGATCACCAACGAATACATCTCGACTATAGGCATCAACTGTCTTCTGATGTTTGGTCTACGGGGGGATCTTATCGGTTAACTGGCATGTAGTTTTCCTGTGGTGGTGATCATAGTCAACCACGACTCGACGCCACACTACAAAATAATTCATTGCCATATTATTACTTGCCAAGGTAATTCGATAAACACCATTCATATATTACAGAACATTTCACATCATAATAATATCTCATTTGACAAGTCATTTAAGAGAACTAATGTTCATTGTGGAACATTAACCCCGGTAATTCAGACCTATAATCTAGGAAATATCGTAAATTGGTTAACTATTATCTACAAAATTTTATAATGTTGGATTCGATCCTTGCTGAGATCAAAGATATGAACTGATGGAAGTCTCATAATGAGGTGAAACGGTCGTCGATTACTTACTCGTTTTTTCTAAATAATTTGTAGTGTCTGTTATTATGTTAAGCCTATATATACCTTATTCTAGCTTTCAGATACATCAATCTATTCATTGTAGTTGAGTTACATTTTGACCTTGGTAACTATTCATTTATCAATTTTGACTGTTTTATATGAGCGCATATGTGTGTGCCCTTCTTATCTTACTCATCATATAACTGGCTTACTCGCCATCTCCACTGGGCCTCGTTTCGGTTCGTTCTAGTCCATTCGCTTCATATAAAAAATATATTTATTCAAATGTCTATTCTCGTTATTTTACTTATTTAATTCCGTTATTGACTAACACGATTTAAGTCGATGATTATATACGAGGATAGGTGACATATATTTTTCAATAATAATCATTCATACAATCTACTTGGAGTGAGATTCCGGGTCACAAAAGTGGAGAGCCCGTAGACAACATCATCCAATCTAAATGACGATAAGATGCTTCTCAGTGTTTTCAGAGCCTTTTTTGGTTTTTCGGAGGAGTTTTTTGGATCCGCCTAACAAAATTTATTCCCAGTTATTCTGTCATAGAATCTAAGAAATATTGTAAATTGATAATGTGAGGACATTCCATGAGTAAACTCAAGGAAGTTCTAAGAAGCTCAGAAAGAGCAGAAGATATCCCATCTAATCATCTTTTCGAAGAATATTTCTATAATCTTTACGTGTAGCTTCCCGATTGAACAATGCTAATGATGATTTCGTCTTTACTAAAAACTATAAAAAGCTAAAAGTTTTGTACGATAATTGACACTATCTGGAATAACATTCCTTTCATTTGTCTTCTACCTTCTTATTTGCAACTTGGAAGGGTTTAAGCGTTCAAGTGCTCAAGTTATAAGCGGCATATCAAGAAACATAAGCTCTAGATATAACAGACACTTCTGGAGTTCTAGTGAGAAGTCGTTACCAGTGGAGTTCAACCAGGTCTGTTGTGAGCTAGGAACTCACTGAAGACAATGGTGTACGGTAGCGCAACTTCGTGGATTGGTTGAAGTTAGACATTAACACCGTTGGATGCCGGCTAAGTGGTCTAATGGTTAAGTGCTCGCGCGCGAAGCCAGTAGGTCCTGGTTTCGAGCCCCGGGTAGTGCGGGGTCGTGGATGCGCACTGCTGAGGAGTCCCATACTAGGACGAAACGGCCGTCCAGTGCTTCCAGGTTTTCAATGGTGGTCTAGCTTCAACTGACTCATGAGTTCAATCTGTGAAGATTAACTATTATCTACAAAGTTTCATAATGCTGGATTCGATCCTTGCTGAGATCAAAGATATGAACTGTTGAAAGTTTCATAAAAGAGGTGAAACGATTGTCAATTACTTACTCGTTTTTTTTTCAAAATAATGTGTGTGCAAGAATGATAATGATTGATTGTCTGTTTAGTCGAACATGTTGATAGTCTAATAGGTGACAGATGAGTTATATATCCCCCTATATTTATTATTCTGACTTACTTATTATTGATTGTTCATTGTTGTTAGATTGTTTCAGATTTTGATGTGGAAATATATTTCCATTCTAGTCAGACTAATCACATGTTCTTGATCATCTGAGTTGTGTTAAAGTCTTGTAGAATCGACACACTGAGAGGGGAATCCTAGTGTAGATATTCAACTAAGGTAAATTAATGTCCCATTCATGTAAACGTGAAAAACCAACCATTATAATCAATGAAACCAGTTTGTAGTGTGAAATTCATTTCATAAAAGATGTATCCCTTTTTAAATTATTTCTATCACTGTCAAATTATGTCTATAATACAATCAATTTAGATTGTTTCCATAATTGAATTCATTATTTACATACTACAATAAGTTTTAATGTCAATAATTGGGTTAACCTCATTGTAACCAATGACAACATTGACAATAGTTCCTTTCTATTCAATAATAATAATAATAATAATAATGACAATAGTAATGGCGTCTTAATATCCTGTAAGATGGATAACATAGTTTTCTTTTATAATCCACCTTATTAAATAGTATAGATGTAATGAATAACAACAAAAAATAGGGATAATTGAATATAAAGAAGGTCTTAGTGAAATCTGAGATCCATACAAAATGGAGTTTGTTATATCCTAGAGATGATTACATTACGAATAACTTCTAAGAACTATTAATGGATTAATGTTACGTGTATATTTTTATGGTATAACTATTCAGTAATCAGACTATGTATATCTATATTCTCCTGGTGATCGACTGAATCATGAAGACGTCAACGTCTGAAGGAAAGCGCGGGATACAATGGACATCTAAGATGCAGTTGGATGATCTAGACTTCGCAGACGATCTGGCCCTTCTATCCCAAACGCAACAACAGATGCAGGAGAAGAAAAACAGTGTGGCAGCAGCCTCAGCAGCAATGGGTCTCAATATACACAAAGGAAAAAGCAATATTCTCCGATACAACACAGAATGCACCAATTCAATCACAATTGACGGAGAAGATTTGGAAGATGTAAAAACCTTTACGTATTTGGGCAGCATCATTGATGAACACGGTGGATCTGATGCAGATGTGAAGGCGCGGATCGGAAAAGCAAGAGCAGCATATTTACAACTAAGGAACATCTGAAAGTCAAAACAACTATCTGTCAACCAACACCAAGGTCAGGATTTTCAATACAAATGTCAAGACAGTTCTACTGTATAAGGCAGAATCTTGGAGAACTACAAAAGCCATCATCCAGAATATACAAGTGTTTATTGATAGTTGTCTACGGAAAATACTTCGGATCCGTTGGCCAGACACTATTAGCAACAACCTACTATGGGAGATAACAAATCAGATCCCACTGGAGGAAGAAATCAGGAAGAAGCGATGGAAGTGGATAGGACACACATTGAGGAAAGCATCCAACTGCGTCACAAGACAAGCCCTCACATGGAATCCTCAAGGCCAAACGAGATGAGGAAGATCAAAGAACACATTACGCCGAGAAATAGAGATAGACATGAGAAGAATGAACAACAATTGGATAGAACTGGAAAGGAAGGCCCAGGATAGAGTTGGGTTGGAGAATGCTGGTCAGCGGCCTATGGCCCACTGGTAGTAACAGGCGTAAGTAAGTATGTAAGTAAAGTAATATCCTCCTTAGTATAAGCTTCATTTTGACCTATAATGTATTATTGTACGATTCATTGTTCTTAAGCTATGTTCAGTTTATTGACTACTGTTTCCCACATTCAAAGTCACTTTTTGGCTTTATTGCGTATGAATGTTATTTCTTATTTTATGATGCGTTGTGGTCTGTTTGTTTAGTATATAAACCCAGTGGAGTCTGTTGTTGGCATTCTGAACTCAGCTGGACGGGTTAGGCGAGCGACAGACCAATAGGACGCTAGGCTGGTCTGATGGAACGAACGAAATTGGTTTAGTACAGTACAAGGGCGAATATAAATTACGTGATAACTAGTGGGCCATAACGACATAACAGACTTCATTTGCAAAATGTTAATCAATCGTCTCAGATCTGATTGTTCCCTTATTCTCACATCAATCATTCTCTTTTTTTCATTCTCTTTTCTTCGATCATTCTTAACCTTCTTCTGTTGGCAAACATTTCAATTTCAATCAATGATATGTACTACTTAAATTTGGCGATATCAGTAGTACACACCATAGTAATAGAATAATTAAGTTTTAATTCTAATGGTTGAGATCACGAGTCAATTGAAGCTAGATCACTATGAAAAACCTAAAAGCGTTGGATGACCGTTTCGTCCTATTGTGAGACTCCTAATCAGTGCGTATCCACCAACCCACCTCGCGAGATTCGAAACCAGGACCTACTTTTTCTAAAAAAGGAAAGCAATAAGATGAAATCTTTACTTCTTTTCAATATTCTATGGTTCATTTATTATTTCTTAAAAGAATTTATTAGAATCAAATAGTTTTGTAATAACTATACACTGAAACCGTTGACTATTCAGTAAATTTTACATTGAATAAGATCTTTCGGTGAGACTATCATTTACGGACGACTTTTGAGCGACTCTAGATTGATGTTGAGAGTGTCCACTTAATAACTAGGACTAAATGAGGGTTATAAATGTGTGTGTGGGGAATTAGAATTATGATTTACAGTTGATGGTTAGGGTTAGGAATTAGACTTAGGGTTTTCATTACCAATTGACATTAGCTATAATGCCAAAACCCTATCTATCCAAATGGATGAGTGAATTTCGTGCCAAAATCCGAGACTTGACATCTTATCCGTGATTGGTTCATCCGTAAATTATAGTGTCACCAATCTTTCATTAGTAGAAATTGTCAGCTGACATAGATTTGTAGGTCCTTACAATGATTTTTTGTACTCATTAAGATAATGGTGACAATTTTTTGCTCAGGATGTGAACATTAAGGATACTGTGTTCTTTTATTATGAAGGGCTTGGATAATAAGCTGTAGTGTCAGTTGCTACGTTGCTACGTCCACATAGCTTATTCTGACTTCTGGACATGGCAATTTATTCATTCTTCTAACCTTGTCAGTTATTCGCTTAGTAACCGTGATTGTTTTTGTATGAGCATATGTGTGTGTGTACACTTCTTATCTTATTAACAACATATCTGTAGGTTATTTTTGTATGACTATAAATACTGATTTACACTTCATTAAATGGAGTTGGTTCATATGCCTTCTCCACTGCTCATCATTTCTGTTCGTCCCTCTGATTGTCCAACCAGATCAACGTTTATACAAAATATGTGTATTCAAACATCCATTCTCGTATTTGACTTATTTAAATTCGTTATTCACTAATACGGTGTAGCGTGTCTTCGAATCGCGGTTTACTATGATCACCATTACAAGAAGGTTACGTACCAGATATCAGAAGGTGATTGGAAGTGGTAGCGAGATATATTTGTTAGTGATCTCGTGGTATCGAAAGAATACCGAAATCGTGCCAAAGGAGTACAAGCGGATTCACTTAGAAGACGTAAGTTTGTGCAAGGTCACAATCAACGGAAGGAAGAAATGGTTGTCTTTAGTACAGTTAAACAACCAAGTACAGTAAAACAATCCCTGATACAATTGGTTATAAAAGTAACTGTTTACATCAAACCAATCGCATTCTCTTGATAAAAGTAGGTCATTTCACAATCATGAATATATTTTAGCACAAAACATACACTGTTACCATATCATCTGGCGTAAATCCTTCGAATATATTTCCTTTTATATATTTCTTTGATATTCTTTCACTTTATGTGATGCATTCAATTGAATAAATGGTATCTTTTTGTTTCATATTAAATATCTCTATGACAATCATTCTAAATAAATTTTTTGTTTTTATCTTTTAACTACTCAAATGGAAATGAATTGGAATACACACGTCATTATCTCTTAGTGATTTGGATAATATTCACTTCAAAGAGACAATGAATTAAACATATATATATAGACCACTATGGAAAACCTGGAGGCACTGGGCGGCCGTTTAGTCCTATCTAGAGATAAGACTTTCATGTGTAATGGTCTGTAGTGACCTACTTTTATGAAGAGAACGCGACTGATTTAATGGAAACAATCATTATTATAATCAATTGTACCAGTGGTTGTTCTACTGTACTTGTTTGTTTAACTGTACTAAGAACATATATTCTTCCGTGGCTTGTGACCTTGCACGAATTCGGTTACTCTCAGTAACCACACTTGTTTGAAACTTCACGAGTTCACTTAAACTGCGAACGAGAACAATACTCACTGACTAAATACCAGTGATCTAACTATTGACGCGTCCCAACCGCGCTATCTAGAAGAAGAAGAAGTCCAGGCTTGGTATGGAAAATATATTCTGCAACAGCCAAAAGTGAGCGAGCAAGCAAGCAAGCACAATTTAAAACATATATATATATATATATAATCGATATTGTCATAGAAAATGTTCCTAAACACTAATCAATGAGTTCATAAATTGACCTATTTGCACATTGAATCGATAGTTCATCTATTGAACTATTTGCACATCTAATTGATAGATTCATCAGCTGACTGCTATTCAAACATTTAATCGATCAGTTCATCAATTGACCCCAATACAAATATTTAAACATTTAATCAATAAGTTGATCGATGCGATAAAATTTAAAAGTATGAGTTTGGGGATCTATCGTCCCCAACATGGAACGATCTTGGTATTCTTTCGATAGCACGTGATCACCAACAAATACATCTCGACTACAGCCATCAACTACCTTCTGTCCACTTAGTTACGAGAAGGCATTAGTTAAAACACTCTTTTATAGGGCAGAAAGGGTATGTACCACTGACAAACTCGAAGAAGAATTGATGAACGTAGAAAAATGCCTACGACACAACTTTTACCTACAAAAGTTTATTGACAAATATAAAAAGCCTAAAGAAAACAACACTGAAGTAATTACGTTCAATAAAAAACCAATAACTATAAATCTTAACTTCAAAGGTGATGGTGTTGCAAAGACAATCAACAGGAGACTGAATACTGTGATAGCCAGAACTTATCCGGTGGCCTAACTTCTAATTCTGTATAAAACAACATGTTCAATAACTCAATCAAAGGTTGATAAACATCCTTTCCATATTACCGCCAATTGCATTTATAAACTGCCAAAGCAGTTACATTGGCCGAACAGAAAGGAAGGTATATGTTAGATTTTTTGAACATGTTCCAAAAAGCCTCAGAACAAAAGAAGGAAAGAAAGACTCTAAACAGTCCAATAACCAAACATCTTCTTGATACAGGACATCAAGTCGATACCGTACAATCTTTCATGGTGATTAATAGGCAGACAAACTCCAGTCTTCCGAAATTCGCTAAAGTCGTTGCTATCAGGCGTTAAAAACGTGGCTTATATGTTCAAAAGAAGATGATTATTAATCTTTCATTGCCTTGGTGACAAATATTCCTTTGTTGCATCTTAAACTTTTTTTAACTCTTTCACATTAGTAATCTTACTTTATTAACCAAAAACACTACTCATTTTGTTCTTATCAGCGTTTACTCATTATGTAATCATTTGTATTCTGTCGCTTTGATCTTTTATTACAATCAAACTTGTAGACTGTTCATTGACATGATGTATATATTTACAGTAATCAGTCTATTCAGTTTACTTACACCATCGCTATTACTATACTAATGTATCTTCAATATAACTTCCAACCGAACCCTTTCATGTAACTAATTTAAACCCATTATGTAATTATGATTTTGAAATATCACAGGTTGTAAGTAGCTGATGAGAACCGGACGAAATAAGACGAATCCATGCTATTTGTTATATACAGTGAAGATTAAATTACAGGTAACTTCCGAGGACTATTCATGGACTAATATTCTATAAATATTCTTATTGTATAACTACTCAACAATTACACTATGGATATTTATATTCCTTTTATGATAAGCTTTATTTTGGCCTATAATTCATTATTGTACGATTTACGGTTCTTAATTTATGTTCAGTTTATTAACTACTGTCCCCCTCGTTCACAGCCACTTCTTGGGCTTATTTGTGTACAAACATTATTTCCTATTTTATAGTACGTTGCGGTCTGTATGATTGATATATAAACCAAGTATGCCTGAAATAAACGATCTGCTCTGATTCGGAAGCTGGTATCTTGTTCTGGACTCAAGTGGAAGGGCTCAGAGGACATAGGCCCAATAATGACGCTAAACTGCCCACACCGGTTGAACGTCATTGGGTTGGCCTAGTGTGAAGATTCGTATAAGTCGTATTCGGATTGGTAGATAAATCGTCTGATAGATAAGTCAGACATCCAAGGTCATAACACTATTCTACTAGAATCTTTGATTCTTGCTCTTTTCAAAATAATAAAGGGAACTATGTGTATAAAAGAAAACATGAATAAAGAAAACAAGATAGAACAAAATAAACTCACAAGTTTCATAGTGTAATATCAACTAGGAAATAATTGATTCATATCAGAAAGGTTTTGTGTAGATATTATTAGTCATTTCAATGGATGAATGTTTACAAGAGTAATTAAACCGATTGATTGATTGTATTCTGACAAACAACTGGTCAACAATACTAAAAATGTTAGTTAACAACCAATGATTATTCCCCCCCACCCCACCCCCCTTCACTGTCAGTAGCGGTAACATTCTAAAGTAATATATATATATATTATATCAACTAATTCATAAACTGATCAGTGTTAGACTACCATTGAGAATTTGAAAGTACTAGATGGCCGTTTCGTCCTAGTATAGAAGTCTTCGATTCTACACCTGGAACTCAAACACAGGATGTTTTGTCTTTCACGAACGCTAACGTTAACACCATTGGATGACAGCTCAGTGATCTAGAGGTTAAACGTTACAAAATGCTTGAAACAACTCCTAGTCATTAGAAAATATATCAACAATGAATAACATATTCCACTTATTTATCTTAAATGTTCACTTTTATTCAATTTTCATTGAAGGCATCAAGAAAATTGTAAATTCCAGGAATATTACGTAACTTGGATAATCAGTGACTCCACGTTTCTTTAAATGATTCTTTCACGAAAATAATGAAAATACAAGATAAGGAGTATTGTAAGTATAAGCTTATAGATTAGAAATGTCGAGAGTTCTGGTAATGAGTCATGACCAGTGCAACAAACTACGTCAATTGTGAGGAAGGTATCCATTGAGGATAATAGAAGATAATCGTGCATTATCATAAACTGATTAAGGTTAAACTTGTACACCATTGGATTCAGGCTTAGTAGCCTAGTGATTAATTGTTCACATGCAAGATCAAAGTTTCTTTATTTGATTATGGCTTGCTGAGTTGTAGATGCATGTTCCTAAGGTGTTCCATACTACGACAAGAAGCCCGTCCAGTACTTCTAAATTTCCAACGGTTATCTAAATTTAATTACTTCATGATTTCGACTAAATATCATTCGAAGCTTGATTTCAGTACATATAGTCTTTGTGATTTATGAAGAAAAAAAACACAGAGATCTTCAGATTTTTCTTCAGCTTTAATCCAACTGAACATTCCTAAATAAAATTATACTTATTTCACAGATTGAAATCATGGGTCAATTGCAGCTAGACTACCATGGAAAACCTGGAAGCACTGGACAGCCGTCTCGTCCTAGTATGGGACTCCTCAGCAGTGCGCATCCGCAATCCCGCACCCCGCGAGATCCGAACCCAGGACCTATCAGTCTTGCGCCAGGCGCTTAACCAACTAGACCACTAAGCCGGTGTCCAACGGTGTTAATGTCTAACTTCAACCAATCCACGAAGTTGCGCCACCGTATACCATTGTCTTCAGCGAGCTGATATCTTATTTTATGAATTCAAATGCCAACCGTTATCTCAATTATAATGAAACATATACTTTATTATAAATTATCATCTATTGTGAGATGTTATACTGGATAAGACTACATGCTATGAATTACTTCGTGATTCTTTTCAATATAATGTAATAAAGGAAATATCAGTTACCAGTCTAACTATCTTCATTACTGATAGAAATATAATAAGCATTATATAAAATTTATCATTATACAATCAAATGATGCGATTCTGTTTACCAAAAACTTATAAGTAAAGATGGATAGTAGCTAGCAGTGGAATTAAGGATATGCATGTTGTCTTATTTTGGACTTGTCAGCTAGAAGTACATGCATTACAGGGTTGATATTCACTCTGGGTCTCAAACCCACTACCATACCTTTCTAACACAATTGCGTTATCCACTTAGCTACTGAGTCCTGATAGCCACTTGCTTGTGCAATGTGGTGAATTTTAAATTTACATAGTATTGCTTTACTTGTATCTTCCCATTGTTATTTAGGATTGCGATTGATCAGTCTCTTGTTGGCATATATGTATACTGTACATATTGCCTTCATTCACAAGCTTTATAAGTAAACATGGATAGTGGCTAGCATTGGAATCCAGAACACATGTTTCGTCTTATTTTTGGGCACTCATCAACTGGATGTATCGACATCCTAGAATCGATATTCACTCTGAGACTCGAATCTAGTACCCGACCGTTGTTGCTATCTTGACGTGGTGGTCGGGTTTGCTTATCTTGATGAACTAATCAAGCTATACTGGCTAAGACAACCGTTCCTCAAGGTCAGACCATACCACAAAGGTCGATTGAAGAGTGGTAAGATTAAAAGCAACAAACCCAAGGTCCGAAGGCGAAGTCGTACTGCTAATAGTACAGAGGTGTGACAGCAGTAAGGTGTTTCCTTCAGACAACCAGCATGACAGCGATGCTGCCTTCCCACAAGGAAGGATGAGGTTAGAAAATGTCGACTCTAAAAATACACACCTCGCCTTATCCCATGGATTTTTGTCTCCGGCGGTAAGGTCTCAACAAGTATGGAGCTAACACGATAGTTACTTACAGAAAGGTCGTGTGTGACCGACCTCAAGCAGTTGTCCCTTGGGCACTGCAGTCATGCTCTCAGGTCACTAAGACCACCTCTAATCCAATTTCTTTTTCAAGTACCTCCATAAGAACCCTTCCACAGTGTGGGCAACCGAGAAGTGATAACCGCCGTCATACCTCTAACAGCACTCAAGACCGCTTTATTCGGATCTAGTACTGTCTACATCCATTTAAATACTGAATCCCGATAACCATTACCTTATACAAACGGGATGATGATCAATTACAGTCCTAAACATCAATGTAAAGATTCAAATAAAACAATATCAACTTATTTCGTTACTAAACGTTGTGTATATATAACTTGTTCATATGAAATGATTAAATTCCAAAAATAACACTATCCAACATACGAAAATTAAAACAAAATTAAATTATTGTACATTGAACAAATGATAAATTGGTTATTTGATTGTTTTTGAATATTTAATGAATATTGTTGAAATGGAATGTGATTGGTATTATAAACCATACCATACCCTACCCTACCATGCCATACCATACCATACCATACCATACCATACCCTACCCTACCCCTACCCTACCCCTACCCTACCCTGCCATACCATACCCTACCCTACCATGCCAATAACCACTTATTCGTTAGGAAAAACAGCACACACACACACACACAGAGAGAGACTTGTCAAGGAACAATCTGTCATCGAATAAGATGTTTGTTAATATATATATAGTTTCATATTAGAAGGGGTTTTTTGTTGTTGTAGATATTACAGTAATTTTAATGTAGTTGAGATCATAAGTCAATTAAAGTTAGACTATGATGGAAAAAAAATTGGATGCAATAAACGGCCGTTTTGTTTTATTTTGTTGGACTACTCAGCAATATTTATCTACGATCCCGCTCACGGGATTCAAACACAGGACCTATCGGTCTCATACGCAAACGCTTAACTTTTTAGACAACTATGCTGGGAGCTAATGCTTCTAGGTTTTTCATAGTGGTCTAGCTTCAATTGACTCATGATCGCAATCACTGAGATTTATTGTTTGGGTGAGACTCTAATTTACGGACGAGGAAATCAGAAGAGTTTTAGAGATTTAAAGATTATGGCGTCAACTTCAGTACTTAATGCTAACATACGATCGGTTCACAGGGAATTTTGTACAAAACGTGATAATTGAGCCGAGACTGTAATTTATAGACGAACTTTGAACGAATCTTAAGTGGCCTTGAGAAATATGAGCCAATCAGCAAACAGTCAGTATAGAGTAAAAATATATCATACAAAACCAAAGAAATAAAGTGGATACACTTCTTATACGTGGTTCAAAAACTTGTCAAGATTAGAAAGAGGTTCAGATGTTGTAACATGGTAATGCATGCAGTAGAGGAAATCATCCATATGGCTACAGGCTGTCGGCCTCTAGAGTTATGATAAAGTCTCAAATACTCTTTCAGCCTGGACCACATAGGTTCAATATTGTTCATGTGCACTACGGTTATTGAGTGCACAAAATGCTACTTGTGGATAACGACACGATGCACATAACCAAACCTACGTAGGAGTCTGTACGCTCTCCAAATATCCGTATATATTGTAGTACCTGGCTGCAGTCAGTGTTACTGGTGCTTTGATTATCTAGTTCACAATAATTGTCATAAATTGCCTTAGTTACGAATTATATATGGGGTTTTCATCACGAACTGACATTAGCTATAATACCAAAACTCTATTTAGCCAAAGGCTTTTGCGCCAAAATCCGAGATCTGTTATCTTATACCTGATTGGCTCGTCCATAAATTAGAGTCTTGCCTATAAATCCTTCAGAAACAGTTACAATATGTACGTATGTATGTTGTATATATGTGTGTGTATGTGTGTATGTATGCATGTATCCATGTAACCATGTGAATTATTATATCCCCCCTTTTTATCGCTTAGTAATTGCTCATTATCTATACATCAATGAATCTTTTATCACTAGGATAAATTTGAAGAAAAATAATAATCATAAACATAATTATTGATGTGTGACTTATTAAATTTTAAAATTTAGTAAAATTATGTAGATTGTTTAAATGATTTTACATTTCCGTTTTCTTTCAGTTGAATTCGATGGTTCATGTGTACATTCCATAGAGCCCTAACAAGCACATACACATACACACACACACACACAAACGTACTCTCTCTCTCTCTATCTCCCTCTCTCTATTCCTCATTCACAAACACACATGTTCACATACATTTAAAGTTAGATACATAAACAGATTGATTCTTTCAATGATCATATTGATAAATATGGGACATTAATTAAATGGAAATGTATTTCAGTGCTAAAATCCATCTGTGATTGTAATAAAACTGCTCTTAATGGAGTGTTAAATGAAATATCCATAGTAAAGTAAAATTATGTGTTTATAAGATAAGTCGATTGATTTATGTTGTTAAATTCCAGTTCAGTGATCTGATATTCAAGAGCCTAAAGGTTTTAAGTTCGAGTCCTGTGTGAGTGCTTGTAGATACGCTCTGATGAGGAGTCCCATACAAGGACGAAACAGTTGTTCAGTGCTTTCAAGTTTTCATTGGTAGTGTAGTGTCAGTTATTATGTTAAGCCCATATACGTTACTCTAGCTTTCGGACAGCCCAATCTATTCATTCTACTTGAGTCGTATTTTGACCTTGTTAATTATTCGCTTATCAATCTTGACTGTGTGTACACTTCATATCCCATGTATCATCATACGTCTGTAGTTTATTTTGTATGCCTATAGATATTGAGTAACGCGTGGCTAGAAATGGAGTTGGCTTACCAACCATCTCCACTGTGCGGCATTTTGATTTGTTCTATTACATTCACTTTACATATAAAAATATTTGTATTCAAAGGCCATTCTCATTAATTGACTTATCTAAATTCCGTCATTGACTAACGTGATTTAAGTCGACGATGATATACGAGGATAAGTGGTAACAAACATTCGTACGATGTACATGGAGTCAGATACACGCTGCATTAAAGTAGTCTAACACTGATCGATTTATGATCTCAATCAAAAACTCAACAATCTCTACAACTATACACTGATAAACTGATTAATCTAATTACCAATAATAAGAGTTTATAATTCCCTGTTGTTGATAGTCTTGTGTTATAATAACTAGTCAAATTCTTATTTAGCACTAGAAAGCTCAGAATATCAAGGTTTCAGTGTTGAGTTTCATATCAATACACTAATCTGAAAACTTCTTTTGGTGAAATGCCAATATGTTACGATTTGACGATGTGGATTTTATTTATGATTATTGACATAATGACTTGCACTTTTCGACTGCTGATGTTTCGGAACTATATTTTACCAATCTCTGTTAGTGTAGATATTTCATCAATGCATTAAGAAAAGCTAAGTAGTAATACCTCATACTGTAAAGCTATGTAACTCAGGTTCAAATCCAACAGGTAGCATCAATTCCTGCAAGATTTAAGATACACCGTACTGTTGACTAATAACTAGCACAAGATCTAACTTCAGAGTATCACGATAACTATCATAAACCAAATAAAGTTATCCATTAGCATGTTACTTACTTACGCCTGTTACTCCTCGTGAAGGAGCATAGGCCGCTCACCAGTATTCTCCATCCAACCATGCCCCGGGCAATCCTTTCCACCTCTTTCCACTTGTTATTCATTCTTTTCATATCTGATTCTATTTCTCGACGCAATGTGTTCTTTGGTATTCCACTTTTCCGCTTCCCTTCAGGATTCCAAGTTAGGGCTTGCCTAGTGATGCAGTTTGATGATTTGCGTAATATATCCTATCCATTTCCATCGTCTTTTCCGAATTTCCTCTTCAGCTGGTAACTGGTTTGTTCTCTCCCGGAGAAGGCTGTTGCTGATGGTATCCGTCCAATAGATGTTGAGTCTTTTGAGTAGGCAACTATTTATAAATAGTTGTAGCTTCTTGATGGTGGTTGTTGTAGTTCTCCAAGTTTCAGCTCCGTACAGTAGGACTGTTTTGATATAGGTATTGAAGATTTCGACTTTGATATTGGTTGACAGATAGTTGTTTTGAGTTCCATATGTTCTTCAATTGTAAGAATGTGGCCCTTGTTTCGCTAGTTTCATTAGCATGTAGTGAATAACATTTACAAATAGAAAACCCTTTTTTGTTTTTGCAAACTACACAAGTAAATAAATACCAGTTAGTTGTTGATAGCTTTTTTTGGAAATATAAAAATCACTGTCATATCACATTGAATGATATACATAGGAAGGTTTCCATTCATATCCCATCTACTTGCAGAATAACCTGGTTATCAGAAACAAATGAACTATTGTGACATTATACGATAAATAAAAATGGGTCTGAAATATCGATTAACCTAAAAGGTTTGACTATTAAAATTCTTTGTGTTTCAACTGACAGATACTGTTTAATAATTAAGAATATAATGTTACAATGGAACAGTGACATAGAAGTTATATTAATCAGCTTCTGTGTAATGGATTACAATGTGTTGTGTACTACTGATGTCAACAGATATATAAGTAGTATATATCATTAATCGAAAGTGAAATGCCTGATGAGAGATGGTTAAGATGATCAAAGAAAAAAGAACGAGAACAGATAATGATTGGTATGGAAATGAAAGAACAATCATGTCTGAGACAATTGATTAACATTTTACAAATGAAGTATTTATTGTATGATTCTCAGATTTTACTAAGATGTTCTATTCACATACATTCGATTGTCCCTATTAGTATTCACGTTGACTACATAAGGTTTGAATCCAGCGTTGATTTCGATTCACAAAGTATGATAATATCGTTACTTGTCGCACCTTAACCCAAAACTGAGTACAGTGGTTTGAACATGGTAGATGGACTACATAGAAGTAAGACATTGATCATCACCCAGTTAACTTAAGTACATAACTATGCCCACAAAATTAGGTTAATATGTACTTTCAAGTATTTTTACGAACCATCAAATTTCCCTTCAGCCTAATAAATTCGGTTAATTGATTATCAAAGGATTTTGCAATAGCGCAAAAACCTCTATCATCAAAAGTTGAATATAAGGAAATGGTTTTTTCATACTAGTCTGTATAGAGAAATCTTTTGTTATTGGATAGATAGAAGAGATCAAACTGAAACTCTCAATCTAAGTTATATGACAACAGGAACTTGTGTCGTGTTTGAATGAACTAATGATTCGTTTGTACTTGTTGAATGCTTGATTTCGAATTCTAAATACAGTACATTCGTTTGTGCTCATCTAGTACTTCTTGATGCGATTACTTTATTTCTGGGATTCCTAGTTCATACTATAATTCAAATACTCCTGATTATCATATTGGCGTCGCGATGGAGCCTGTGATGGAATTGTTGCATATACATTCGGATTTTGATGCTTTTGAGGATTACTTTGAAAGTTTCGAACTCTGGGCTATGACCAAGGAAGATGATGAGGATGGTAATATTGCAACACATTTCCTCACATTCATCAGAAAAGAAGCATATAGCTTATTAAAAACTCTGGCTACACCGGAAAAGCCCATTTTGCTTCCTTATACAGCTCTCAAGGATCTACTGCTAGACTATGTTAAGTATACAAATTTCGAATGTGGTAAAGGAGGAAGATTTCGTAAAATGATTCACAAGGATATAAAAAATTCCACTGCATTACGTCATCCCAACGCAGTGTATAATCAAAGTTATGCAAGTAATTCATTGAAGAGTTGCGATGCAGTTTGTGAAGATCGGCACAAGTTTGGTCAATGTTTGTTCTGTGGCAAGTTCCACTCTTTTAATTCATGTAAATTTCGTAATTCTAAGTGCTACAAATGTGATGATATTGGACATATCCAGTCAGTTTGTAATACTACTGTTCATCTTGCTGCAACGAATATTAAGTGTTGTAATTCTGATTCTATTAAGTCCAGTGTTCCTAATGATCATTTATCTTTATCAACGATTTCAAAAGACAGTGTAGAGTCATATACCAGTTCGGAGTTAAATGAAACTCAGAATTCTTGTGAGACAACGGTTTCTAATCAACCGACTTATCGGATTCCTCATGTTATTGTACCAGATATGGTTTTTCCTAATGAATCACTTATTTCCGACGAAATTCCTTGCAATTCTGAGGAAAATATGTTGAGTGAACATAATTATGATCAAAAACCTGATGTAGTTTGGATAGATGCTGATTTTTCCAATGATCCTCTACTCTAGAATGACATTCTTAATTAATTTGAGGAAAGTATTTCAGAAGAATCAAATCTTGATGTTCTATCAAATATTATTTGTCCTCATAATGCATTTGCTGCTTGTGGGAAACTTGTGCAATGAGAAGCACGAGTATTAAATGAGCTCCATTCTGATTACAATTCAGATGATTTCATATCAACTGCTGTTCATCCTTATCACAAATCCACTTCCAATGTATACTCCAATCAATGTGAAAAATATGTTTTAAACGAAGCCACATTATTCATAACTTGGGGATATGAAGATCTAACATTATTTCGTGAGGGAGAATAGTGTTGGGAGATCTGTGCTTTAAATTCTAGATGGTGTTATAAGCGTACAATTGACACGGCGATTGCATACAATTCCAGGAACCAAGTGAGTCTGTTTTGATTTCGGTTGTTAATTCTAATGCTAATGAGTACATTCTAAATAATACAGAGTCCTTATTCAATACACTGTCCGACAGACACGAGATGAATTTGAGAACAAGACTTACAATTGATTACAGACACTTAGAGTCCAATTTAAGCTGTGGTAGATGTAGTGTTTGAATGAACTAATGATTCGTTTGTACTTGTTGAATGCTTGATTTCGAATTCTAAATACAGTACATTCGTTTGTGCTCATCTAGTACTTCTTGATTCGATTACGTTAATTCTGAGATTCCTAGTTCATACTACAATTCAAATACTTCTAATTATCATAACTTGTCAACAAAAATATAATCCAGACTATTGAGTGAAATAATGTTGTACGAAACTTTGATACTGACTGATAAGCCTTAAACATTATTACTAAAGTGATCAGGTTGTAATTAGCATTCTAACAACAACATATACCCCTTTTATAACGTGTCTCAATGATCATGATCTAGATCTTTCTATGAATTGCCACTAATCACTCATCCAGAAAGTAAATAACAATCACCTATTCAATTTCACTGTATATTATCAGTTTTAGATGTTGTTTTCTTTTAGAATTAATCTTTACTAACCTATAGATCTTCTATTAAAAATACTTAGATATTGTCTAGAGCTCCTTTTATTTAGATTGTAGTTTGAGTGACTCACATTAAAATGTTTCTCATTCATATAACATCAATTGAATGTATATATATATAGGTTTGAAACTATCACGAGTTCACTTAATCTGTGAACGAGAACAAAGCCTCAGTGACCAAAGACCAGTAAGCTAGCTATTTGATGCGTCCCAACCACGCTAACTAGAGGAAGAAGTCCAAGCTTGGAACGGGTAAGTATATTCTGCAAAAGAGCCAGAAACAAGCGATAACAACAAACACAATTCAAAACGTATATATACAGTACAAAACCGTGTTTGGGGAGAGTGACCAAATGGCATACTAAAAGACATAACGGACCAATGGCATCTAAGATATTTCGCAGTGGGAAATACGACATGAAGGTGACAAGAGCGCCTCTGGCGCGAAAACAAGGAAATTCAAATTTTCTAAATAAAATTACAAAATTAGGTCCTTTCCTAAATGAGTTCTGGGGACCTAACGTCACCAACAATATATATATATATATATTTCAATGGTTAAGATCATAAGTCAATTGAAGCTAGACCACCATGGAAAACCTGGAAGCACTGGATGACCGTTTCGTCCTATTGTGAGACTCCTCCGCAGTGCTCATCCACGACCTCGCCTCCCGCGAGATTCGAACCCAAGACCTACTGGTCTCGTGCGCGAGCACTTAACCACTAGACCACTGAGCCGTCATTCAACGGTGTTAATGTTTAACTTCAACTAATCCATGAAATTGAGCGACACATTCACCTTCGTCTTCAGTGAGTTACCATCTCATAACATACCTGGTTGAACTCCACTGGTCACTGCTTCTCACTAGAACTCCAGAATATACCTCGTGAAGCCAGCCACTAGTGAGCATATGTTGATTAATATCAGATAGGTTTTGTGGAGACTGTAGAAATTTCAATGGTTAGGATCATGAGTCAGTTGAAGCTAGACTACCATGGAAAACCTGGAAGCACTGGACGGCCGTTTCGTCCTATTGTGGGACTCCTCAACAGTGCTCATCCACGACCTCGCCCCCTGCGAGATTCGAACCCAAGACCTACTGGTTTCGCGCGCGAGCACTTAACCACTATATATATATATCCAATATGTAGGAATCTATAACTTGGCCAATGTATAAAATGAATTAGACATGATTGGTAACTAATTTAATTTCAATCTATTGATCATTAATAACTAGTCAATAACTTTACTCTTAATAATATGAACATAGTTACATGTAACAGATACATATGAAACTAAGGGAAAAGTGCTTCTTTTTCTTTCATCGATATCTTGTTGATTAGCTATCACTAGATACCCTTCTTATCATTTTATAACTAGATATAGAGATATGATTACAAGTTACATCAAAGATATTGGTCATCATTGAATTCATATTGATATACGAACAAAGTTTCCAATGAGAATAACATTGTCAATCGATAGATGGATACATAGATAGATGTATCTATTACATTGTAATGAATTAAAAGTCCTTTTTATAATTGCTTTATGTACATGTGTTTGTCTATTTAGACAATGATATCCATGTTAATCAGTAGGTAGACCTTTGGAATGATTTGCCAATGAATGAAATAATGTAACTAGAATTAACTATTATTATTATTTTCACAGATTGAAATCATGAGTCAGTTGAAGCTAGACCACCATTGAAAACCTGGTAGCACTGAACGGCCGTTTCATTCCAGCATGGGACTCCTCAGCAGTGCGCATCCACGATCCCGCACCACGCGGGGCTCGAACCCAGGACCTACTGGCTTCACGCGGGAGCACTTAACCATTAGACCACTGAGCCGGCTTTCATCCTACAGTGTTAATGTCTAACTTCAACCAATCCACGAAGTTATGCCACCGTACACCATTGTCTTCAGTGAGCTGATATCTCACAACCGACCTGGTTGAACTCCACTGGTAACGGCTTCCCACTAGAACTCCAAGAGTATCTCTTGAAGTCAGTCACTAGTGAGCAGATGATTATTATCAGAAGGGGTTTGTGGAGATTTTTATAAATTTCACAGATTGAAATTATTATGATTATCTATACGTTATGATAACAAATAAATATTCATATTCGATAAAGATGATTACAACAACTAGAACGCACAAGTAGGGTAATCGAAAATTACAGAACATCTTAGTGAAAGCTGTGAACCATAAAGTAAATACATCTTTTACATAATGTCAATCAATTGTCTAAGACTTCATTGTTCCTTCGTGTCCACATGATTCATTCTATGTTCTCATTCTCTTTACTCTGATCTTCTTAACCTTCTTCCACCGCTAGACATTTCACTTTTGACTGATGATATATACTACTTATATATCTGTCGACATCAGTAGTATACAATACAGCATTATTATGATTACATACTTACTTACTTACTTACTTACGCCTGTTACTCCTCGTGAAAGAGCATAGGCCGCTCACCAGCATTCTCTATCCAACCCTGTCTCAAGCAATCCTTTCTAGCTCTCTAAACTTGTTATTCATCCTTTTTATATCTGATTCTATTATCCAACGTAATGTCTATCCACAACCATATTAATTATGACCTCGAAAGATTCACCACACACATTGCTAAATCTCTTTAGCACGTTCCGCAATACAGTAAAGTCTTTTCTCAAAAGTCTGGGAAAGAATAATGGAGAACAGTAAAGAATAATAGGTAATATGCAAGAATTGACAAATTGTAAGAGTAAATGACGAGTAATCTCAAGAGCATGCAATCTCTTTATGTAGTAGGTCAGACGGAAAGTCAGTCAGTCAGTCAGCTACAACGTAGGACCAGGCACATATGTGCATCGGTCCAGGTTGCCATACCTCATTAGCACAGCAAGATGAACAGCGGATTCATAGGAGTGGTTAGGTCAAAGGTTGCAATAAGGATATAGTATAGGAAGAATGAATTAGTTCGTAGACAGAAAGAATGAAGTGATTTTAGTCTCTTAGTTTAAGGGAAGACAGGGAGTGTATACACCGACGCCACTGTGATCGATTCTGAGCTATGTCACCAAGAGTCTCCAACCATTGGTTACGAAAGTCACGCGGACCCCAACCAAGTAGTCTGTATCTACCAACGTGGCTCAGATTAGAAGTTAGTGACTTCAAGCACTGATGCCACGTTTTGGTTTGGCCGCTCCTAACTTTCTTCCAACCATCCCCTACCACGGTTAGCATTGCACGTCGTGGTAATCGGTGTTCAGGCATACGTAATACGTGGCCCAACCATCTCAGTCGATGAAGATTCATAACCTCATCAACTGATTTACCATCATTACCTAATACCCTGCGTCTAACCTCACTATTACTTACCCGGTGATCCCAACAGATGCCAGCAATATTTCTAAGGCATCTGTGGTCAAATACTAGTAGCTTACGGGTGTCTTCTACTCTTAAGGGCCATGTTTCGCTGCCGTAAATTAAAACAGAACAAACTGCCGCGCAGTATACTCGTCCTTTTATTGATAGACGGATATCTCGCCTTCGCCAAAGGTGACGCAAGTTGGCAAAAGCCAAGCGAGCTTTTCGAATCCGTGCTGAGATTTCGTCCGATACCAACCCATTAGGGCTGATCAGACTTCCAAGATAAGTGAAGTTTTCGACGCGTTCGACTACTTCACTCCCTATCCTTAGTTCAGGTGTTGACGCAGACCAGTCCTGAAGCAACAACTTGCATTTAGAGGGAGAGAAGCGCATCCCAAACATTCTGGGATTGTTGCTTAGTGCTACCAGAAGACTCTGCATTTTGTCAGCGTCTTCACCAAACAGGACTATGTCATCTGCGTATTCTAAGTCGATAAGTGGACCTCTTGGTAGGAGATCAATACCCGAGAATTCAGTCGACGAGAATGTTATTTCCATCAATAGGTCTATGATGAAGTTAAACAAAAATGGAGAAAGTGGACAGCCTTGACGGACACCACTTGAGGTTGCAAAAGTAGATGACAGTTCGCCATAAGCTCTGACTCGACTAGTAGTGTTCGAGTAAAGAGCCTTCACAAGGTTTATGTACTTCTGGTCAGACGGAAAACCTTCTTCGTTAACAATAAAACATGAGAAAACCAAGAGAGATCAGAGGAAAAGGTAACACCATGATAATTGACCTTCGACATTGTGTTTATCAAAGAGTCTCCAATGGCACAAGCATTATGGGACCTCAAAATGGTGTTTAGATGGTGTTCATGTCTCATGCTAAAGTTAACAGCCTGACATTTAGATGGATTAAGTATAAGACCATTATCAACAGACCAACAATCAATAGGAGACAAAAACTCATTTCTTACCTGTTTAACATATTATACTTACTGAAATTTACTTTCAGTAACTAAGAGATAACACATTAGAATTGATAACAATAAAAGGATATTTGTAATAGAAATGTAATTGATTTGAAAGTAGTTAATCTACTACTAAAATTCATTGTAACGAATAAATATCCATAGATGAATCATTAAGAGCATAGAATTACTAAATATCTGTTCTGATATCAGAAGGGGTTTTTAATGGATATTATAGTAATTTCAATAGTTGAGATCATGAATCAATTAAAGCTAGATCATCATGGAAAACCTCAAAGCACTGGATGACCGTTTCATCCTAGTATGGGATTTCTCAACAGTGCGCGCCCATGACCTCGCCTCCTGAGGGATTCGAACCCAAGACCTACTGGTTCCACGTGCGAGCACTTAACCACTAGACCACTGAGACGGCCGGCATCCAACGGTGTTAATGGTTAACATCCACCATTGTCTTCAGTGAGTTACTATCTCACAACAGACCTGGTTGAACTTCACTAGTCACTGCTTCTCACTATGAAATACCTCTTGAAGCCAGTCACTAGTACACATATGTTAATTAATATCGGAAGGGATTTTTGTGGATATTACAGTAATTTCAGTCGTTGAGATCTGTTTCCATTTGGTTTGCTTGTTGATAGCATCTATTTGGAAACCTTATAGGTCTATTCATGATCTTAGTAAGTACTGAAAATCCCCTTGGAACTATGACTTATAGAAAGTAACTGATTTATGATTTTGGATATGTATCATAATGAATCTAAGATAAATAACTATAGTTACTGTATTACTCAAACAGTTGAGCTTTAATTCATTGATTGTTTGAATCTTTCCATTGATGTTTTTAGGACTACAATTAATCAGTCTCATATATTAGCATATGTACATCTTGTATGGATTGCCTCAATATTGCCATTAATCACAAGTATTATAATCTAGTATCTATATGAACTTAATAGCTAAATAGATAACACAATACCATTTGAAGCAAACGAAATCAGGTTTGAGTCCTGGAGAAAATATCAACTCTGGAATACAAATAGATCCAGCTGATGAATCGCAAACATTAGGACGAAACATACATCTTGGATCCCATTGCTAACCATCATCCATCTCTCTGTTCATAATGATAGGACAGTGTTTAATATTTCCAAATCAAAAAAAAAAAGAAAGAAATTTAACAATAAGATATTTTTATGCAAAATTTAAGAATCAGTAACTACTCATTTTCTTTCTTCATCAATCTCATGGTTAGTCTGAAAGTTGAACACTGCCTAACAAATAGAGGTATACATATATATATATACATACACATATATAGCTGAAAGAAGCAATAGTCAAATATATAAAAAAAATACTCTTGGTGATTTATAATAAGTTTTCATGGGGTTAGGATTGTGTTTTAGTTTTTAATAGTCCCATTCAATCAGATGGTTAATCCGTAGAAACTTGGATGATGATGAAACAGTATGGGATATTTATGGGTATACTGATGTATATCATCTCTTTCTCCCCCTCCCTCTCCCTCCCCCCTCTCTCTCTCTATATATATATAGTTATGGAAGCGTGAGTATGTGTTGACGACAGTCAATAGCAATAACAACAAATACTACTACTACTATTATTATTATTATCATCATCATCATCATCAACGACAGATGACTTCACATTTGAATCATTTTCTCATATAGAGATTAGTCCCAACAACAACAACAACAACAACCAAAAAAAGAGAAAAAAATGCGATGAATAAAACGGTAGTTGTATAAATCCATTTAATTGTTTCCTATTCAATTTTGTTTGTATGTGTATATGTAACTGTTTCGTTTGTTCAATGTCTAAGATGACAGTACACGAACATTGTCATCAATTACATTCAATGAAAAGATATTTTCAAAATTAAAAAAAAAACATAGAAATAGTTGAAGACAATGAGAAATTGAAAAGAGAAAGAAAAGAAAGAATAACATTTCTTTTTTTCTTTCTTTTCTTTGCTTTTCTCTCCTTTTTTTCATTGAATAACATTGACAAAACTAATTTATCGAAGAATGGAGAAGAAGAAGAAGAAGAAGAAGAAGAAGTAACAATAGAATAAATGAAACCAAAAGTTTAGATAAATCTAACTTAATAAAAGTAGAACTGATTCTTATTGATCAAGTAACAAAAAAATAGAGGTTGTGGAGATTAGTAAGTTTTTGATTGAGATCATGAACCGATGGATGTTAGACCACCGTTGGAAACATGGGAGCATTGGACGGCCATTTAGTCTTATTGTATGACTCTTCAGCAGTGCGGATTCGTGGATTGGTTGGTGTTAGACACTAGCACCATTGGATGCTGGCTCAGTGGTCCAGTAGGTTAAGCGTTCGAACGCGAGACTGAAGGCCCTGGGTTCAAATCACTTTCATAGGTATCGTGGATGCGCACTGCCAAGGAGTCCCACAATAGGATGAAACGGCCGTTCAATGCTTCCAGGTTTCCAACGGCGGTCTAACATCAATCGGTTCATGATCTTAATAAAAAAAAAACTTATTTATTCTCGAAAAGGAAATCATTTCCGTTCAGTCTGTTTCTTTGTTGTTGTTTTTTCTTTCACTGTGATTAATAGAAAGTAGTTTATGGTTTAGAAAAACTATATTTTCATAGATGGTATTGATCATAGACCAACCACTGTTGAATTATTAGTGATAAGATCGGTGTGCGGTGGGATACCAGGTAGCTATTTCATCTTAATGTCATAACTTTAGGTCTTACAATCAAAGCATAACTAGTTCAAATATAATTATCAGAATGTGTTTTGTGGAGATTTTTAGAAATTTTCACAGATTGAACTCATGAGTCAGTTGAAGCTAGACCACCATCGAAAACCTGGAAGCACTGACTCATGAGTTCAATCTGTGAAAATTTCTAAAAATCTCCACAAAACACATTCTGATAATAATAATAATCACCTGCTCACTAGTGACTGACTTCAGGAGACACTTCTGAAGTTCTAGTGAGAAGTCGTTACCATTGGAGTTCAACCAGGTCTGTTGTGAGATAGGAACTCACTGAAGACAATGGTGTACGGTAGCGCAACTTCGTGGATTGGTTGAAGTTAGACATTAACACCGTAGGATGAAAGCCGGCTCAGTGGTCTAATGGTTAAGTGCTCTCGCGCGAAGCCAGTAGGTTCTGGGTTCGAATCTCTCGGAGTTCGGGATCGTGGATGTGCGCTTCTGAGGAGTCCCATACTAGAATGAAACGGCCGTTCAGTGCTTCCAGGTTTTCGATGGTGGTCTAGCTTCAACTGACTCATGAGTTCAATCTGTGAATAGTTCAAATATATTTGGATTGAAAAAGTTCTAACCATTAACAATGAATGTTCTTCATTCTTAACTGTAAATGAATAGAAGTTGGAAGTATGAAACAATTCAGTGACTTATCAGGAGAATTGAAACACTTTTGATTTTCATTATTGTCAATGTGATGAAGTGAGCAGTTCTGAGAAATCTTATACTAAGACACAACACATATTCTAATGATTCTACAACTAATAATAATAATAATCCATAATGATTATCAATTATAAATTGAATTAATCTTCATGTAACTCTTTCACACAAAATATGACAAATTGAACAAAAGCAAAAGAACTCTTAGCATTTGACTACTACTTTTGAAGATTATTCATTGAAGACTGTGGATAGAACTGCTAAAGCCAGTAAGTAGGTAATTACTAAGATTTTGTTTATAAATATATATATACAGTTTTATGAAATAAGGTCTCTCGTATACTTGGGATAATGTTCCAGTAGAAGTAAAGTTTCAATGAAAAGAACTACGAACTCATACTTATAAAGATAATGAATGAATCGACAGGAAGTTTAGATTTTTCTGTAACACAAGTGAAACCTGATATTTCTAATGTTGAACTATCTACCAATACTCTTATGAAGAGTGATCTGTTATAAGGTATCACTGAATAATAGAATCTATATATACTTACTTACTTACTTACGCCTGTTACTCCTCGTAAAGGAGCATAGGCCGCTCACCAGCATTCTCCATCCAACCCTGTCTCGAACAATCCTTTCCAGTTCTTACCATTTGTTATTCATCTTTTTCATATCTGCTTCTATTAGCCGACGTAATGTGTTCTTAGGCCTTCCACTTTTCCGCTTCCCTTCAGGATTCCAAGTTAAGGCTTGTCTCGTGATGCAGCCTGACGATTTGCGTAATGTATGTCCTATCCATTTCCATCGTCTTTTCCTAATTTCTTCTTCAGCTGGAAGTTGGTTTGTTCTCTCTCACAGAAGGCTATTGCTGATGGTATCCGGCCAATGGATGTTGAGTATCTTGCGTAGACAAATATTTATAAATACTTGTACTTTCTTGATTGTGGTTGTTGTAGTTCTCCAAGTTTCAGCTCCGTACAGTAGCAACTGTCTTGACGTTCGTATTGAAGATTCTCACTTTTATATTGGTTGACAGATAGTTGTTTTGAGTTTCATATATTATTCAATTGTAGGAATGCGACCCTTGCGTTGCCGATCCTCGCCTTTACGTCTGCATCGGATCATCCTTGTCCATCGACGATGCTTCCCAGGTATGTGAAGGACTCTACATCTTCCAGAGTTTCGCCATCAAGTGTGATTGGATTGCTGTTTTCCGCTTTGAATTTGAGGACCTTAGTTTTCCCTTTGTGTATGCTGAGGCCTATTGATGTAGAGACTGCTGCTACACTGGCTGTCTTCATCTGCATCTGTTCGTGTGTACGTGATAGGAGGGCTAGGTCATCTGCGAAGTCCAAATCGTCTAATTGATTCTGAGCTGTCCATTGTATTCCGTGTTTTCCTTCAGATGTTGAGGTCTTCATAATCCAGTCGACCACCAGAAGAAAGAGGAAGCGAGAGAGTAGACAGCCTTGTCTGACTCCGGTCCTTACTTGGAATGCATCTGTCAGCTGTCCTCCATGCACAACTTTGCATTGTAGTCCGTCGTATGAGTTCCGGATAATATTGACAATCTTCTCAGGAACTCCGTAGTGTCGAAGAAGTTTCCATAATGTCCTTCTATCTACACTGTCGAATGACTTTTCATAATCAATGAAGTTGATGTATAGTGATGAGTTCCACTCAACTGATTGTTCGACGATGATCCGTAGTGTTGCAATTTGGTCTGTGCACGACCGATCCTTACGGAATCCAGCTTGTTGATCTCGAAGTTGAGCGTCTACTGCATCCTTCATCCGGTTCAGCAACACTCTGTTGAAGACTTTCCCTGGTATTGACAGTAGTGTTATGCCTCTGTAGTTTTCACATTTGCTCAGATCTCCTTTCTTTGGAATCTTGATGAGGTAGCTCTTATAGGGTTGCTGCCGGTCCCAAGCCCGGGTAAAGGAGGAGGGTTGGGCATGGGGTTAGCGTCCCCATCCCGTAGAAAACTAACTCGCTAAAAAAAACGCTTACCAGAAAAAATAATCCAAACCATTTTAACTCTGCCCTGGGAGTTAGAAGGTCTTCATTTAGAAGAATTATGACTCTTCATAGTGAAAGCCGAGTTCCTTCGAAAGTCACGAGGCCGATGCCCCTTCTAACAACCAGAGGAAAAAATTTTTATAGAATCTATATATGAACTATTTGAAATTAGTTAAATAGCTTGTTTGATTTTCAATCATTAACTATTCATGAACACGAATATAAAACTTGAACATCACATGTTGGAGCATGAAAATTTCATATTATTTGATCGAAACTTTCCCGTTGTTGCTGTCTTGCTTACAACTTACGTACTTACGCATATTACTTCCAATGGATCATAAGATGCCAATCAGTATTCTTCAACCCACTCTGTCCTGGGTTTTCCTTTCTAGTTCTATCCTAACGTTGTTCATTCTTCTCATGTCTGTCTGTCTCTATTTAGAAGTGAGGTCTAGCCTTGAAACACAGTTTGGTGCTTTCCTTGATATGTGTCTTATGCACTTCCACCGCCTCTTCCTGATTTCTTCCTTCACTGTGATCTGGTTTGTTCTCTCACACAGTAGGTTGTCAGTGTCTGATAGTCTCTCGTCAACGGACTCGAAGTATTTTGCATAAACAAGTGTTAATAAACACTTGTATCTTCTGGACGATAGCTTTCGTAGTTCTCCAAGTTTCCGCCCCATACAGTAGAACTGTCTTGACATTTGTGTTGAAAATGCTGACTTTGGTGTTGGCTGACAATTGTTTTGAGTTCCAGATGTTCTTCAATTGTAAATAGACTACTCTTGCTTTGCCGATGTGCTCTGCAAAATTAATCAGAAATCTACTGGATTTGCAGGGCGATCAATTTCTCACATTCTCAAATCTCTAACCAAAACAACAGAAAACCAAATTAATAGTGAGAAATCGTTTTTATTCTTTAGACTCATAACTTACATGATTATATTATAGATAAATAAAGAAGTGTATATTATAGTACACCATTGTTGTAACGCGTGTGACTGCAGGCTTTTGATACGCAGCGTTTATATCGATCGGTTACAGTGGACACGTAAAACATGTAAGGACGACCCAGTGCCCTGATTGGCCCTGCCTCGCTGTCTGTCCCAGCCAGTTGAGTCAAGAACACAAGTCACAGCCTCGGAGTTATGAATCATTGTATTTCAAACATACTCTATTTATATACCAAGCAAACAAACCACATCGTACCATAAAATAGGAAACAACATTTGTACAATATTTAACAAGTGAAATAAACATCGACCAATAAGAAATGTACATTTAAGGTTCAAGGACACTATTGAACTTAACATGATAATTATTGGTCTCTTTTTCCGACTATCCTAACAACCATGAAAATATAGATTCCTAAGTTTACGTAACTAGGAGATGTTTGATGTGAATAATAAGCAACAGATTAAGTTATTTTTATTAAGATGGTAGTTTGTGGAGATTGTAATAAGGTTCATAGTTGAATTCATGGATCAATATAAGCTAGACCAGGATTGAAAACCTGGAAGCACTGGACGACCGTTTCGTCCTAATGTGGGACTCTTTAGCAGTGCGCATTCACGACCTAGCCCCGTGAGAGGTAAATAAATAGTAATTATTATATGTTTATTGTTTCACAAATTGTATAATATATTCATTTTGATTGAGTACTTTTATAATGATTAATATGATTTCTGGAATGATGACTGTTAGAAATTTACATCCTCGAGAGTACTGCTTGAATAGCTGGGCTTCATGTTCCTCCTTGATATCTAGATATTTCGACAAGTTATCTGTTTTCTCGTTTGTTTGTTTGTTTTAACACATAATTATTCCTATTAGTCCCATAATCTATTAAGGTGTATTTGTAAAAAGTTTATGACATTCCGCTGTATAAATTAGGAAAGAGCATAATTAGACATCGTTGTCACTGGCACCATATCCATTGAAAAGAATAAACATTATTCAGAAATCAATCACTGAACTGCTAACTTCTAACTGGTGACTACTCAATATATAGACCATCAGTATCAACCAAGAAGTAAGAAACGGAAGCTTGTTGAAATACTTTGTATTGAGAATTGTTTATTATATCAAAAATATAATATTGAATATTCGGGCTTGGGACCGGCATTAACTGTAGAAGAGCTACAGGCGGAATTAAGTAAGTAAGTAAGTAAGTACTGATGATAATAACAAGTCATAGGAGCACTGTATTACAGTTGTTTTTCTTTATAGGAATTCAATATTAAAGAATAAACTGTTATCATCAGTTTTGAAGTGATTCTTTAAATTAATAATAAACTAACTATTTGATATACATTAAAGAATAGAATTGAATATACTACAACTTGACTGTTTGTTGTGTTTTGTGACTGCAGATTAGATGCGCAGCGTATTATTGATCGGACCAAAAACGCGTATAACACGTAAGAACGACCTGAAGTTCTGATTGGCCCTGCTTCCCCGTCTAACCTAGCCAGTTGAGTCCACAACTCAAGTCCCAGCCTCTGAGATATGAATCGTTATATTTCAAACATACTCTGTTTATATACCAATCAAACAGACCACATCGTACCATAAAATAGTAAACAACATTTACACAATATTTAACAAGTGAAATAAGCATTGACCAATAGGAAATGTCCATTTAAAGTCCAAGGACACCATTAGACTTAACAGGATAACTATTGATATATTTTTCCTAATATCCCAACGCTGTTATTCCTAAGGGATGAATAAAAATCCATTTTCTTTGAGATCAGATTTGATCATTTGAATACATGACAGTGAACCGTTTGACATCACATAAATATTAGTACAAAGGGGTATCGAATACATATACACCACACAAGTCACTTGATTTGTCTATGGGCTGTAATACTGCTCGGATGATCAAACCGAAAGATAAAGGAGGAGGGTTGAACATAGGGTGAGCGACCCTATTGTTTAAAAAACTAACTCGATAAAGAAAAAAACACTCTTTATCTTTACAATTATACATCAGTTGTCATTTCAAAACTTCAAAACTTGAAGACAATGGTGTACGGTGGCGCAACTTCGTGGATTGGTTGAAGTTAAACATTAACACCGTAGGATGAAAGCCGGCTCAGTGGTCTAGTGGTTAAGTGCTCGCGCGTGAAGCCAGTAGGTCCTGGGTTCGAGCCCCGCGTGGTGCGGGATCGTGGATGCGCACTGCTGAGGAGTCCCATACCAGTACGAAACGGCCGTTCAGTGCTTCCAGGTTTTCCAGGGTGGTCTAGCTTCAACTGACTCATGATTTCAACCTGTGAAATTTCTATTTAAAGTAAGTTTTCAATATGCTAAGTAGCACACATCACAATAACATTTACATATTATAAATGATACAAAACATAAACACTAATGGAGATGATATTGTAAATCATCTTTACATTGTTTAGTACTACACAAATGTACTGATACACACCTACATACAGTTACCAATTAACATATAGAGTCATATATATATATCTCATCTATATTATTGAATTGGGATATTCATTGTAAACTAGTTACATTTTCTGAATGATTGTAGTTTCGTTTTATCTAATGTGATATGTTGACATTTCCTTTTATTATATAAATCTATATAGATTTTTGTGTAATTTGGCTTTATCTTGATTCTTGTTCTCGGAAGTTTCAACAATAAGAGAAAAACAATGATTAAAAAAAAAGAAAAGAAAAGTAATATGAAACAAAGCCATAGTGACAGAAAGAAAGAGAGAGAGAGGGGGGAGGTAAGGAGCGAGAGAGGGAGGGAGGTAGGGAGGGAGGTAGGTAGGAAAGGAGAAAAAGTGGAACATAGAATGAAGAAACATGAATATGTTCCAGGAAAAACGTTTTTTTTCTCCTCAATTAATACATTATCAGATAAAATGTCTTAGTGTTGATGTTAACTTTTTACAAAATAAAACAAAACAAAGGAATTGGAGGAATAAACAGTTACTGATAGGAATGTGAGAGAGAGACAAAAGAACATGGTAAAATAGAAGGGAATGATCATATAAAGGAATAATGTGGAAAAAAAATCCATCTATCTATCTATGTATCTATGACTATACAAGAAAGAATATCTTAGAGATGACAATAAGATAGTTAAACCCATTAAAAATAATTGTAACCCATAATAGTTTAATTTAATGAATTCTATGTAAATTAAAGCTACAATATAAGTTCTAAGCTAAAATGTATAGTGATTAGTAGTAGAGTGCAGTATGCGAGCTATTTTGCCCTATTTTCTGGGATTCAAACAACTGAATATACATGCATCTTAGAGTTGATATTGATGTGAACAGGGAAACAAGAAGCCTTGACAAACTACGAAACCTATCTTTTGGGGACGTTATTTCTGTTCCGGAGCTGTTGTAATTTAAACATAATATTTTGCACCTCATTTTCTACTCTAATTCCCAGCTTTGGACAGAATTGTATTCTTCCTAATTACTGTACGTTGTGGTCGGGTTAGTCACCTATTTATCCATGTACCTTTTTACACTAATCCGAACTGAACTGAAGTGAAATCAGGATATCGGGAAGAGATCGAGTAGTGTTCCAGTTGTCTTGTCTTCTTTCATTCGCGTGCTTATCAGCCAATCAGGTGATAGAATAGTTTTCTTCTCTCTACCCCACTTCGAACTCACGCGTACTCGCCTCAAGGTTAGGTCGGTGAGCCTATCGCGCCAAGGTCTTAATCTGAATATTAGATAAGTATCTTCAGCACCAAAAGTGGGTAGACAGATCAAACGACATAACAGATATTCACTCCGAGAACTCGAACCTAGTAACGATTGCTTCAAACACCATTACATTAACCACTTAGCTATTGATTCTTGATAGTCATTTGCTTGTGCAATGAAGTGAAATTTACATTCAATTAATCTTGTTTTATTTGAATCTACTCATTGATAATTAGGACTACAATTGATCAGTCTCTTATTGTTATATGTACATCCTGTACGGACTGCCTCAATATTGCCTAAATAGCACGAAGCGGCGTGCGTCCTGGATTTTACTGCTAGTCACTATCCATCTGTGCTTAGAATGCTTGTGAATTAAGACGATATCTAGGCAATACGCACAGTATGCACACATGCCAATAACAGACTGCTCAATTGCAGTACTCTCAATATCAATGTGAAGATTCAAGCCAAACAATACCGAGTTGTTATAACTATAAGAAATACTACATTAGATACAGTTGTTACTCTCTTTGCTTTCATCAGACTGATGTATGAAAGATAGAAGATTAGAGAAGTTTTAGAAACGTTTATCGACTGTCCTTAATTACTTAGCGTTAAAAGATAGTATACGTGAATTCGAATCACTTGAACTAGTGGCCGAATAACACATTGATCGATTAGATTCAAGCATCATTAAAGTCTAAAAAAATGTCATACTGATTGTTACATAATGAAAGAATTATGATGGCATAATAGATTGTTAGTTATTTGCGTATATCCTGATATATAGTTACCTTTTCTGTTTTTGATTGAGGTCATAAATTGATTGATGTAAGACCACCACTGGAAATGGAGGTTTTTGGAGATTATAGTGATTTTAATAGTTGAATTCATGAGTCGATGTAAGTTAGACTACCATTGAGAATCTGGAAGCGCTGAACAGCGTTTTCTGCTAAGTATGGGACTACTCAGTAGTGAGCACCTACGATCCCGTATGTTGGAATCGAACCCAGGACCTTCGGCCTTGCGCACGTATGCTTAACCTCATTCATATATTTTACACCTTTCCTATATTCCATCTAACATTACTATTTATTTTTAATTCTGTATTCAAATTTCAGTTCATGATTCGTTATACCTCAACAAACAATTAGTAGATAGGCTTTCAGTTTAACAATATTATATGATTAATGGATCATTTCTAAGCATAGAAGACCATAGTAGTCCAAAGAAAAAGGTATACTTTCTGTAGGAACCAAATCGACAGCAATTATGTTACTTAGTTGATTAGAAGTAAATAGTTTAAGGGTGGTATATGTCCACAATAGTTTACTGAAATGATTTCAACATTTAAGTGTGTATCTTTATGAAATTCTTCTCGGCTTCTCGACTCTCTGAGCTAAGATCATGTGTGTGTAAATTCATAACAAGATCAGCATGAAATGTATGAGTGCCTATTGAACAAGTTATGTACTCAATATTTTAATCATTTCTGAGTGAAATATGATGTTGAATACACAGTGATTACTTACTTATTTACGCCTATCACCCCTTGTGCAGGAGTATAGGATGCTCACCAGCATTCTCCAGCTAATTCTTCCCCGTTGTTATTCATCTTTTTCATGTCTGCTTTCAATTCTCAACGCATTGTGTTCTTTGGTCTTCCTCTTCTTTTTCCATTTTCCTTTATGATTCCGATTTAACGCTCGTCTCATAATGTAGTTTTAATGATTTCCTCAATGTATGTCCTATTCACTTCCATTGTCTTTTCTTAAATTCCTCTTCACCTGGAAGCTAATTTATTCTCTCTCACAGTAGGCTATAGCTGATAATATCCATCCAACGGATATTGAGTATCTTTCATAGACAGTTATTTATGAGTACTTGTACTTTCTTTTGATGATTGCTTAGGAATTCATATGAAAGTTGCATATTCATATCATTATGAATAAGGATTTGAATTGTCACCATGTTGATATTCAGGATTAAATCTTGGAACGTCTCAGATGTTATAGATGAATCTTAAACAAACTGCTTTATTATAACCATTTTATCAAAGTAGATATATCATGTCAATTGACGGAATTTAGGATACATATTCTTTCTTGTTTGTTATTCGTCAACTGAATGTATCTCCATTCTGTAGTGAACGAGAACATACAATTGGGGACAATCTAATGTATTGGAATACATAATTACAGAGCACCTAAGTGAAATCTGAGAACCATACAGTAAATACTTCAATAACAAAATGTCAATTAATTGTCTTAATGTTGAATGTTCCTTTTTCAGTCAATCGGTTTGGACACAATTGTTCCTTCGTTTCCACACTAATCATATTTTGTTCTCGTTTTTTTTTCTGATCTTCTTAACCTTTTGCCTCTAAACGTTTCACTTTCGTTTGATGAGACATACTACTTATATCTGTCGATATCAGTAGCACACACTACACGAGAACAATAACTTGGGACTGTTGAGTTGGAAATGATGTAGTCAACTTTTCTGAATTCAGTATATGGATGATACATTTTGCTTACCTCCAGACTTCAAAGCTTCTAGAACATTTGTAATTTTGTATATTTTATACCGATCTTTCATTCCAATGAATTATGAAGTATTGAATAAAGCAAGTATTAGCATTTACAGTATGAGACTGTGGAGATGGTTGAATTTCATTGAAATCATAAACCAGTTCATGTTAGAACACTATTAAAAACCTTGAAACACTGAATGGCCATTTCGTCCTAATACGAGTTTCCTCAGCAATGCACATCCATGATATCGCATATGGGACTTCAACTCCGAACCTTTGGTCTTACACGCAAACGGTCAACCTGTAGACCACTGATTTATTATTGAACGATGTTAATGTCTAATTTCAACCGATTATCATTATTCCTTTATTGTTTTCTTTTGATTTTTACATAATCATAGATTGTTCCAAATGAGTTATCATACATTATAAGCAAAGATGGATAGTGGAATCCAGGACGAGTGTTTCGTCTTATTTTTGAGACTCATCAACTAGGTGTACATGTATATGATTTTCAGTCTATGACACCAATTCAATATCATCCACTTCAAACGCTATCACGTTATCCATTTACTTACTGATTTCTAATAGCCACTTAATATTGTTTACTTGAATCATACACTGTTTATTTAACCCTTTTCAACCATAGATAATTCAAGTTCCGACTATTTATGATTATAGCTGTTAACGGAACATAGATGAGATTAAAACATGCTCCATGCACGATTGCGTTGGTACGTGTTGATTAGACTAATTCTTATCCAATCCAGCGCTAGTCGATATTTGGACAAGAATCTTCAGTCAGTCAGCTACAACGTAGGACCAGGCACATATGTGCATCGGTCCAGTTTGCCATACCTCATTAGCACAGCAAGATGAACACCGGATTCATAGGAGTGGTTAAGTCAATGGTGTAATATATAAAGAAAGATTGCATATAAGGATATATTACAGGAAGAAAGAATTAGTTCGTAGAAAGAAAGATATGAAGCGATTTTAATCTCTTAGTTTAAGGGAAGACAGAAAGTATATACACCGATCGATTCTGAGCCATATCACCAAGAGTCTCCAACCATTGGTTAGGATAGTCACGCGGACCCAACCAAGTAGTCTGCATCTACCAACATGGCTCAGACTAGAAGTTAGTGACTTCAGGCACTGATGCCACGTTTTGGTTTGGCCGCCCCTAACTTTCTTCCAACCATCCCCTACCCCGGTTAGCATTGCACGTCGTGGTAATCGGTATTCAGGCATACGTAATACGTGGCCCAACCATCTCAGTCGATGAAGATTCATAACCTCATCAACTGATTTACCATCATTCTCTAATACCCTGCGTCTAACCTCACTATTACATACCCGGTGATCCCAGCAGATGCCAGCAATATTTCTAAGGCATCTGTGGTCAAATACTAGTAGCTTACGGGTGTCTAGAATTCTCTCATGTAAAAACTATAAATATACTAACGTTTATTTTTCCTTATTGTCCTTCTTACTTCCAACTACTCCTATGTTATTTGCAATATAATTCCATTCCTCTTCAATCATATTCTGATTTGGGGACCTGTCGAATGAATCGATATTTAAGACTGACTAAGCAATAGAAATAGCTAGGTTCTAATAAAACAGAATTATAACAATTTCAATGATTGAGATCATGAGTCAATTGAAGTTAGACAACCATGGAAAACCTGAAAGCACTGAACGGCCATTTCATCCTATTTTGAGACTTCTCAGCAGTGCGCATCCATAACCTCGCTTCGTGAGATTCAATGCCACGGCCTCCATTCTCGTGCACAAACATTTAACCACTAGACCATTGAGCTGGTCGGCATCTAATGATGTTAATGTCTAACTTTAATAATCCACGAAATTGAACGATACACTGGACTAGACAAGCATGACATTGATCACCACCCAGTGATCAATCAATTGTGATTACATCTCAGTCCTACAGGAGGTTAGTCACGGCTCGGATAGCTCAGTGGTAACGTCTCTGACTGTGAAGCTGGGTGACACGAGATCGAATCCGCCAGAGAGCACCAGTTCCCTCAAGATTACAGGTACACCTTGCTGACGAGTGTCAAGTAGCACGAAACCCGGGTCCAGGGTTTCCTGTTGACTACCTCCAACCACCATCTAATCTCATTACTGACTCATAATATCAACCATTGAAATTACTAAAAAATATCCATAAAACCCTCCTGATATGAATTATAACAGAAAACAACCAAAAGTGTACTTGTATATCGAATAGTAATAATCCTATAAGGGAAAGCGGAAAGAAAACAGTACATATTCATATAATAAATAATAATGATAATAATAATAATATTGATTATAGAAATGATCATATTACTTAAATAAACAGATAAATACGTGATTATTTATAGGGTGGTATTACATTCATTCAAACAAATTTATAAAGAAAGAAAAAAAAAAGAAAAACAATAACAACAACTGTAAGTAAAATGACAATCATATTTGTTTTTGTTTAATTAGGTTAATTGATTATCGATTTCTAATATGATAAGGTGTAGATCTATCATTGATTGATTGATTGGTTGATCGATCGATTGATTGACTGGTTGATCGATTGATTGATTGATTGATTGATTGATGGGTGGATGGATGGATGGATGGATACAATAATTGATTAATTTTATCTTTGAAATTCAATAGTAACAATTGAATCAGTGAAATTTTATTAACCAACAAATGCACGACGAATAATTCTTCGAACAAACTTTAATAGAGAGAACAAAAAAAAGAAAGAAAGAAACAAATTATATAATGAATAAAAATGTCATTTTAAGTAAAGATGGATAGTGAGTAGCAAGTGGAATCTAGGATGTGTCAATTAGATGTATCTATATCTTAGAGTTGATTTTCACTCTGGAATACGAATACAATACCGTTTGTGTCAAACACCATCATGTTATCTACTTTGATAATGAGTCCTGATAGTCACTTGTTTGTTCAATGGGGGTAAAGTTTAAATTCCCTTAGTATTGTTTCCTTGAATCGTTCAACCATTCACCTTTGTTTAGAATGGTTGTGAATCAAGACAATATCTAGGCAATACGCATAGTATACATACATACCAATTAGAGACTGATCAATCGCAGTTCTAATCATCATTGAGAAGATTCAAATAACTAATACACAATCAATTGGCTATCAGAGCTCAGTAGATAAATGGATAAAGCGATTGTAATCACAATTGATTGATCACTGGGTGGTGATCAATCTCATGCTTGTCTAGTCCTTATTAGTGCAGATCGAATGCTATCGATCATGTTGCAATGTGCCCGCAGTGTCGAGTCACCTAGACTGGTGGCCACATTGCAACATGATCGATAGCATTCGATCTGCACTAATAAGGACTAGACAAGCATGAGATTGATCACCACCCAGTGATCAATCAATTGTGATTACATCTTAGTCCCACAGGAGGTCAGTCGCGGCCCGGATAGCTCAGTGGTCACGTCTCTGACTGTGAAGCTGGGTGATAAGGGATCAAATCCGTCATGAAGCACCAGTTCCTTCAAGATTACAGGTACACCTTGCTGGCGAGTGCCAAGTAGCACGAAACCTGTGTCCAGGGTTTCCTGTCGACTACCTCCAACCACCATCTAATAAAGCGATTGTAGCTTGACACAAACGGTCCCAGAGTGAACATCAACTTTGAGTTGTAGGTACATTTAGTTGACGAGTGCCCTGCCCCACCGAAAAATGTAACGTACGTCCCAGATTCAACTACTATCCACTATCATCTTTGAATAATCTTATTTCTATTTTTTTAATCGAATACTAACCATTTCTAAGAGACACATTGACATATTGACGTTAACAACACTAGTAACAATAACACTGTTAAAATCAAATTGATTTGGAAGTATTTCAGAAAAGAAATGAGACAATACTAATGAATGATATTAGTTACTATGGAATGAAATATTCACTTCATTTTTTGATGGAATCAACTAAAACAAGTAGAATATTGAAAGAAATGGTGAGAGAAAAAGAAAAAGGAAAAAGAGAAAAAAAAGAAAAGTTTGAAGTTTGTCTGATAAGTATAATTAATAAAGAGAAGATATTAGAAATCTTATTTAAGGAGAGAAAATTCTTATTGAATAAACACAATAGGTAAGTGAACATGTATTCATCTATGACTCCACCAGAGGAGTAATATCATGAATTGATTGAAGTTACACAGATGTACCACTGAATGTCGGCTCAGTGGTCAAGAGTTTAAGTGGTTATGAGCATAGATCAACTTTCTGTGAGCATAGGAGGTTGTTGATGCCTATTGCCAATGTCCAGCACTTTAACCAACTTAGTGAACATGGACGGATCACCTAAGAGAGCTGGAACACCTTGGTACATATTGGATTCAGGATCCTAAGGGAGCAAATAACTTATGAACTTATTGTTAATCATCGGCTACCATGAGACTGCATCTCTTTATAACGCTCCACTGCTTTGTGGATTAGACACCTCCGACTGAAAGGCTCGGGGAGCAGTCCCATAAGAAAGTCACTTACTTCGGTTTGGGCACTCGGACAGTATCTCAGCCCTCACATATATCGAATAAAGTGTTGCGTACATATATTTTGTTCCCCCTTCCTTGTACTAATTATGATATTTCAGTTCCATCATACTTTTTTTCTTTTAAAAGGTTCATTCATGACAAATACAAACTATAATTCAAACAAACAAACAAAAAGAACTTACACGAAGTTTTCCACGTGAAAGATCTTCAGTTACAGTTACTGTAATTGAACTATTAGCTGTTCCATAAGGATTTGTAGCTATACATGTGTACTTTCCTGAATGTTCCGGTATTAATTGACCTCTTGCAATTCTATATACAAAGAAGAAACTCAAATGATTGAGAAAATAATCAAAGAAAAACCAACTTTTAACTAGATTCTTGTAGAAATCCTGAAGAAAAAACAACCTAGTGGTTGTAATTTCATAGTTGTTTTCTATCAAATGTGAACTTCATTCATGAAATCGAATGTCTTGTAGTTCGATTCCTACATGAGGAATTGTGAATGTACACTGCCGAGAAATCCCATACTGAAACAAAATGACCGTTCAGTGCTTTCAGGTGATCTAGCTTAGATCGATTCAAGGTTTCAACTGTGATAATACAAAACATCTTATTGAGCCATAGACATTCAATCCTTCATAGTGCATATCAAGTCCTATTGATCAAGCCTCAATGTGGCCACTAGTCTATGTGACTCGATATTGTGTGCACTATGTTGAGATAAAATGGTGGTTCGAGGTAGTCAATAGGAAACCCTGTTGGTTTGCATTACAATTTTACATAAAAGTGGAAGCTAGAATCGGCCCCATCATTACAAACCCATAATACTACACTAGAGCTTCAAATTATTTACCACACTATCAATCGATTCCAATAATATACATATAAATACCAGTAAAAGATGGAGATATTCTAGTCACCTGTTTTTCTAAACAATAACTTACGCAAATATATAAATTCTTCCATAAGCATATGTATTTCCGATTAATTTTGGTAATCTACGTTCAGGAGGAGGTTTACCAGAAGGTTCAAATGTCCATTCTACTTTTGATTCAGGTGAAGATGATTCATCAGTGCATTGTAATGACATTTCATCATTAGTTGTATAAGTGATTGATCCACTACTATAAATTGCTGGAGCAGCTGTTTGAAGGGAAACAAAATTTGAGAAAATATAATCATAAGTATGAGCTGTTTATAAGGGGGGGCTTGTTTAACTTTCAGGGTTAAATCGCTGACATCAGCCAGACAATTCCTAAAACCGAAGGTTATTGGGAGCTTCTTTCATTTTGAGCATACCTGTATAAACTGGAATTCTTTCTGGAATCATCTTCAGTGTAAATATTTCTTTATGCTAGTAAGCACATACACCATATACAAATTATTAAAATTAAGACCTTCAGAATTAATCGTTGAATTCATGAGTTCATTAAAGCTAGACCACCATGGAAAACCTGGAAGCACTTGACAGCCGTTTCCTCCTAGTGTATGACTCCTCAACAGTGCACATCCACGATCCCTTTGAAGTTAGGCACTAACACCGTTGGAGGCCGACCGGCTCAGTGGTCTAGAAGTTAAGCGTTCACACACGTGACTGATAGGTCCTGGGTTCGAATCCCGCGGGCGGGGTCGTGAATTTGCACTGCTGAGGAGTCCCTTACTAATAGGAAATAGCCATCCAATGCATCTAGGCTTTCCATGATTGTCTAGATTCAATTGGCACATGAATTCAACTAATAAATTACTAAAATCTCCACAAAACCCCCTTCTGACAGTAACTTTCATGTTTGGTAGCAAATCCTTAAAATTCAAACCATATATTTTAGTTTACGTCCATAGCTTCAGTTAGTCCTTAATATTGTTATACTAGTATTGCCCGTCTCACTGAAAACATGAATGAATTTCATTATTTATGGAACATAAACTTCAGTTGAATTCGATTCGGTATTTAACTAAGCACCAGTATAATTTAGTTGAATTGATGAAATTCGATCAAAGCATGTGGTTATTACACACTACAACGAACAATGAAGTTGTTTCTTATTTTACCAACTATTGATTTATCATCTGGAATGACAGCTGATGTACATCTGAGAATAGAGCAGTTCAGAAAACTCATTGAACTATTGAGTTTTTAGTTCAAAGAACATTTCCGACCTTGTTTCACATTATGTTTAGGCTAAAACTGTTGTATCAGAAGGGGTTTTGTGGAGATTGTAATGATTTCAATAGTTGAAATCATGGGTCATGTTTAGGCTAAAACTGTTGTATCAGAAGGGGTTTTGTGGAGATTGTAATGATTTCAATAGTTGAGATCATGGGTCAATTGAAGCTAGACCACTGTAGAAAACCTGCAAACACTGAATGGCCATTTCGCCGTATTATGGGACTCCTTAGCAATGCGCATCCACGACCCCGCCTCGTGAGATTCGAACCCAGGACTTATCAGTCTCGCACGCGAACGTTTAACTATTAGACCACTGAGACGACATCCACCACCTGTTGTAAACAAACGCTCATGTAGGCAAGACCAAATTATTTTTTTTAAATGCACATTCACATATCGGTTTAGCAAAATGTGAAGATCATTTGCATATTTTTGAATTGTCTCATACCAGCTTCATTGTTCCTTTATTCTTATTTTTATCTTGAATGCTTTCGTCTTTCTTTCTCTCTTCTCTTTTTTCAATTTTCCCAACTTTCTATTCGTAAACATTGATGTTACATACTACTTATGTCTATCAACATATGTAGCATAGCAGTATCAGTTTTCAATGGTGTTGATCCAGGAGCGTAGACATAAATACAAAATGTGCTGTCAAGTTAGATCTACGATCAAAGAAATGAAAACTTCAAATAGTACTAAATGTAAGATAAATTGTTTATCCGAAGGGGGTTTTGTGGAGATTTCAGTAATGTTATCGTTGAATTTATGAGTTTATTAAAGTTAGACCATTATAGAAAACTTGGAAGCATTGGACAGTGCAATGTTCTAGAGGTTAAGCATTCGCTCGTAAGACCGATAGGTACTCAGTTCAAATCCCACGGGCAGGATGCACATTGTTGAAGAGTCCTATACTAAGACGAAACGACCGTCCAGTGATTCCAAGTTCAATCATAAAATTAACCATTTCTCACTGATTTTAAACAGTTAACAAAATAAAGGTCAACCATTTAAATTATTGTACAGGGTTGGATGGAGAATGCTGGTGAGCGACTTATGCTCCTTTACGAGGAGTAACAGGCGTAAGTAAGTAAATAAGTAACTCATTGAAATGAAATAAACTTTATCAACAATACATACCTTGACGTTTAATGATCACATCTTGATATTGAATAAGTTTAAAGTTATATTCTTTTAATTGTAAACTAACTTGACATCTAAATCTACCTTCATCTATATATCTAGTTGAATTAGCAAAATAGAATAATCTATCACCAGTTAATACAATTTCTTTTAATGAACTACAATCATCATTTTGACACTATAGAAAGAAGAAAACAACAAAAAAAAATAAAGGATAAGAAAATAAGAAAAAGAGATGTAAACAGGGCGGCCTGCTTGAGCATCTGGGCTACCTGTTCCTTACTTACTTACTTACGCCTGTTGCTCCCAATGGAGCACAGGCCGCTCACCAGCATTCTCCAACCCACTCTGTCCTGGGCCTTCTTTTCTAGTTCCATCCAATTCTTGTTCATTTTTCTCATGTCTATCTCCATTTCTCGGCGTAATGTGTTCTTTGGTCTTCCTCTTTTCCTTTGGCCTTGAGGATTCCATGTGAGGGCTTGTCTTGTGACACAGTTGGGTGCTTTCCTCAATGTGTGTCCTATCCACTTCCAGCGCTTCTTCTTGATTTCTTCCTCCACTGGGATCTGGTTTGTTCTCTCCCACAGTACGTTGTTGCTAATAGTGTCCGGCCAGTGGATCTGAAGTATTTTGCGTAGACAATTGTTGATAAACACCTGTATTTTCTGGATGATGGCTTTTGTAGTTCTCCAGGTTTCTGCCCCATACAGTAGAACTGTCTTGACATTTGTATTGAAAATCCTGACCTTGGTGTTGGTTGACAGTTGCTTTGAGTTCCAGATGTTCTTCAGTTGTAAATATGCTGCTCTTGCTTTGCCGATCCGCGCCCTCACATCTGCATCAGATCCACCCTGTTCATCAATGATGCTGCCCAAATACGTAAAGGTTTTTACATCTTCCAAATCTTCTCCGTCAATTGTGATTGGATTGGTGCATTCTGTGTTGTATCGGAGAATCCTGCTTTTCCCTTTGTGTATATTGAGACCTAATGCTGCTGAGGCTGCTGCCACACTGTTCGTCTTCTCCTGCATCTGTTGTTGCGTTTGGGATAGAAGGGCCAAAATTGTTCAAATTGTACCTGTTCCTGCCATCTAGATATTTCAACAAGTTATCTATTGTTGTTTGTTTTAATATATCATTATGCTGATTAATCGCATAACCTATTCTGCTGCGTTTCTAAAAAGTGTACAACCTTTCGTTGTCAAAGTTACAAAAAAACTCAATAAGAGACAATATGGTTGCTGGCAATGTACAACGAAAAGAATGTACATTATTCAGTTGTTCATTCACTGAAGTGCTAACATCTAACTGGCGATTCCTCAATATTTATCGCCAGGACCGACCAAGAAGAAAGAAACGGAAACTTGTTGAAATACTTTACGCTGAGAATTCTATATTGTACCAAAATTATAATATTGAATAAAGCTAATAATAATAATAATCAATATTTATTGTTAGATTATTGAATATAAGGAATTGTATTTGGCATAAGTTTAATCATTCAGCGTTCGTTAAAACGATGTATTCGGGAACTAGAAATGAACTGGAGATTATTGTAGGATTTGAATATGTGTGACGTAATATTCTATTCAATTATATTACTACTGAGTTAATTACTCTGTAAGTGACCTTCTATATGAATAAGATCATTGTACTAATTAATTCTTACTTGATTACATACGCCTGTTACTCCTTGTCGAGGAGCATAGGCCATCCACCAGAACTCACTATCCAACCATGTCCTGGGTAATCCTTTCCAGCTCTTTCCACTTGTTATTCATTCTTTTCATATGTGATTCTATTTCACGACGTAAAGTGTTCTTTGACATTCCACTTTTCCTCTTCCCTTCATGATTCCGAGTTAGCGCTTGCCTCGTGATGTAGTTTGATGATTTGTGTAATGTATGTTCTATCCATTTCTCTCGTCTTTTCCTGATTTCCTCTTCAGTTGGAGGCTGGTTTGTTCTATCCCACAGAAGACTGTCTATAACGGTATCTGACCAATGGATGTTGAGTATCTTGCGAAGATATTTATTTATCAATGCTTGTACGTTCTTGATGATGATTGTAGTAGTTTTCCAAGTTTCAGCTCCGTATAGTGGCAGCTGTCTTGATGTTCGTATTGAAGATTGTGACTTTGATATTGGTTGAAAGCTGTTTTGAGTTCCATCAATGCAGCCCTTGATTTGCCATTATCGTACTTATTCATTTATTCATTAATAAATTTTAAGGTTAGTAATTGTATAAATACCATAAATATTGAGTTTATATGACTATCTTGAATCAGTGGTCTAATCGATGAGATTTTAATGCTTAAAGTGATAATGTCGGGGACGTTAGATCACCAGAACTCACTTGGAAAAGATTCTAATTTCGTAACTTTATTTTGAAAATTTGAATTTCTTTGTCTTCGCGCCAAAAGCGCTCTTTGGACCATCATGTCGTATTACTCACTTGAGAGAATCTTAAACGATATTGGTCCGTTGTGTCTTTTAGTATGCTATTTTGTAACCTTTCCAAAGGACAGTTTTGTGCTGTATATATACGTTTCGATCTGTGTCCGTTGTTATCGCTCGTGCTTCTGGCTTTCTGCGAAATATACTTCCCCATTCGAACTTCGATTTCTCTCTCTCTCTCTCTAGTTAGCGGGGCTGGGACGTAATAGAGTAGCTAGTTTATTGGTCTTTGGTCACAAGTCTTCGTTCCGTTCGCAGACTAAGTGAAATCGTAACCGCTTCAAACCTAGCAGATAGTTACTGGGTTCGAGTCCCAATATGAAATTTAACACTGAGATGCAAATGTATACACTTTTTAAAATGAAAACAAGATGCTATTCAAAAGTGCATGATCATTATTATGAGTACAGACAATATCAAGATAATCGATTATGGGCTATATCAGACATATCAGACATTTTATATAAATATTTACTTTAAACCATGTCGCTACAGCTTCTCCTGAAGTTACTTCCGGTTTACAACCAAGTTCATAATCTTGTGTTGAATCATATGAATCTTTAGGCATATCAACTGGTTCTAATATTGATTCATCTGGTTTTACACGATCAATACGTATTGATTTAATCATTGGTTTATCTATTAAATGAGAAAAACAAAATAGGAGAAATTTTGTTAGGGGCATCATTCAATATGGATATTAGACGGTCAATGTATAGCAAAACCAACCTGAATGGGACAATACTTAAATTTCCATAGTTTCTGTTCATTGCAATACAAGTGAGGCTTGATTAAGTGACTCTTTAAGAGGACTTAAAGAATTTCTACCTCTGATATGGTGGAAAAAGATGAAAATGTACTGACTGACACTTTAATAGCAAATGGTTATCCACTCAAGTTTATTAATAGGTGCAAAAGTCAGTTAATGCCAAGACCTCTTATTTATTCAGTTACAAAGAAAAACGTTTATATCCATCTACCATATAGAGGTGAATCCAACAGTATAGTTTTAAGACAGAGATTGAAAGCAGCCATCGGGAAAACGTATTATGCTGCTCAGTTGGTTGTGATTGAAAGGTCTAAGCCCGTGATTCCGAATAGACCCAGACAATGCACTAATGATTTCGTCGTATCCCACTGTATTTACCAATATTTGTGTGGACACAGATACACTAAGGAGGAGTAATCGAACAATACAATCAAGGGTCAATGAACATGTGCCTAGATGGCTTCAACATCAATGTGTGTCAAATGATCCAATCAATGTAGGAGTTAGAAAACCATGTTCATCGATAGTGAAACATATAATTGAAATGGGGTACAAAATTGACATGAATACAGCATTTAGAATATTGTATAGAGATTGTCAAGGACGAATTCTTAAGTTTATTGAAGCCTTGTCTACTCGTAAATTTAATCCTCCCTTATGTGTACAAAAACTGTTTGTCGTAGCCTTGAATGTACCTTGATAATCCTTAAGTCATTTTATGGCCTAGGATAACACGACAATTTCTTATTCTTTCTCTCCCCTTAGTTATTTTGATTGTACTTTTATTTGTTTGACCTTTATTAATTGTCATATAAAAATGCCCTGATCAGTATATGTGTGATCAGATTGTTCACAATGTATAGCCGCAAATACATCACATTTTCATCAGATCAACTTTGTCTTCTCATTGTTCTATTCAAATATGGATTGTATTCAAAGTTTATGGTTAATGAACTTATTAAGATTTATTATTATTATTAATGGCTTGATTCATTATTCGGTATTTAGTACAATATAGAATTCCCAGAACAAGTTTCTTGTTTGTTGATTGTTCCTAACGTTCAATATTGAGCGATCATCAGTTAGATGTTCACAGTTCACAAATCTACATCTGAATATTGTTCATTCATTTCAATTTATATTGCGCCATCAACCATCATGTCTCTGATTGGACTCTTTTGTAACTTGTACAGTGGAAGGTTGTAAAACTTTTCAGAAACACACTTTAATACATTATGTAATCGATTAAGACATCATGAATTAATATCATATGGGTCTTGTGGAGATTGTAGTAATTTCAATGGTTAAGATCATGAGTCAGTTGAAGCTAGACCAACATGGAAACCAGTAGGTTCTTGGTTCGAATCGCACAGGGGGCGAGGTCGTGATTGCGCACTTTTGAGGAGTCCCACAGCAAGACGAAACAGCCGTCCAATGCTTCCAGGTTTTCCATGATCATCTAGCTTCAACTGATACATAATGAATTGTTAAAACAAACAAACAGAAAACAGATAACCTGGTGTTATACGGTGTGATTGGATTTTATGTAAACCACATGTCTAAAATACACAATTCATATAATAAAACCTAAGTTTGTGTTCTGGACTCAAACGACTAACGCAAAGGCAATAAGAATTAATAAGGACTTGAAGTTGACTCTAGGCTATTCTTATTAGTTAACGTATTATTGATTAGGCACAGAGCCATGGTCGTATAAGTTGGTGCTTTGAATAGCGGTTTTATCACATGATAATTGACAGGGGAAAAAGTCATAAGACTTTTGATGAAAAAAAAAGGTAAGCTTTTGTTGAATGTTACGTGACTTATGAATTTTACAAACTTTATATATGGATTCTTTCTATGTTAAATTCAGATTACATCCACTATTTTTCTGTTGAAAAAACACTGTTATCCGAGAGTAGTTGTGTTTGTATGTTCATCAACAGTTTTATGAACAATGTCTCACATTTTTAATAGTATTTGTGCTTATATTCCTTAATAGATCGATAGAATGGATCTGTTATAACTTGTGTCCTTGTGCCCCCCTATCAACATATATATTACGTAATGATACTGCCAATTAGAGAATAGTGATTTATCGTCCAGACCAATGACGTGTAAACCTCTACGAACAACCTACAGTACTTATCGGTCCTACTTCCTGTCTAGCCCTGCCTGCCTGCCTGTTCAGTCTAGAACATCAATCTCAGCTCCAGTGATAGTAACCATTTATTTCAAACATACTGGGTTCATATACAAACCAAACAGACCATATCGTACCATAAAAGAAGAAACAACATTTGTACAAGAATTAGCCAAATGTGGCTGTGAATGTAGGATACTCTAATTAATAGACTAGGCATAACTGAAGAACGGTCAATCGTATATTAATCGTCTATGGGTCAAACTAAAGCTTATAATAAGAGGAGTGTAGATATACATCATCTAGTTACTGAATAGTAATACAATAAGAATATACGTATAATATTTGTCCATAAATAGTTCCCGAAAGTTAACACTCATAATTCTCGTCAGGATATAACAGAATCAATGAGATAACGCTCCGGGAACTATACACATGGACTTTGATTCATCGACTATTTTGATGATAAGTAGTATGAAAGAATAGAAAAACAATTAAACGTTTCATGTGGTTGTGGTTTGACTCTATATCATTTCAAGTATTTAATGAGACAAACAATCTAAGTAATGTATCTTATTAATATACTGCGTCACAAGGCAAGTCCTCCCATGTAATCCTCAAGGCCAAAGGAGATGAGGAACACTAAAGAACATATTACGCCAAGAAATAAAGACAGACAGATATGAGAAGAATGAACAACAATAGGATAGAACTGGAAACGAAGGCATAAGTAAGTAAGTAATCTTCTTAATATACCCATCATCAAGTCTAATCTCAACAGATTTCTATTGAGTTGAGTGTAAAATGACATAAGTCATTATTTAACCTTATCCTCACTAAATTCACTAGTTTATTATAATCTTCTCATTCAGAGATTTTTATATCGGTTTTAGATCAGTTCATGATCTGAATCAAAAAACTTAAAAATCTCCACAACCCCTATACTGATAATTACCATGTACTCACTAGTGACTAGCTTCGTGAGAAAATTCTCGGAGTTCTGGTGAGAAGCCGTGACCAGTGGAGCTAATTCGTGTCGGGTAGAAACGGGTGTCTACAATGGAATATGGTCGCACAACTTCGTGGATTGGTTGACGTTAGACATTAACACCATTGGATGCCGGCTCAATGGTCCAGTAGGTTAAGCGTTCGCGCACGAGAATGAAGGGCCTGGGTTCGAATCCCGTGTTTGGGATCGTGGATGCGCACTGCTGAGGAGTCCCACGATAGGACGAAACGGCCGTTCAGTGCTTCCAGGTTTCCAACAATGGTCTAATATCAATTGGTTCATGATTTCAGTCAAAAAACTTAACAATCTCCACAACCCTAATACTGATTTTTATATATTTGATTATTAAAATTGATCATTACAATTGACTTACTTCTCACATTGATAATAAATGGATGTGATGATGTATTATAAGTATCATTATATGATGCAATACATCGTACTTCATATACTGATTCATCTGATATAGTTGTACTTGGTAAACGTAACTTATTTAATTGTAATTGATTAGATCTCCAACCAGAAATATCTTCAGCACCTTGTCTTGGATCTGTATCTCTTATCCATATACCATTTTCATTACCTAAATTCATTTCCCATTGATAATTTGATGGTTCTACACGTTCACCAGTAATAAGATCTATAAATTAAAATGCGAATACATAAGTTTCTAATTTACAATGTCTAAACCAAATGAAAACAGTCAATAGTTTATAAACTAACAAAAACAACCTAGAAGAGTGTTATGCTCTTGTAGTGACCTACTTTTATCAAGAGAACGGGATTGGTTTAATGGAAACAATTAATACGATAAACAATTGTACCGGTGATTGTTTTAGTGTACTTCCTTGTTTAACTGTATCAAAACACATACATTCTTCCGTTGATTGTGATCTTGCACGAATTCGGTTACGCTCAGTAACCACACTTGTACTCCTTTGGCACGATCTTGATATTCCTTCGATAACACGAGATCGTCAACAAATACATCTCGACTATAGGCATCAACTGCCTTCTGATATTTGGCCTACAAGGGATCTTATCTGTTAACTGGCACGTAGTCTTCCTGTAGTGGTGATCATAGTCGACCACGACTCGACGCCACACTACACTAATAATTTTTAGATGTTGTCGAAGATTTATAGTTCAGGTGGAGTTTTTTTTCTCTAAGACAGATTGGTTTGCTTGGTGATGAGACTTTCATTATAGTTAGACGATTTTACTAATGATGATGTTGTACAGAAGAACAATGAAAGCTACACAACTAAACCATTCAACTCAGAGAATAAAACTCCACCGGAATAAAACGAAAATAAGAAACCAATTATAACGTATAGTGTTTGAAGCATTTATGGAATTAAACTTTATATCTGGTCAATTAGTCTTCATTAATCTTGGAGAACTACGAAAGCCATCATCCAGAAGATATAAGTGTTTATTAACAGTTGTCTACACAAAATAATTCGGATCCGTTGGCCACACACTATCAGCAACAACCTACTGTAGGAGAGAACAAACCAGATCACAGTGGAGGAAGATATCGGGAAGAGACGTTGGAAGTGGATAGCATACACATTGAGGAATGCACCCAACTGCGTCATGATGCAAGTCCTCACATGGAATCCTTAATGCCAAAGGAAAAGAGGAAGACCAAACAACACATTAAACCGAGAAAAGGAAACAGACAAATATGAGAAGAATGAACAAGAATTGGATGGAACTAGAAAGGAAGAGCCAGGACAGAGTGTGTTGTAGAATGCTGGTCGGCGGCCTATGCTCGATTGCGGGTAGCAAGAGAAAGTAAGTTAGTAATTGTTTAAATAACAGTAATTACGTAATCAATAATTCGATAATAAATATAATACTTACCATCAACATAACAAGTTAATGTTTTAGAGGTACCAGTAAATACATATAATTTACTACGTGATTCTTCATCGAATACTCTTACATTGAACATTTCACGAATCTCTGAAAATAGTAAAAGACAAATCATGATGATTGTTGCAAATTGGATAATAAAAGCACCAGTAACACTGGCTACAACATTTGCAGACGTTACTGAAACTTCAGCTGTTCAGTGGTATGAGTATTGCAGGGATATATGTGCAATGAAAATGACAAGTTTACACGAGTCGTTTAGAGGAGTTAGTAGAATCGTCAAAATAGATGAAACAGTATTCCGGAAGTGAGAATATAACGGAGAACGTAGTATTAAGGAAGACTGGGTAAGTAGCACGTCCATAAATATACCTCACAGGTCTTTGGAATTTACAACAGATCAACCCAAAAGTGACACTTTTAAAGGGTCCGAAACCGAAAAGGAATGACAATAATACTATTTATACGGGAATACATGCAGCAAGGTACCACGATATACACGGATGATCGGAGAGCCTACGATGCCTGCACAGACTTGGATATATGCATTATGTCGTTATCCACGAGCTTCATCTTTTGTGGACCCTACAACAGGAGTGCACTCTAACAATATTGAAGCTATGTGGTCAAAACCATAGGAGTTCTTACGACCGTGTCGTGGCACGAGAGGTCGACTGTTATAGAGCCATATGGATGAATTCCTCTACTGTATGCATTACGATTTCAGAACCTCTGAACCTCTTTCAAACCTTGATATGTTTTTGAACTATGTAAAAGAAGTATATCCACTTTAATGCTTTGGTTTTTTATAATATATTTTTACTTCATACTAACTGTCTTCTGATTGGCTAATATTTCCAGGGTCGCTTAAATTCGTTCAAAACTCATCCATAAATTAGAGTCTCGCCACTTCAACTAATCCACGAAATTGAGTAACACGTCAACCATTATCTTCTGTGAGTTACTATCTCATAACAGATCCGGTTAAACTCCATAGGACACTGTTTTATATATGTAAAGTTGATCAGATAAAGAACTATTGGTTAACGAAGGATAGTGAACATTAAGATTAGTAAACTCTTCAGAACTACCAGCTATAGTTTCATAACCAATTGAATGCATCTTATCATATAAGTTAACTCTGGATATCACTGATGTCAGATTCAATGACTGATACTTCTAACTACAGTTGATTTAACACGACAGATCTTTAATGTTAAATTAGACTTGCAATACTTAATATTCAAACACATTTTGTTATCATTACAGCCATACATACAATCATTGAAATACATCTACACTGTGAACTAAAGAAATGGCTACTACATCCAAGGACAGCAGCAGGCGCGAAAATTACCCAACCCCGGCACAGGAAGGTAGTGACGAATAAAATACAGATGCGGGACTCAATTCAAGCTCCGTAATTCGAATGAGTACAATTTAAATCATTTAACGAGGACCAATCGGAAGGCAAGTCTGGTGCCAGCAGCTTCGGAAACTCTAGTCCCAAAAGTGTGAACTAAACAATTATCCACAGTCGAAAAGAGATCTCATGTGATTATTTAAAATAAATGTTGAAACCACTATTGATATTTGTGGAGATTTAACAGTTGAATTCGCAGTTCAGTCTCATCTAGACCACCACTAAAAACCTGAAAGCACTACACGGTCATTTCTTCCTAGTATGGAACTATTCAACAGTGCGTAGTCATGATCCTGCACGTACGACTAGAACCCAAGGACTTCAGTCTCACGTACCTTCATCCAATAGTGTTAATGTTTTGAAATTGTGGACATACACTACTGAGGAGTCCCATATTAGGACGAAACCGTCATCCACTGTTTTCAAGTTTTCATTGGTTTCTATCAACTCATGAATCCAACTATTCGTGGATTGGTTGAAGTTAGACATTAACATCGTTGGATGCCAGCCGGCTCAGTGGTCTAGTGGTTAAGTGCTCGCGCGCGAAGCCAGTAGGTCCTGGATTCGAGCCCCGCGGGGTGCGGGATCGTGGATGCGCACTGCTGAGGAGTCCCATACTAGGACGAAACGGCCGTCCAGTGCTTCCAGGTTTTCAATGGTGGTCTAGCTTCAACTGACTCATGATTTCAATCTGTGATATTAAAAAAAATTTAAAAGTCATATTCGTTTCAAGCACAAGATACTACTAATTCATTTGATCAATACCATTTGTTACCACTTTGAATTCTGTTGTTTAGGGCACCGAAAAATTGTAAAAACCAATGATTCATTGATATTAACAAAAGTGTTTACATTATGTTTATTAATTTAAATGTTGTTCATGTCTCCCCCCCCTCCGGTTTTTAATCACTAAGGTAGTTTTCTGGATATATTTAGATGTTAGTGAAAGGAAGAACACAACTACCATGAAATTGTGCACAAAAATTAGAGGAACATTACAGTTTTAAATGTGAGCAGAATAAATAAGAAAATAATAACAGATGTTTTCATTGAATACCAAATGTTACTGTAGTTTCAATAATCCCATTTGCTTATATCATAAATATGAAGGGTATTGGAAGGGTGGCCTGTTTCAATATCTAAGCTAACCACTCTTACTTAACATCTAGATATTTTCACGATTGATTAATCACTGAGTGGCGATCAATGTCATGCGTGTCTAGTCCTTATTAGTGCAGATCGAATGCTATCGATCATGTTGCAATGTGGCTACCAGTCTAGGTGACTCGACACTGCGTGCACTATTGTGAAATTAGATGGTGGTTGGTCACCACACAGTGATCAATCAATTGTGATTACATCTCAGTCCTACAGGAGGTTAGTCACGGCTTGGATAGCTCAGTGGTAACGTCTCTGACTGTGAAGCTGGGTGACACGGGATCGAATCTGTCAGGGAGCATCAGTTCCCTCAAGATTACAGGTACACTTTGCTGACGAGTGCCAAGTAGCACGAAACCCGGGTTCAGGGTTTCCTGTCAACTACCTCCAACCATCATCTAATCTAGATATTTTAGCAAGCTATATGTTTTCTATTTGTTTATTAATTGATTCTATAATCTATTCAGATGTGTTGATAAACATCTATCATGAGTACTACTACAATTAACAGAAGTACAAATTAGAATCTAAGCATCTAATCAAAACTGATCAAATAAAGTTCGGAATGTTAATATTAGGAAAATATGAATTAACATAAATAATTTCACATTCATTGTGTAAATTGAAACTCAGTAAGTTGATTGATAGCACATTTCTGCTTGAAGTGATAAGGTGTGTGAAGGTGTTAGGTTCGAGTCCCCCACTATAAACATCAATTGATTCATTTTAAATAAAGAGAAGGGAGAGTCAAAGATTTCATTATTAGGTAAATACATGCCCCCAAATGCCCTGGTACGGCCGAGAGTGCGGAGAGTCCGCTCTCCCTCTCCAAATGCAATCACGTGCCCACGCGTATATAGCCTCTGACAGGGAAGTCCTACTCACTGCCTTCTCGCACCACGGGTGTTGTTTACGAAATTGAGAAGACGAAAAGCGAATGTCCGGAGCTTTAACCGGGTTGGTGGACATGGAGAGTCCACCTACGAGAGTTGGAAAATCCTGATTCCAAACCAATAGTGCACGTGGGCTGGCTCCAGTATCCTAAATGAACAATTGGCGTATGAACCAATTATTGGTGACCGGATACCATGGGACTTCATCTCCTTACGATGCTCTACTGTCTTGTTGATCAGACCATCAGGTCGAAGGCTCCGGGTGTGGCCCCCTAAGCAAACCACCTGCTTCAGTTTGCGCACCTGGGCAGTATCACAGCCGTCACACAAATCAAATGAGATTTGTGTAGCGCATATGTATTTGATGCCTCCTTGTATCAATATCTATGTGTTCAAATAAATAAATAAAACTAATATTTATAAGTCAATGTATGTTCAAAATAGATCGTTCACAACAACAACAACAACAGCAACAACAGAAAAAGAACGCTCACTCTGTATGAAAATAGTTATTTTATCCACTGGTTCATCATCATTCATAAATGCTTGACATTGAAATTCAGCATTATCATCTCTAAATGTATATGTATCAGAAGATATTGCTATTTTATAATCTGTTTGTGGTAGAATTGATAATGTTTCCATACGTGGTGGACTTATTGGTAATAATTGTGATGGAATAGGTACATCTCCAGGAATTTCCGGTTGACGATAATACCATATAAGTTTAGGGAATTGATCATTAGTTTCTGGTGGATTATCAGTGAAAATAGCTTGACAACTTAACTAAAAAAATTCAATAATGATAAAAATAGATAATGTAGGATAGTTACGAACTTTTGTTAAGATTTAAATGAGTGAACGGCTAACATTTCAACAACAACAAAATCAAAGTTATTGTCTTCTCAATAGATCTTATCTTTTTTCCGAGATTCGGGTTTTAATATCTTCGAGGAAAAAAAATAATGATGACTTAACCGAACTATAATGGGTGAAACATGTTCTTTTAGGTCCTATCATGCCAGACAGGTTGGTTGAAGAGCAGTAGGAGTAAAAGCAGTAAACTCAGGGTCTATGGGTGAAGTCATACTGCTTACTGTACAGAGATGTGATCGGAGTGAGATGTTTCTTGCTGACAACTAGCATGACAGCGATGCTGCTTTTTGACACTGAAGGGTGGGGTTAGAAAATGTCGACCCTTAAAATGTACATCTCACCTTAACCCACGGATGTCTGTCTCCGGTAGTAGGATCTGAACAAATACGAATCTAACAAAAAATTACTAACAAAAATATCGTGTTTGACCGTTCTCAAGTAGTTGTTCCTTGGGCACTGTGGTCACGTTCTCAGGTCACTAAAACCATCAATAAACCGATTTTCTTTTCAGATACACCTAGAAGAATCCTTCCATGATGTAGGTAACCGGGAAGTGATAATTGCCTTCATAACTTTAACAGCACTCAAGATCATCAGATTTCTAACTACTTTGTATTTGGTATTTATGTTACAAAATGTTTGTCAGCAATAAAACTGATATGTTTAAATTTGAACCAACTGTCTTAACAACTAAAGACTATCCAGTCAAACTCTATAGAATAATCCGGAATAAACAATTCCCCTGATACTTAAACATTAAGCTATTGACTAATTTGAATTCAAGTAAAGTAATGCTCAAATATGTTGATTTGACTAGTCTCACAAAGAGAGTTCTTTCGAAAAAAAAACAACTGCCAAGCATTACCCTACTTGACGTTTCAAAAGATTATAGAAGTTAATTCAAAGCTTAATCTTAGAGCATCAAATCAATTTCGGTAATTGTACTGAATAGAAAATTGATTACAAATACGAATTGTATAATTGAAGTAAATGAAATCGTTGAAAAGAATGTTCTCTTCACTGAATTGTCTCCAAACCCTAATCTTCCCGATTACTGCTTATACTCTTATTACCTCTACCACTACGGGATTTGAATCGACAAGTGCATCTCTGTGCTAATATGGTGTGGCAACTCGAACTGATGTACGTACGTACGAAGTTCTACGTTGTTACTGACTGATTGACTGACTGACATCATCTTCTTCAATGACACAGGGGGTATCTATTATTATCGATTTTTTTCTAATAATCTTATTAAATGACATACAGCGGTGTTCTATTTCATTATAGACTAATCTATTGACAATAAACCTAAGTAAATAATAATAATTCAGAAGAAGATTCTCGTTTATTGAAGTATTTTCACTTTAATAGTTAAGTTCATGGAACAATTGAAACTAGACAACCATAGAAAACCGATTGTAGAACTCCTTAGCAATATGCATCCACGATCTCACTTCAAAAGATTCAAACCCAAAACATATCAATCTCACACTTAAACGCTTAACCACATCCAACAATGTTACTATCTAACTTCAACTAATCCAGTAAATTTAACGACACATTCATCATTATCTTCATGATCTTAACTATTGAAATGACTATAATATCCACATAAACCTCTTTTTAACATTTTTCATTTTGATTAAGATTATGAACCGATTGACGTTAGACCACCATTGAAAACCTGGAAGCACTAGACGACCGTTTCCTCCTATTGTGGGACTCCTCAGCAGTACTCACAAACGATCCCGCCCGCGGGATTCAAACCCAAGGCTCTCAACCTCGCGCTCTAACGCTTAATTTACTGGACCACTGAGTCGGCATCTAATGGTGTTAATGTCTAGCCTCAACCAATCCACGAAGTTGAGCGACCATCTTTCATTGTATTGAGGTAAACACCCGATACCGATTAGCTCCACTGATCACAGCTTCTCAACAGAACTTCGAGAATTTTCTCATGAAGCTAATTTCAATCTTGTTTTCAATATTATCACCGTAGTCAATCATCAATAATTCATACCTTCATTAATTATTAATTAAAGAGATTCATTAACTCATTACTACGGCAACAGAGGAAACTTTCTATTCTATGGGAAACTACAAAAATGTTACTTAAAAATTCTCTTTTCTAAATGGTTAAATGATTCTTCTTTTAGAAATGACGTAAATCATTGTTGTTGTTGTCGTTTATTTAGTTTTTTTCTTTAAAAATACAGTAAGTACTACTAATCAATGTGGATAACTATAGCGAAACTACTAATATAAATAAGTAGTATAAAATAAATGGAGAGAAAAAGTCTCGAAGTGATCACAGTTTATTACATTTTCTGTTCAACTTATATGCTTTAATAGTTGAGAGCATGAGTTAATTGATGCTAAAACATTATAGAAAACCTGAAAGTAGTGGATAGCCATTTCGTTCAATCGTGAGACTTCTCAGCAGTGCGCACTCACTGATGACAATGGTAGATGTGTTGCTCAATTTCGTGGATTAGTTAAAGTTAAACATTAACACCGTTGGATGCCAGCCGGTTCAGTGGTGTAGTGGTTAGGCGCTCTCGCGCAAGACTGATAGGTGCTGAATTCAAATCTCGTGAGGCGGAATCGTTAGTGCGTACTGCTGAGGTGTCCTACAATAGGATGAAGCGGCTATCACGTGCTTACAAGTTTTCCATGATGTTCTAGCTTCAATTGACTCATGATCTCAACTATTGAAGTTACTACAATCTCCACAAAACCCCTTCAGTTTGTTGAATAAGAATCAGAGTAATTTACTTGTTTTGTGAAGTTTAATTATTGTGAAATGTTTCAAAAATCTGATGATACTTTAGAGATGTGTTTGAGTAAGATTATACGTTCACTAGTTTCCATGGTTGATTTTGTACTTGGTCATGGTATTTGATTAGTTAATCACCATGAGTTTATTCAAGTGATTGTATCATTTCATCATGTGATATTTGTTTATGCTCCCTAAATGTCTTGGTATGACTGAGGGTAATAAGAGTCTGCTACACCTCTAGAAATGCTATCACATGGCCATGCGTCTACAGACACTGACAGGGAAGTATTACTCACTGCCTTCTCACGAGATTACTGTTGTCTATGAAATTGAGATGACGAAAATCGAATGACAGACGCTTTAACCGGGTTGGTGGACACAGAGGATCCATCTACAGGATTTAGGAAACCCTGATTCCAAATCAATGGTGCACACAGGCTCCAGGGTTCTGAGAAAACAAATGGCATATGAATCTTATGTTGGTCATCAGCTACCATGGGACTGCATCTCCTAAAGTTGCTCCACTGCTTTGTGGATTAGAAACCTCGGTCGAAAGGCTTGGGGAGTAGTCCCCTAAAAAATCACCTGTTTTGTATATATATTTCTACTACAGTTGGAATAACAATTTGATAACAAACATTTATACCCTTATTCGACAGAATCAATGTTTATCAGTATAGGGTTGTGGAGATTATTAAGTTTTTGATTGAGATCATGAACCGATTGATGTTAGATGCTAATCCGTGTCGGGTAGAGACAGATATCTACTTCAGTACAATGGAAGATTGTCGCGCAATTTCGCGGATTGGTTGAGGTTACACATTAACACCGTTGGATGTCGGTTCAGTGGTCTAGAGTGTAAGCTTTTAAGCGGGAATGAATGCCCCGCTTTTGAATACCACGAGTGAGATCGAGTATGAGCACTGTTGAGGAGTCCCACAATAGGATGAAACGGCCGCCCAGCGCTTACAAGATTTCAATGGTGGTCTCACATCAATCAATTCATGTTTAACTACTTTAGAAAAACTTTTATTAACTCTCTTCCCCTCCGAGTTTGCACTAAAACTTTTAATCTTAAATGGCAACTAACTATTTAGACTACTAACAGGTTAAAGATACAAGAGAATAATATCAATCAATAACATACGTCTAGTGCTCTTTGAACACGTGCCAGAATTGTATACTTTGATTTATCCATAGGATAAATGGTATTTGTTGAAGAATCAATCTTCAAATGGAAATTACGATCTATGAATGAAACCCAAAAAGAAAAGAATTGTCAAATATTAAGAGGATTATTATATTTGTGAATTAGAACAATATTGTTCTCAATTGAATCTTTATCAAGCTTTACTCTACTATACAGTAATATTTATATGCATATTATGAAATTACTATACCAATCATGACAGTTTATGAGTCAATGATGATAACAATGGAATAGATTACGTAATACGCAAAACGTACAAGTTGATAGTGTGATGACAAGTGTACTAGTGATTATAAGAAGAATAAAGGCCCCCAAATGCCCTGGTACGGCCGAGAGTGCGGAGAGTCCGCTCTCCCTCTCCAAATGCTCTCACATGAACACGCATATATAGCCTCTGACAGGGAAGTCCTACTCACTGCCTTCTCACACCAAGGGTGTTGTTTACGATATTGAGAGGATGAAAAGCGAATGTCCGGCGCTTTAACCGGGTTGGTGGACATGGTGAGTCCACCTAAGGGAGTTGGAAAACCCTGATTCCAAACTAATAGTGCACATGAGCTCCAGTATCCTAAAGGAATAAATGGTGTGTGAGCCAATCGTTGGTCACTGGCTACCATGAGACTGAATCTCCTTACGATGTTCCACTGCCTTATGGATCAGACCTTCAGGCCGAAGGCTTCGAGTTTGGCCCCCTAAGCAAACCACCTGCTTCGGTTTGGGTACCCGGGCGATATCCCAGTCCTCACACATATCAAATGAGATTTGTGTGGCGCATATGTAACTGGTGCCTCCTTGTACCAATATCTATATGTTAAAATAAATATAAATAAAACTTAATACAAAATGCGTCAATGGGTTGAAAAATATAAACACTGAAACAACATCCATAGAAAGATTATAAGATTACGTAATAAGAAATGTTCAGGTAATTTGAGAAAACAAAAAGGGTAGAAGAGGATGAAGAAAAATTAACGTAGAAAAGAGTTTAGAAAACAATAATTAATAAAATTATTTATTAAAGTCAAGGGAGAGGTAAAGGTGTTACAAATCTCTTATGAATACAAAGACTTGGATTATTGACTTGCATCTCTATACCTTCTGCTATGTGTACACAGTGACGAGATGAAGCTCCACAAAGAAATCTAGTACGAATACGATAAATCACTTAAAATGATCTAGTTCTGTCTACTACATGACCGTTATCGATCAAGTGTGATAGAACAAATCTGTGTATGATATGATGGTACATCTTCCTAACCATGAAGGAACGTGTTCACTAACTCATCGGCTCAGTTATCCGGTAGTGAGTCCAATATAATTTTCTCCTCAGGAGCAGCTAAAATCATAGATACACATCGATATGGCAGTACCATGTAACTTATCTTTTGAATAAATAATTTCGTATAACCATAAAAATATTATTGTATATTAGAGTAAAGCATGATGAGAATCTAATCGAAAACCTCATTATGTTCTCTCATATAGTGATAATGTGGTGCGTGCTACTTATATTGATATAAGTAGTATATGACGCGAGTTAAAACGTAAAGTCTGGCAGCAAAAGATGAGTAGAACATCAAGAAAGGAAGAGCGAGAACACAATGGAATTTGTAAGAAAACGCATGAACAATGAAATGGGAGACAATAGATTGGTGTTTGCAACAGAAACAGTCCAGTTTGATATGATGCATTTAAATTTTGCAAATTGACGATTTACTATATGGTATTCAGATTTTATTGAAATAGTCCGTAATTTTTGTGCTACATACATTCGATTGTCCCCACCCGTGTTATTGTTCACTACAATAAGATGAGTTTCATAGAGCTCTATTGATAAGCTGTAACCAGTGGATGATCATCCGTGTCAGGTGTGAGACAATGGTTAAAAGATTGCGCAATATCATTAACTGATTGAAGTTAGATATTAACACCATTGGATATCGTTTCAATGTTCATGCTAGAGACTGAGAATTCATTTATTCTACAGGTTGAAATCATGAGTCAGTTGAAGCTAGACCACCATTGAAAACCTGGAAGCACTGGACGGCCGTTTCGTCCTGGTATGGGACTCCTCAGCAGTGCGCATCCACGATCCCGCACCACGCGGGGCTCGAACCCAGGACCTACTGGCTTCGCGCGCGAGCACTTAACCACTAGACCACTGAGCCGGCTGGCATCCAACGGTGTTAATGTCTAACTTCAACCAATCCACGAAGTTGCGCCACCGTACACCATTGTCTTCAGTGAGTTGTTATCTCACAACAGACCGGTTGAACTCCACTGGTAACGGCTTCTCACTAGAACTCCAGGAGTTTTTCTTGAAGTCAGTCACTAATGAGCAGTTAATTATTATCAGAATGGGTTTTGTGGAGATTTTTAGAAATTTTCACAGGCTGAAATCATGAGTCAGTTGAAGCTAGACCACCATTGAAAACCTGGAAGCACTGGATGATTTCAACCTGTGAAAATTTCTAAAACTCTCCACAAAACCCATTCTGATCATCTATTATACTTTAGGATACAATAGTGAAACAAATACAATCCGATTAGATCAAACATTTCACAACACTATCAATGTAGTAACTACATTAAGAAAACAGAGTTTTCCGAATTTTATTCTGTAAACTAATCTAATGATAGTTCCACATTAGGTTGTACCAACAGACTGAACTACTGAAGCTTATAGTAATTTTATTACAGCCTCAATTTGAGCTTAATTCTAACATTTATGTATGATATGTTCAGGTTAACAAATCAAGTCGGATACGAGAAGACGTCCCAGTTTGGTTCCTATAAGGGTGAATGGAAAGCAGTTAGGAGTTCTATACTTGAACATCTAATTGACTGTCATCATTCTAAAGATCCACAATCTGATTTTAAGGTTGTTTATATGATTCGTTCAAATCTATTGAGATTTCTTCGTATCCAACTCCTAGTAAAATAGTTGAAGCTCTTACTATCCATGAGTTTAAACCAGAATTATGCGTACAAAAGAAGCACGTTCTATCGTTATCATTACCTTGACCTTAATTATTGTTATTACTGCATTCCCCTTTACTTATGTCTTATATTCTCATTATTCTATTCATAAATCATCATCATATCACTTTATTTAATTTTTACACCTCTATGATCTTTACTTACTTACTTACGCCTGTTACTCCCAATGGAGCATTAGCCGCCGACCAGCATTCTCCAACCCACTCTATCCTGGGCCTTCTTTTCTAGTTCCATCCAATTCTTGTTCATTTTTTTCATGTCTATTTCCATTTCTCGGCGTAATGTGTTCTTTGGTCTTCCTCTTCACCCCGAATGGCCTTGAGGATTCCATGTGAGGGCTTGTCTTGTGACGCAGTTGGGTGCTTTCCTCAATGTGTGTCCTATCCACTTCCAGCGCTTCTTCCTAATTTCTTCCTCCACTGGGATCTGGTTTGTTGTCTCCCACAGTACGTTGTTGCTAATAGTGTCCGGCCAATGGATCTGAAGTATTTTGCGTAGACAACTGTTAATAAACACCTGTATTTTCTGGATGATGGCTTTCGTAGTTCTCCAGGTTTCTGCCCCATACAGTAGAACTGCATTCCCCTTTACTTAAGTCTTATATTCTCATTATTCTATTCATAAATCATCATCATATCACTTTATTTAATTTTTACACCTCTATGACTTTTAATTATTGTAATTTCAATAGTTGACATTGAAGCTAGACCACCATAGAAAACCTGGAAGTACTGAATAGCCGTTTCATCCTATTGTGGGACACCTCAACAGTGCACATCCACGATCCCTCACAAAAAAGATTCGAACTCAGGACCTATCAATCTCGCTCGCGAGCACTTAACCTTTAGACCACTGAGTCGGCCTACATCCAACGATGTTAATGTCTAACTTCAACTCATTCACAAAATTGAGTGGCATATCCACCATTATCATCAATAAGTTACTATCTCACAAAAAGAGATCCTTTCATTGAACTTCATATTTTTAAATCAAAATCAATAATCATTTTAAATGTGATACCTTGTATTGATTCGGTTACTTGTTCTTCTTCTTCTTCTTTGACGGATATAGTTGTTTCTTCAATAGATTCTGTCACAATAGTTACAGCTGATTCTTCACCTTCTTATACTTTGATCAGTTGTGATCTTTTTGGTAAATTTAAAATATGATGATCCATATTCTTGAATCGGTGGTAAATCATCTCTTAATTCAATATCTACTGGAATTGGTACACTCATTATAATAATACAACGACCACGTATATGATCTTGTATAATAGATTGATGTAAATGTTTAATATAAAGTATACGTCCATTTTGTATTTCAACATATTGACCAATTCGATTAGGATTAATTGGATTATTATAAAGATCAATAAATTGCCATGTATAACTGGAACTTTTTAAATCTACTTCTAAATCAAAATTATCTATAAAAGAAGAAGAAGAAGAAGAAGAAGAATTTGAAGGTTACAACATTTCATGGAACGAATTCCGATAAGGTTACTTACTCACAATTGATTAATCACTGGGTGGTGATCAATGTCATATGTGTCAAGTCCTTATTATTAGTGTAGATTGAATGCTATCGGGATCGAATGAGTCAGAGAGTACTAGTTCCCTCAAGATTACAGGTACACTTTGCTGACGAGTGCCAAGTAGCACGAAACCTGGGTACAGGGTTTCCTGCCGACTACCTCCAACCACCATCTAAGGTTATTTATTCTGAACCATTTCTTATTCTTATGTTTGATTAGATTATGAAAGTGTTTACAATTGGAGAGAAGCATGGAATACAATGAATAATAATGAATGCAATTAGACGATTTAAGCTTTCCACATAACCTAGTTCGGCGAAACTCTAATTTATGGACGAGCCAATCAGTGGCGTTTTGGAGATTTCAAGGTCACGGCACCAACTTCAGTGCTTAATGCTAACATATGATCGGTTCACAGGGAATTTTGTATAAAGCGTGATAATTGAGCAGCTATAACAAGTAAAACGGCGAGACTGTAATTTGTGGACGAACCAACCAGGTATAAGATAACAGATCCCGGATTTTGGCGCGAAAGCCCTTCATCCATTTGGCAAAATAAATTTCTGGCATTATAGCTGATATCAGATTGTGGTGAAAACTCTATATATATAGCGTACAAACTCCTGCATAGGCTTGGCTATGTGCATCGTGTCGTTACCGACAAGTGGCATTTTGTGTACTCAACAACTGGAGTGCACATAACCAATATGTGGTAGAGGCTGAAAGAGTTTTTGCGATCTTATCATGGCTCCAGAGGCCGACTATTCTGTAGCCATATGAATGGTTTTCTCTACTGCATGCACTACGATTTTAGAACCTCGGAACCTCTTTCAAATCTTGGCAAGTTTTTGAACCACGTCTAAGAAGTGTATCCACTTTATTTCTTTGGTTTTGTTTAATATATTTTTACTCTATACTGACTGTTTGCTGATTGGCTAATATTTCTCAAGATCGCTTGAGATCCTTTCAAAGGTTGTCCATAAATTATAGTCTCGCCCCTAGTTCTTCTATCTCATTGGTAGTCTTTGTATCAGTAGGCCTTAATAAAACACAACGGAAAAAGAAAGATCCTCAAATATAACACAGTGAGTATCAAATAAATCATATTTGATGAAGAAACTCTGGAAGAGGTTGAATTAGTCACATACCTGACTGATTAGTATCATCGATGAATGTGAAGGATTTGATGAAGGTGTAAAGAAAAGGATTGGTAAAACATGAGCAACATTCATAAGGTTGAAGAATACATGGAACTTAAAACAACTGTTTGTCAACTAACATCAAAGTCAGAACCCTCAAAATGGACGTCAACACAGTTGGTTCTACTGTACGGAGGTGAAACTTAGAGAAGTATTAAAACTACTATCAAGAGAATACAAGTATTTATAAACAATTATCTACACAAGATACTGAATGTTTATTGACCGGAAACAATCGGTAACAACCTACTATGGGTAAGAATAAAACAACTTCCAACTGAGGAGGAAATTAGAAAAAGACAGTGGAAGTGTATAGGACATACATTGTGAAAATCATCATACTGCATTATGAGAGAAGCACTAAATTAAAATCGTGAAGTGAGAAATAAAAGAGGAAGGTCAAACAACACACTGTACCGAGAATCGGAACCAGACATGAAAAGGATGAATAACAACTGGAAAGAACTGTAAAGGGTTGCCTAGGATAAAGTTGGTTGGAAAATTTTTGTCGCCGGTCTATGCTCTTCTATGAAGGGTAACAGGCATAAGTAATTCCCTTCAATGATTCTATTTTTTTATTCTTTAGTTACAAAAGGAATTGTGAAATAGATAAAATTCATTGTTCATCAACGGGAAAAAAAGGGAAAATAATGATTCATTCAATCACTTAATTATTACGTAATCTAATCAGTAAACAAGTTACTTATCAAAACGTAACTAATTCAATAGTAATTGATAAAGAAATAAAGAAAAGAAAAGAGAACATATCTGATTTAATCAACTAAAACAGATTTCATATTGTATGGCTGTTTCGTCCTAATATGAAACTCCTCAGCAGTGCGCATCCCCAATCATGCATGCGAGACTGTAGCGCGAACGCTTAACCTCTAGATCATGACTCAAAAATAGATGGAGAATAAGTTTTCATACATGTAAAACGTAAATGATCTCAATCGGAAAATGATTGAAAACCAATATAACATTACTTTTACACCAGTACTGGGATACCTGTCCTTGTCATCTATATATTTCAATAGTCATCTGTTTTTGTGTTTGCTTGTTTGTTGTTGACACATCTTTATGTTTATTAATTGATCACATAACCCATTTAGATGCATTTATGAAAAATCTATGACCTTTCTCTATACAAGTTACAAAACAGTACAATTAGAGACGTTGTTGTGGCTGGGCACAATATACATTGAAAAGAATGTACATTATTCAGATGTGAATTGATGAACTGGTATCATTATCATGACGATCAATCGATATTTATCAACATGCTCAATCAAGAAATAAGAAAAAAGAAGCTTGTTGAAGTACTTTGTGTTGAGAATTCTGTATTGTACCAAAAAGACAATATTGAATAAAACCAGCAATAAGAAAGAAGTACGCTAAAAATCGAATCAGAATTGATGATTTTCAACCAAGAAGCAACTTAACTTCAGTAGAAATACAATATACACAATAAATAATAAAAATAATTTACATACCTAATACTAAACACGTTAATTTCAAATCTTCTCCAGGTATTCCAGCTGCATTGCCATTATCATCAAGCCCATCAATTTGTACCTTGATTGATCTACCACTTACTGAAATTGTAATTAAGTAGATAAAAAATATATACTAAAAAAACGTGAATGGTAATAATGAATAATGAATGTTCCTTCTCATTACATATTCAGTTGATAAGTGTATTGTTACAACAATAAACTTGAATGATCTGAATTCACTATTGACTGATGTTTAGATTATCATCTTTCAATTTGTTAGAACTATACCCATTTACTTCAGTGATCTTCTTTGTATTAAAATGTTAATCACTTATTGACATAGTAAAATGTCGATGATTTCACTGTATAAAATTATCTTCAATGTTGTATTTTAGATGGTAGTTGGAGGTAGTCTACCTCCAACTACCATCTAAAATCTCAATACATAGTGCCCGCAGTGTCGAGTCACCTAGACTGTTGACCACATTGCAACATGATCGATAGCATTCGATCTGCACTAATAAGGACTAGACAAGCATGACATTGATCACCACCCAGTGATCAATCAATTGTGATCAATGTTGTATACTAGTTTGTGTGGATTAAAAATTAAAGACTACAGTCATAATTGGATGATTGACAACTGATCTACATTGAATCGTTCAAAGTAATACTTTAATAGTTAAAGTCTTTAGTTTTCAAACATTTAACACATTTGAACACATCAATATTGGTACAGAATACATATGCACACACACCACACAAGTCATGTGATTTATGCGTGGATTATGAAACTACTCAAATGCTCAGATTAAACCGGATGATTTTCATGGGGGGCCACATCCGGAATCTCCAACCTATAGGTCTGATCTACAAGGCAGTAGAGCGACGTAAGGAGATGCAGTCTCATAGTAGCCGCTGACCAACAATAGGTTCATACACCATTTGTTCCTTCAGGATACTGGTCTATTTTCATCATTGGTTTTGAATCAGGATCTTCAAACTTGCCTAGATGGATCCTACATATCCATCAACCAGGTTAAAGCGCCGGATATTTGTTTTTTAGTAGTGTCGCGAGAAGGCAGTGAGTAGGACTTCCCTGACTTTGTCAGTATACGCCATGTAACGGCATTTCGAGGTATAGAACGGACACTGTCCATTCTTGGTCGTATCAGGGTATTTGAGGGCTTTTAAACATTGGATCACAGATTTGTACTTCATTCTATCTATTTAAATTATGAAAAACCAATAGTATAACTCACTTTTCCCCCCCTTTCCCTCTCTCTCTCTCGCACACACCCACATTTATAAGAAGCGTAACTCAAGACTTAGTAACAATCAATATTTGATTAGTTGTCTATCTATCTGTTGTTTGTTAAAAAGGATATGATAATTAAACTATTACTGTTCAATCTCTATTTAAAGCATAAATTACTTTAAGTCATCTGTATTTTAGTTAAACAGAAAAAAGATCCGACTAAATAAGCGTTCGTGCGCAAGACTGGAGGCCCTAGGTTCGAATCCCTTTTGTGAGAGATCGTGCATGCGCACAGCTGAGGAGTCACACAATAGGACGTAACGACCGTCCAATGCTTTCAGGTTTTCAATAGTAATCTAATATCAATCGAATCATGATCTCAATCAATAACTCAATAAACTTGTCTATATAGTTAACTTACTATCATAAACCGGTACAGGATGTTTTGACCAAATTGGTATTTCACTTTCATTAGCTGATCTAATAACAATAGGATAATAATCTGTTCGATATCTTTTCAATGGATAATTAGATTCCTTTTGTTGATGATCTAATTCATTTGGTTCTTGTTCATTCGCATTATTATTCAATTCATCAATAGATTTCACAATAACATTAAATCGTATTTTCAATGGTTTCGTTGTATAATGTGGATTCATTATGATTAAACTACCATTTTTACTATTGAATAATATTGATTCACCTAATTCACCAGTATGAGCTGGTAAACCACTAATATATGCTAAATCATATGAATAACGAATGAATTGTGGATTCGTTGTATCATCTAATGGGGTATCAGTTGTAGCTACTAGAAAATACAAAAAGAAGAAACAAAACAAAACAACACAGTTATGAATATCAATCAATTATGAATGAAAGTTATCACTGTTACAATACACTTGGAATCCTGAAGGGAAACAGAAAAGAGGAAGGCTACGTTGAGGAATAGAAGCAAATAACAACTAGAAAGAGCTGGAAAGGATAGATTGGGACAAGGTTGGATGGAGAATGCTGTTGGGCGGCTTATGTTCCTTTACGAGGAGTAACAGGCGTAAGTAAGTAAATAAGTAAGTTGATTTACCATTCAAAGTTATTGATAAAACATCCTATGAGCTAGTTGCCGCATGGAATGTAAAGGACAAGAACTTCTGATTGCTTTGGTATACCACAGTCCAAACTGCTAGGTGAGTGAAGTCTTGCTAGATGGTTTCAACACTTGGTGACCAAGTGGTCGATATTTAACCTTAAAAGACTTTGATGCATCTACGGTAAACTAGAAAAATCTGAGAACTAGATTGTTAGAAAATTTCTTGGAAAATAAATTAGTTAATGTTGTTGTTACATGTGACCAAGTGCAACATTTGGAAGAAGTGACTTGGACTCCGAATCATTCCTACTAGATCTCATTTTGACCAGTTAAGAGGATTACGTCACAAACCACCAATATATCCTACCCTTAGGTAAAAGCGACCATCCGGTTTTAATCTTTCACATCTATTTAGTTGTCAATAACGAGCATGTGTCAGCCCAAGATAGACCACACGTCTGAAAAGAAAATATACAAGAAATAAAACACTCAGCATCCTTGGTAGATTTGAAAATAGAACCAGAACTTCCCATTGAAACAGCTTGAGAGTTATTCACACGTTTTATATAAGAGTCATCACACTGCACATCTTATGCACTACACCAAGGGGTTTGTGAAACTCTCCACCGTGGTTCAGTAAAGAGGTTCGCACCTTTCTCCGTCACAATAAAACAATGTGGAAAAGATTTAGGTTACTGGATAATAACGAGACAAAATTTAAATATAGAGAAGCCCGAAACATTTGTCTCCACACTCCACAAATCCAGAAGGTTATGCAAAGAAAAACCTGCTAAGGAGTCTATAGAAAATCCTAAACGATTTTGCCCATACATAAAGCAAAAGACTAAGAGAAGAGGAAATATTCGAGTATCATGGTGAGACAGTAGTACTTCATCACTAGTGAAGTATGATTATGATAAACCTCAGGTATTCTCAAACTATGTATGTATAATAGAGATACCCTCAAATTCAGTTCATATAAAACCCTCCTCCTCCCCAAACACACATATGCTGAAAACTGTGACCATTACTTATTTACTTACTTACGCCTGTTACCCCTAATGCAAGAACATAAGCCACCCAACGCGATTATTCATGCAACTCTGTTCTGCACAATCCTTCCCACTTCTTTCCACTTCCTATTCATCCTTCTCATATCTGCTTCCAATTCAAAAACGCAGTGTGTTATTTGACCTTCCACTTTTCCGTTCCCCTTCACGATTCCAATTTACCATTTGGTTCGTGATGCAATCTGATGATTTCCACAATTTGTGGACTATCAACTTCTATCGACTTTTGCTCATTTCCTCTTCTTACTTGGATGTTGACTGACATACAGTTATTTTGAGTTTCATATGTTCTTCAACTGTATGAATGTTACCCTTATTTAGACAATCCTTGTCTTTACACTAACTTACGGAACCATTAATTTTAAAGATTTTTAAATTATGAAATTATATCCCATTTTTTTTCAAAAAGAGAATTTAAACTAAAAATACCAATTATATTTCATAAGATAGGTTTGTTTAATTTAATACCTAAACGAGCTTCGGCCCCGGGACCGCGTTACCCGGCATATTACAATTAAACAAACCTAAATGAAAACGTACTCGTACGCTAAAAGGGATGTGTATACTGCCGGAGTAAACGCGGTAGGGGGCGCCAGGAACTCGTTTAGGTATTACAAAGATTTCATATATTAAAATGAAAGAACTACTCTAAAAACGAATTGGGAAAAATATAATATACTAATTAAAAAAAAGTAAAAAGAGGAAAAAAAAAAAACAAAAAATTTAATTAATTGCCTTAAATTTAAATTTTTTTTTAAATATTTAAAAATAAATTTTTTTTTTTTAAAAAAACAAATTGGAAACATTTTGGGCAAAGGGGAGCCTGTGACTAACAGTAGGTTCATACACCATTTGTTCCTTCAAGATAATGGAGTCCATGTGCATCATTGATTTGAAAATCAAGGTTTCCAAGCTTCTCTAGATGCATTCTCCATGTTTACCAAAATATATATAGATATGTTTAATAAACAACTATTAACTAACTGTCATGATAACGTATTATAGATATAGGACAATAAAAGAAAGAAAGAAAGAAAGACACTTAAACATAATCATAAACTTACATTTTGCAATAGCACGAATCTCATCAGTTTTATCATCATTTATAGTTAAACTAATTTGTTGTTTATCATTATCCATAGGTATAATGTCAATTATCACTTTATCATCTGATACTACAAATAATAAAGAAAAACAACTTGGATTAGGAATGAAGAAGAAATCTGTGGATTTGTTTATATTTATAAAAGATGAGAATGATTAGATGAAGGGTACATGCGAAACCATGTGAACAATCATTTCCATAAAAGGATCTCTTTCCTACAACCCCACATCACCCAACCCCTCCCCTCCTCCGAAAATCGAAATACATGTTTAATAAAATAAACAGTGATAATGACTATCCTGTCATTCAAACAACATTTTCTTTATCCATTGAATTCAATGGAAAGTGTGTATATGTATGTGTGTGTGTGTGTGCGAGGTGTGTGTGTGTGCAGGGGGGGTAATTATTTACTTCATTTAAAACTGTTACTAATTCATTATTGTATTATTGAAATCAATTCAATGATTAGTTTTTGTTGTCAATCATGTTTATTTTCAATTTCATTCATAGAGAATCTTTATAAATGAAGTCAAAGACCAAAGATCCTGGATAGAATCCGTCAGAGAGTATCAGTTCCTTCAGAATTATAAGCACATCTTACTGATAAGTGTCAAGTAACATGTAGCCTAAGTTCAAGATTTCCTGTTGACTAGATCTAACTATTCAATTCTAGTTGGTAGATCTATTTGATTTCAACATTGTGTTAATTAGTTCAGATTAACAAAATGTATATGGAATCCAATAACCCATCAGTATAAAACATGTAAACTAAGTTATGTAATCATAAACAATCTATCTTAGAAATATTTTTGTTCAAAGTTATAAATAATCTTGTCTAATTCCATACAAGATTCCACGCTTCTATGGTTGAGATCATGAGTCAATTGAACCTAGATCACCATGGAAAACCTGTAAATAATAGATGGTTGATTCATCCTATTGTGGGACTCCTCAACAGTATTCAACAGTGCAAGATTCGTACATACGACCTATGAGTCTCGCTTAACCTCTAGATCACAGTCAGTCAGTCAATAACAATGTAGAACTTCGTACGTACAGACATCATTTCGAGTTACCACACCACATTACCACACAGATACAATTGTCGACTCAAATTCCGTAGTGGTAGAGGTAGTAAAAGTATAAGCTGTAATCGGAAACATCAGGGCTTGAAGATGTTATTCAAGGAGTACAATCCAGTGAAATAAACTTGGAAAGAGAAAAAGTAAAGGGATATAATGAATACAGAAGATTAGAATTTGGGAGAACACAAAGAGTGGATGAACCTGCGCCATTGCAAACGATTTTTAGCCATGTCATCCAAGGTCTTTAACCATCAGTTGCGATCATCTCGTGGTTCCCAACCAGGTAGTCTACACCTACCAACATGGCTCAGTCTACTTGTCAGTGACTTCTAGACCACTGGAGCCAGCTATTATCTAATAATGTTAGTGTTTAACTTTTGTTTACAAAATATAATAAAAAAAGTTTACCATCAACTGGAAGTATTTCCTCTGGTTGTAGACTAGAAATTGTATTCAATGGTTGTATATTTGTAAAGAATAAATCAGATGAATAGGTTTGTGGCGGTAGTGATTGTTCAGTGAAATTATCTTCTTTAGGCCATATTGTTATAAGGCATCGACCTTTTTTAGGTGTATTATATTTAATATTTATAATCTTCATTTTATTCCCTTCAGTTGTTATTATATCACCAATTTCACTGATATCAGCTAATTCACCATCGATTTGACGCCAATCCCATCCATAAGTCACTTTACTGTTTATATATGGTTGACCAGTATTATGATCTACAAAATAAATGAAGAATAACGAATTGATCTACATTTCTACATAAGAAACAAGATGATGACTAGTTGAATGTTCATTTGTCTATGTTGTGATTAGGGAAAACAAGAAGCCTTGACAAACTACGAAACCTATTTTTCGGGGAAGTTATTTCATTTTATTCAAAGCTTGTAAAACACTGACATTTATTTTTATCCCTAATCTATTCTACGGAACATAAGCTTTCGTTCGATGTATGATTCATTGCCATAGCCCTTTTCTGTTCCGAAGCTATTGTAATTTAAACATGATATTTTGCACCCCATTTTCTACTCTAATTCCCAGCTTTGGACATAATTGTATTCTTCCAAATTATTGTACGTTGTGGTCGGGTTAGTCACTTATTTATTCATGTACCTTTTTACACTAATCCGAACTGAACTGAACTGAAGTGAAATCAGGATATCGGGAAGAGATCGAGTAGTGTTCCAGTTGTCTTGTCTTCTCTCATTCGCGTGCTTATCAGCCAACCAGGTGATAGAATAGTTTTCTTCTCTCTACCACATTTCGAACTTACGCGTACTCGTCTCAAGGTTAGGTCGGTCAACCTATCGCGCCAAGGTCTTAATCTGAATTGGATAAGTAACCTCAGCACCAAAAGTGGGTAGACAGAACAGCAACTAAGCTGATTCCCGGAATTGCGAAGCTTTCGTATGAGGCTCGACTGGCCAAGCTAAACCTTTTCCCGTTGTCATATCATGGAACTAGAGGCGACTCCATTACAGTTGCTTAGTGATAAATTTGCACCTGATATGCCCTCATTTTTCTTGTCTTCCAAAACAGACACTCCAAAAAGGTTCACAAGCCCAGAACAAATTACTTGTCAGCTGACTATAGACTTTCCCATCGAATCATTAACGAGTGGAATTCATTACCTCAGCACGTGGTTGAGGTTCCATCCGTCGACTCTTTCAAAAGAAAGTTGGATCAACTGAGAAACTACCATTGCCAGGACTAACACAGGCCCTCAAGCCTCCTGTCCTTTCCAAACTGAAATTGAATGCAGTTTATTTTGAACGGAATGTACAAATGAAATACTTTGATACTAAAAAAGTATCTATACTGGTTCAGTTCAAGTCTAATTCATTTTAAATCCCAATCTCTAGGACAATTTCATTCAAATTGAGCGAATAATGTATCATCGAGATGTGAATAAACATATATACGAGGTATACTGCTGAAATAAACAAACAAAAAGGTACTTTACTGTTGTTATATCCTCGTAAACATTAAACTACGGGTAACTTCTGAGAACTATTGATGGGCTAATATTATATATATATATTCCTATTGTATAACTAACTATTCAGTAACTGGTTTGTGTATATCTATATTCCTCTTACTATAAGCTTCATTCTGACCTATATATTATTATGATACGATTTACTGTTCTTAAGTTATGCCCGTCTCCGTCAATCACAGACACTTTTATGGCTTGATCTTGTGCCAATGTTATTGGTTGGTATATAAACCAAATATGTTTGAAATAAATGATGATTGGCATATTGAGAAGTTGTTATTGAAGTTCTGGACTCAACTGGTAGAGCTAGGAGGACAAAAGAGCAATAAGGACGCTAAGCTGGTCATACCGGTTGAACGTCATTGATTTAGCACAGTGTTAAGATTGTATAAGGCATATTTCGATTAGCGAATAAGTCATGTGTGATAAGTAGCCGGCTTTAAAGGTACAACATCTTTCATCCATAGAAAAAAATAAAACTAACTTACCAATTGCATGACACATTAATTCTGCATCACTACCTTCTGTTGCAGTAAATAATCCATCATCAGATATTCCTTGAACTTGAACATAAACACCTTATAAGAAGGGTGCACGGCGGAAGGGTCAGGCGGCAGGGGGGGGGGTTGGAGAATAGAAATAAAACGTAAGTAAACATAATAAATATTACTGAGGAGTTAATCAGTAATTAACTACTTTACAATGATGATCTAACCGGTAAACTTTACAAATTTCATTATACACAATCTAAACGGAAAATTGATATGGAGATCATCAACCTACTGATAATTATCTTGAGATGGTGAAAAAAATGTTGTAGCTGAGGTAAATGATTTTAATGAAGTTTCATTCTTTGAACTGAATGATTTGATTGTGGAATTTTTCATCATTCTTTTGAACAATATCATCAGTACGTACTTCATATAGAAGTATAATGATGATATCCTTCAGAAGAACGATGAAAACTCTACGATTAAACTATCTAGCTTAGAGTACAAAACAATAAAGATTAGAATCGCTGATTGTTTCATAGATTTCTTGAAAACTTATAGATATGTGGTGCGTGCTACTTATATTGATGTAAGTAGTATATGACGCGAGTGAAAAACGCCATGTCTGGCAGTAGAAGATGGGAGAAGATCAAGAAAGGAAGAGCGGGAACACAATACAATTTGTAAGAGAACGCATGAACAATGAACAATGCCTAGATGATAAGTGTTGGTTAATATGAAGAAGGAAATCAGGAAAAGTTCGTGCCAATATCTAAAAGAGGTTTTACTGGTGGAGAAGATTTGTAACTCAGGTGGATGTTCTTGATCGAGTTTTGTTCTCTGAGCTAGATGGTTTGGTCGTGGAGCTTTCATCGTCCTTCTGAATGACATCATCCACAGCACAAACTTCAAATAGAAGTGAAGTGTTTGAATTTCTCCATATGTGTTTCAAAGCTTGTTCTGTGCACCTCGATGTTGATTGGTTCTTATTGACCTTAAATTTAAGGTCAGAGCATTAATGAAATAGTATTTTTTGAAAGAATGAATAAGGATATATCTGTTATGTTCGTTATTTGACTAACGCAGAATACGGTAAACAACTACGACAGTCGAACGTATAGAGAACTCCACAGTGGCAAAATTAGAAAACAGAAGAAAACTGAAGAAGTGTTTTTGTTGGGTAAGAATCAAAGATTGACAAATATGGATAATTGACATAAATGAAAGTATTCTCTATTGTAAATTAATTCTATTGAATTCTATTTCAGTGTCTGTAACTTTTATGCGTTAATAAGGTTGTAGCGGTAAATAAATCCCCAAAATAAATAGCTCTAAGTTTTCGACATTGGATGCTGACCATATGTTTTAGTGGGCTCATCTAGCTGAAGGCGCTCGGTCATGCATCCGCACCAGATCACGTGTGGTAACTCCGTGCTCAACATCTACCGCAATCGCTAGCCAGATTAGATCAGAGAATTCCGATATATTGGTAATCGCCAAATACACTCTTCCGATCTCTTCGACTCTGTCTTTTGATTTCTCTGGGTGGGAACGAATTATATTAGAAAGTGTTACTGGTAAAAGCGTTGCCAAACACTGAATACCTGTGTCATCTTCAAGGTTACCACTGAACGGTCGGGTTGTGTATATGAAGTTACGTTATTTGATGCAACCATAATTATAACATATGGAAATGTGTATCCTGTGGAGTAGCTGACCAAGTAAACCCAAGTTTATGAAAAAGTATTTCAAAAAAAAAATGTATTCACAAGGTATTTTGACAAATGCATTCTCTGATCATAGAATAACTTTTAAGATGATCATTACAATCCCAGTCAATAATTATCAACATAGTTACTAGCAAGAATGGTAACCGGCTCAAATTTTCATTCTACATATCATTATAAGCTAGACGAAATTAAAAAGTTGGAACAGTATCACAAAGAACATTGACAGTTACAAAAGATAAATATTATTAAGTATGGTAATTATTAACATTTATCGGCGAGACACCAATTTATGGACGACCTTCGAACGAATCTTAATTGACCTTGAGAAATATTAGTCAATCAGTAAACAGTCATTATAGAGTAAGTATATGTTATACAAAACCAAGGAAATAAAGTGGATACACTTCTTATACGTGGTTCAAAAACTTGTCAAGGTTAGAAAGAGGTTCAGAGGTTCTAAAATCGTAATGCATGCAGTAGAGGAAATCATCCATATGGCTACAGAATAGTCGGCCTCTGGAGCTATGATAAAGTCTCAAAAACTCTTCCAACCTCGAAAACATAGCTTCAATATTGTTTGTGTGCACTCCAGTTGTTGAGTACAGAGAATGCCACTTATGGATAACAACACGATGCACATAACTATTGTGCCTCACGTGCAATTGAGTTTATTCTCATTTGACTCAGTTAAGCCCTTTTGCTAACTCATTTAGCGGACAAAGTCATCCGCACTATAACAACTTATTGTACCCTTATTATTTTGTGCTTGTATGAAATACGTATGCTTGAACATTACTTACGGCCTACGCATTTATTCTCTCTGCTAGTCTTACTAACTGTTTATTTGATTCGACTACTCATTCATTTCAATAGGTATATATATGTCCATGTTATTCATATGCAACACACACACTCTTGTCTTGCTCTTGCTCTCGCTCGCTTGATTGTATTCGCTTACCCATATTCACTCACTCGCTCGATCGCTTGCTTGCCTTTCAGCACAACTCTTCTATGCTTGTTTAACGTATCTGTACTTTTGGATATATGTGCGTGGTCTCGTAATAAACGTAATCAACGCTTCGTATTCGCCTTCTGATTAATATACCGTTGGGACGTTATATAGAACGGTTATCAAGACGAGCTGTATATGAAGTTTATGGATTATATCTAATACCGACCACCACATAACCAAGCCTTTGTAGTAGTCTGTACGCTCTCCGAACTTCCGTATATATTGTAGTACCTGGCTGCAACTAGTGTTAATGGTGCTTTTATTATCCAGTTCTCAATAATTGTCATAGTTTGCCCTAGTTAGGAATTATATTTGGGGTTTCCATCACGAACTGACATTAGCTATAATGCTAGAAATTTATTTAGCCGAATGGATGAAAGGCTTTCCCGCCAACTCCGAGATCTATTATCTTATACCTGATTGATTCGTTCCCAAATTATAATCTCGCCGTTCTATTTGTTATAACCGCTCAATTACCACGTTTTGTACAAACTTCCCTGTGAACCAATCGTACGTTAGCATTAAGCATTGAAGTTGGCGCTGTAACCTTGACATCTTTAAAGACGCCACTGATTAGCTCGTCCATAAATTACAGTCTCACCCATTTCTCTTAAACAAATTTCTTTCATTATTTATGATTCACACTAAATTCAATTTATACTTACCATCTTTTCTTATTACCGGGGCACCTGTAGTCATATCACTAATTTCTTCAGATATTACACCTATATTAAATGGTTCTGATTGATAATGTTTTATACGATTATCATCTTGAATATCACCAACACAATAACCCCATACATTCCAACGATAATCTTGTTCACCAGGTATTTCAATCTCTTTTAATGTTAAATTATTCCCACTCATTTGTGCATTATTAGACCATGGAATTAAATAGGTATGTTTCTCAGGATCAATAAATTGCCAACCAATTAAAATTTGATCCTCTTTTAATATTTCTTGAGTTTTTGTATCTAAGTCAAAGAAAAGAAAAGAAAAGAAAAATAGTAGTAGAAGGTATGGTGATCAATGTCATGTATGTCAAGTCCTTCATAGTACAGTATTGAATTTGATCGACCTAGTATGGCAAATATGACCACCAGTATAGGTGATTCGACATGTGCATCTGCACTATGTATTGAGATTAGATGGTGGTTGGAGGTAGTCAACAAGAAACCCTGGAAATAGGTTTTGTGCTACTAGAAACTCGTCAGCAAAGTGTACCTGTAATCTTGAGGGAACTAGTGCTGCCTGACGGATTCGATTCTGTGTCACCTAGCTTCACAGTCAGAGGAGTTACCACTGAACTGTTAGGGCGGCGATTGACCTTTTGTAGCACTGAGATGCATTCACAATTGATTGATCACTGCATGGTGATCAGTGCCACGTATGTCAGGTCGTTTCTTAATGCAGATCCAATCTTATCGAAATTAAACAGTTAATGATAAACACAATACTAAAAATACAATTGCTTGGATGTATATAGCTCTATGAATCGAACGAAAAAAATTAATTAAAGCCTTGAGATGGTGAAGATTTGTAGCTGAGGTGGATGGTTTTGATGAAGTTTTGTTCTCTGAGCTGCATATTTTGGTCATGGAGCTTTCATCGTCCTTCTGAACGACATCATCAGCACAAACTTCAGGTAAAAGTGAAGTGTTCGAATTTCTCCATATATGTTTCACAGCTGGTTCTGTACACCTCGACGTTGATTGGTTCTTATGAAGCCTTGATGCACAATTTTACTGAAAACTAAATCAATACTTTTATTGAACATGTGGTTTTACATGGATTAATAGAAGTGTATACTGATGTCTTAACCTAGAGATTTTGTACCATACCGAGTTAATAGTACGGTGATATCTGAAAAACTAATTTTATTCACGTCTAGGAATAAATTTCTGTGGAAGAGCACAAATCAATTTCCATCTGAAGAGGAAATTAGGAAAAGACGTTGGTAGTGAATAGAACATACATTGCAGAAATCATCAAAGTGCATCACGAAGCAAGCTGTAACTTGGAATCTTGAAGGGAAGCGGAATAGTTGAAGACCCACGAACAAACTACGTCGTGAAATAGAATGAGATATGAAAAAGATGAACAACAACTGGAAAGAGCTGGAAAGGATTGCTCAGGACAGGTTATTGATGGGCGGCCTATGCTCCTCCATGACGGGTAACAGGCGTAAGTATGTATGTTGTTACTTGAAATTGTATGCAAATTAATTTTACAGAAAAACTATTGACCAGAACCAAGGTATTTCCGTATCCAGAACCTATTTAATGGCCCACATATTTCACATATATGGAATAATATGTACATTATAATGACCAAATGTTGATGTTTAAATCACCAGGTTTGTTGTCCGCATGAAATTGACCACTAATGAGAAATTAATCAGTGTAAATATCTTAGTCGTAAGGGAATTTGATCGCTTCTGAATAGCTAACCGATAGTGTCTCAGACAGTATCACTTAGTGACATGGGTTCGAATCCATTTAGGAAGCACCATCTTTGTCCCGATTAACTCCCAACCCACTTGGAGGGAACTTTCATGCTTAATATATCCCATCAACTATCATCAAAATATAGTGAACGGGATGTCAAATCATCTATACTAGTAGTCATATTGTGATTTAACTGATAAAAATTGATCAACACTGCAAACTAGACTAACGTGATACTCGTTACTATTCACTGATCAATCAATGCACATTAATTAATCTTTATACTATGGTCAATACTTCTTATGTTCTAATATTTCTATACTAAAAATTAAAAGGAAATACATGTTGTTTTTGATGGAGTTTTGTTTTCTGAGCTGGATGGTTTGTTCGTGGAGCTTTCGTCGTTCTTTGTTTTGGTTGTATCTTCTAAAGAAGATTTAAGATCAACAAGAACTAATCAACATCGAGGTACACAGGACAAGCTGTGAACCACATGTGGAGAAATTCAAACATTTCACTTCTACGTAAAGTTTGTTCTGCGGATGATGTCGTTCTGAAGAACAATGAAAGCTTCAGGACCAAACCATTCAGCTCAGAGAACAAATCTCTATCACAATCATTCACAAATCTTCTCCAACAACATGTTTCACAAATACTTACTTCGTGCTTCACATGTTAATTCAATATTTGAACCTTCTTGAACAATTTTATTCCCATCAGCATCTAATCCTTTTACAATTAATTCAATATTCTTATCATCAGCTGTTCACATTCAAACAAAGAAAAAGAAAAGAAACAAAAAATATCATCGAAGTAATTATTTAGAAAATTTCTTATTACTACTTATATCAGATAAATGAGTAGTTTTCTGATCAAAAGAAATAAAATAGAGGAGATAAATAGTGAATGGAATCCCTTCTCATATATCAGATCCACTTATAAAGACACTGAATACACTGTTATCATATTGAAGACTGATCTACTTATTAAATATGTCGAAATTCAAAAGGTTATTCTTGTATGGTATACACTTCTTACGGTTGACTAGATGTACCATATCACACGACTTCTGTATAGACACAATCTGTTATCTTAACACTTTACATTTCACACTACATGTCTGTTGTACACTAAAGTAAATGCCTAATTTAAACATGAATATAGTTGATTAGATGACCTATTCAGTATACAATGAACCAGAGAACCATTTACCTTATTTATATTCGATAATGTTGATGTTTGATTAAATTTCCTTTGAAAAAAGCTTGGACCAGATTGTCAGGTGAAACGTTGGATTTATGTCAAATTCTTTCACTGAGATTTTCACAAATACAACATTCTTCCTCTTTAATGTCTAACCATCAACTCGGTACCTAAATACTTTGAAACTATTTAGACGAAAGTTCTTATATATAAATAAAAGTCCTTTGAATAATAAGATAATGATGATCAGAACTATGTGATGATATACATTAACCGAAGTACATGTTTGACGATCTGATCACACATATACTTGTTAATGACATTTTTATCCATAAAAGAATTCAAAGGTCAACTAGACAAACTGAAAGAAGGGAACAAAACATGTGATGTTGAAATTAAGATGATATGTAATCAGGAGGATCATAGGAACAGAAATAACCTAGTTAGGAGTAAAAGGTCTCATACAGAAGACAAAAGAGAGAAAGCAGATGGCTGTCAAGGAAGAAAAGTATGGAAAACGAGGAGGAGGAGGAGGAGGAGGAGGAGAAGAAGAAGGAGAAGGAGAATGATGAAACATTAAAACCATGATAGAAGAAGAGGTTGTACCAAAGATAGTCATAATAATAAAGATTTTCACATTATGTACTTTATTCTTTATCTTTATCTCTGCTTCCCCTCTAAGTTGTTTAGTTTTCTAAAGCATGTATGTGATCAGAGTGGTTGAAATGTATTGTGGAAATATTTGTCACATATAGTTCTGAGAACCTTCGTCTTCATATCTCATTATCCAAATTTATCAAACAAATTGAAGGTATGGTGGTATGTGCTTCCAGATTAACAATGTGTAGTATTGATAAAATAAAGATCATAAAGATTCAGTCTGATAATTAAAAATAATAATAATAAAACTTTTGATTGAGATCATGAACCGATGGTTTAGACATTAACACCGTTGGATGTCGACCAGCTCAGTGGTCTAAAGGTTAAGCGTTCATGCGCGAGACCAAAGGCCCTGGCCTCGCAAGCGGAACCATGGATGCGAAATGCTGAGGAGTCCCACAATAGGACGAAACGGAAGTCCAGTGGATTCAGGTTTTCAATAATGATCTAACATCAGTCAGTTCATGTTCTTAATCAAAAACTTAATAATCTCCACAACCTCATACTGATAAATAATAAAATGTCTTAACAGAACAAATATTGGAAAAGTTGAAACTCTCGGTGATATTTTCCAGATGATTATCACTATTTATGTTGTTGCTATATAATCAGTGAATAACTATATGGTTACATTATTATATTTCCCTTATTCTAAACTTCATTGGACATATTAGAGATTTTCAATGGTTGCGATCATGTGTCGGTGGAAGCTAGACCACCATGGAAAACCTGGAAGCACTGGACGGCCGTTTCGTCTTATTGTGAGACTCCTCAGCAGTGAGCATTCACGACCTCGCCCCCTGCGAGACTGTTACACATTTTATTATTCCTTAATTATTATTAATTGATTACCTACTATTTACTTCTCCCTCTATCACTAATAGAATGATTGTACTTCACAATGTGATTTCTTATTTGACGAACCATATAGTTAAACCTTTTCAGTATATTAATATGTGTGAATTTGTAGTTGTGATCAAATTGGGTAAACAAAAAAACAAAAGTGAAATCATTTTTCTTCTTCTATTATCATTTTCTAATTGGTTACTAGACTAAAACAGAATTTGACAGCCAATAAACATGAAGGCTTTACTTGTCTTTGTTCATGAAGTCAATTAATTGGACTTTATCATATTGGTTACTAGTTCAATTGACAATTAAGTGATATCGATTAAGAATTGTCAAACTTTAAAAAAGGTCGTAATTCTTTTCATCAAGATACAATACAGAAAGACAAATGATGCTGATTAGTTCAGTGATATGTTAACATTATGTAGTAGATGTTTGACTCGAACACTGTTTCAATGTTTCAAGGGATTAAGTTTATAGATTTTATTAGGAATAACACTATTGTATGATCAGATTGACTCCAATGATGTAATATAGAGGAATAATTATGAAATTATATTGGGGTATAAGCAAAGATGGATAGTGGTTAGCAGTGGAATCCAGTTTGACGCGCGTTTCGCCCCATTTTGGACTCGTCACCTGGATGTGCCTGCATTCCGGAGTTGATGTTTGCTCTGCGACTCAAACCCAGTACCGTTCGTTTCAAACGCCATCGCGTTATACACTTAGCTACTGAGTCCTGATAGCCACTTGCTTGTGCAATGAGTTGAAATTTAATTCACTCGATATTGTTTTACTTGAATCTTCCCATTGATGTTTTTGGACTGAAATTGATCAGTCTCTTATTGGCATATGTGCATACTGTGCGTATGCCTCGATATTGCCTTAATTTACAAGCATTATAAGCAAAGATGGATAGTGGCTAGCAGTGGAATCCAGGACGCGTGTTTCGTCCTGTTTGGGAGTCGTCAGCTGGATGTACCTGCATCTCAGAGTTGATGTTCACTCTGGGACTCGAACTCAGTACCGTTCGCTTTAGACGCCATCGTGTTATCCACTTAGCTACTGAGTCCTGATAGCCACTTGCTTGTACAATGGGGTGAAGTTGAGGTATATTGCAATTTATCAAATAAAAGTCAGTAAACAAACTATAAAAGTGTAGATTCAGCCAAATCAAATATATGACTTGTCAAATCACTTTATACATAAGTGAATGGGTAAACAAACATATACAAGCAAACATACATAAAAATCTCTCATAGATAAGAAAGAATAATTACTGAAATAACCGAAACAAACAAACACAACTAAAGAATAGTTGAATAATTAGAATTATGGTGTATGCTATTTATGTCGACATAAGTAGTATCAAATGATAGTCAAGAATAGAATGTCTAGAGGTAGAAGATTGTGAAGATTGAGGAAGAAAGAACAGCAACAGAAGGTAATTGCTATAGACATGTAGGAACAATAAAATCTGGGACAACTAATTAACATTATGTAAATGAAGTATCAGAGTATGGTTTTTCTATTCTCATAAGTAACTCTGTAATGTTGTGTTAAATATATAATCGGCTGTCCGCACCTATGTTCACCTTCACTGTAAAATGAGTACGTACTTATTGAGATATTTCTTATGAAATTATTCAAGTCAACTATGTAATACACTAATCAATTGAAGTCGTATAACACTGTATCATAGTTTAGCTAGGACTAGTAATTGTTATCTTGACTTTTAATCACATATTCTGATATAATGGAGGATTTAAAGATTTCTGTCTCTGCAACTGTACTACTTTAGTACAACAGTGTGATCATGAAACGAATCTGGGTGACCAAGTTTATAATACTGTTGAACTGGTTGTTCAAACGGCACATAATACAGAGGTTGGATCATGTTCTATCAAATACACGATTCTCGACCTAGAATAGAGATCCAGATTAACACTAGATAATATTTTATTCAATGAAATTACAAACAGTCATATTCAATGTCTTGTGTGTATAAATCAATGAAAGCAAAAGAAATCACATATTTGATTGTTAGTAGGCTAAATGCTTGTTTGTCCATCCTCATTGACTAATCACATTTACTTACATTACCATACATCACATACTGATAAGGTTTTAATGAAAATAAGACTTATTGGACTCAATTGTATGCCAGAGTTTACCGTTCGTGAGTTTTGCAATCAGAATAAATTAATTGCAGGTTACAATTATTTTCTGACATAAAATGTGAAATTCTTAACTCTGCCTGGAGCTCCCTTCTGAGGCTACTGTCGGTCCCCAGCCTGGATGAAGGAGGAGTGTTCAGCATGAGGTTAGCGACCCAATCTCGTAGACAACTAACTTACCAAAATAAAAATGCTAACCTATAGTACTGTATTATTTACTCAATCCCGTTATTATAGTGATTCTTTTCACTATTTTCATCAATAAACTTTACCAACATTACGTAATATTGTTTACTATAAATCATAATTCTTTACCATATCTCTATTTGTTGATTCATCAGCTGATATTAAGATATGTCAGTGAGACTATAATTTTTCGACGACCTTTGAGCAACGCTGAAGTGACCTTGTGAGTGTTCACCTAATAACTAGGACCAAATGAAGGTTATAAACCAGTGTGAAGACTTAGAATTATGATTTATAGTTGATGATGGGTTTCATCACGAATTGACATCAGCAGTAATGCTAAAACTCTAGTTAATCAAATGTGTGGGTGAATTTCGCGCCAACATTCAAGACGTGTTACCTTACACCTGATTGGTTCGTTCATAAATTATAGTCTCGTTGATATTCTCATGTCACTGGTTATGACAGAAAAAAAAACTCATTATGATCACTTTCAACCAAGTTGTGTAATGTGTAAACATAAATGATTTACTTACACCAATATGATTTTGGTAATGGTGAATATGTTTCGATGGTAGCTTCTTTTTGTAATTGAATATGAAAATATGGTGAAGTGAATACTTGTTGACCTATTTGTACAACACATCGACTCCATACACCATTTGGAGCATCAACCGGTAATCGTATAGTCTGTAACTCCATTGTACTAACACCAACTTCTTCAGCTGTTTTAGGATCTTTTAATGGTTGTTTTATAATTATAGAACCACTAGCTTGTTCAGTATATGGTATTAGTTGACCACCAATAGTTGAACGTAATTCCCAAGTGAAAAGTGGTGGTATTTGATCGGTAGAAGTAAGTCGTCTTAAACGAACTGCATCTATAAGACAGAAAAATGTATTGTAATGTATGTAAATAGGGCATAATTATTCCTTTAAGGATTATCAGAATGACGTTGGATAGATCTTACAATGCAAAAGTATGTGTAATATACATCTCTTTATTAGGGTATTATGTAAGATCAGTTAGTTTTGTGAAGCAATATATATTTTTAAAATATATATAAACAACACTGCAGCAGTAGAACTCAACATACACAAGGGAAAATGAAGGATCCTCAAATATAACACAGAGAGAACCAATAAAATTATACTTGATGGAGAAACTCTGGAAGAGGTGGAAACATTAGCGTACCTAACTGGATAACATCATCGATGAACGCGAAGGATCTGATGCAAACGTAAAGGAAAGGATTGACAAAATAAGGACAGCATCCTTTACAGTTCAAGAGCATATGCAACTCAAAACAACTGTCTGTCAACCAACATCAAAGTAAGAATCTTCAATGTGAAGGTCAACACAGTTGGTTATACTGTACGGAGGTGAAACTTGGAGAACTACCACAACTATCATCAAAAACGTCCAAGTACTTTTAAACAATTTTCTACGCAAGATATTCAATGTCTGTAGACCGGATACAATCAACAACAGCCTACTATGTAAGAGAAGAAACTAACTTCCAGTTGAAGAGGAAATGAGCAAAAGACGATAGAAGTTGATAGTACACAAATTGTGGAAATCATCAGATTGCATCACGAACCAAATGGTAAATTGGAATCGTGAAGGGGAACGGAAAAGTGGAAGGCCGAAGAACACATTGTGTTTTTGAATTGGAAGGAGATGTGAAAAGAATGAATAGGAAGTGAAAGAAGTGGAAAGGATTGTCCAGGACAGAGTTGCATGAATAATCGTGGTTGGTGGCTTATGCTCTTGTAATAGGAGTAACAGGCGTAAGTAAGCAAGTAAGTAAGTAGTTGTGATTGCTCATATGAATAGATTACATTTTATTCCGGATCCTTTGTTACAAGGAAATCTAAACCTTTTGCGATGATGATCATGTAGACCCAAATCAGGAATTCTGAATCTACTAACATAACTTAAACCAACATGTGATAATTTCATGAACTGTCGCTACTTGCAGTCTGCTCCTACTCCGGTCAACATTGGACCTCGAATCAAGTAGTGGCAATGCTTACTTAGCACATGTAATAACCATCTCACTTGATGAAGATCGACACCCCGTCAACCGATTTGGCATTTTCATTTACCACCCCATGCCCAACCCTTGACAACTAAGTCGTCTCAAAAGACCCAGGCAATGCACAAATAAATTAATTTATGTGATTAATCATCTCTTACTCATACTTCTTATCACTTCGGGTAACTGATCGCAAATTCACGCATAGACAAACAATAATACTCTATTATAACATGGAACTAATCCATTTTGCTGAGAAGCCCCATACTAGGACGAAACAGTCTTCCATTTTCTTCCAGTTTTCTTTCTATTAGTTGCATTGAAACAGTAAACAGTTTATTCAGCTGCATATTTCGAAGCAAGAAGATACGCGTATCAAGATAGTGTATTATTTTATTGTGATAATGCATGTTTAATTATAATCACTGATTACATTATACAACTTACCAAGAGCTAAACAATTAAGTTTTAGATTACCACCTGGTGGTACAATTACACTTCCATCTGGTCGTAATTCATAAACTTTTACAATCACAGCATCTTTAGGATCTGAAATAAAGAGAATAATAAACAGAATAGAATTACATATAATACTATGAAATTCTATCATCAACTAACAGGTCCAGTGGTGAAATTTCAGCGCTTCACGTCTACCTGAAGTTTGTGCTGCTGATGATGATGTCATTCAGAAGAACGATGAAAGCTCCATGACTAAACCACCTAGCTCAGCGAACAAAACTATAACCGGTAATTAACTTCAAGAAATGATTCCTGGCATTCTAGTGAAAATCTATGACCAGTACAGTTCATATATATCGATAATGAGGGAACCACCTACCAATGGAGTTGTTACTTGATGATCGTATAAACTTATGAAATAACTAAAGTTCGAAATGTGAAAGGGTTCATCACAATCCTAAGTTAAGTTATGGATGTACAACGCCATAGAATCCCATTATTAGAATGAAATGGCCATTAAGTGCTTCCTTGTTTTCAATGATTATCTATTTAAAGTCAGTTTGTAGTGTATACTACAAAATCCAACAGTCTCCTGATCTCCCCCCCCGTGAAATTATTCACTATTTAACCACTATTGAATGAGCAAAGAAATCATTCCTATAGAATCTTAGTACTAAATACTCTGATTACAACATTCAATGATCTACATTCAGATCCCATTGCTGAACTAGAACGAAAATTAAATTAAATGTTTTCTGATATCTATTTATTTGTTTCATCTGGTCGTCGATTTTTTAGCTAGATTGTTTTCTACCAGGATGAGGTTGCCGACTACTCCATGCCTAACCCTGATAATTTACTGTGGCTTGGGACCGGCAGTAACTCTAGAAGAGCTACAGGTAACTGGAAAGAAGTGGAAAAGATTGACCAGGACAAGGTTGGATGGAGAGTGCTAGTGGACGGCCTATGCTCCTCCACGGAGGGGTAACAGGCGTAAGTAAGCAAATAGGTCATCTATTCATAATTAATTGGTATTAAGTGAAAATTACGTCTAACATCTGTATGAATAACTAGCTATCAAACTTTATGATACACATATATGCACATAGATATCAATGTAATCTATCAGACAATTGTAAAACTCATGAACATAGTCGAGAATCAAGTGAGAACATCATTAGAAAATGTCAACACAACCATTTTAAATCAAGGTCAGTTGAATAAGATTATTAGTCATATGTGGAGAAATTTCAATAGATTGATGAGGCCGGGTCGTGGATGCACACTGTGGAGGAGTCACACAATAGGACGAAACGGCCGTCCAGTGCTTCCAGGTTTTCCATTGTGATCTAGCTTCAACTGACTCATGATCTCAACTATTGAAATCACTATCCGTCAGTCAGCTACAACGTTGGACCAGACACATATATGCATCGGTTCAAGTTGCCACACCTCATTACCACAAGATGAACACCGGATTCATAGGAGTGGTTAAGTCAATGGTGGTAATATATAAAGGAAAGATTTCATATTAGGATATAGTACAGAAAGAAAGAATTAGTACGTAGGAAGAAAGATATGAAGTAATTTTATTCTCTTAGTTTAAGGGAAGACAGATAGTATATACACCTACGCCATTGTGATCGATGCTGAGCTATGTCACCAAGAGTCTCCAACCACTGGTTACCATAGTCACACGGACCCCAATCAAGTAGTCTGCATCTATCAACATGGCTCAGACTAGAACTTAGTGACTTCAAGAACTGATGTCACATTTTGGTTTGGCCAACCCTAACTTTCTTCCATTCATTTTCAACACTAGTCAGCAATCCGTTGAAATTACTGCCATATCCACAGAAACCCCTTCTCATTTTGATGATATTGTCAAGAAGGAAAATGATTGGGTCACATACTGTTGGGGACGATAGATCCCCAAAACTCATATATTGTAACTTTATCTTATCGATTAAATGTTTAAATATTTGAATGGCAGTCAATTGACGAACTTATCGATTAAATATGTAGTGTCAGTTACTATGTTAAGCCCATATACCTTATTCTAGTTTTCGGACAGACCAATCTATTCATTCTACTTGAGTCATATGTTGACCATGTTAGTTATTCGCTTACCAGTCTTCATTGTTTTTATGTGAGCGTATATGTGTGTACACTTCTTATCCCATGTCTCATCATACGTCTGTAGTTTATTTTGTCTGCCTATAAATATTGAGTAACGCGTGGCTAGAAATGGAGTTGGCTTACCGGCCATCTCCACTCTGTATCGCTTCTCTTCCTGTTATTCCATTCACCTTATATACAAAGTATACGTATTCAAAATCTCATTCTCGTTATTTGACTTATTTGATTCCGTTATTGACTAACGTAATTAAAGTCGACGAGGATATACGAGAATCGGCGATAGCAAACATCCATACGATCTAAATAGGAGTCAGATCCACGGGGCACTAAAAATATTTGAATTGCTGTCAATTGATGAACTTATTGATTAGGGTTTAAAGACATTTTACCATGACAATATCGATTATAAATATTTGTATAAATACGCTTGACTTGTGTGCCTGATTGACCTGACCTAACCTGACCTAGTATCTGCTGGTTGCTTGTAGAATACACTTCTACGTCTTACCAAGACTTCTTGATCGAGTTAGCTGAGTCGGGGACAACGGACCAGAATAGTCTATCGAGTCTCTGAATCCTTGATCGTTCGTTTCGTTCCGAATAAGCCGAATCAGTAGTAGCATTCAAGGTTAACAAACCTAACACATATACACTATTCAGTTTAAAAGGAAAGAACAACTTCATCGTCATTCTTTCTTTTAGAGATAATAAATCTTATCTACCAAATCGAAATACAAACCAACTTCCAGCTGAAGAAGAAATTAGGAAAAGACGATGGAAATGGATAGGACATACATTACGCAAATCGTCAAACTGCATCACGAGGCAAGCCCTAACTTGGAATCCTGAAGGGAAGCGAAAAAGAGGAAGGCCAAAGAACACATTGCGTCGGATAATAGAAGCAGATATGAAAACGATGAATTATAACTGGACGGAGCTAGAAAGGATTGCCCAGGACAGGGTTGGATGGAGAATGCTGGTGAGCGGCCTATGCTCCTTCACGAGGAGTAACAGGCGTAAGTAAGTAAGTAAGTACCAAATCGAAATCATCTAAAACTGACATACCTTTCCCTGGTATCCATTGTCTATATGGTGTTTTCTCATCTTCAATATTTGAATCTATTATATGAGTATCTGGTTGTTTTGCATTGACATGTATAACAAATACATCAGAATTTAATATCACTGTATGATTTTCATATTTCTCTGGACTAATCAATTGATCTTCATTTAAATAAATTGAACAATAACCACGTAAACCGCCAGATTTGAGTGTCGTCGACTTTAATTCATTTAAATTGAATTCATCATTATTAATAAGGATTGTATTAGCTAAATTATTAAATGGTATCGGTTGTCCATCTGGTCCAGTAGCTGTTGTCCAACCAATATTGAATTGTTCATCTTTGATTGGAATTCCATTAGATGAATCTATAGGATACAATGAAATGTTATGTAATAGGATAAGTCAATTTTATGATTCAAAAAGGGTAATGATTATAAGCTGAATGAGACTATAGTTTTGAATGAATGAGGTATTTCATATTAGGTATGGATTGATGTATAACACTCTATCATAAGATTGTGTCAAGCATTTGTTCAACACATCATGAACTCTTCATGGATTAAATTATTGTACAGCTTTAGAATCTTGGTTACATTTATTTCATGATCTAATTTCAATGTATTTTACAACACACCATTAAAAATATACTGAATAGCCTAGTATAGGTCTCGTCAGCAGTGCGCATCCATGGTCTCGCCTTTGGGATTCGAACCTAGGGCCTTCAATCTCGAGCGCAGACGCTTAGCTTCTAGACCAGTGTGTTGTACCACCGTCTATCATTGTCTTCAATGAATTACTATTTCAAAACAGATCCGGTTGAACTTTGCTGGTTACTGCTTTTCACTAGAACTCCAGGAAATACATCTTGAAGCCAGTCACTAGTGAGCATATGATGATTAGTATCAGAAAAAAGGATTTTGTGCTTCCAATGCTTCCAGGTTTTTCATGATGGTCTAGCTTTAATTGACTCATGAATTCGACTATTAAATTACTAAAATCTCCGCGAAATCCCCCTTTCTGATACACTGAAGATTTATAAATACGACTATACAACTTTAATGTAGACTGTAGAAAAGAAAACGTTCCGATAAATTAACCTCTGTTAACTGTTAATGATAAATGATAAGAACTTACCGACAACTTGACATTGAAGTTTTACATCTTCACCTTCTTTAGCTGTCATTGTTCCATCAGCATTAAGTCCAACAACTTCAGGATGTAATTGACTTGGTTCTGTAAAGTATAATAATATTCAGGAGTAAAAGAAAAAGCTTAGATCCTTCAATGAATTCTATCTACATTGACAGAATAGTTTTCTTAACGAATATTACATCATCAAGAACTCTATTTGGAGAAATTTAATGAGATGACTATTTAGTATAAGCGCTTCGCACATATAATTGAAGCGATCATTATACTTCTGATATATCAGAATGAGTTTTGTGGAGATTTTAGTAAATTTCACAGGTTGAAATCATGAGGCAGTTGAAGCTAGACCACCATTGAAAACCTAGAAGCACTGGACGGCCGTTTCGTCCCAGTATGGGACTCCTCAGCAGTGCGCACCCACGAACCCACCCCCTGCGGAATTCGAACCCAGGACCTACTGGCTTCGCGCGCGAGCACTTAACCATTAGACCACTGAGCCGGCTTTCATCCTACAGTGTTAATGTCTAACTTCAACCAATCCACGAAGTTGCGCCACCATATACCGTTGTCTTCAGTGAGCTGATATCTCACAACAGACCTGGTTGAACTCCACTGGTGACGGTGGTCTAACTTCTGATATAATCATTAGTGCTAAATAGATAATCATTTAAACTTAAAAATTGATCGGAAAATCAGATAACCTATTTACTCCGTCTCTATTCTAACGCAAAAAATTGGATTTATACAACATTATCTCAGAGAGAAGAGTTAAACAGTATGATCTTGAAACAAAGATTAGAAGTAATAATCAAGTAAACACTAATCCCCACCAAATAATATTGGATCCTTATATTTCCATGTTACAGTTAGTGTGACTGCATTGAGTAGAGAGTTCACTAGAACTGACTAGATGGTGAGGATCAACGCCACTTGATATAAGATCATCAACTTTTGATTCTTCTGAAACATTATCATTGAATTTCTTGAAAATCTCATTAGCAGGTAGTCGATCATTAGAATAATCAGTATCTATCAAAATTTTATTAGGTTCTTGATCATTGTTTGATTCATCCGACAAATTTGTTCAAAAGCATGTGAATCATTAAGATGACTCATGTCTGATTAAACAACTAGAGAACCCCAATAAGTACATTCATTGGAAACTTTTGTCGTAGAATGATGAGCTCCATTTAATGCAACGGTCTTCATTATGTTGCTTGAATGATTTTCTGTTTCTTCGTGGGCGGCTACCATAATAATTTCATGAACATTTAATAAAACATAGTCTTTCTGTAAGCTGGACAATCCAGTGTTTGTCCATAGTGTTTTAGGGGCAATGAGATTTGAACACATGACAGGGCATGTCTCTGAAATGAACATTTCTAGATCACTGGGCGGATCATGAATGACTGCTACTACTTCGTTTACATTTTCTAGCTCTGTATACAAATTAAGAATTAATTCATCAACTTCTGTCACATCTCCAAAACATGGATGATTTAACAGTCGTGTGCGTAAATTGTCTAAAACAATCAACTGCCTCTTTTTGAAACGTTGCTGTTGTCGCTAAAATAGCAGCTGTAATTGATCAGAAGAGATAGCCATTTTCTAAATCAGCACGGTAATGAAAAATACTGTATGACTAACTAACAATCAATATCATTCAAGGACACCAGCGAGAAACCTGTATGCTGGTTTCTTTGAAATAATTACACTGAATCTTGTCTAATTAGAAGTTGACCTTGATTTGTTAATTTGAAGATTAAGGGTTCAGAATTTTCTTTTTCACCCCGTCTCCAGTTGTTATAACTTGTGAATTGAATGCTACTTTTTGTATCTGGTCATCGCTGATTGTTATGTCAGAAATGCTTATCACTTATACTCGGAACAAGGGACCTCAGAAATTCCCATAACAGGGAAGTAAGAACACAAAGACTGGTATAAGCGAAGAGTTATTAACCCCAAAACACAACGACGACGACGACCCTAGTTGAAAATACACTGATTTATATATTGATTCGTACACCCATTTTGTTTAATAATTAAGATGAAATCACATATATAACAAACCCCATAATGAGCATAGTTCATGTTTATTGAACACAAGAATATCGTATATTATACAGAATAAAATATCATACGGGGAAACAAAAAACGAATACTACATTGAATAATCATTACATTGAATGAGAACGGAAGTAATGTTGAGCCAAAACTCATAACGAGTAAATCAATCAAAAATGGACTTTTCTTTCCATCATATATGTTCATCCTATGGAGACTATGAAGTAAAATGAACGATACTAGGTTCAAAGTTCATTGTGAACATTGATTCTAGGATACAGGTATATTCAGTTGATGATTTCTAAGTAGGACAAAATGTAAACCTTGGATTTCCCTGTTATCTAAATTTTATCTTTCACCCATGTAAATTAATAAAACTTGCCAAGAATGAGAGACTGGAGAAGATTTTTAGCTCAGGTGGATGATTTTGATGGATTTTTGTTCTCTAAGCTGGATGGTTTGGTCGTGGAACTTTCATCGTTCTTCTGAACTACATCATTAGCACAAACTTCAGATAGAAGTGAAGTGTACGAATTTCTCCATATACGTTTCACAGCTTGTACTGTACATCTCGACACAAATATAGGAACAAAAATCAAACCAATGGGAGACACAACCAAAACAAAGAAGCAAACAATCACAAATTTAAGGTCAATAAGAACCAATCAACGTCGAAGTGTACAGAACAAGCTGTGAAACGCATATGGACAAATTCGAACACTTCACTTTTATCTGAATTTTGTGCTGATGATGTCGTTCAGAAGGACGATGAAAGTTCCACGACCAAATCATCCAGCTCAGAGAACAAAACTAATGAGAGAGGAATATATATATAATTCCAAATATTTAAATTAATCAAACAAGTGAAATCTTGAATACCATTGCTTTAACAAATAAATGTCTTATCAGATTGTTTTAAAATTATTTAATAGATATATCAAATTACCTAAACAACTTTATCTCGAAATAAAGGTTTATCTTATCAAACTTAAAGGCCTGATCCACAAGTCAGTGAAGTACCGTCAAAAGATACAATCCCATGGTAGCTGATGACTAACAATAGGTTCATACGCCATTAGTTCCCTCAAAATCCTAGAGCCTATTTGCACCATTAGTTTGGAATTAGGGTTTTCCAACAGTCATAGGTGAATTTACCGTGTCCACCGGCCTAGTTAAAGCGCTAGACATTCGCTTTTCATCCTCTCAATTTCGTAAACAGCAGTAATGTCACGAGAAGGCAGTGAATAGAACTTCACTGACAGTGGCTGCTATGTGAGAGCATTTCGAAAGGGAGATTTGATTCTCCCCACCTTCTGTCGTACCAGGGTATTCGAAGAATAACAAGTATTAACTTGTATATACCTAATTAATTAGTCGGACAATTGTAATACCCGACTAAAATACAAGTAATATCAATAGAAAAACACTCTATATTTCCTTTATAACAAAACTACCTATAAAGTAATCAAGTTTTGTATGAATAGATTGACAGCTGAACATACTTTGTTTCACATAATTCAATCCATTTAAGGCAATTACGGTAAGTAAAAGATCAAATGGCAATGATAAACAACACAACAAATATTTAAGCTTTGTTTATATCATGAAATGCCATTAGCTAATTAATTAACGTTTGGGAACCAGGGTGTATCAGTAAGCTCTTTCATATAATGACCTATGACATAATGATTAATGAAATTGTCAAGCTTAGTGTGAATAATAGGAGAACTGGATACTTACAGACCATTTCAACATCAAAAGTCAGTTATAGAGAATAAACAATGTATATTGTCAGGGGGATATTCATTATGCACGTGTTCAATTCAACCTACTTATCCTTGCCAAAAGGATAGATATATATATGCATATTTATGATTTGTGTACACTTTATTCGACTTGTCGATTATAGAGTTTTTCGTCAATTCTCAATCTTCTCACTTCAATAACTGGTTTGTAAGCCCTACAGACAGAATAGGATGATTGTAGAAGCTGAAATCAAATGATTATTTCGTTCTTTCTCTCTCTCTCTGTATCACGTATGTGTTCTTTCAGTGATCAGATGTATGGTTGCATGATTAAAGTAAAATGGTTGTTTCAAATTTATACTATTCAACTCTCAGGTGTCGTCCGCATATAAATAATGCATTAACATACATTTTTAATATCGAGAATTTTTCACTACCTTTCAGAGCATGACAAACGGGAAGTATCAAGCTGATGAATAAAAACAATTACAGTTAAATAAGCAAGGATGGATAATGGCTAGCAGTAGAATCCAACACACGCGCCGCTTCGTCCTATTTGGGACTTTTCGTCAGCTGGATGTATCTGCATCTCAGAGTTGATATTCACTCTGGGACTCGAATCCAATACCATTCGCTTCAAACGCCATCATGTTATTCACTCAGCTACTGAGTCCTGATAACCACTTGCTTGTGCAATCGGGTGAAGTTTAAATTCACTTGGTATTGCTCTACTTGAATCTTTGCATTAATGTTTAAAACTGTAATTGATCAGTCTCTTATTGGCTATGTGTATTATCTCGACACTGCTTTAATTCACAAGCATTATAACCAGAGACGGGTTCGAGTCCCAGAGTGAACATCAACTCTGGGATGAAGGTGAATCCAGCTGACGGGTCCCGAATAGAAAGAAAAAACGCGCGTCCTGGATTCCACCGCTAGCCACTATCCATCTTTGCTTAAAAAATCTTGTAACTTAAAGCTATATCAAGGCAATCCGCACTGTATCCACATATATCTATAAGAGACTGATCAATTACAGTCTTAAACATCATTGAGAAGATTCAATTAAACAATACAAATTTAATTTAATTTCAGTGTAAGTTTATCAATTATGTATTTCCACTTGTAACCATGGATACAATTTATCAGAATTGATTGTAATTAGATAGGTACAACCTAGTTCATTTCTCTTTTTACAGTAACATATGTAATCCATGTTGTTTAATCTATTTAGTTCAAAGATTCATACCGATTGCTTTTAAACATCTAGATGAATTATCTAGTCACTCAGATTAATGTCCATACTCAGTAGAATGTGATCAGAACTAAGGTTTAATAGTGTGGTTTGTGCTACTGATATTGACCGATATAAGTAGTATGTATTATCAATCGAAAGTGAAATGCCTGAAGGCAAAAGGTTAAGAAGATCAATAAAAAGAGAATGATTGGTATGGAAATGATGGAACAAACAGGTCTGAGACGATTGATTGACATTTTGCAAATGATGTATTTATTGTATGGTTCTTAGATTTAACTCAGATGTTCTGTAAGTTTGTGTTCAAATACATTTGATTGTCGCCACTTGTGTTCTCATTCACTACAATAGTAACTTACCAAAATCTATTACAATTAGTATAACTTACAATGAACATAAATGAAAGTATATGTCATGACATCAAGAACATTAAACGTTATATTGAATCAACTGACCATAACGCTTTCTTTCAATGTCAGGTTTCTTGTCAATATCTTCAAAGTGTTTAATAGTTTCAAATGTATAAACTGGTGATGCATAAGTTTGATCTTGACGTATCTTATTTTCTACTTGATCAGTTCCCCTAGCCAAACATCTTAATCGTATACCTTCACCACTGGATCGATAACCTTTTAGTTGAAGTTTTTGTCCATTATCCGATAGATTAGCACCGATTAATAATTGATTAGCAAGACGATTTGTATGTATTGGTTGGTTATCATAAGTACGCAATTCCCATGCATAATTCATACCTTTTATTGGCTCACCAGTTGATGATTCTGAAATAATAAAGTAATTATATGTATTATGAAAATAATAAAATACCAGTTTTAAGTGTTAAGTCACAAATTGACCACCAGTAATCAACCGTTGGAGATCAGGAGCCATTGGACAATCGTTTCTTCCTAGTATGGGAATTCTAAACAGCGCATATACATGACTACACAACAGACGGTACCCAGAATATTCAAACCTATCGCAGACGTCTTCACTTTCAAACCACTGAGTCGGAATCTAGTGGTTTACATATCTAACTTCAGTAGATATTGCAAGACGATTTACCTACTGACATTCTTGACATTTATCTTACGTCTGACATCCTTAAAAGGAGAACGAAAATACTTCGTGGAGAAATCATTCATGATCTCCTAAGTGAGGATATATAAATCGTTGCTGATCGTAAGTTTCAACTGATGATGACATTGAACAAGGATTATCTCACACTTATTGTATTCGGCGGCCTGCTTGAGCATCTGGGCTACCTGTTCCTGTCATCTAGATATTTCAACAAGTTATCTATTTTTGTTTGTTTTAATATATCATTATGTTTATTAATCGCACAACCAATTCCGCTGCGTTTCTGAAAAGTGTACAACCTTTCGTTGTCAAAGTTACAAACAACTCAATAAGAGACAATGTGGTTGCTGGCAATATACAACCAAAAGAATGCATATTATTCAGATGTTCATTTAGTGAACTGCTAACATCTAACTGGCGATCACTCAATATTTATCGCCAGGACCGACGAAGAAGAAAGAAACGGAAACTTGTTGAAATACTTTACGCTGAGAATTCTATATTGTACCAAAAATATAATATTGAATAAAGCTTATAATAATAATAATAATAATAATAATAATAATAATAATAATAATATCAATAATTTGCATACTCTAGTTATGAGTTCTAACTGGTTAAACTCAATCATAAACAGGACATGAAACTAGGATTATCCTCGAGAGTGTGCATTGCTTGTGCTACTATAATTGTTGAGTGAATAATGTTGGAAAGATAAATCAATTCAACAACTTATTCGTATTTTGGTCGTTGTAGGGTTTGAAATTCCTCAATTCCGACATCTTATAGGATGGCACTGTTGGGGAATCTCATAAGAATAGAATAAACAGCTATCGACTACCTTCTAGTTTCATTTTTTTCTGGTTAATTTTTTTATCTGATTTAGTCTATACTGTCATAAACTGTATTAATTCAATTCATCTACCCTATTTATCATCGGAACCAAATAATCACTATAGTTGAGTATGTTATGAAGGCGAGACCCTAATTTAGGGATGACCTTTGAACGAATCTTAAATGACCTTGACAATTATTAGCCAATCAGAAGACAGTTAGTATAAAGTGAGGATATATTGTAAGTAATGAACTACAGTGAATATTCTTCTTTTACATGATTTAAAAACTTGTTAAGGTTTGATAAAGGCTCAGAAGTTCTGAATTCATAATGCATATGGTATAGAAACTCGTCCATAGGGTTAGGGTTTACGGTTAAGGTTAGGTTAGGGTTAGGGTGCTAACATGCGATCGGTTTACAATGGATTTTAGAGGTTTGAGTTAGGGTTTAGGTTAGGGTTAAGGTTGTAGCCTCTCAATAAACACCTCTTCTATCAAATCCGATGTAGACCGATCGCATGTTAGCACCCTAACCGAAACCCTAACCTTAACCCCAACCCTATGAACGAGTTTCTATACCGTATGCATTGTGAATTCAGAACTTCTGAGCCTTTATCAAACCTTAACAAGTTTTTTAGTCATGTAAAAGAAGAATATTCACTGTAATCCATTACTTTCTTGTAATATATTTTTACTTTATACTGTCTTCTGATTGGCTAATAATTGAAATTGCTCAAACGCTTCTGATTGGCTCGTCCCTAAATTAGAGTCTCATCGTCCCATCTGTTGTAACCTTTCATTAATCACCTCCTCTCTAAAATCCGTTGTGAACCGATCGTATGTTAGCATTGCGTGTTGAACTTGGCTCGGTGACCTTGAAATTGCTCAAACGCTTCTGATTGGCTCATCCCTAAATTAGAGTCTCGCCGTTATGAATTTTCTTACATTCATCTATAGAAACAAATAAACTTTATACAATCATGGAAGATACTCTTGGATTATTTGTACGAATAAGGGAAACGAAAAAAAGGTGACCAAAGAATACACTGCGTAGGCAACTAAAAGCAGATATGAAAAGGATGAATAACAACTAGAAACAATTGCCAAAGACAAAGTTCAATAAATAATACTGGTAGGCGGCCTATAAGGAATAAAAGGCGTAAATAAGTAAGTAATTTATAATAATAATAATAATGTACTGAATATGTTGTATGATTGTTTCGTACAATCAATTAACCCGATATAAACGTTTATTATTTCTAATCCAGTGCATTAACTGTCCAATGTCTAATGTTCATTATCACTTAATGACTATCGTTAGTTTATATCTTCATATTATTTTTCTTCGTTTCAATTTAATACGAAAAAAAAATCCCCCCCCCCAAAAAAAACACAAAATTCCAAAATACAAAATCAATCTTTATGAATCATGAACCCTACCCCGACTGTTATATCCTAGAGAAGATTACATTACGAGTAACTTCTGAGACATATTAATTGACTAATATTATCTATCGATTCTTACAGTATAACTATTCAGTAACTAGATTATGTATATCTATATTCTCCTTAGTATAAGCTTCATTTTGATCTATATATTATTATTGTACGATTTACTGTTCTTAAGCTATGTTCAGTTTATTGACTACTGCCTCCCACGGTCACAGCCACGTTTTGGCTTTATTGTGTTCAAATGTTATTTCCTATTTTATGGTGCATTGCGGACTGTTTGGTTGATACATAAACCCAGTATGTCTGAAATAAATGATTCGACTTGATCCGATTTGCATATTAAGAGCTGGTATTGGTGTTCTTAACTCAAGTGGACAAGCTAGGCGAACATAGGACCAAGAAGGACGCTAAGCTGCTCATACCAGTCGAACGTCATTGGTTTGGCACAGTGCGAAGATTGTATAAGTCGTATTTTGATTGGTGGATAAATCACGTGATAAAAAGCCAGACATAAAATCATAACACCGACCCTCACCCACATCACAACAACAACAAAAAGTGATTTGTCTTTTTATTCTCTTACCAAGCGCATAACAATCTAATTCAATATTTTCACCAGGTTTCACAGTGATTGTATCATTTGGATTTGTACCATAAACTTTGACAAGAACATTTGGATCTGTAAAACAAAAATTTTTGTTTTAAAAAAAGGAACATTGACATTTTAATTTATAATATTAGACAAGTTTTTATTGAATATACTTTATGAATGACCTTGAAACATCATTATAAATGCACCAATCAGAGTGTTGTTTATTTTCGATGCTGTTTTTCATTAAAATATGTGTTTGACAATTAAAAATGGAATATGTATAGTAGTTTTTTTCTAAGGTTAGATTGATATAACTATAGAAGTAACTAACTCCACCTGGAACCTCCCTGTGGCTACTGCCGGTCCCAAGGTTTGGTGAAAGGAGGAAGGCTGGACATAGGGTTAGCGACGCCATTCCGTAGAAAATTAACTCGCTAAAAATCGTTAACGTCAAACCTATTAAACTCTGCTCTGGAAGTCAGAAGGTCATTATTTAGAAGAGTTATGACGCCTCATAGTGAAAGCCGAGCTCCGTCGAAAGCTACGAGGCTGATGCTCCTTCTGACAACCAGAGCAACCATTTATTTAGGTACGTGGAATGCTCGTACAATGTGGGAGACTGGGAGAGTCTTGCAAATTGCTGCAGAAGAATCGGTAAATTTTCAAATCATAATTAGAAATGATTGCATAGAAATGAATAAAAAACATTCTTGAATACATCATAAGATGAGTTTGAATTTCCCTATAGCCATAATCATAGTATACACACTTCTGGTCAAACTACCAAAGAAAGGCGATCTCAGCAAGTGTGAGTACTACAGGAGCATCACTCTTCTCTCAATGCCAGGAAAAGTCTTCAACAGGGTATTGTTACACAGGATGAAGGACTGCGTAGACGCCCAACTTCGAGACCAACAAGCTGGATTCCATAAGGATTGATCGTATACTGATCAAATCGCAAAACACTTTGAATCATTGTGGAACAATCAATTGAATGGAATTTATCATTCCACATCAACTTCATTGACTACGAGAAAGCATTTGATAGCGTGGATAGAACAACACTATGGAAGCTTCTTCGATACTACGGCGTGCCTCAGAAGATAGTCAATATCATACAGAGTTCATATGATGGATTAAACTGCAAAATTGTGCATGGAGGACAGTTGACAAAGTCGTTCAAAGTGAAGACCGGTGTTAGGCAAGGTTGCTTACTCTCACCCTTTCTCTTTCTCCTGGTGATCGACTGGATCATGAAGGCGTCAACGTCTGAAAGAAAGCGCGGGATACAATGGACATCTAAGATGCAGTTGGATGATCTAGACTTCGCAGACGATCTGGCCCTTCTATCCCAAACGCAACAACAAATGTAGGAGAAGACAACCAGTGTAGCAGCGGCCTCAACAGCGGTAGGTCTTAACATACGCAATGGGAAAAGCAAGATTTTTCAGTACAACACAACATGCAATAATCGAATCACAATTGACGGAGAAGATTTGGAAGATGTAAAAACCTTTACATATTTGGGCAGCATCATTGATGAACACAGTGTATCTGATGCAGATGTGAAGGCTAGGATCGGCAAAGCAAGAGATGCATATTTACAACTCAACAACATCTGGAACTGAAAATAATTGTCAACCAACACCAAAGTCAGAATTTTCAATACAAATGTCAAAACAGTTCTACTGTATGGGGCGGAAACCTGGAGAACTACGAAAGTCATCATCCAGAAGATACAAGTGTTTATTAACAGTTGTCTACATTAAATACTTTAGATCCGTTGACCGAACACTATTAGCAACAACCTACTATGGGAGAGAACAAAGCAGATCACAGTTGAGGAAGAAATCAGGAAGAAGCACTAGAAGTGGATGGGTCACACATTGAGGAAAACACCCAATTGTGTCACAAGGCAAGCCCTCACATGGAATTCTCAAAGTAAAAGGAGAAGAGGAAAACCAAAGAACACATTACGCCGAGAAATGGATAGAGACAGACATGAGAAGAATGAACAAGAATTGGATGGAACTAGAAAAGAAGACCCAGGAGAGAATGGGTTGGAGAATACTAGTCAGTTGCCTATGATCGACTGGGAGTAACAGGAGCAAGTAAGTAAGTAAGTTATCATAGAAAATTTAAATAGTCGATCAGATTAGTACTTATATACATATATATAATATCTTACCATATGTTATACCCTGAATAGTTGTAATCTGTTTCCTTGGATCAAATCCTTCAAGTTGTACTTCACCTTTATGTCTAATATCTGACCAAAAATATTTCGATGTATAACGTTTAATTGGTTCTTTGAATTCTTTATCATAATCTTTTTGTATTAATGTAACAACACAACGTCCTCTATGCCATTTACCATATTTCATTCCATTTAATGTTAATTGAATACCTCCAATTTCATTAGATAATTGTTCTTGTATAATTTCATCAGCTAAATAACCTCCATATGTATCATCTCTATCTGGTGCAGCTTCATCAAATTGAAAATGATAAATTGCTTCAGTCGAAGTAATTGGAGTATTATCTGTAATATCTATAATTGTAAAACAAATCAAAATATTCAATGAATACAAATGATAAATAGGTTTCTATTCGTTTATTCACATTGTCAAATTACTTCATGTAAATTATCAGAAAGAGGGGGGGGTTTCTGGAGATTTCTAGTAATTTTATACTTGAATTCATCAATCCATTAAAGTTAGACCACTTGAAAGTAATGGAAGTCCGTTTCGTCCTAGTATGAAACTCTTCAGCAGTGCACACTTACAATCTCGCTCATGGGATTCAATTAATAAGTAGATGAAATATTAAAGATCAAATGCTCTTTCATTACAAAATGTACGCTGTTCATTTGCTACATTTTGGACATTATTGATCGATCGTACAAAGAAAAGAATGGCTATATAGAGACGGAAATATGTTTCTATTAGTATCAGAAGGGGTTTTGTGGAGATTGTAGTAATTTAAACAGTTGAGATCATGAGTCAATTGAAGCTAGACCACTATGGAAAACCTGGAAGCACTGGACGGCCGTTTCGTCCTATTGTGGGACTCCTCAGCAGTGCACATCCACGACCCCGCCTCACGGCATTCGAACCCAGGACCTATCAGTCTCGCACCAAGCACTTACATAATTTTTCAATTGTCTAGAATAATTAACAAATTACTTCTACTTTTGATGAAGTTTTGTTCTCTGAACTAGATGGTTTGGTCGTGGAGTTTTCATCGTTCTTCTGAATGACATCATCATCAGCACAAACTTCAGATAGAAGAAGAAGACTTCTATCTGAAGTTTGTGCAAACCACTCATCTCAGAGGACAATCATCCACCTGAGCTACTAAACATCTCCATCATCTCATTACTTCTAATGTACATGTGTTAGTATCTAGTTGGTGTATAATATCTACATATAAATATGAGTCTTTGATATTCATTACTTTTGTCATCTTACTTAGTAATCTTTAAATGTGTTTCATTAGATGATGAATGTATAAGAAATGAGCGTATTAACTTACTAACAGCTCGACATTCCAAGTTTACATTGTCGCCTTCTTCTGCCGATAAAACACCATTCGAAGGAATTCCTGTAACCTCAACGTGTATATGATTGTCGGCTGGAAATTGAACAAAAATAATAATATGTATTCAATAGAAACAAAACTAAATTTAAACCATCACCTTTGACATTTAGAATGAATTTTTCTCACTAGTACTATAAGACAATCACCATCAAGAAGGTATAAGTATTTAGAATATTGTCTACGCAAGATACTCAACATCCATTGGACGGATACCATCAGCAAAAACCTACTGTAGAAGAGGACAAACCAGAATCCATCTGAAGAGTAACTTAGTGAAAGACTTTGGAAGTGGATAGGGCATACATTACGCAAATCATCAAACTGCGTCACGAGACAAGCTCTAATTTAGAATCCTGAAGGGAAACGGAAAAGCGGTAGGCCAAATAACACATTACGTCGAGAAATAGAAGCAGATATGAAAAGGATGAATAACAACTGTAAACAGCTGGAAAGGATTGCCTAGGTCAGGGTCGGACAGAGAATGCTGGTGAGCGGCCTATGTTTCTTCATGAGGAGTGACAGTCGTAAGTAAGTAAGTACTTTAGGAAGTTAGAGACATTAAATTTAAGTGGAGTTATGTTGTCTAGGCTACATGATTCAGTCGTGGAGCATTCATTGTCGTTCTATGATATATCATCAGAGCAGATCTCTACTTGATATTGTTCAAAAGAACAATGAACAATGATTTACAATCCATCTAAATTGTTCACCTGAACTACAAATTTTCTCAATCATATCAAAACATTATAATACTAGTAATACTTATTTTACAAACTGAAACTTAATGAAAGTGTTTTGTTGTTCACGCAAAAAATTATGAGGGTGTTAGTCTCTCAGAGCTCAATGGTTTAATCACGAGAATTTAACTGACTTTCTAAACAATTTAATTAGAATATACACCGAGAAGTAAGCTACCGGAATTACTTCATAAATCACCAACAGCTTGTTATAACAACAAGCAGCTTCATATATTCATATATAATAAGGGATTTTATGGAAATTGTAGTAACTTCAATATTTTAGGTAATGAGTCAATTGAAGCTAGACCACCATGGAAAACCTGGAGCACTGGACGGCAAACTCGTCCTATGGTGGGACTACTCAGCAGTGCAAATCCACGACCACGCCTCACGGGATTTGAATCCAGGACCTATCACTCTCACGCGCAAACGCGTGCTGATGTTGTCCTTCAGAAGAACGATGAAAACTCAACGACAAAACCAACCAACTCAGAGAACAAAACTCTATCAAAGGTTGTTACCTCTCAATCCTCCAAGATGATTAATAAGCAGCAAAAAACCTCAGTCCTACAAAATTTGTTAAAGTCGTTGCTATCAGACGTCAAAAACGGGGCTTATGTGTTCAAAACAAGATGATTATTAATCTTCCATTGCCTTACTTACTTACGCCTGTTACTCCTCGTGAAGGAGCATAGGTCGCTCGCCAGTATTCTCCATCCAACTCTGTCTCAAGCAATCATTTCCAGCTGATTCCAGTTGTTATTCGTCTTTTTCATATCTGCTTCTATTATCCGACGTAATGTGTTTTTTGGCCTTCCTCTTTTCCGCTTCGCTTCAAGATTTCCAAGTTAGGGCTTGTCTCGTGATACAGTTTGATGATTTGCGTAATGTATGTCCTATCCATTTCCATCGTCTTTTGCTAATTTCTTCTCCATATGGAAGCTGATTTGTTCTCTCCCACCAAAGACTTTTGCTGATGGTATCCGTCCAATGGATGTTGAGTATCTTGCGAAGGCAGCTATTTATAAATTCTTATACCTTCTTGTTGGTGGTTGTTGTAGTTCTCCAAGTTCCAGCTCCATACAGTAGAGCTACTTGACGTTGGTCTTGAAGATTCTCACTTTGATATTGGTTGAAAGTTGTTTTGAATTCCATATATTCTTCAATTGTAGGAATGCGACCCTTGTTTTTCCAATCCTTGCCTTTACGTCTGCATCGGAGCCTCCTTGTTCATCGATGATGCTTCCCAGGTATGTGAAGGATTCTACATCTTCCAGAGTTTCGCCATCAAGAGTGACTGGATTGCTGTTCTCCGCTTTCATTGCCTTAGTGACAAATATTCCTTTGTTGCATCTTAAACTTCTTTTTAACTCTTCCACATTAGTAATCTTATATTATCAACTGAGCTCAACTCATTTTGTTCCTATCAGCGTTTACTCATTATGTAATCACTTGTATTCTGTCGCTTTGAACTTTTATTACAATCAATGTTGTAGAATGTATTTGTACATCATGTATATTGAAGATGCCACTGGTATTCGGAGTTTGACAACGCTTTAACCAGTAACACCTTCTACTATGAATCGTACCCACCATGTGAAATCAAAAGACAGAAGCGAGGAGCTTCGAATTTATATTTGATAGACTATCAATATATCGAGGATCTTCTGATCTAATCTGGCTAGCGATCGCAAGGGTTGTTGATCACGGCTTTCCCACTTGTGATCTGATGCGGATGCATGACTGAGCGCCTTCAGCTAGGTGAGTCCATTAAAACTAATGTGGTCAGCATCCAATGTCGAAAACTTGCGGAAATATTCATTTGGGGGATTTATTTACCGCTTCAATATATTTACAATATTCAGTCTCTTCAGTTTATTTATACCGTTGCTATACTATACTAATGTATCTTCAATATAACTTCAAACTGAACCCTTTAAAGTAAGTCATTTAAACCCAATATGTAATTATGATTATGAAATATTACAGCTTGTAAGTAGCTGATGAGTACCAAACGAAATAAAATGAATCCATGCTATTCTACTCGAATCTTTGTTCTTGTTCTTTTCAAAGTAATAAAAGGAAGTATGTATTTGAAAGTGTATCCATTGAATTAATTCATCATCTTCCCATTCAAATTCCATAGTTATTATTAACATTATAATAAGTTAGTGAGATTACAATTTATGGGCAACATTTTGGACAACGATAAAATGATCATCAGAATGTCTATCTACTTATTAAAGTTATAGATTAGTGTAACTAATTATAATTGATAGTTTATTTATTCATTTATTTTAATACATAGATATTGGTACAAGGAGGCACCAAATACATATGCACCACACAAATCTCATTTGATTTGTGTGAGGGCTGTGATATTGCCCGGGTGACCAAACAGAACCGGGTGGTTTTCTTACGGGGCGACAACTGGAGCCTTCATCCTGAAGGTCTGATCAACAAGGCAGTGGAGCATCGTAAGGAGATGCAGTCACATGGTAGCCGGTGACCAACGATTGTTTCATACACCATTTGTTCCTTCAGGATACTGGAACCTATGGGCACCATTGAATTGCAATCATGGTTTTCCAACTCCCCTAGGTAGACTTTCCATGTCCATTAACCCGGTTAAACCGCCGGACATTCGCTTTTCGTTCTCTCAATTTCGTAAACAGCACCCCCGACACGAGAAGGCAGTGTGTAGGACTTCCCTATCAGTGGTTGTATGCACGTGGTCATGTGAGAGCATTTCGAGAGAGAGAGAGAACGGACTCTCCCCACTCTCGGCCGTACTAGGGCACTTAAGGTATTCATCCTGAATTGATATTAGTGAAAATATCAAAATGATATTTAATGAAATCAAGAATAAATGAATTTCGCGCCAAAATTAAAAAAAACTCTTTATTTTAGCTCTGATTGGTTTATTCATCAATGATAATCTTGCCTATTAAATGGAATGTTTTATTTTATCCCCTACAAGAAATATGTCGGAACATCATTGTAGTCTACTTACAGAATACATTTATACAGTTTTGTTTTTGTTATGATAAATGGATATTCAGCACATACACACACACACACAAGCACACATACACTAACACACACACACACAAGGGGTTGGATAATGATTTTAGTTGACAGGTGATCTTTATTCTTATAAGCCCAAATGAAAGATTATCTTCTTTCATAAAGAAGAAAAAAATGTATTTCTTGAAATGTACTACATTCTAGAATATGAAAAGAAAGAATAGAACTTTAAAAGTTAGATTTTGATTTTATTGATTTTTCAACAGTCAAGGAAATCACCGTTTGTCTTGTTTATTTAATACTTTCTAATTCGATTTAGTTTTGCTTACTTACTTACGCCTGTTACTCCTCGTGAAGGAGCATAGGACGCTCACCAGCATTCTCCATTTAACCCTTTCCTAGGCAATCTTTTCCAGCTGTTTCCAGTTGGTATTCATCCTTTTGATATCTGCTTCTATTATCCGACGTAATGTGTTCTTTGGCCTTCCTCTTAGTTTTACATTCTACTATTTTGTATTAAAATACTGGGGGGGGGAAATACCTTATTCTATTAGGCATATTCGTTGTCTTTTAACAGGTAGTCAATTTTAGGGAATTTATTGTTAATAATTTGTTGTATGATCAGTAGTTATGGAATCTGGTACCATTCACTTAAAATGTTATCGCGTTATTCACTTGGGATGAAACACGAGTCCTGGATTCTACTGTTATCCACCATTCATCTTTACTTATAAAGCATGTGATATAAGGCAATAATCAAGGCTATCCACATAGAATACACATATGCCAATAAGAGACTGATCAATGGCACTTCTAAACATTAGTGGGAAGATTCAAACAAACAATACCAAGTGAATTTAAACTTCACCCTATTAGACAATCGAGTAGCTATCAGGACTCAATAGCTAAGTAGATAACTCGATAGCGTTTGAAGTGAACGTTACTAGGTTCAAGTTTTAGAGTTCACATCAACTCTAAGATTTAGATACATCCAGTTGATGAGTCTCAAATTGGAGGAATTAGCGCGCATGCTGGATTCAATTGCTAACCACTGTCCATCATTGCTTACAAAAAGCTTGTGAATTACGGCAATATCTAGGCCATATTTACATAATGCACATATCCCAATAAGAAGAGACTAATCAATCACAATCCTAAACAACAATGACAAGATAGAAGTAAACAATACCAAATGAATACAAAATGGATTATCTCTTATCTTATAAAGATTAATCATAACTAATGAATCTAATTGATGATTATCTTTGATGAACATTTCAAGAAGTTGACTTACGTCCAGTTTTTCCATCAATCGATGGTTGACGAACATTGATATGAAAATAATCTGAATAATATATATGTTTATTTTCAGGACTATAAGCTGAACAACGTCCAAATAAATGTTTACTCCATTGTAAATGATCAGTTGGACGAAGATGTATAAAACTAATGACATTGATTGAACGTAATACAATTTGAGCTATTGCTTCAGTCATTATAGATTGATCATTACGATCACGAATTTCCCAAGCATATATAGCATCTGATAATGGTACATTAGTTTGTGTATCTAAAATGGTTAAAGAATAATTATAAATAAAAGAAATTTCAGTATTTATTTGTTACTAAGGGTCATTCAGATGAACTTCTTAACTAGTTAGACAAAAGTTTTGATTTGTGAAGTTAATGAATAGGATAAGATTGATATAAGATACGGTGTTAATTTATGGACGAGCCAGTCAGAAGCATTTGAAGGCTTTCAAGTTCACAGCGCTAATTTCATTACCTGACAATCAATTACGATCGGTTGATAGGGGATTTTAGAGATGTGATAACAAATGGGACTAGTAAGAAATTCACTTATTTGTCACTACGGCAATCATCAAGTGACTGCTGTACCGTGTGCAGACTACTATGATAAGACTGTCTTTTGATATTATTTATGTTGGAGGAAGAAGTCTGCTAGAACAGGAACTTTGTTTGCTTGATCCTGATTGAAACTACCTTTTTGCACTTTCAATCAAATCGTATTGAGTAATTCACTAAAGACAATGATGGATGTGTCTTTGAATTTCGTGGATTAATTGATGTTAGACATGACAGCCGGCTCAGTGGTCTAGAAGCTATGCGTTCGTGTATGGGACCGATCGGTCCTGGGTTCGAATCCTTTTGGTGTGTGATTGTGGGTGTTTACTGATGATAAGTCGTACAATGGAACGAAAACTCCGTCCATTGATTTCAAGTTTTCTAAGGTGATCTAGCTTCAGTTGACTATTAAATAATTTCAATGGTTAAGATCATGACTCAGTTGGAGCTAGACTACCATGGAAAACCTGGAAGCCCTGGACGGCCGTTTCATCCTACTGCGGGACTCCTCGACAGTGAGCGTCCACGACCTCGCCCTCCTGCGAGTTCAACCATGTCTGTTGTGAGATAATAACTTACTGAAAACAATGGTGGATATGTCGCTCAATTTCATGGATTGGTTGAAGTTAGACATTAACATCGTTGGATGCCGACCGGCTCAGTGGTCTAGTGGTTAAGTGCTCACGCGCGAAACCAGTAGATCCTGGGTTGGAATCTCGCAGGAGGTGAGGTCATGGATGCGCACTGTTGAGGAGTCCCACAATAAGACGAAACTTTCATCCATTGATTTCAAGTTTTCTATGGTGATCTAGCTTCAATTGACTATTCAGTAATTGTTTATTTCAATTAGACATGAATAAATCATCTAAAGTTCAATATAATTTACTCTAATGTTAATTGTACTAATTTAACAGAACAATCGAATTGAATGATCCACTTACCAATTGCATAACATTGAAGATTCACTTTATCACCAGACTCTGCTGTCAATTGTCCTGATGTTGTTAAACCAACAACGCCAACACGAACTTTATTATTATTCACTGAATATGTATATATAAATGAATAAAATATGTAATGAATAGAGGATTTAGTTATGAAGAATTACATAGTTGCATGTAATCACAGATTACATAAGTGTTACATAATAGTTCTAAGTATAAAATACATTAAGAAGAAATAAAGGCGAAACTCTAATTTATGGACGAGCCAATCAGTGGCGTTTTAGAGATTTCAAGGTTACGGCGCCAACTTCAGTGCTTAGTGCTAACGTACGATCGGTTCACAAGGAATTTTGTACAAAACGTATTAATTGAGCGGTTATGACAAATAAAACGGTGAGACTATAGTTTGTGGACGAATCAATCTGGTAAAAGATAATAGATCTTTGATTTTAATGCGAAAGGCTTTCATCCTGGCATTATGTCTGATGTCAGTTTGTGATAAAATCCCAGAATCTAATCTCTAACCATAACCATTAACTGTAAATCATAATTCTAATCCTTCACAGTAGTTCATAACGTTCATTTGGTGCTAGTTATTAGGTGAACACTCTCAAGTTCAGTCTAACGTCTGTCAGTTATTATATTAAGCCCATATACCTTATTGTAGCTTTCGGACATCCCATTTTATTCATTCTACTCTAGCCATACTTTCACCTTGTTATTTATTCGCTTATCAATCTAGACTGTTTTTATATGAGCGTATATATGTGTGCCCTTCTTATCCCATTGATCACATGCCTGTAGCTTTATTTTGTCTGACTATAAATATTGAGTAATGCCTGGCTTGAAATGGAGTTGGCTTCCCAGCCATCTTCCCTGCGTGTCTTTTTTGCTTTGCTCTGTTTCATTCGCTCCATGTACAAAATATATGTATTCACAAATCAATTCTCGTTATTCGACTTATTTAATTTCGTTATCGACTAACGCGATTCAAGTCGACGATGATATACGAGAATATGTGATAACAATCATTCGTACGATCTCTAAATAGAAGTCAGATCCACGGGCCACTAAACGTCAATCAATGGTCATTCATAAATTATAATCTTACTATTGTATGTTAAAATGCTTATCATTAAATCAATTGACTGAATAAATACACTTGAAAAAAACTCAGCTTTCTAATCAAGAAACCTACAATCTGATCCACCGATAGGTCCTGTATAAGTACCATCTTCTGTAATCGCAATACCAAACATTTTTGAATCATATAGAAGTTGTTCAGTTTTCTCTTTTTCTATCCCATCTAACATGATCATTGTTTTAGTGATATTAACAATCACAAAACAATGTCCTTTTATATTGCCTTGTTCTGATAATTTACTAACACGTAAACCATTTAAACGTAATACACCATCACTACTAGATAGACTGACATCATCAGCTAAATGACTTAATGATATAAGATTTCCATTGGAATCCATCAATTCCCAATTGTAGGAAAGTATTGCAGAGTTTACATCTTCTTTAACTGAAGAAGACAGTGAAAAAAATGAAACAAAATTGATAATCAATATCAGATAGATGTTAAGATCGTTGGAGATAATCAACAAGAAACACACTAATTTAGACTTCTACTGGTTAACAGTTATGGGGATCGTATATATGTGATCTCAAGATAAATGTGTTAGGTCCCGAGAAACATGATGAATGATAACTTTGGGATCCATTTATGGACAAATACTAAACGTATATTTCTATTGTATAATTATTAAGTAACTAAACTATTCATATTCATATTCCTCTTATTATAAACTTCAGTTTGACCTATGAACCATTCTTGAGTTCCACCCAGTCTATTCATTACTACCTCCCACATTCACAGCCACATCTGGCTAATTCTTGTACAAATGTTGTTTCGTATTTTATTGGTACGTTGTGGTCTGTTTGATTGGTATATAAACTCAATATGTTTGAAATATAATGATTCATATCTCAGAGGCTGAGACTGGTGTTCTGGACTGAACTGGCTGGACTAGGCGGAAAGCAGGGCTAATCAGGACTCTAGGCTGCTCGCACGTGTTTTATGTATCCTTGGTCCGATCGATAATTCACTGTCCTCTAATCGGCGGTCACACGTTATAACAGAATGTTAATAATATAGGTTAGATAGATAAAAGTCTTTGTTGTCTTAGAATACATGTTGCACATGTTCTTGTCCTAATGTAAAGATCTCCAGGACGTGTGCCCATCTAGTTGATAGATACAAGCCATCTAAATTTTACACTGTATTTCTAAACTACGAAAAGAATACATCATTTACACATCTTCCTCAAATTGTCTCATACAGAATTCATTGTTTTTTTCATTCCTAATACTACTCGAAACTGCTCCCGTCTTTCTTGCTCTTCTTCTTGTGTTTCTCACTTTCATTAGGAATCATACTTCCGATTTTTGATACATACTACTTATATCTGTCCATATAAGTAGCACACATCACTTATATAATTATTAGGGAAATGATACTAATTCTTGAGATTAGTAATTTGGAGGATTATTTTTACTTTCAATATTAGTATCTACCTAACTTTTTAAGTAGCATATCAATTTCATCAAACTGTAGCAATTTTTGCAACTAGAGACCAAGTGATCTCCGACCACTAATTAGACGACTTTAGGTTAAGGAAATTGTAGGAATCTTAAAATTTCGTTTCCGATTGCGATCATGAACCGACCGATGTTAAACCATCATTAAAAACCTTCAGGCACTGGAAGGCTATGTCATACTGTTGTGGGACTACTCAGAAGTTCGCAACCACGATCCCGCTCGCAGGATTAGAACCCAGGGTGAGCGAATGCTAGACTTCTAGACTACTAGAGTCGGCATCCATTGGTACTAATGTCTAACCTCAAATTGTGCGACCGTCATTCATTTTACTGAGGTAGATACCTATCTCTACTCGACACAGATTAGTTCCACTGGTCACGGTATCTCACTAGAACTCCGAACATTCCCTGACGAACCTAGTCACTAGTGAGCACATGGTAACTATCAGTATGGGGTTGTGGAGATTATTAAGTTTTTGATTTTGTTTTCATCATTACAGGTTAATGGCGATAGTAAATGACAAACGATTAAAATGAGGAAATACGTCAACAAATTCAAAGAGATGAATGTGTACCAAAAGAATCTAGTCTATTCTCTTCAACGAAGACTCAGTCATTCATGCATTATATTAGAAAATAAACAAAAAAGGGGAATGAGATGCTTGTTAAGTTCACTAATCAACTGATTCTTCTATTATTGAATAAATACTAATTCGTACATTATACCATATACATTGAAAGTGTGAATTAAATCCTACCTTCAGCATTACAACTAAGTGTTTTTTCATCATTAGCCGCTCCAATCAAATTCCCGTCATCATTTAAACCATTCACGGTGACAAGAATACGATCATCTGTATCTACATAGAAACAAAATGATTTATCAGAATTATAGAAAATAAACAAGACAATAATTATTACTGTATGATGGATGGCAGCTATAATTTATGGACGAACCAATTAAATATAAGATAACAAGTCTTACATTTTGGCCATATAGCATCTTGGCATTTTAGATGATGTCAGCTCGTGATGAAAACCTTAAATGTAATTCCTTACCTTAATCATCAATTGTGAATCATAATTCTTCTTCTTTAAACTGCTTTAGAACCTTCATTTATCCCTAGTCAGTAGGAAGACACTATCAAAGTCACTTTTGCATTGCTCATAAGTTGTTCATAAATTATAGTCTCATCAAAATATCCAGTCTAAGTACAAATTTAATTGTTTCTTTCTACTCATGCACACAATAAACTGTATCCTAGTCACTTATAGATGAAATGAATAAGATAAATGAGAATATAATGCATAACATTTAACCTATCTAGAAAGAAGACACTTCAATATAATAGGACTACCAGTAGGGGTTTGGATTTCTATGGTAATACAATCGTCATATCAGTATTGTTATTATATTATTATTATCGTATACGTCTCATAGTCGGTTCATTTATCTAAACCCGACCTCATCTATACTGTACTGGAGATATTTAACATGTGTTATTGTAGATTACGGATAGACAAGTTGATTTATTTTTCTTCATTCACATTTTCACCATGTCAACTATTCGTTTATTCACCTTGACTGCTTTCATATGAATATATGTGTGTATGAGTATGTAGCGTGTAGTCGAGTCACGGCTGACTATGAACACCACTACAGGAAGACTACATGCCAGTTAACCGATAAAATCCCCCGTAAGCCAAATATCAGAAGGCAGTTGATGACTGTAGTCAAGATGTATTTGTTGGGGATCTTGTGGTATCGAAAGGATACCGAGATCGTGCCAACAGGAGTACAAGTATGGTTACCGAGCGTAACCGAACCCGTGCAAGGTCACAATCAATCGAATAGTAGTAATATGGCTGTCTTTAGCACAGTTAAACAAACGAGCACAGTAAAACAATCACTGGTACAATTGGTTATCATAATGATTGTTTCCATTAAATCAATCGCGTTCTCTTGGTAAAAGTAAGTCACTACAAGTACATCACTTACTTATTCATTAAGTCTGACTGGAAATATTAAATCATGGTTGATCAAATGAAGTTGGCTTACTTGCCTTCTCTGCTTTGCTTCACTTTACTTACAATGGTTGACAGTATGTATACTTCGTTGAATGATGGATATAGAAGTTCCATTTAGGGAACTTAAAAAAATATGGACACTAGTGATCCTAAGGGAATGTATTCATTTTATTAGATAGATCAAACCAAAGTATTCGGTGTAAGGTCTTAATCTTCAACCCAGTTGTTCAAAGTAAGACATTTCAATCATTAATTCACTACTGTTTCCTAACAGGAACAAGAGTAAATATACAGATTGGTTGAATTCTTATTACACTATTCTTTTAAGTCTAATCTAATAAACTGATAACAGGCTTAAGATTGAATGATTCAAAATATTTGGCAAATCATCACAGGAGTCTATGAGACCTTAATTGTCTTCACTCATTATCTTTAATAGCGATGTAAATACATGATGCTGAGGACTTCTACATTTTAGGCAAAGAAAGGTTCTATGATTTACTGTTCGATGCCAGTCTTGTGATAGAATGTAGTATCAAATTGAATGAATCTGTTAAATCATGAGATTAAGTCTAACAGTAGAGATTATCGACAAATACTTACCATCAGCTTCTTTGATGCCTTTCTGTTTGATACTTTCTTCATATTCCTTCAGTTTTTCTACATCATCTAATGTTGGAGGTTTGCGTTCAGGTTCTATGATATCTTTCTCCAAATGAATTATGAAATCTGGTGAACTATCCCATTTATTTGATCCTTTATAAGAAACTTTACATCGTCCTTTAACAGTACCAGATAATGAATCTAGATTAGTGATTGTTAACTGATTTTGTATAAATTGAAAATCTCCTTTTGGATGATATACTCCAGGCTCTTGGAAATCCCATATATAGATGATATTTTCAGCTGGTTTTCTTGTTGTCATATCTGTTTATGAGAAAAGTGTCGTTAAAAAAAAGCTGGAATACAATTTATATTGAACATGAATATGTGGGTACTGGGATACTGCCCGGATACCCAAACCGAAGTAGATGTTTCTTTAAGGTGCCGCATTCCCGATCCTTTAAACTAATGATCTAATCCACAAGGCAGTGGAGCAACATTAAGAGATGCAATCACATGGTAGCCGGTGACCACCGATTGGTTCATACACCATTTGTTCTTCTTAGGATCCTGGAGCCCATTTGCACGATTGATTCGGAATCAGAGTTTTCTAACTCCCATAGGTGGACTCTCCGTATCCACCAGCTCGGTTAAAACGCCAGACATTCGATTTTCGTCCTCTTAATGTCGTAAACAACACAATGGTTGTGAGAAGGCAGCGAGTAGGACTTTCCTGACAGTGGTTAGAGCATTTCAAGAGAGTGTGAACCCTCCCCACTCTCGGCCGTACCAGAGCATTTGAGGGCACTTTTTCACTGAAACCCTGTACCTAAGTTTCGTGCTAATTGACACTCGTCAGCAAAGTGTACCGTTACGGATTCGAACATGTGTCACTCAGTTTCACAGTTACAGATGTTACCACTGAGCTATCCGGGTGGTTTTGTTTCCTTTGAAATATGGACAATGTTAGTTCATTTTATTCCATAAAAACACTGATTGTAACCAATCAGAAACAACATCGGCATATATTGAAAGCTGAAAAAAACAAAGCTTATGTATTGTTACTTGTAAGTGGTTTAATCATATGGTTGTTAGATGTAAGGACCTAATTTTTTTATCAATCTTTGTTGACATCTTGTACAGATTGTCTTCTTTAAGGCAGGATCCATATATCTGCGGACTGCTTGAATATTTGGACTACTTGTTCCAACGATCTGGATATTTCACCAAGATATCTGTTTTCTGTTTGTTTGTTTTAACACATCATTATATCTATGAATCACATAACCTAATCAGGTGCGTTTATGAAAAGTTTACGATATTTCACTGTACAAGTTACAAAAGAGCCCACTTAGAGACAATGTGGTTGCTGGCAATATATATCAAAAAGAATGTACATTATTCCGATGTTGATTCTTGAACTGCTAGCATCTAACTTAACATCATTCAATATTTATTGCAAAGATCGATTACGAAATAAGTAAAGGAAACTTGTTGAAATACTTCTAGTTTCTGGGTTCGAGGTCGGGTGTGAACATCAACAATGGGATTCAAGAACACATAGCCGATAAGTCCCAATTACTAAGAAACGTGAGTCCTAGATCCCATAGTTATCACAATCGAACGTTATATATATATCTTACATTGACCAAGTACCGATCGACTCCAATCAAATATATTTGATTTTCCTATTCTAGTCATTTGTGAAGGCGCGGATCGCAAAGCAAGAGCAGCATATTTAAAACTGAGGGACATCTGGAACTCAAAACAACTGTCAACCAACACCAAGGTCAAGATTTTCAATATAAATGTCAAGACAGTCCTACTGTATGGGGTAGAAACCTGGAGAACTAGGAAAGCCATCATCCAGAAAATACAGGTGTTTATTAACAATTGTCTGCGCAAAATACTTCAGATCCATTGGCCGGACACTATTAGCAACAACGTACTGTGGGAGAGAACAAACCAGATCCTAGCGGAGGAAGAAATCAGGAAGAAGCGCTGGAAGTGGATAGGACACACATTGAGGAAAGCACCCAACTGCGTTACAAGACAAGCCCTCACATGGAATCCTCAAGGCCAAAGGAAAAGAGGAAGACCAAAGAACACATTACGCCGAGAAATGGAATAGACATGAGAAAAATGAACAAGAATTGGATGGAACTAGAAAAGAACGCCCAGGACAGAGTGGGTTGGAGAATGCTGGTCGGCGGCCTATGCTCCATTGCGAGTAACAGGCGTAAGTAAGTAAGTAATTCTAGTCATTGATCAATAAGAATATTATTAAAAGTAGCTTAAAAATAATACACTACTTAAATGAACTGACAATAGGACGCTAAAGCCCTGACAGGTTGACCTGAACTGGAAATATGAGAATCGACATTATATCTATACAACTTAATTTAGTAAGCCAGGTGGGTGAGACTCCAAAGTGTGGACGAACCAATCAGGTATAAAATAGCAGGTCTTAGAGTTTGGCGCGAAATTCACTCATCCATTTGGCTAAATAGAGTTTTGGGAGTATAGCTTATGTCAGTTCATGATGAAAACCCCAAATCTAATTCCTAATCCTAACCACTAAATGTAATTCAAAATGCTGATTCCTCATACGGGTTTATAACACTTATTTCGTTCTAGTAATTAAGTGGTCACCCTCAAGGTCACTCTCGTGAGCGCTCAAAGGTCATTATAGTCTCACCAATAAAATTATCATATAAATAACATACCGATAGCAGAACATTCCAGTGAGACGTTATCTCCTTGTTTAATTTGAAGTTGACCATCTTTGTCTAGACCATGTACAGTAATCAGATATCTAGGAGTGATCACTAAAATATACAGAAAAGAACAAACAGATTGAAGTTAACTCTGGACATTATCAACTTTCGTTTTATTGAAAATGTAATTTTTTAAAATAAACTGTTTAAGATTTATCAGGGGCAGGGGGGGATTTGGCTCTGATATTCACACACTAAGATCTATTCAGTTCATCTACAACTTAGGACCAGGCACATATATCCACCAATCCATGTTGTCATACTGAGATCTACTGCTGAACAGCTTAGTCGAAATATGCTGAAAGCTTGTATTTGAAAAGAGATACTATTGGAGATACTCGTTATCTAAATGGGATTGAATTTCTTAAAATCATCAACGGAATAGTGTTTATCTTACGTTCTCTACTTTATTACGGCAGAATACGATAGACAACTAACGGCACTTGAACGTGTAGAACCTTACAATCGCAGTCTTATATTTAAAAAGGAATTGCATTTTAGATTATGAAAGTATTCACTGTGACTAGTGGAACTAATCCGTGTCGGGTAGAGACAGGTATCTACCTCAGTAAAATGAAAGATGGTCGCACAGTTTCACGTATTGGTTGAGGTTAGACATTAACATCATTGGATGCCGACTGACTCAGTGGTCTAGATGTTAAGCGTTCGCGTGCGAAACTGGAGGCCCTGGGTTCGAACCTCACGATCGGAACCCTGGATGTGTACTGCTGAAGAATCCCACAATAGGATGAAACGGTCGTCCAATACATCCAGGTTTTAAATGATGGTCCAACATCAATGGCTTCATGATCTCAATCAAAAACTTAATAGTCTCCACAATCCCATACTGATAATTTCATGACCAACTGTCAATTGAACATTCTTATCAACATCAATTGAAGCAATCCATTATCTCATTCCATCATTATATTGTTAAACTAGCCTTTACAAGTCATAGTTACATTCGATGCAATAACATTTTATAAGAGGAAAATTCCTGAAAAAAACTAGTGTCTATACTTTAAATGAGAAAGAATCATCTATGATAATAATCAATGAATTACCTGGAATAACTTCTGATACTTCTTCATCAGTTTCAGTAACTAATCGATAATATGGTGATGTATAAATTGATGTACCATTTGATAAACGACATCTTAAATAAGCTCCATCTTTTTGAGTTAAATCATCATTTAATAAAATCGATAAATAACCATCAGGTGATTCTTCTAATTTAGAAACTAATGGACCTAGTGAACCACGAATAGGTGATGTTGTTGATGAGGAGGATGATGAGGATATTTCATATTGAGTATAATAATAATCCCATCCATAATTTAAATCATCTATTCGGTCACCAGTTCGAGCGTCTATGAAGTTCATATTAAAAAGATAAATCAAAAATAAAATGGGCAACTTTAAATGATAATATGGAAAACTTTTAACAATTTCTAAATGTATAACTTTAACCTTATTGTTTATCATTATGGTGTGAGTTATTTATATCCACATAAGTAGTATATAACGGTATGTGCTTTGCACCTTCGAAGTGCAAATTACTTCTACAAGACTGGCAGGATTTTAATCCTGTACTCACCCTGGATGGTGAGCAGATAGAAGTAGTCGAGAAGTTCGTGTATCTAGGTAGCTACATAAGTGCTGGTGGCGGCGTGAGTGATGAGATCAATGCACGTATAGTGAAAGCCAGAGCGGCTTATGCCGATCTGGGCCACCTTTGTAATGTCAGTCTGGTTGTAAAAGGTCGGAGCTACAACGCGTCAGTGAGAGCAGTTCTGTTCTATGCTTGTGAAACATGGCCTCTCCGAGTTGAGGATTTTAGACGACTCTCTGTGTTCGATCATCGTTGTCTCCGAAGGATTGCAGACATCCAGTGGCAACACCTTGTTATTAATGCAGAGGTTCGGGATCGTGTGTTCGGGCACAGAGAGAATAATCCAATTGGTGGGAAAAGTCTAATGTATAGCCTAATTCTATTATCAACTTTACTCCCAAATACTTGGTTTCAGGTGTCTACTTTGTACTCATTTTTTAAATTATATTGTGACAATTTTTACACTTCAATATCCTTAACAGTTATCAACTAACTCCGCCTGGAGCCCGTCTGAGACTACTGCCGGTTCCAAGCCCAGATAAAGAAGGAAGGTTGGACATAAGGTTAGCAATCCAATCCTGCAGAAAACGAACTCGCTAAAAAAATAAACACTAACCAGAAAAAAAATAATTCATACGTTATCAACTTATGTAATTATTAACCGACTTGTTCAATCATTGATTTCAAGTTCCTCAATCATTTATTACTGTACTCTAGTCGGCTTTCAAGAATCTTTTAAATAGGAAATATGTAATGAACCTGAGTACTATTTACATTCACTAGTTACTAACATCATTTATGATAAAATGAGGAAACATGGATGAGCTATTCAGATTTCAACATGGAGTTCCTCCTTAGGGAGGTACAATTGACCTTGACAAATATTGAAATCAATATTCGTCTGGCTAGAACCTCTGTCTGGTAAGCGTTTTTTTAGCGAGTTAGTTTTCTACGGGATGGGGACGCTAACCCCATGCCCAACCCCCCTCCTTTACCCGGGCTTGGGACCAGCAGTAACTCTAGAAGAGCTACAGGCGGAGTACAAGTATTTATAAATAAGTATTTATAAATAGATGTCTTCGCAAGATACTCAAAATTCATTGGAGGGATACCATCAGCAACAGTCTTTTGTGGGAGAGAACAAACCAGTTTCCAGCTGAAGAAGAAATTTGGAAAAGACGATGGAAATGGATAGGAAATACATTACGCAAATCATCAAACTGCATCACGAGGCAAGCCCTAACTTGGAATCCTGAAGGGAAGCGGAAAAGAGGAAGGCCAATAACACATTACGTTGAAAAATAGAGGCAGATATGAAAAGGATGGATAGGAACTGGAAGAAGCTGGAAAGGGTTGCCCAGGACAAGGTTGGATGGAGAATTCTGGTGAGCGGCCTATGCTCCTTCACGAGGAGTAACAGGCGTAAGTAAGTAAGTACGTAGAATCTCTGTGTTACTTTTCAATAATCGATTTTCTCTTTCAGTAGAACCATTATACAAAACAATGTAATTATGTTACCGTTGGATAATTACACTATATGAAGACCATATGTTTTATACTGTCTTCTAATGGATGAAAGCAATATATAACAGTTGTAATCATTAGCAAACTTGATTATGATTTAAGATAAGCTTGCATAACATAAACGTCAACATACGATGTCATCTTTACACGACTTACCAATACCAATACAACGAATCGTTTCAGATTCACCAGATTTCAATAAAATTTTACGATCCGTTGGTGAAATATCCACTAAACGTACCAGTATACGACCATCACCTTTGTTAAAAAAAGAGTAATTTCAAATGTAAATTTCAGAGTTTTAATGCATTATACAGATATTATTAAATGGTAAGTTTATGGGTTCTTCTATCGCACATGCAAAAACAAATCCAAAGGAAGACGACCAGTGTAGCATCAGCCTCACCAGCAGTAGGTCTCAACATACACAATGGGAAAACCAAGATTCTCCGATCCAACATAACATTCAACAATCGAATCACAATTGACGGAGAAGATTTGGAAGATGTAAAAACCTTTACATATCTGGTCAGCATCATTGATTAACACGGTGGATCCGATGCAGATGTGAAGGCGCGGATCGGCAAAGCCAGAGCAACATATTTACAACTGAAGAACATCTGGAAATCAAAACAACTGTCAACTAACACCAGGGTCAGAATTTCCAATACAGAAATCAAGACTGTTCTACTGTATGAGACGGAAACCTGGAGGACTACTAAAGTCATCATCCAGAAGATACAAGTGTTTATTAACAGTTGTCTACGTAAAATACGTCGGATCCGTTGACCAGACAACCTACTGTAGGAGCAAACAAACCAGATCTTAGTGGGAAAAGAAATCAGGAAGAAGCTCTGGAAGTGGATAGAACATACATTATGCAAATCATCAAACTGCACCACGAGGCAAGCCCTAACTTGGAATCCTCTAGAAAAGCGGAAAATAGGAAGGTCAGAAAACACATTACGTTGAGAAATAGAAGCAGATATGAAAAGGATGAATAACAACTGGAAACAACTGGAAAGGATCACCCAAGACAGGGTTGGATGAAGAATGCTGATGAGCGGCCTACTCTCCTTCACAAGGAGTTACAGACTTAAGTAAGTACCCTAAGATTTTACTTAGATTGTACATACTAGTGAATATAAGTTATTTTCGTTATAGATGTTGTCAAACACGTTTGTTAAACAGTCAGTCTCACTTTAATTACTTAACTAATAGCAAACGTTGTTAACTTTTTAAAAGAATAGTTCATCTTTTAGGTATCTTGAAGTTTCAGCTTGATAATAAATCAGTTGAAAAGAGGTCTCCTCACTGAATTCCTCGCTTTTAACATTCAAGTTATTTGACAATTAGTTGACATTTGCATAGATAATCATCATCATAAAGAAGGAAACAGTAGATAAGTAGGATGTGGGTTCAGGTAAGACAATTAAGGTCGGCGTTATGAATGATCATCAGTTGACAAAAAAGATGACTAAATCAATAAATCTTACCTTCAACATCCACCTCTTTAGGTAAAGTGGATACTTTAATTTTAAAGTAATCCGATCGATAAATCTGATTACCCCGATAAATTATACATCTTCCATGAATATCGTCACCAAATGAATTAAGTGATTTCATTGAATAGAATTGAAGTTTATTCGATTCTTGCATAACTTGATCAGCTAATATACCCAAATTAATAATCGCTCCATTTGAACGTCGTATATCCCATCCGATAATTACATCTTGAACTGTTTCATCAGTGTTCGAATCTGGAAAAGAAAAAAAAAGTGGAAATGTTGATTGAAAATGGAAGGAAATAAAGAAATACAATATTCTAGTTGATGATGAAGACATTTTCTGGGGTGGAATGTCTTTCAACAAAGTTCAATCATGTCTAACAATAGAATTTAGGATACATCCTCGATCCTATTCAAGAAACGTTAAATGAATATACCTGCATCCAAATAAATCTTCACGAATAATGGGCTTTAAGAATGAACAAGGTACTGGTAGATAACCTAATAATGGAACTATTTATGTTAGTCGTAAATACAACAGATATGACTGTAATACAGTAATGCATTAAATATTCAATGTCAGGTAATGAGAGGAAATCTCCAAGAGACTGTGGACTTAGATTTTGTTAATACTCATGAAGTGATGCTTTTTATATCTGTCAAAGACTAGACAAATATTAAGATGAATAATAATCAACGTAAAGAAAGACAGTTGTAGCTTGACTGAGGTTTTCACGATGACTTAAATATATGATGGTTAGCAATCAGGGAGTGAAATTTCAGCTGTGAGTGATTAATCTTAACTCCAAATCAAAATTATTTATCATGATCTGAATTAAAAGCTTTCAACATTGGAAGTAGGAGATTGGACTTAAAAAACATAAATAGATTGATATAAAAATTATCAGAAGTTTCGTTTGTACGGTAGAACATGTTTGGTAGCACTGAGCAACAAAACTAGGATGTTTGGGATGCATTTCTTTCTTTCTAAATCCAAGTCGTTGCTTCAGGACTGGTCTGCGTCAACACTTGAACTAAGGATAAGGACTGAAGTAGTCGAACGCATCGATAACATCACTTATCTTTGAAGTTTGATCAGCTCTAATGTGTTGGTGTTTGAAGAAATCTCTGCACGGATTCGAAAAGCTCGTTTGACTTTTGCCAACTTACGTCATCTATGGCGAAGGCGAGATATCCGTCTATCATTTAACGGACGAGTATACTGAGCTGTAATTCATTCTGTTCTACTTTACGGCTGCGAAAGGTGGCTATTAAGGGTAGAGAATACTCGTAAGCTACTAGTACTTAATCACAGTTGCCCTAGAAATATTGCGCGCATCTGCTGGGATCACCAGGTAAGTAATAGTGAGGTTAGACTCAGGGTATTAGGGACTGATGGTAAATCACTGGATGACGTTGTAAGTCTTCATCGACTGAGATGGTTGGGCCACGTGTTACGTATGTCTGAACACCTATTACCACGACGTGGAATGCTGACTAGTGTTGAGGACGGTTTGAAGGAATTTAAGGGCGGTCAAACCATAAAGTCACTAACTTCTAATCTGAGCCATTTTGCTAGATGCAGACTACTTGATTGGGGTCCACTTGACTATCGTAACTAATGGGTGGAGACTTTGGGTGACATAGTTACCAACTAATTTTTTCTTCCTGTACTTTGAATGAAGTGATGAAAATAGAAACTGACCAATAAATTTGGAAAACCTACTAAATTCTTTTCAATATTACGAACTTTGGTATGCAAACAACAGAGCTGTTGTCTTAAATTTATATAGACACACGTTTATATATAAAAAGATTGGTGTAAATACATTGTATGTAGAAATGAGAACCATAAATTAGGACAATATTTATAACATTCTCTATGACGATAAAAATGAACTCACCAACAGCTGTACACATAATACTCGCATTTTCACCAAGCTGAGTTGTAAATGTTCCATCTGGTTTTAAACCATCAATTTTCACTTTGATCAAACTTCCTTTGACTGAAGAATAGCGAAAAAAATAATAAACATGAACCAAATCATCTTTATTCACAGGATTAGAAAGTGAAGCTTATTCAAGCTCTCTTGAGACAGGTATCTACCTTAGTACAATGGAAAATGGTCGCGCAATTTCGTCGATTGGTTGATGTTAAACATTAACACCATTGGATGCCGGCTAATTGGCTCAGTAGGTTAAGCATTTGCGCGCGAGACTGAAGGCCCTGGGTTCGAATCCCGTGATCAGGACCGTGGATGAGCATTGCTGAGGAGTCCTACAATAGGAAGGAACGGCCGTCCAGTGCTTCCAGGTTTTCCATGGTGTTCTAGCTTAAAATTGACTCATGATCTCAACTGTTGAAATTACTACAATCTCCACAAGAACCCATTCTGATACTATATCTTATAATTATCAATGTTTTAAAAATGATATTTAGTTATGTTTACTTGCTATTGAATGTTTTGTACATAAATGTATCCGTTTTTAGTTTCTTATTATTCATTCATTGGAGAATTAGTGTTGATAACTTGAATTTCGTGAATAATTATTCCTTAAAAATCTGTTAACTGTATACTTGGAAGATGATCTAAGAACACCAATAAGTTGCATGTTACCTTGACAATTAAACTACTACTTGTATAACAAATCAAGGATAAGATAACGCTAATGGATTCTTTGATGTGTATATTATCGACTTCACTACTCCTGTGGAGCTAGATATTAGTTACTTACTTACCTACGCCTGTTACTCCTCGTGAAGGAGCATAGGCCGCTCACCTGCATTCTCCATCCAACCCTGTCCTGGGCAATCCTTTCCAGCTCCTTCCAGTTGTTATTCATCCTTTTCATATCTGCTTCTATTTTTCAACGTAATGTGTTTTTGGCCTTCCTCTTTTCTGTTTCCCTTCAGGGTTCCGAGTTAGGGCTTGCCTCGTGATGCAGTTTGATGATTTGCATAATGTATGTCCTATCCATTTCCATCGTCTTTTCCGAATTTCCTCTTCAGCTGGAAGCTGGTTTGTTCTCTCTCAGAGGAGGCTGTTGCTGATGGTATCCGTCCAATGGATGTTGAGTATCTTGTGTAGACAACTTTTTATAAATACTTGTACCTTCTTGATGGTGGTTGCATTAGTTCTCCACATTTCAGGTTAATACAGTGGAATTGTGTTGACGTTGGTATTGAAGATTCTCACTTTGATATTAGTTGACAGGCAGTTGTTTCGAGTTCCATATGTTCTCCAGTTGTAGGAACGCGACCCTTGCTTTTCCAATCCTCGCCTTTACGTCTGCATTTGAACCTCCTTGTTCATCGATGATGCTTCCCAGGTAGGTGAAGGATTCTACATCTTCCAGAGTTCCGCCATGAAGAGTGATTGGATTGCTGTTCTCCGTTTTGAATTTGAGGAATTGGTTTTTCCCTTTTGTGTATGTTGAGGTTTACTGATGCAGATAGTTATATATAACCTATAATCAGATGACTTCATTCCTACGTGCTCATGAATATGGTTATGAAAAGTCAATAAACATATATCATCGGAGCTATCGTTTCTCACTTGGTTACCAGCGCATACCATATTAAAATATGAGAAGTGTTTTCATTTTTTTAATATATTTTTTTACTATCGAATTCTGAATAATCTAAACAGGTAAGCAATATTAGGTCCTTCCTACATAGAGGAACCAATCGAGATCAATACTAGAATCAATAAAGGTATATTTAACTTGGGCTCACAATTGAAGTTATAGTATATTGTAAACCTTTACCTCAACCAAATCCCTTTTATATGTTGTTCTTTGTCTTATCTCAATTCACATAATAACACTGATTACATTAATAGTGTTTCAATCATTAAAGGTAACTATGGTAAATATACTAAATATATTAACTTACTATCAACTTCTTCACCAGTTCTTGTCGATGTACCATCACTTCGTCTTACATCCATTCCAAAATAATCTGATGTATATAATTTTGGTGAAGATGGCTTTTCATCTGGTATACTTGGTCGTTTACTAACAACAGCGGTACATCTAATTTTAAATGGTAAATTACCACGATTTGGTGCAACTAAATCTCTTAAACGTAAATTTCCCGATGAATCCATTGATACACTATTGGCGAATAAACTAGAATCTACTGAACGACCAGTTACATCAGAAAATTCCCATCCATACATCACATCATATTCTGCTCGTAAACCTTCTGTTGATAATCGTTGTTTAGTGGTACGATCTAAATTAGAATATAGTGATCATATAATAAGTGAACAGATTGAGATAGAATGAAATTTAGACTCATCTCAACTAAGAACACAATGTAATGAGAATCGATTATGTGTGAACTCCGAACCGATCACACGTTGAGTTTACTGACAATTAATCAAGTTCCTTTTTAGAGAAAATGAAAGACATTAGAATTGAACCAATCAATAATACTGCAATCTCTTGGCTTTACCACGGTAACCATTGTTATCATAGCCTTACATATATCAATATTATTATGACCTGAATAACATAGAGATACCATATAATCCACATCTGTACTTGTTGATTACTATGGCATGTAAAATACTATGTATGGTATGATGTTAACACATTGAAATAGTATTTCCTGGGAAATACAAGTCCTCTTGAGAGTTTAATTTTCTCTCTTCGATGGCGTTTTTCGATATCCTACTTTAAGGGTTCGGAACTGTTGAATAATAGTGTGGGCTGTTCCAACAGTATCAAGTAAGTGGACCTAGTACTATTATTAGCATCACGTGAAGTTATGGTAATTTTCATTTGATTATATCAATCACTTGTATTCACATCTTATTCCAAGGTCAAGGTTAGAAATTATGAGCAAGACGCGCTATTAGAAGAAATTGACTACATTTTGATATGCTTGAATGCTATTGCGAGCTCACCTTACTCGGTAAATGGAACGATGGTCAAAGATACAGTGACACGATAGGCTGATAACTAGATGATCGATCAAGAAGTCTTGATGAGGCATAGAGAATGTATTCTACAAGCACCCAGAAAATACGAGATCACTAAACACACAAATCAAGCTTATTTATACTATGATAGGAACGGCCTTGGGAGAGCCATAAAATAGCGTACTAAAAAATTCCGTCAACCAATGGCAGTCAAGGATTTCCGAGTGGTAAATGTAAGCTGTTGGTCAACTCTTGGCGCGAGAACATAAAATTCAAATCTTCAAAATGAAAATTACAAAATTAGGACTTTTTCCAAGTGAGTTCTATGGATCCAACATCTTTAACACATTTCTAATCAGTGCTTCAACCTGTGTGTTCTTTTTTCGACTTATCGGTCGCCCAATCAAAGTTTCTTAGTCATTACTCAATCTTATATTTATCATAGCTGATTTCTTTAAACGTGTAAGAAGTGTGTTTATCTGAATCAGATATGGTAAAATGTAATAGAACGTCGTTTTTACTACTTACTTCTAGCTTCACATACAACACTGGCGCTTTCTTTTTCATTGCCAACTAAATAACCTTCATTATCTAATCCATCGACAGCTATTTCAATATTATCTAAATAAAGAATAAAAGAATAAGATTTTAATGATGATCAACTCAGAAAAGATCGGAAATAACAAAAATTCAGTAGATTCCAAAAATATATAGGTTTTTTAGTCTAAGACTATTGATCTTATTAAACTCCACCTGGAACCCTTATGGGACTACCGCCGGTCTCAAGGCCGGATAAAGAAGGAGGATTAAGCATTGGATTAGTGACCCTAACCCGTAGAAAACTAACTCGCTAAAAAGGCACTAACCAGAAAGAGTATTTAGTCGATACATTTTACACACTTCATAGCTTGGCATGTTCACTTGATATACAAATAGGGAGGGGGTAATAACTTATTTACTCATAGTGTGTAGCAATGCTATTCAAAACCTCTATGGGATTCCCTAAAAACATCAGTTTCTTCAGCTTCGCTAACAAAAGTTTTGTTGAGTTTGCATACCTACATGGTTTGCTTCAACTCAGTTCATTAGTAATTATCTAAACAGTAAAAACGATCATACCAGTACTTTGTTTTTATTAACAGAGAACATTAACAATTGTCCTGACTTTGTGTTAATGCTTACAGTTTTCATAACTTTTATTGAAATATCAGAAAGAATTTTCACGAATCGGGATCGTGGATGCGCACTGTTGAGGAGTCCCACAATAGGACGAAACGGCCGTCTATTGCTTCAAGGTTTTCTATAGTGTTCTAGCTTCGATTGACTCATGATCTCATTGAAATGTTTGTTTCACTTCAATAGGTGTTTGATTCAGTTTACCACCCTCTATGAAGAACTTTTAACACCTCATGATGTGGAAAAGCTTTTTTTTCAATCCTTCATAGAAATATAGTTAGCACAATTAGAGTGATAATTGGATAGACCATATATACATTTGTCTTTAATGTTAAGCTCATAGTCCTTTGAACAAAACATGTTTTAATAAAACTTTGGTTTGTTAATATTTCAAACATTCTTATTAATTTACTCACCTGATTCTCTTCCTGGGATAGGAATTAACTGTGGATCAATAGTTGTTGGTTTTCTTGCAACATCTATTGAAAAGAAATCTGAACCATAGACTAATTCATCACTAACTGATAATGAAGGATCAATTTGTTGTGCTGGTACATGAACAATACAACGTCCTTTAACATTTCGTCCTTTAGTACCAGGTGGTGGACGTATACCACGTAATCCTAAACGATCACCATTTGTTTCTAAGCTTACTGCTATATTACTAGTTGAAACTGGATCTTCATCAGTGTAACGCCATTCCCATCCATAACGTATACCATGTGTTGGATATAAAGGTGAACTAGTATCAACTACAATTGCTTGACATCTTAATGTTGCATCATCTCCAACACGTGTAACACTAATTTGATTTTGTTCATTTAATCCGCTAATTTCAACTCGAACACGTTTATCTGAATATGATGGACTAATTGGTATATGAGCTTGAAAAATTCAAAGAATAATGGAAAAGATCAAAAACAAATATGGATGGATTTTTGAAGTGTTGAGAAATGGAAGACCAATTTTGTCCTCTTGGAGGAGCATAAGTCGCTCATCAAGACCCTCTATCGAGTCAATGTCACTTCACAGGAATCAAAATACAATTAGATATAATTTAGTACTTTTCATTATTCTGGATAATTGATATTGATCTCATTAGTCTAATGGTAACTAAAAAATAAGTGATGGGTTCAAACGGTGGTTCATCTATTTTGATTTGGGATCCGTCTAGTATTTGTATCCCTTATACAATGAGTATAAGTCAAAGCCAACTGGAAAGAACGGGTTATAGACACATAGTATTATTATATAAATTATCTTCGTTTTATGTAAATGCCATTGTATCTAATCAGAACATCAAACTATAGCTTATATACTTCTCATCCTATACGTACTAATGATCAACTTAAAGAGAAACTGCAAGAAAACATTATTTAACGATTATTCGTAAATCTAGTCTTCCATCATACTATACTCTACGACAGACACCATATGATAATCTGTCTTGTAAAAGGAACATTCGAGCCCTGGATGGAAAAGGAAAAGAGGAAGATCAAAGAACACATTGAGTCAGGAATTGAAAGCAGATATGAAAAGAATGAATAGGCACTGGTAACAACTGGAATGGATCGTTCAGGATAGAGCTCCATGGAGAATCCTTGTTGGCAACCTATGCTCTTCCTCTAAAGGTAGTAAGCCTAAGTAAGTAAATAAGCAAAAGAAACATTTAAAATTAGAAAAATGAAACCTACAATTGAACTCATTGTACATCTTGAAGAATACCAAGAAGGTATCTCTAATAATTTACTAGATATCTTTGTCTAAAATAGCTTTACAATACATTCTGATAATCTTCATCTTCTTATTACACCATTGACATTAATATACAGGAACTTATGAGAACAAAGAGAACTGTCTTAATGGATTTATAATTCATCCATAATCAGGTTATCAATGGTTAACTTATTTCTCAGTCTCTTATTGACATATGTGTATACTATGTATATTGCGTTAATTCACAAGCATGTGGCTATCAGGATTCAATGGTTTGAAACAAACGATACTGGGTTCGAGTCTCGAAGTGAACATCAAATATAAGATGCAGGTACAGCTAGATAATGATTCAAAACAAGGACGAAACACGCATCCTTGATTTCATTGCTAATCACTATTTATATTTGCTTATAACTCGTTATTTAGTTATGATTATTCATGAACACAATCATCATCATTGTATATACGATGCTCCCATTTAGGATGAATATTAAATTACATTTAAGAGAGAGTATATTATTAAACTAACTTCGTATAGAGCCCTTCTAAGGCTACTGACGGGTAAAGGAAGAGGGTTAGACATGAAGTTAGCGACCTCATCTCGTAGAAAACTAATTCGCTAACAAAACGCTAGCCAGAAAAAAATTATTCAAACCATTTAAACTCTGCTCTGAGAGTTAGAAGGTTATCATTTAGAAGAATTATGATGTCTCATAGTAAAAGCTGAATTCCTTCGGAAGTCAGGAAGCTGATAGAATGCTCGTATGATGCGGAAGATCGGCGAGACTCTAATTTATGGACGAGCCAATCAGAAGCGTTTTAGAGATTCCAAGGTTACGGCGCCAACTTCAGCGCTTAGTGCTAACGTACAATCGGTTCACAAACAATTTTGTACAAAACGTGATAATTGAGTGGCTATAACAAATAAAGCGGTGAGACTATAATTTGTGGACGAATCAATCAGGTAAAAGATAATAGATCTCGGATTTTAAAGCGAAAGCCTTTCATCCATTTGGCTAAACAGATTTCTGTCATTATAACTGATGTTAGATCGTGATGAAAACCTCATATATAATTCCTAACTAAGGCAATTTATGACAATTATTGCGAACTGGATAATGAAAGCACCATTAACACTGACTGCAGACAGGTACTACAATATATACGAATGTTTGGAGAGTGTACAGACTCCTACATATATTTGGTTATGTGCATCGTGTCGTTATCCACTTGTAGCATTTTGTGCACTCAACAACCTGAATGCACGTAAACGATTTTGAAGCTATGAGGTTGAGGCTGAAAGACTTTTTGAGACTTTTTTATGACTCCAGACGCCGACTATTCTGTGGCCATATAGATGATTTCCTCTAGGATTTTAGAACCTTTGAACTTCTTTCTAACCTTGATAAGTTTTTGAATCACGTTAGAGATGTGTATCAATTAGATGGTGGTTGGAGGTAGTCAACAGGAAACCCTGTTTTCTGTTTGGCTAATATTTCACAAGTTCGTTTAAGATTCGTTGAAAGATCGTCCATAAATTAGAGTCTCACTGGAAGATCTAGAAAGTCATCCAAATTGCGGCGGAAATGTGAAACTGTATATTTATGAAAACTTTAATGAATGAATTTAGAAAATGTATTCAATGAATTATTCATTACTTACATGATACACTATCTCCAATCACATGATATTTAAAATATGGTGAACTTAATGTAACTTTTTGATCTAATGTTATCATACAACGACCATGTGAATTTGGATTTTCATATAAATTTGTTAATTGTAATTCATTATCAACATTTAATTGAACAATCGAAGCTAATTTACCAATTGGTATTGTTTCTTCATAATCATTCATAAAATTCCATCCAGTTGAAACATTTGGAATTGGTTCTTTAGTACTAGCATCTTGAAAACAAAACAAAAACAAAAAAACAATTCTTTCAATGTAGGAGATGTGAGTGGTTGGATGGATCCAACATGAGTATCAGAAGGGGATTTTGTGGATATTGTATTAATGTCAATAGTTGAGACCATGAGTTAATCGAAGCTAGACCACTATGGAAAACCTGGAAGCACTGGACGGATAACTCGTCCTATTGTGGGACTCCTCAGCAATGCACATCCACGACTACGCCTCACGGGATTCGAATCCAGGACCTATCACTCTCACGCCCGAACGCTTAACCTCTAGACCACTGAACTGGTTGTCATCCAATGGTGTTAATGTCTAACTTCAATTAATCCACGAAATTGAGTGACACATTCACCATTGTCTTCAGTCAGGTACTATCACACAAATGACCTGGCTGAACTCCACTGGTCACTGGTTCTCACTAGAACTTCAGGATATACCTCTTTAACCCAGTCACTGGTGAGCATATGTTGATTCTTATCAGAGAGGGGTTTTGTGGAGATTGTAGTAATTTCAACAGTTGAGATCATGAGTCAATTTTAAGCTAGACCACCATGGAAAACCTGGAAACACTGGACAGACGTTCCGTTCTATTGTGTGACTCCTCAGCAGTGTGCTTCCACGAACCCACCTCACGGGATTCGAACCCAGAACCTGTCAGTCTAACATTGACCGAATAATGATTTCAACGAAGTTTTTAATCGATATTATTTCAGATCTAAATTATTGATCGTTACAAGTGATTCTTTTGATTCTATTTGGGGAATAAAGTGAGTTAAAATATGTATTCTGTTTCATAATAGAATTCAATAGATTTCTTTATTATCTATTGGATAATGAATATAACAAGACTATAATTTATGGATAAACTAATCAGAGATGAGATAACAGATCGTGGAATTTAAAGCGAAATGTATTCATCCATTTGGCTCGCGAGGCGAGATCGTGGATGCGCACTGCTGAGGAGTCCCATACTAGGACGAAACGGCCGTCCAGTGCTTCCAGGTTTTCCGTGGTGGTCTAGCTTCAATTGACTCATGATTTCAACCTGTAAATAGAGTTTTGTCATTCTATCCAATGTTAATTCGTGACGAAAATCCTACATCCAACTCCTAATATCCTAACCTTCACTATCAACCGTAAATTGTAGTCCTATTCCCCACACAAGTTTTGGAGTGGACAAGAACACGGATGGAGACATTTCAGTGTATGCAGTCCAAACATTACGGACTATTTCATTAAAATCTGAATACCATATAGTAAATCGTCAATTTGCAAAATATTAATGCATCATATCAAACTGGACTGTTTCTGTTGCAAACACCAATCTATTGTCTCCCATTCCATTGTTCATGCGTTTTCTTACAAATTCCATTGTGTTCTTGCTCTTCCTTTCTTGATCTACTCCTCATCTTCTGCTGCCGGACATTACGTTCCTCACTCGCATAATATACTACTTATATCAATATAAGTAGCACACTCCACAGTTTATTACTCTCATTTATCCCTAGTAAGTAGGAGGACATTTCAAATTCATTTTAGCGTTCCTCAAAGGTTGTCTATAAATTGTAGTCTTACTGATTGTTTTTTTTATGATCTCAATTAGTGTATTAATTAGAGATATTAGGAGATGATGACAACTTTTACCGATTATAAGTTGGATAAATAAATACCATGATGATTAGATTGACTTAATACAATGAACAATTCAGTATAGGACGCCTTAGTAGTACGCATTCACGATCCTACCTGCGAGGACGAAATGGCCGTCCAGTGCTTCTAAGTTTTTCTATGGCTGTCTAGCTTCAATTGACTCATGAATTCAACTATAAAATTACTAGAATCTCCACAAAACCCCTTTCAGTGAATTTAGCATAGTTTGATTCGAAGCTAGTTAAGTAGTCATTGTAACAAACATTTTTAGTAGGTGTATGAGCCTACTTAACTTCTTACATCGGATTAATACAGAATTTTACATTAATCATCTAATTAAATGATTAGTCTTAAATTCATTATTATCGGTTATTGATTCCTTAAAATTGATATAAAATGTCTGTACTTGTCGACAGATCACCTTTTCTTCAAATTATGGACGATAGTACAAGTACAAGCTCTGTCGTTTGTCACGTTGTCACAGAAACAGATAACGTATTCTTGAATACATTGTATCTCGTAGCGTTCTAATCACTTGAAGTGTTAAAGAGCAACATTAGAACTTATGAAAGAGTGACGTATTGTCAATATGCGATAAGAGATTCTCACTTTCATAGAGATCAGAAGCCTTATATAAAATTTGTATGTTGGAGAAATGACCATAGAACACCTAGCGGTTCCTCAAAGCCGATTAGACCAACGACGTAATTTGATTAGTGCTATTATATTGTTCATGAAAGACTTCAATACACACTCAATGTCCGACCTTCATCTTTTGTAAGTTTATTAATGGTTACTGTACTGTTTGCTGTTCATGGGAATGTTCATCATAATCATAAGTGCGATTCCCTGAGGTACTTCACTAATTCTTGGATACGCAGATTAACGGAGGCTGATCACACATATCCCTCTTTCTAGCTTTCTGGTTGATTAAATAGCCCAGTAAATCATTCTCTTTCCCATTGATGCCTAAATCTTACTAACTAATTTAACATTTCATTCGGTTCTTTACTCAACTTTAAATTCATCTCTGTATCCGCCACCTTTCTTATATTAGCATTTCTATTCGAATTCTCTTAGTTTGCTTGTGGCTTAGTGATTTGTACTATTTAATGATGAATTGTACACAGTGCCAAACTGTTAAGATTTATTTATTAACACATCAAGCTGATTGATATATGAAGCCTTAGAAACACTGTTGAAGAAGAAGATGATGATGATGATGATGATGATGATGATGATGATGATGATGATGATGATCTCACTATAATCTAAATCTATTTCTAAAGAAAGTATATATGATTGAAGAAACCTTTAACTTACTCAATGCTAAACATTTGAATGAAATATCATCACCAGGTTTTGCAATCACTTCACCCATTTCATTTAAACCAACAATTCGTATAAGTACTTCATATCGTTCATTTGGTTTAGGTATATATCCAGGTATATCAGTAATAATTTGTGGTCCACCTTAAAGTAAATAATAAATAATAAACATAATTGAATCGAATCATTTTGATTGATTCATTCTTGTTAATGGTATCACATTGATGTTTATGCCTAAACTAATCCAACTATGTAAATATATAGCCATGAATGAAATGAACCGAATAAATCTAGACAAATTACTATCTAGGATAGGTTACATAATGAGAGATGTAGATATGATAGGGCTGTTGTCATTTTAAATGACTTGTTGATCTAATCAAGATCAACATCATCGTCCATGTACTGCTGCCAAAGGTTCAAGTGTATAAACATGACAGGTTTCCAAGAATTATTGTTTTGGGTTAGGGAGTAAAAACTTTCAAGATCGTTTTAATTCTTTCTACACTAGTAGACTGATCCAATTTAATGGTATTCAACTGAATGAGAGTACATGATTGATAAACAGTTCATAGTTATGCTTTCTACTTAGAACTAAATCAATATGTATTGTTTCCAAGTACTTTCATATTTCTTAAAATCATTCTAATATTATCTAGTATAGGTAGCATGATTTCAAATGTAAATGTAAAGCATACTTAGAAGAAATTTTCACTATAGAATAACATCATCTGAACAGTAGTTTAAAAGCATAGTGTAATAGATCAATAATTTATCTTTATTTGAGTTGTCTCAACAATGTATACACCTATGATCCGACGAGTACTAGGTAAGGATGAGATAGCTGGGACACGTATTACGTATGCCTAACTACCAACTGCCTCGAGGTGCGATGTTCAGTGGTATAGGAATAGGTTGGAAGAAATCTAGGGGCGGCCAGACCAAAACATGGCACAAGTCCATGAAGTCACTGACAAATGGACTGAGTCATGTTGGTAGGTGTAGACTATTTGGTTGGGCACGGCTAGATGATAGCAACCGATCGTTAAAGAACTTGAATAACATGGCTCAAAATCGTTTGCAATGGTGCACGTGCATCCACTCTTTGTGTTCTCCCAAACTGTAACCTCCTGAATCCTTCTTGTCTCTTTTTTCTCTTTCAAATTTATTCCACTGGATTATACTCTTTAAGTAACATCTCCAAACTCTAATCTTTTCGATTACTAATTATACTCTTACTACTTTTACAACTACGGGATTTGAATCGAGGACTGCATCTCTGTGCTAATGTGGTGTGGCAACTCGAACTGATGTACGTACGTACGAAGTTCGACATTGTTACTGATTGACTAACTGACTGTCTGATCCGAAATAAGATCAAAACTTAGGATCTAATGGTCTTGAAGTAAACACAATACATTTAGATTACTGAATTGAAATCTATTGATCTCTGTTACTTAACTTATATGAATTTCTATAATATGATGCACTCATCATAATGTTTCATGAGTTTATCACAATCTCATTTGTGACTTCATTTTACAGCGTGCCTTTTTTAGATTGTGCAATTCATTGACAAGAGATCTTCTATTCATATCATTTAAATATGACTATATTGTGAAAGAAAATAGATGATAAATTGACATATATTCCATCAGTCCGCCGGTCTTCGAGGTCACTGTCTTCTGATTTGAGCCATGTTGCTAGATGCAAACTACTTAGTTGGGGTCCGCATGACTATCATAATCAATGGTTAGAGACTGTGGATGACATGGATCAGAATCGATCACCATGGCATAGGTACATACACTCTCTGTGTTCCCTTAAACTATGAGATTAAAATCGCTTCATATCTTTCTTTCTACACAATCTATCTTTTATGTATTAATACCATTGAAGTAACTACTTCTATGAATCCGGTGTTCATCTTGTTGTGCTAATGAGGTATGGCAACTTGAACCGATGCATATATATGCCTGATCCTACGTTATATCTGACTGACTGACTGACTGACTGATATATTCCATATGAAATCAAACCATTTGCGAAAATACAAAATGATCATTTACTTGGTTCACATTCTAAACCATGTTCTCCAATTTCAAAATATTCGGAACTATAACGATCTTGTATACCAGTTTTTCTCATAATTATACAACGACCATATGATTTAATACTTGGTTCCATTATTCCAATTAATATTAAACGATTATTTTCTTGTTTAATTGATTTAGCTAATAAATTCACACGTGGTAATACATGACCATACATATCTCTTATTTCCCAATCATATAATAGAGGTTCTGATAATAGACGTGTATCTGAAATACAAAGAGTACGAAATTGAAAGAAACCATAATTAATCTCTATATGATAATAGAATATTAATAAATTGCCTAATAGAAAAATCCTACTGGTTGAAATCATGAAGCTAGATCATCATGGAAAACCTGGAAGCACTGGAAGGCTGTTTCGTCCTTATCATGGGACTCCTCAGCAGTGCGCATCCACGATCCTTCCCTATTCGACATTCGAACCCAGGATTTATCAGTCTCGCGCCAGGCGCTTAACCAACTAGACCACTGAGCCGGCTTTCATCCAACGGTGTTAATGTCTAACTTTAACCAAATCTCCAAAAAAACCATTCTGATAATAATAGAAAAATCACATATATGAAGTCTGTTATATTTGATGGGATTACGAGTTCACTTAATTCTACGAATGGAGCAATGACTCTGTGACCAAAGACTAATAAGCTAGCTAACTTCACTAACTAGAGAGAGAAGTTCAAATTTGAAACGGTGAAATATATTCCGTAAGCAGTTATAAGCATAGGTAATCTTGACCTCAGTCTAGTCGGAAATACACTCATTGATATATTGATTTGTAAATCTATTTCTATTTTATAGAAATCAAGAGTACACTACATTTGTAATATCATACTTGTATCATCTTTACTTAAGCTTTGAAAATATTCACATTTACCTAATATAAACTTGAGATGTTATCGCTATATTCGGTCGTCACTGATTTCTGTGTCAGAAAAACAAAAACGCTGATCACTTATACTCGTAACGAGCGACCTCAGCAATTCCCACCATGTGAAAGTAAGAACACAAAGATTGATATAATTGAAGATTGATTAGCCTCAAACTCTATGACGACGACGACGACGACGACGAATCAATATAGTCTAAAATACATTGGTTTATATTGATCACATACTCCGTTATAACAAATCACTTACTGAGCATAGGTCATGTCAATGGAATACAAGAATATCTCGTATATTATACAGAAGAAAATATCATATTGGGATAACAGTAACAAATACTACATTGAATGATCCTCATGTTGAATCAAAACGGATGTTGAATGTTGAATAAAACTTATAATGAGGAAATCAATCGAAAATTGACTTGTCTTTCGGAATTATCTGGCCGATTAATGACTTTCTAAAGTCAGTATTGAACTTTAATTCTACCTGAATTTGATCTTTTTCTAACCTTTAACAATTTGTAGTGACCTACTTTTACCGAGAGAACCCGATGGGTATGATGGAAACAATTATTATTATAACGAATGGTACCAGTGATTGTTTTACTGTACTAAAAACATACATTCTTTCGTTGATTGTGATCTTGCACTCTCTCGGTTACGTTCAACAGTTCCACTTGTACTCTTTGGTACGATCTCGGTATTCGTTCGATACTACGAGATTGCCAACAAATACATCTTACTACAACCTTTAATTGTTTTCTGATATTTGGCCTACCGAAGGATCTAACGCAGTAACTGGCACGTAGCTTCAATGTAGTAGTGATCATAATCAACGGTGACTCAACGTTACGCTACAACTCTACAAATTTATAGATATTATTGAGATGGTAAAGAAATTTTGTCACTCAACTAGAGTCTTGTACTTTGAGCTAATCTGTTAACTAGTTACTTTGTCCATTGAAATATATTTCAATTAAGATTGTCGGGTTTTGTTTCCATGAATAGATCGATATAATTATTAGGTGATCAATAGAAAATTAATTAAATCTGTGATTATTCCCGAATGCCAACAGTTGAGATCATGAGTCAGTTGGAGCTAGACCACCATGGAAAACCTGGATGCACTAGACGGCCGTTTCGTCCTAGTATGCGACTCCTCAGCAGTGAGTATCCACGACCCCACTCCATGAAATCCGAACACAGGACCTATCAATGTCGCGTGCGAACGCTGAATCGCCTTTTATCCAACGATGTTAATGTATAACTTCAATCAATCTAACAAAAATCAATATACCTTCAGTTCACAGTTCACTACTAACACTTTCATTGTACTTACCATTAGGACGACATATTAAAGTTAAATTATTACCAATAGCTAATGGTAATCTACCACAATTATTCAAACCATCAATAATCGGATAAATTTTCTCCACTGATTTCATTTTACATAGAAACAAAAACAAAAGAAGGTTACATGAATAAATCAATGATAATCATGATTTCCAATAGCAACAACAACAACAACAAAAAACCAGTTAACGATTATGTAACACCTCACTAGGTAACAACAGTTTATACTAATTATTGATCATAGATTAACTTTAGTTGGGATAGTATTAGAAACTAAGGAAGAGTATATAACTGTTTTGCTCTAGGATGATACTACTTATTGGTATGCACATTTCTACACTTACAATAAATCGAAATCAGAACCTTCAGGTTAAGGGATATAATGATATGTTTCCTGAATCATTCAGGTAAATATAGCTAAATGAACAATTATATCAACATTGGGGAACTCCATCTGCTATGAATACAACATAGAAATTAAATTAATCCCCAGGAAACTACTTCAACTGGAATTCATTATCATTTATATTCGATGTTGAACAAGTATTGAGGGATGTACAAAATTTCGAAATCCTCAATAAATTAAATGCTTAAAATATTTTAAATATATTATTACATCTTAACAAAGATAGATAGTGGTTAGCAGTAGAATGTAGCTATCAGGACTCAGTAGCTAAGTGGATAATAACACGATGGTGTTTGAAGCGAACGGTACTGGAATCGAGTCCTGGGGTGAATATCAACACTGAGATGCAGGTAGATCCAGTTGACGAGTCTCAAATAGGAGGAAACGCGCGTTCTGATTTTCACTGTTAGGCACTATTCATTTTTTGGTAATAATACTTGTGACTTAAGGCTATATCGAGGCAATCCATACAGGATGCACACAGTCCTAAATAACAATGGAGAGATGCAAGTAAAACAACTTCAAGTGGATTTATTACATCTTATACTTGGACGCTTATAGAACATATCATTCCCATATAATTTGGCGACAATCAAAATCAAGAGTACAACTTGGTAACACATTTTGATATTAATGCAAGAATAATCTGCTGACTTTAGGCAACTGTGCATGTAAACAAACATTTTGCTATACACATAATGTATGATAAATCAAAATGTCTGCCAACTAATATATTCATGATTGTTTCGATTAAGGAATCCTGATGGCTGCCCTACACTTTTCCACGACGAGTAACATGTCTAAGTAAGTAAGTAAGTAAGTAAGTAAGTAAGTAAGTAAGTAAGTAAGTAAGTAAGTAAGTAAGTAAGTAAGTAAGTAAGTAAGTAAGTAAGTAAGTAAGTAAGTAAGTAAGTAAGTAAGTAAGTAAGTAAGTAAGTAAGTAAGTAAGTAAGTAAGTAAGTAAGTAAGTAAGTAAGTAGGTAAGTAAGTAAGTAAGTAAGTAAGTAAGTAAGTAAGTAAGTAAGTAAGTAAGTAAGTAAGTAAGTAAGTAAGTAAGTAAGTAAGTAAGTAAGTAAGTAAGTAAGTAAGTAAGTAAGTAAGTAAGTAAGTAAGTAAGTAAGTAAGTAAGTAAGTAAGTAAGTAAGTAAGTAAGTAAGTAAGTAAGTAAGTAAGTAAGTAAGTAAGTAAGTAAGTAAGTAAGTAAGTAAGTAAGTAAGTAAGTAAGTAAGTAAGTAAGTAAGTAAGTAAGTAAGTAAGTAAGTAAGTAAGTAAGTAAGTAAGTAAGTAAGTAAGTAAGTAAGTAAGTAAGTAAGTAAGTAAGTAAGTAAGTAAGTAAGTAAGTAAGTAAGTAAGTAAGTAAGTAAGTAAGTAAGTAAGTAAGTAAGTAAGTAAGTAAGTAAGTAAGTAAGTAAGTAAGTAAGTAAGTAAGTAAGTAAGTAAGTAAGTAAGTAAGTAAGTAAGTAAGTAAGTAAGTAAGTAAGCTAAGTAAGTAAGTAAGTAAGTAAGTAAGTAAGTAAGTAAGTAAGTAAGTAAGTAAGTAAGTAAGTAAGTAAGTAAGTAAGTAAGTAAGTAAGTAAGTAAGTAAGTAAGTAAGTAAGTAAGTAAGTAAGTAAGTAAGTAAGTAAGTAAGTAAGTAAGTAAGTAAGTAAGTAAGTAAGTAAGTAAGTAAGTAAGTAAGTAAGTAAGTAAGTAAGTAAGTAAGTAAGTAAGTAAGTAAGTAAGTAAGTAAGTAAGTAAGTAAGTAAGTAAGTAAGTAAGTAAGTAAGTAAGTAAGTAAGTAAGTAAGTAAGTAAGTAAGTAAGTAAGTAAGTAAGTAAGTAAGTAAGTAAGTAAGTAAGTAAGTAAGTAAGTAAGTAAGTAAGTAAGTAAGTAAGTAGGTAAGTAAGTAAGTAAGTAAGTAAGTAAGTAAGTAAGTAAGTAAGTAAGTAAGTAAGTAAGTAAGTAAGTAAGTAAGTAAGTAAGTAAGTAAGTAAGTAAGCGAGTGAATGAGAAACTCTTGCAGTGTAATGTACTATGATAAATAAACTAAATGTATTACAACCAGTGTCATCAAATATCATTCATAGTTAACAACATTGAAATGATTCTTTCAATAAACAACCTCAGCTTCTTTCAACATTTCAAAAACATACTTGGAACTTGTTCAGGTAGATCATCTTTTCTTGGAAGTAAATCAATATATTGTGATGCATAACGAATTACATCTTTTGGTTTACCATCTTCATCGAATTTCTTTTGTTCAATAATAAAACGCATTTGTACTTGTGGTGAAATACTTGGCTCTTTCATATGATATAAATGAAATTTTCCATTATCTGATTGAAATTCATATGTATCAGCGAGATATGAAAGTGGTACAGGATAACCATTTAAATATCGAGTTTCAACTCCAGCACATGTATTTGGTGGACTTGGATAGATTTGTTCCCCTGTTTCTTTATCTAATCATAGTTGTAAATTACAAAAATAAAATAGAAGGGTAATCATCAGATATTGATGGATTATTTTTCATTAACTTGATTATGATTAGTACACCATACTCATTATTGACATTATCTAGACAATCACTGAAAGACAATTGTGAGTCCACACAGTCGAGAGCATCCATAACACTATCGAGGATTGAGTACTGGACATTTAGGATTGTCGGTTAGAGCCTAACTTTTGGATCATTAAGTTAACTACCAACGGTAACAACCATCTTCCTGTGTCATTGGTAGGTAACTGCTTGAGATCTAAACTTTTTGAGTTACACTTGTTAAGATATCTTATCCAGAACTCTAGGAATGATTATTCAGTACAAAGTACGTGATAAGTCATTAAAATAAACAAGCTGACTATTTACTATTCATCTTAAATAAAAAGACTAATATAACAGAGATTTTAAAGTCCATTGATCGTGGTTTCATAGTTTGTGTGTACATACCGAAAAACACTCAATATCCGTTGACCGGATACTATCAGCAACAACCTATTGTAGGAGAGAACAAACTAGCTTCCAGTTGAATAGGAAGTTAGGGAAAGATGTTGGAAGTGGATAAGACATACATTACAAAAATCACCAAATTGCATTACGAATCAAGTGTGAACTAAGAATCTTGAAGGGAAGCAGAAAATAGCAAGGTCAATGAACACACTACTTCGAGAATTAGAAGCAGATATGAAAAGAATGAATAACAACTGGAAACAGCTAGAAAGGATTGTTCAGGACAGGGTTAGATGGAGAGTGTTGATAGGCGGCCTATGCTCCTCCACGACGAGTAACAGGTGTAAGTAAGTAAGTAAGTAAGTAATAATAATAGTATTGAATAAATCTCTCTACAATGCAACTAAACAAAACATTATTATTCATAAAAGATCACTATAGAATGAATATATATGTATATATTCAATTCATTCACTTACGTTTTAAGAATACAGTTAATGTTTTATTATCATTTTTAGATACTTTTAATCGTCCATCTTCATCTAGACCTTCAACGACAACTTCATAATCTTTTCCATCTAAAATGTTTACATAATGAAAATACAAATTAGAGATCAACAACAAATTCTTTTTAATTGCACAACAATATCAATGTTATTTCAACAGGAATATATACCGAGGAGTCCCACAATAGGACGAAACGGCCGTCCAGTGCTTCCAGGTTTTCCATGATGGTCTAGCTTCAATTGACTCATGATCTTAACCATTGAAATTACTATAATATCCATGAAACCCATCTGATATATGATTTTTATTCACAAATACCATGATGTGTGCTACTAATATTGATAGATAATATAAGTAGTATGTACCATGAATCGAAAGTGAAATGCCTGAGTGGTAGAAGGTTAAGAAGATCAGGGAAGAAAAGAGAATGAGAACAAAGTATGATTGGTGTGGAAACGAAAGAATAATGAAGTCTCAGACGATTGACTGATATTTACAGAAGTAACTGTCAAGTTAGAGAATTATAACTTAGCAAAGATTAAATTACGAGTAACTTCTGAGAACTATTGATGGGCTAATATTATATATATATTCCTATTGTATAACTATTCAGTAACTATTTTGTGCATATCTATATCCCTCTTATTATAAGCTTCATTTTGACCTATAGATTATTATTATGATACGATTTACTGTTCTTCAGTTCTCTCCTGTCTACTAATTACAGACTCTTACGTTCACAGCCACATTTTGACTTGATCTTGTACACTTGTTATTCCCTAGTTTATGGTGTGATGTGGTCTGTTAGACTGGTATATAAACCAAGTATGTTTGAAATAAATGATTCTCTTAGTAGAAGCTGTTATTGGTGTTCAGGATTCAACAAGACGGGTTAACCGAACAAAGGACCAATAAGGACGCTTGACTGATCATAGCGATTAAACATCATTGATTTGACACAAAACCAAGATTGAATAAGTCGTATTCCGATTGACGAATAAATCACGTGATAATTCTCCAGGTTTAAAGTCACAGCATCGAGACAATTGATTGACAGTTTGGACTTTAAGTATTTTCAATAGTTTAAATCATGAGTCAATCAAAGCTAGACCATCATGGAAAACCTGGAAGCACTGGAAGGCCGTTTCGTCACAGTATGAGACTCGTCAACAGTGCGCACCTATGAGTATGGAACAACTGGAAGCTATATGTATTTATGCATCTCCACTTACATATTTGTACATTGGAGAGATTGACCAATCGCAGTCCTAAATATCAATAGGAAAATTCAAGTAAACAATATCAAGTGAATTTAAACTTCATCCCATTGCACAAGCAAGTGGTTATCAGGACTCAGTAGCTAAGTGGATAACTCAATGGTGTTTGAAGTGAACGATAATGGGTTCGTGTCTCAGAGTGAACATCAACTCTGAGATTCGGATACATCCATTTGACGAGTCCCAAATAGAACGAAACATGAGTCCTGAATTCTAATGCTAATCACTATCTATCTTTGCTTATAAAACGATTTATATGTTTAGGATAACTGGTTGTAAACTAACCACAGTAGTAAGTTTTATTCATATTAGATACTTAAGAAACATCCTCTTATATTATAAACTACTAAGTTAATTTTTTTACTAATGAAGAGAATTACTTGAGAACAAACCCAATACTACTTATACTCATGGCCTTTAAGAGTAGAAGACACTCGTAAGCTATTAGTATTTGACCACAGATGCTTTAGAAATATTGCTGACTTCTGCTGGCATCACCGGGTAAGTAATAGTGAGGTTAGATGCAGGGTATTAGGGAATGATGGTAAATCAGTTGATGAGGTTGTGAATCCTCATTGACTGAGATGGTTGGGCCACGTGTTACGTATGCCTGAACACCGATTACCATGACGCACAATGCTAACCGGTGTTGGAGATGGTTGGAAGAAAGTAAGGGGCGGCAAAACCAAAACGTGGCATCAGTGCTTGAAGTCACTGACTTCTAGTCTGAGCCACGTTGGTAGATGCAGACTATTTGGTTGGGGTCCGCGTGAATTTCGTAACCAATGGTTGAAGACTCTTGGTGACATGGCTCAGAATCAATCACAATGGCGTCGGTGTATACACTCCCTGTCTTCCCTTAAGCTAAGAGATTAAAATCACTTCATATCTTTCTTTCTACGAACTGGTTCTTTCTTCCTATACTATATCCTTATATGCAATCTTTCTCCTATATATTACCACCTTTGACCTAACCACTCCTATGAATCCGGTGTTCATCTTGCTGTGCTTATGAGGTATGGCAACCTGGACCGATGCACATATGTGCCTGGTCCTACGTTGTAGCTGATTGACTGACTGACTACTTATACTTCTACTACCTCTACTACTACGAGATTTGAATCGACAACTGAATCTCTGTGCTAATGTGGTGTGGCAACTCGAACTGATGTACGTACGTACGAAGTTCTACGTTGTTACTGACTGACTGACTGACTTCTAAATAAACAAAACTCACCTATTTCATAATCTTTATTTCCTCCATAACTAACATCATTTGATGATCCTGATGCAGTTTCATCAGTTATAATAAAATCAAATGATGGTGAATAAATTTTTTCATTTGGTCCTAATAAACCAATATCTGATATCGTTGGATCTGTTAAACTATCATTAGTTACAATACATCTTCCAATTAATCCAGCTGATAATAAACGTAGATTACCAATAATTAATGTATTACCACCGGGACCTTTCACATTAATATAATCTCTAGCTAATACAGCTGTATCAATTGGTGTACCATCACGACGTTTTATTTCCCAATTATAATTTAAATTTTCAACTGGTATTTGATTGACAGAATCTAGAAAAGCAACCAAAAAATAACAACAAATAAAATATAATGGTAATGTAACACACACCCCTTTCTGAGATGATTTTGTTGCCATGGCAACACGGGATAAAGAGTTTGAATTAAAAGATGTTCCAGTGTTTATGGATATCTTCTATTTTTTTATGGTTAAATTATGTAATTAAATTTGTAACTAACCCAATCTTAATCCACCTAGTTCAAACAATCTATCTTGTTAGTAATATGGTAATCTGTCAATGGAAATCAAATAAGGTAAAAAAAAAGATTATGGTAAACATAATTAACTTTACTTAGTGATTAGTAATCAGTCAAAACTTCAGTCTTCCGAAATTTGCTAAAGTCGTTGCTATCAGGCGTCAAAAACGTGGCTTATGTATTCAAAAGGAGATGATTATTAATCTTTCATAGCCTTAGTGACAAATATTCCTTTGTTGCATCTTAAACTTCTTTTTAACTCTTCCACATTAGTAATCTTATATTATTAACTGGGCATTATTCATTTTGTTTTTATCAGCGTTTATTCATTATGTAATCACTTGTATTCTTTCCCTTTGAACTTTCATTACAATGTTGTAGAATGTATTTGTACATCATGTATATTGAAGATGCCACAGGTATTCGGAGTTTGACAACGCTTTAATCAGTAACACCTTCTACTATGAATCGTACCCACCATGTGAAATCAAAAGACAGAAGCGAGGAGCTTCGAATTTATATTTGATAGACTATCAATATATCGAGGATCTTCTCATCTAACCTGGCTAGCGATTGCAAGGGTTGTTGATCACGGCTTTCCCATACGTGATCTGGTGCGGATGCATGACTGAGCGCCTTCAGCTAGGTCAGTCCATTAAAACTAATGTGGTCAGCATCCAATATCGAAAACCTGCGGAAATATTCATTTTTGGGATTTATTTACCGCTTCAATATATTTACAATATTCAGTCTGGTCAATTTATTCACACCCTTGCTATACTATACTAATGTATCTTCAATATAACTTCCAACTGAACCCTTTCATGTAAGTCATTTAAACCCAATATGTAATTATGATTATGAAATATTACAGGTTGCAAGTAACTGATGAGAACCAAACGAAATAACATGAATCCATGCTATTCTACTTGAATCTTTGGTTCTTTCTCTTTTGAAAATGATAATGGAAACTATGTATATGAAAATTCTACTTACCGTAAACTTGACAAGTTAAAGTAACTGTTGATCCTACTGGACTAACAACGGCACCATTCTTCACTCCATCTACAGTAGCATATAACCGATGACCTGAAATAGTGAAAACAAAATACAATATAAAGTACCTTATAAAATTGATTTTTTTCTTTTTATATTCAAAGATCCTCTAAGAGGAATTAAGGTTGTTACCTTCACAATATAAGCAAAGCTTATTACCTTGTCAGATGAAGTAAATTCATTTTATTTCGACTTCTCTAAAGTATTCTCCATCCAACTCTGTCCCAAGCAATCATTTCCAGTTCTTTCCAGTTGATGTTAATCCTTTCGATATCTGGCTTTAATTCACGATGTATCGTGTTCTCTGATCTTCCACTTTTTTGTTGCCCTTCAGGATTCCAAGTGAGGGGTGGCCTGGTGATTCAATATGATGATTTGTTCAATGTATATCCTATCCACTTCCAACGTCTTTTCCTAATTTCGTCTTCAGATGGAAGCTGGATTGTAAGCCGTTGTTGATGGTATCTTGTCAACGGACATTGAGTATCTTGTGTAGAAAACTGTCTATAAATGCTTGCACATTTTTGATGATGGTTGTAGTTGTTCCCTCAAATTTCAGCTCCATACAGCAGACCCAACTATCTTGATGTTCGTATTGAAGATTCTGCATTTGATATTGACTTGTAGGCAGTTGTTTTGAGTTTCATATATTGTTCAGTTGTAGGAATGCGGCCATTGCTTTGACAATCCTCGCCTTTATGTCTGCATTCGAACCTCCTTATTCACCGATGATGCTTCCCAGGTACGTGAAAGATTTCACATCTTCCAGAGCCTCTCCATCGAGTGTGATTGGATGGGTGTTCTTCGTGTTGTATTAGAGGATTTTGGTTTTTCCCTTGTGTATATAGAGGCCGACTGCTGAAGAGGCTGCCGTTACACTGTTTTTCTTGCTGTGTATGGGATAAAAGGGCTAGGTAGCCTGTGCATTCCAAGTCGTCTAGTTGCATCCAACCTGTCGACTGTATTCCGTGCCTAACTTCAGATGTGGATTTCTTCATGATCCAGTCAACCACCAGAAGAAAAAGAAAAGAGGAGATACAGTAAGTAAATTTGTATGATTCCGCTCCTCTGTGTGTGTCTGTCAGCTGTCCTTTATGCAGCGTAGCCTGTCGTATGAATTCTGGATGATGTTGAAGATCTTCTCAGTTGCACACTCCATGGTGTTGAAGAAGGTTCCATAATGTTCTCCTATCCACAGTGTCAAACGCCATCTCACCAATAACATAATAAAAAATCAAACGTTTTACCATTAACCTAATATAAAATTCAGATATTCTATGATATATATTAACAGTTGTTTTCCTGAGTCAATTGGAGCTAGACCACCATGAAAGAGCTAGAAGCACTAGATGGCTGTTTCGTCCTATTGTGGGACTCTTCAAACAATACTCATCCGCAATCGCCCACCAAAAGGGATTTTAACCTAAAGCCTACCAGTCTCATGCACGAACGCTTAACCTCTAGACCACTAATCCAGCATTCAACGGTGTTAATATCTAAATTCAACCAATTCACGATATCTATTTAAATATATAAATATCACGTAATAAAGATATTAAGTATAACAATCAATCTTATCGAACCATTGAGCCGGCATCCAATAGTGTTAATGTCTAACCTCAACGAATCCACGAAATTGTGCGACCATCTTTCATTGTACTGAGGTAGACACCTGTTTCGACCCGACACAGATTAGCTCCACTGGTCACAGCTTCTCAACAGAACAGCCGTCCAGTGCTTCTAGGTTTTCAATGGTGGTCTAACATCAATCGATTCATGATCTCAATCAAAACTAATGATCATACTTACTTTTAGGAAATGAATCAGGTGAAATTAATAAATCATTTGGATCTATTGCCAATGGATTAATAATAACAAATGGTCTTGATTCATATATATTAATCTTTATTTGTTTCTGTTTATCATTCATAGTATCCATAGATATAATAGTATCATCAATATATTGTTTAGCTAATACAATACAACGTCCTTCAATACGTTGAATTGATTTTAAATGTTCCGGTAATTGAATATGAGTATTTAATAAACCTAATTTTAATCGATTTTTATAACTTTCAATTGAATTGAAATAATATACAGTTGGAATGATTTCATCATTAGGTGTAGTGAATTTCCAATCATAAGTAACATTAGATAAACGTTTACCAGTTCTTGAATCTATATAAAAAGAAGAAAAGGGTATTTTTTTTAAGAATGGAAAATCTGGAAGAACTGAGTGGGTGTTTCGTCTTAGTATAGGATTCATGAGAAGTGCAAATCCACGACCCTACATCGTGAGATTTGAATCCAGGATCTATCGGTCTCACGTCCAAACACCTGACCACTGAGTCGGTCGACCGGCATCCAACGCTGTTGAACCACCGTCCATCATTGTCTACAATGAGTTACTATCTTACAACAGACTCAGTTGAACTCCGCTGGTCGCGGCTTCTCACTAGAACTCGAGGAAATACCTCTTGAAGATCGTCACTATTAAGTATATGATGTATTTAATTAAAAAGGGGTTTTGTGGATATTATAGGAACTTAATAGTTGAATTCATGCGTCAATTGAAACTGGACTACCATGGAAAACCTGGAAGCACTGAATGCCGTTACCTCACTGATGACAATGGTGGACGCTGGTGAAGTTTCGTAGAATGGTTGAAGTCAGACATTGACACCGTTGGATGCCAACCAGTTCAATGGCCTAGAGATTAAGTGCTCGCTTGCGAGGTTCTGAGTTCAAATTTCGCCAGGCGGGATCGTGGATGTGCACTGCTGAGGAAGCTCACGTTTGGACGAAACAGCCGCCCAATGCTTCCTGGTTTTCTGTAGTGTTCTATCGTCAATTGACCCATGAATTCAACTGTTAAATTACTAAAATCTCCACAAAACCCCTCTCTGATTACATAGAATGTTTTTAAACACAATTTATGAGTTATGAATATTCATTCTTTAATATTTACTATCAGTTTGGCCTAGAATCCATCACCTGAAATATTCGATGTATCAATGTTATAGTAATGGCTACTCATGTCTTCAAATGAAAGGGAATCAAATAAACTAAGGAAGTTCGGTAATGTTATCTTTCTGACTTCCTCTCATTTTATAAAACTAAACTACTATATGAATTATACAGAAATAATTAGTTTAAATGCATGGAGATCAGATCAAAGGTTACTTGCTAATTGGTAATCATCAATGCTACCGCGTGTTATTTAAAAAGGATAAAGGTGTTCTTCCTCACTGAGTTAAATTTGTTGTTTTGATCGTTTATTACACAGTAAGACAGTTGTTTTCACTCCTTTCATCTGCACATTTGAGTACATTGGTTCTTTCTTTATTTGTTTGTACATTCTGGTCTAACAATTTACAACTTTTCACTTTATTCTGGTCACCAGTTTCTTTTGTCTATGGGTCTTGTTCATGTCTAGTTTACTTTTGAAAACTTTCGATTGATGACTGGACAGTACAGAAAAAATGATTGTCAACACCCACTCTGTCGATACCCTGTGCAAAGTGGCATGCAATGCGATAAGTGCGGAATATAGTACTATAAGATTTGTAAAAATCTAACGCTAGTGGCCTTCAAAGGGTTTACTAATAATAGTTGTGTGTGTTTGTGTCAGTAATGCTGCTTGAACTCAAACACTTTGCTATCCGTAGCCATTGCAATCGTGAACTCTGCTAAAAAGAGTATTAGCGAGAGATAACAAGACACATCAAATTATACTCGTTCGGTCCCAACACAAATCGATGAGCAGTTACTTCAAATAAACTCAGAGCCGATTGACTGAAATGGGCCAACGAAGGAAGGACCGTCTTCAAAGAGGTTTGTCAGAAATAAAAGCTTGAGAAAAATAGTTTCTTGTGTACCCCGTCCTCCAAATGACATACAGTTAGAAACGTCTAGAAAACTTAACAGAAAAGCTAAGTCTGTTTCTAGCAGAATAAACAATAATCTGACTACCCAAGTTATCTACAATTATTCAGGGTTCTACAGTGTGTGTAACGCGACTGTGATTCCTTCTAAGAAGTAGTATCGCTTTAGAACAGATTACTCATATCTCACTAACTTATCTGTAGCTCGTGAAAGTTGATGAGCTCTTAAAGATCAAACGTTAACTATAGATTTAGCCTACATTGACTTCACTAAGGTTTTTGACAAAGTTCCTCTTAACCAGCTATTATATAAGTTAACTAATATCATGATTGAAGGTAATTTATCAATAAGGGTAAAGGACTTCCTCGTTAGGCATCAATAAACAGTACGGGTGGACAGATAGTTCAGTATTTATTCTTTAAAACTTTCTTTCATTTTATACCCAGTGACTACTTTAATGAATGAATCCAAATAGTGTGAAATTTTCATGACTTACCATAAGCAGTACATAAATATTCTTTTTGATCCGTGGTTCCAATTTCTTGTACTTCCACTCGTACTCGACCATCTGTTACTGTAAATAATAAAAATAAAAATCTGAAGTGTTTGCTGATGATGTCGTTCAGAAGAACGATGAAAGCTTCACAACCAAATCATCCAGCTCAAAGAACAAAACTTTATCAAACGAATAATTTTATGAACCAACCAATCAGATTTAAGATAATAGGTCTTGGACTTTGGCGCGAAATTCATTCAGTCATTTGGTTAAATACCACTTTGGCATGATAGCTGATGTCGATTCGTGATGAAAACCATAAATCTAATTCCTAACACTAATGTACAGCTGTAAATCTTAATCCTGATTCCTCGCAGTAATTTATAACCCAATAAGTTGGTCGACATTATCAAGGTCACTTTAACATCACTGAAACGTCGTCCATAAATTACAGTCTCACCTAAACATTTATTTATACAACTGATGTCACATTATTACGAAATGTACAATACTACTTAACATGTTTATGAGTAGCTTTAGGAAATACTGACAGATATAAGTAGTGTGTAACACTAATCAGTAGTGGAAGACCTGTCAAAAGAAGGTTGTAAAGATTGAAATAAAGGAAATGTGAAGGAATTAAGAAATGGAATAATAAAGAAGGATATCAAGGACAACTGACGAAAGATATTTAATGTATTGTTTTCAGATTTTTTCAAAGAACTCTATAATTGTGTTCTATTTACTAAAGTGATTATCCTCACTAAGTCTTCGTTAGCTACACGTATACGCCATTCCTGTATGCCCTATTAGAATTGAAAAATCTCTCCGTCTTAATTCAATGAGAAGAGCTAACTGATATGTGGGCGAAGATGATAATGATTAATTGTTTGCTTCATCCGACAGGCGTTAAATGAGTTATATATTCTCATATCTTTATTATTATTGATTATTGTTGGATTGTGCCATGGTTGTTGTCCACCTTTTTGGTGTGGAAATCTATTTACATTCTACTCAGGCTAATCACGTGTTCTTGATCTGAATTGTGTCGAAGTCCTGTAGAATAGACACTGAGTGGAATGAGAATCTAGTGTAAATATACGTCTAAGATACATTAATGTCGCATATGTGGAAAAGTGGAAACCGAACGGATATAACGTTAGACAAAGTAAAACCGAGCATTATAACACTAACAATGTTGTTATATTAGATGAAGATAAGCCAAAGTAATCATAAGAATGTAATAATAAATAACTTGGAATTTAACAACTTCCATATGAATGTTCTGTTTAGAATTCTATAAAGCATAACAGTTTACTGTCGGATTTAAGTTGTTAATTGTTAGCCCAAGCTTTATCTCACCATCATAATGAGATAGAACAAACAAAATGAGCTCTAAAATTATATAAAATTAAAAGATCCCATTAAAAAAAGGACAATTTATAGATCCTTTACACAAAAATGTAACTAAAGATTAGGTTTGCCTCGTTTGTCATTGGAAAGTCTTCTAATGAGATCTTAACTCGTGTCAAAGAACATCTAGGCTATCCAAAAAGATCTCGTTATAAACTTATAGAATGTGAGAATATACAAGCCAAAATGGAAATAGTAGAGCAGGTTAGTTTCAATAACCAGCAAGTTGATGTATATTGTATCGAAATAATTCCATATCGTTTTTTCCAACTATAAAGAAATCTGAATGGGTTTTGTGGAGAGTTTTAGAAATTTCACTGGTTGAAATCATGAGTCGATTGAAGCTAGACGAAACGGCCGTCCAGTGCTTTCAGGTTTTCCATGGTTTTCCACGGCTTCTCACTAGAACTCCTGAAGTTTTTCCTGAAGTCAGTCACTAGTGAGCAGTTGATTATTATCAGAATGGGTTTTGTGGAGAGTTGTAGAAATATCACAGGTTGAAATCATGAGTCGATTGAAGCTAGATCACCATGGAAAACCTGGAAGCACTGGACGGCCGTTTCGTCTAGCTTCAAGCGACTCATGATTTCAACCTGTGAAATATAAAGAAATCTGAATGATTGAAGATTTCCATATATATTGTTAAACCCTAGTAGACTCATTATAAAGAATGTCTTAACTATCTTTCTGATTTGGAGAGCCTTCTAAAATAACCACACTTAATTCGTTCAAATCTTTCACTTTAAACATACATGATATACACTCATTCACATAAGAAGAGTTACATTTTTTAAATCCACTCGCATTAACACAAATATAGCCATGTTGTACATGGAATAACCTTTGACCCAAATAGAATGACTGTAGAATGATTAGACTTGTTTGTTTGTAATAAATAATTGATTTACTATTTAAAGTGGATGAGCACTGCTGAGCTGCAATCACAATTGATTGATCACTGGGTGGTGATCAATGTCATGTGTGTCAAGTCATTATTAGTGCAGATCGAATTCTATCGATCATGATGCAATGTGGCCACCAGCCTAGGTGACTCAACACTGCATGCACTATTGTGAAATTAGATGGTGGTTGGTCACCACCCAGTGACCAATCAATTGTGATTAAATCTCAGTCTTACAGGAGGTTGGTCGCCGCCCCGATAGCTCAGTGGTAACGTCTCTGATTACGAAACTTGATGACAGGGGATCTAATACGTCAGGGAGCACTAGTCCCCTCAAAATTACACCTTGCTGACGAGTGCCAAGTAGTAAGGTAACCGTGTCCAGGGTTACCTGTCGACTACCTCCAACCACGATCTTAACTGCTGAGTTTTACCATACTAGGATGAAAGGGTCATCCAGTGCTTACAGGTTCTCAATAGTGGCTTAATATTGAACTGCACTGTTTCCGTTGCAAATACAAAACAATCTCCACCTTAACAGTTTCATTGCTTCTCTTCCTTACTTGATACCTGTTGTGTGGTGCACAGATATTACGTTTTAACTCACGACATTACTACTTATATCAATTAAGTAGGAATACCATAAAGTCAATTGTCAATTTGCAAAATATCAATGCATCATATCAAACTGGACTGTTTCCGTTGCAAACAGTAATCCATTGTCTCCCATTCCATTGTACATGCGTTTTCTTACAAATTTGATTGTCATCTAAGATGTTCATGGAAGATAGAACCTGATAATTCTAGACACTTGAAATGAAATGTCCAGTAAAAATAACACCCTCTATTATGAGTATTCAGAAACCTGATAAACATTTACAACGTTGAAGACAAACTTGGTCGGTTTAATTAAAGATAATATAAACTAAATCTGATCTTTGTAAAACTATATGAATTGAAAGAAAAGATGGATAGTGGTTAGCAGTAGAATCTAAGATGCGCATTTCGTCCCGTTTAGGACTCATCAGATAGATGTACCTGCATCTCAGAGTTGATGTCCACTCGAACTCAGTGCCGTTCGCTTCAAACGCCATCGTGTTATCCACTTAGCTACTGAGTCCTGATAGCCACTTGCTTGTGCAATGGGTTGAAGTTTAATTCACTTGATATTGTTTTATTTGAATCTTCCCATTGATGTTTTTGGACTGAAATTGGTCAGTCTCTTGTTGGCATATGTGCATACTGAGCGTTGGCCTCGATATTGCCTTAATTTACAAGCATTATAAGCAAAGATGGATAGTGGCTAGCAGTGGAATCCAGGACGCGCGTTTCGTCCTGTTTGGGACTCGTCAGCTGGATGTACCTGCATCTCAGAGTTGATGTTCCCTCTGGGACTTGAACCTAGTATCATTTGTTTCAAACGCCATTGTGTTATCTACTTAGTTACTAAGTCCTGACAGACATTTGCTTGTGCAATGAGATGAATTTTAAATCCACTTGGTTTTGTTTTACTTGAATCTTCCCATTGATGTTTAGAATTACAAATAATCAGTGTCTTATTGGCAATACACACAATATGCACATATACCAATTAGATGATATTGATCAATTGTAGTTCTAAACATCAATAGGAAGATTCAAGTAAAAAACAACACCAAGTGAATTCAAGTATGTTACTGTTTTTGTGTAAACAAAATATATTAAGGGATGTTTATATTATCTAAGAAACTGAAACATACCATATTAAGATATGAACTTATGGTAGACCGATTAAATTGTAACTGAGGGAAAAGATATTATTTCATTTTATGATATACCAGTCTTGAAGTTGATCTACGGATCAACAAATGTTTAAATATAGTGAATCATTTGGTATGATCTTCACTCATAGTCTGTAAGTTGTGTACATAAATATTGGTAAAAAGGAGCACTGAATACATATGCGCTACACAAGTCATCTGATCTATGTGTGAACTGTGAAACGGCCTGGGTGCCCGAATTGAAGCAGGTGGTTCTCTTGTGGGGCCACACCCGGAGCCTTCGAGCTAAAGGTTGGATGCGCAAGGAGATGCAGTCCCATGGTATCAGGTGACCAACAATAGGTCCATACACCATTTGTTCCCTCACGATCATAGAGCCTTTGCGCATTATTGGTTTGGAATCAGGGTTTTCCAACTCCCCTAGATGCATCCTCTATATCCACCAATTCAGTTAAAGTACCGGTCATTCACTTTTCGTCCTCTTGTTTTCGTAAACAAATCCCCCACCGCAAGATGACAGTGAGTAGGACTTCCTTAGCAACTGCTGTATATGCGTGGCCATGTGAGAGCAGATAAATTCCATTGAATTCGCATGAAAATATTATGTTATCATAATGAATATGAAAATCCTACAAATGATCAATATACATATGTAGATAAACATGAATAATACTTACCGCTACTTGGTGGAACAATAGGAAAGAATGGTGAATAAAAATGCATGAAACCATCGTCAAACCAACAACGACCTTGTAAATTTTCTGGATAATCATTACGTATATTTTCTAAATGTAATTCATCATTTTGTACTTTAGAACGTGTGGCAAAATCACCCATATTTACTTGATGACCACTGGGTAATGCAGGAAATTGCCATCCAATAAATTGATTTTGTGTTAATGTATCCATTAGTGTATCAGTTTCTTTGTCTGTAAAACATGAATAAGTAAAAGAAAATTATTCATTGATTAAGCAAAACTGTTAGGGACATTAGATCCCCAGAACTCACTTGAAAAAGGTCCTAATTTTGTAATTTTATTTTGAAAGTTTGAATTTCTTTGTTTTCGCGCCAAAAGTGCTCTTTTCATCTACATGTCGTATGTCCCACTTGGGAGAATCTTAAACGCTATTGGTCCGTTGTGTCTTTTAGTATGCTATTTCGTAACGCTTCCTAAGGACGGTTTTGTGGTGTATATATAAGTTTTGATTTGTGTCTGTTGTTATCGCTCGTGCTTCTGGCATTTTACGGAATATACTTCCCCGTTCGGATTTCGACTTCTCTCTGTAGTTAGCGGGGTTGAGACTCATCGGAATAGCTAGTTTATTGGTCTTTGTTTCGTTCACAGATTAAGTGAACTCGTAATCGCTTCAAACCTAGCAAATGTGGCGAAGTAAACCTAGTATGTTTGAAACAAACGATTCATATCGCAGAGGCTGAGATTGGTGTTCTGAAGTTAACTGACTGAGCTAGGCAGGAAGCAGGACCAATATGTACTCTAGGCTGCTCGTACGGGTTTTACTTGTCATTGGTCTGATCGATAATTCACGGCTCTCTAATAGGTGGTATCATCACATATATAACAACAGGGCGTAAAGGCCACACGTTGTAACAGAAACAATGGAAAAAACATCAGAAAATAGATAACTCAGTGATTCAATAATTTTTGAAGAGATGAGTACTGGATTTTGTGATTCGTTTATGACAACTAACAACTAATTAGATTTCAGGTCAACAGAACAAGCTGTTGGTTAATTGTGAGGCGATACTAATAACTCATTTCTTTTTCAAGTATATACTGATAATTTTGTTCAGAAGAATAATCTAATTATCAGTATAAGATTGTGAAGATTGTTGAGCTTAAATTGTGATCATGAACCGATCAGTGTTAGACTATCATTGAAAACCCAGAAGTACTGGATGGTCGTTTTGTCCTGGACTTGGATCTTGGATGCGGAATCATGAATACACACTTCTGAGGAGTCCCATACTATGACGAAACACTGATCAGTTTGTGGTGGCTGGTACTATGCCAAGCCCACGTAGGCTATTCTAGCTTCTGGACAGACCAACTTATTCATTCTTCTCAAGTGACATTTTGATCTTGTCAATTATTGGCTGTTTTTATATGATCAAATATCTGTGGTAATTGCTTACTCTATTCTTTATGTCTATGGAACTTGCTTTGTCTGACTATACATACTGAGTTACACTTGGCCAAATTGAGTTGGCTCAGTCGCCTTCTCTGTTGTACGTTGATTCGTTTCGTTTCTTTGATTGTCTGTTCAGATCAATACACGTATTCAAAATTTCATTTTTCTATTTGACTTAGTTTATCCTGTTATTCTCTAACGTGGATTAATTCGACAAAAATGAATGTCGATGATACATATCAAAAGGTATGAAATAGTCACAATTGATTGATCACTGGGTGGTGATCAATCTCATGCTTGTCTAGTCCTTATTAGTGCAGATCGAATGGTATCGATCATGTTGCAATGTGGCCACCAGTCTAGGTGACTCGACACTGCACGCACTATATATTGAGATTAGATGGTGGTTGGAGGTAGTCGACAGGAAACCCTGAACCTGGGTTTCGTGCTACTTGGCACTCGTCAGCAAGGTGTACCTGTAATCTTGAGGGAACTGGTGCTCCCTGACGGATTCGATCTCGTGTCACCCAGCTTCACAGTCAGAGACGTTACCACTGAGCTATCCGAGCCGTGACTAACCTCCTGTAGGACTGAGATGTAATCACAATTGATTGATCACTGGGTGGTGATCAATCTCATGCTTGTCTAGTCCTTATTAGTGCAGATCGAATGCTATCGATCATGTTGTTTGAATTCAATTTGAGCTTCATTTGAATATATTGACTTATGAACTATGAAACTTTATGCAAATGATCAATGTGTTAAATCTGAAGGAATTCTATTGAAAAGGTTAACTGTCGATGATTTGATATTTTAAGGATATCGATTTAATCATTATATTGTAATGAATGAAGTGAAAACTAACAATCAGATTACACGATCTATTTCTGCAGGAACATTGTAAGCTATCACGTGTAAAGTAATTCGATAATGAGTATATGTTTGATCATATTACTCAATAACAAAACAGTTCGATTACATTCTTATACTAGAGTTGTTGGATGAATGATGTAGTTTGGACTTTAATACTTTCATTGCTTAAACCCGTTCACCTTCGTTGAGGTGCACAGGTCCTTTGTTAGCATTCGCTATCGGACTCTGTTCTTGGCATTCATTTCTATTTCCTATTCATTCTTTTCATGTCTGCTTTCAATTATCGACGTAATGTGTTCCTTAGGTTTTTTCCGTCTGTAACTATTCTAGAGTTATTGCCTGTTCCAAGACCAGGTAAAGAATGGGGATTAGGTATGGGATCAGCAACTCCATCCCGTAGTAAACAACCTTGCTAAAAAAAACTCTAACCAGAATAACCAATTTAAATCATTTAAACTCTGTCATGAGAGTTAAAGGATCTTCATTCAGTAGAATTATCTCATCTCATGATGAATGTCAAGACTCTATTACTCTGATTCGGTTTGTATTAAAAGAGAAAATTCATGTCATTTAAAATATGAATTAATTTTAATAGTTGAATTCATGATTAGATGATCATGGAAAACCTGGGAGCACTGGATGGCCATTTCGTCCTATTTTGGGACTCCTCAGCAGTGTGCATCCATAATCCCGTTGTTAGGATGTGCAGAAAAAAATACCAATAATTATCATGTTAAGTCTAATGGTGGCCTTGGACTTTAAATGTACACTCCCTATTTCACTTGTTAAATACTGTACAAATGTTGTTTTCTATTTTATGGTACGATGTGGTCTTGTTGATTGGTATATAAATAGAGTATGTCTGAAATATAATGATTCGTATCTCAGAGGCTAAGACTTGCGTTCTGGACTCAACTTGCTGGGGTAGACAGGGAAGCGGGATCAATCGAGACTCTAGGTCGTTCATTACGTGTTTATGTGTCACTAATCCGACCGATAAATACGCTGCTCCATCTAAACTGCAATCCACACGTTACAACACCCGTCTCTCGAGGATTGAACCCAGGACCTATTGGTTTCGCGTGCGAATGCTTAACATCTAGACAACTGAGCCGGCTTCCGACTCTGTTAATATCTAACTTCAACTAATCCACGAAATTGAGCGGCACATCCACCACTGTCATCAGTGAGTTAATATTTCACAACAGACCTAGTTGAAATCCACTGGTCATAACTTCTCATTAGAACTCCAGGAAATACCTTTTGAAGCTAGTCACTAATGAGCATATGTTAATTAATATCAGAAGGAGTTTTGTGGATATTCTCCATGGTGGTTATCCATAGTTGTCTAGCTTCAGTTGATTCATGATCTCAACTAATGAAATTACAAAACCTCTTCATATTTTGTTTATAATTAGTTTAGTATTCTTACCTCGAATAATACACTTTAATTGAATATTCTGTCCAGGTTGTACTTTTAACACACCTTGATTATTTAATCCACCAACAGTTACTTCATATCTTGAATGTGTTACTTGGAATAGAAATAGAGAAACAAAAGAGAATCAGGGAATTAATATGAAATGGTATATAAAATATGTATTTACAAAACATATATAAATATGATTGATAAAACTTCAACAAAACTGGATAGATGAACCATTCTGGCTGGTAACTGTTTAGACTATCAAGGTAACATGTAAGGCAGGATCGTGGATGCGCACTACTGAGGAGTCCCACAATAGGACGAAACGGCCGTTCAGTGCTTCCAGGTTTACCATGGTGATCTAGCTTCAGTTGACTCACGATCTCAACTATCAAAATTAACATATGTTTAATTTAGTTGTATGAAATATATCAAGCCTTAACAAAACAACTGTTCAATATGTGTATATTTTCAATGATTTGATCATTTATCCTTGTAATTGTACATTAAGAATAGACAAATATAGCACATATTGTCTCAATAATCCTCACATTCGATAATGTTATGGTAGATATATGTAACTGGTCTACTGTTATGAAGTTCACTGACTACAATCACTGTCTGTTTCAGTTTAGACATTTCACAATGTAATCACTTAATCACTCTTGGATGTGCTATGAAAGTGACATTGAAGGGAACTATATAATGAAATACAATATAAGTGATAAGTATAGTTTTACCTGTCCAAATCAGAGAAGAGTTACTGTATTGAAGAAAGAAACATTGAGTTTCATTGATAATGATGTTAATATTCAGGTAATTCTGCTCACTTTTGAAAACTTAGGTCATTTTTCGTTCGTTTGTTCTTAATATTTTGTATTGTTTAACTGAATCGAGTTTGTGATCGTGGATGAGCACTACTGAGTAGTTCCACAGTAGGACAAAACGGACGTCCACTGCTTCCAGGTTTTCCATGGTGATCTAGCTTTAATTGACTCGTGATCTCAACTGTTAAACTAACCGAGCCAACAGAGATAATTAACTGTGAAAGAATATTATCACAGTGAATGTATTTTGTGCATGTTCAATGCATCTATCTAGAAAGATCATTTCCTTAGGAAGTAGTCACTGATGTTACTATCCAGAACAACAATAAAAACTTTTCATCTAAATTATTCAGCTCAAAATAACTCTGTGTGATGTACATAGTTATATTATGTGTAGTAAGTCTTGACTACATTGTGGAGATAGGCGTGACATACTCTTGTTGGCTAACAAATACACTACTACTCACATATTCCTCGTTCTATCTTCGTTTGTGATTGAGTTAACTGAAGTCTAAATCAAATACTATCTACATTTGTAGACTGTAATTGGAATATATCACATCCTACGTTGGATTATATCACTGGAGAGTTCGTCAACCAGATTGAAATTATCAAGCATTTATAATTGTGGTTTCTTAGTACCAGACCAAAGCCGAACACGCATTATTTTGGTGAACTTAAATAAATTCCACAACTCCTATACTAGTAATCAACATGTGCTCACTAGTGACTAGCTTCGTGAGGGAATTCTCGGAGTTCTAGTGAGAAGCCGTGACCAGTGGAGCTATTCCATATCGGGTAGAGACAGGTATCTACCTCAGTACAACGGAAGTTGGTCGCGCAATTTCGTGGATTGGTTGATGTTAGAAACTGTCACCATTGGATGCCGGTTCAGTGGTCCAGTTGGTTAAGCGTTCGCGCGCAAGACCGAAGGCGCTGGGTTCGAATCCCGCGGGGTGCGGGGTCGTGGGTGCGCACTGCTGAGGAGTCCCACAATAGGACGAAACGGCCGTTCAATGCTTCCAGTATGGAATAGGGTTTGAATTTATAACTGAATCAATAAAAGTTGATTTCTTTTCTTCACTAGACCACTAATCTATTGAGACAATGTTCTAATGGTGTATAATTAAAACTTTTTAACTTACCATCTATATAATCTGGCAAGGCTTCTACATCTTTTGGTATATTGACTAAGAAATATGGACTTGCATAACGTTGTAAACCTTGATCAAGATATTGATCTGATTTATAATTGATTTCAGCTATACAACGAGCTTGTATACGATTTCTAATATCTTTACCATTCAAATGACTACGTAGTTCATTCAATTTTATTTGACCAGTTTCTGGATCTATATCAATAGTTTTAGCTAATTCCAATGTAGAAGCTGGTAATCCATTCAAACGTATCACTTCTAAGCCATAATTAATTTCTATATCTGTTAGTGTCTCTTCAGTAATTGGTTCATTTGTTGTTTGATCTAAAGAGATTAAGAAATAATAATGATCAGTTCTTTATAAATAAAAAAGAAATGACCATCTATAATACACTAACTTCTTCACAATTGATTGATCACTGGGTGGTGATCAATCTTATGCTTGTCTAGTCCTTATTAGTGCAGATCGAATAGCTCAGTGGTAACGTCTCTGACTATGAAGCTGGGTGACACGAGATCGAATCCGTCAGGGAGCACCAGTTCCTTCAAGATTACAGGTACACCTTGCTGACGAGTGCCAAGTAGCACGAAACCGGGGTCCAGGGTTTCCTGTTGACTACCTCCAACCACCATCTAATCACACTAACTTCTTCAATATATACTTACTTACTTAGTTATGCATGTTACTCCTCGTGGAGGAGCAAAGGCAGTCCACAAACGCGCCAACCAGATGAAACAAATCAAAACATTTAAACTCTTTCATTCTATGGTTAAGTTCAAAAGAATACACTGAACATTCGTACTATTATGAATAGTATTGTAGTGAACGAGAACACAATTGGCGACAACTAAATGTATTTGAACACAAATTCTGATAATTATACAGTCAATACTTCATTTGCAAAATGTTAATCAATTGTCTCAAACTTTATTGTTCCTTGTCTCCACAACAATCATTCTCTGTTCTCGTACTCTTTTCGTCGATCTTTTTAATCTTTTGTGCAAGGCATTTCACTTTTGACTGATGGTACATACTACTCATATCACAATTGATTGATCACTGGGTGGTGATCAATCAATTGTGATTACATCTCAATCCTACAGGAGGTCAGTCACGGCTCGGATAGCTCAGTGGTAACGTCTCTGACTGTGAAGCTGGGTGACACGAGATCGAATCCGTCAGGGAGCACCAGTTCCCTCAAGATTACAGGTACACCTTGCTGACGAGTGTCAAGTAGCACGAAACCCAGGTTCACGGTTTCCTGTTGACTACCTCCAACTGCCATCTAAATACTACTCATATCTGTCGACACCAGTAGTATGCACCGCAGCATTATTAAGATATATATCGGTTGACTGTATTACTCTTGTTATAACTTGTAGCATTTTGCCCCTATCAATACATGACGTAATGATACCGCCAATTAGAGAACAATGACTTATCAATCGGACCACTGACACAAAAACCCGTACGAGCAATCTAAACACTTGATCAGTTTTATCTTTTTTCCTAGCTCTGTCCGTTTTCTTCACAACACTAATACCAGCCTCTGCAATATCAATCATGTATTTAAAACATACTGGGTTTATAGACAAACCAAAAAAGATCACATCGTACCATAAAATAGGGAACAACGTTTGTACAAGATCTAGCCAGAAGTAGCTGTGAATGTGTGAAACTGTAATTAATAGACTGGGCATAACTCAAGAATGGCAAATCGTATAATAAGTCTATGGATCAAAATAAAGTTTATGATAAGAGGAACATTAATATACATAGTTTAGTTACTTAGCCGTTATGCAATAAAAATATACGTATAGTAATAGTCCAGAAATAGATCCCAGCAGTTACCATTCAGAATTCTCGTCGAGATATAACACGTGATGAAACTTTCTGGAATATTAACGTGGCATGCTACTATTAAACAATAGCATAACATGCCTCTTTGTGGATTGGCTAAATTATAATGATGTTATAACAAACGCTGCTATCTATAAATATCCAGCAAATACTTGCCCAGCATTCTTTTATCTTCTGATTTTGTGACTGTAAAGTTCTATATGTTCGAGTGCCGTAGTTGTATACTGTATTCTACATTAATCAACTAGCGAACATAACAACTCTAGCCTTCTTAAATGTATAGTGACCTAATTTTATCAAGAGAACGCGATTAGTTTAATGGAAACAATTATTATTATAATCAATTGTACGAGTGATTGTTTTACTGTGCTCGTTTGTTTAACTGTATCGAAATACATACATTCTTCCTTTGATTGTGACCTTGCACGAATTCGGTTACGCTTAGTAACCACACTTATACTCCTTTGGCACGTTCTCGGTATCCTTTCAATACCACAAGATCGCCAGCAAATACATCTCGACTACAGTCATTAACTGCCTTCTGATATTTGGCTTAAGGGGGATCTTATCGGTTAATTGGCACGTCGTCTTCCTGTAGTGGTGATCATAGTCAAACGCGACTCGACGCCACTACATACTTTTTATCATGATTCATTTTCAAAAGAAATAAGATTCAATTTTATATGTGAAACTTTACAGACGACGACACTTAGTTGTTTTGAAATGTACATTCAAATGGGAACATGATTAAAGATTTATGAATATGACAAATAAATTTTGTTTCTTTTTTTTTGTTCTATGTCTATACATAAACATTGAAGATAATGAATTGTGGTTTATGTAGTTGAATCATCAACCCAGATTAGAAACTATGGGATATGTGATAAACTAAAGATTAAAAACACAACTACAATCGGGTAAACATAAATCACTACTATAAATGGGAATAAGAATTAATGGGGTATAATACACTTAAATGTTAAAGTTACTAATATGAGTGATTAAAAAGGGATCAAAACAGGCATAGTAAATGAAATGAATATGAAGAGAACTAAAGTGAATGGGAAGAAATAGGTTTTAGAAACTGTTTATATAAGATAGAATGATGGTTGGAGGTAGTCGACAGGAAACCCTGGACCTGGGTTTTGTGCTCCCTGGCACACGTTAGCAAGGTGTAACTGTAATATTGAGGGAACTGATGTTCCCTGGTCACATTGTAACTTGGTCGATAGCATTCGATCTGCACTAAGAAGGACTTGGCATACATGACATGGATCACCACCCAGTGATCAATCAATTGTGATTACAACTCAGTCCTACAGGAGGTCGGTCGCAGCCCGAATAGCTCAGTGGTAACGTTTCTGACTGTGAAGCTGGGTGACACGAGATCGAATCCGTCAGGGAGCACCAGTTCCCTCAAGATTACAGGTACACCTTGCTGACGAGTGCCAATTAGCATGAAACCCGGGTGCAGGGTTTCCTGTTGACCACTTCCAACCACAATCTTATCTCAACATAGTGCACGCAGTATCAAGTCACCTACACTAGTGGCCACATTGCAACTTGATCGATAGCATTCGATCTGCACTAATATTAAGGACTTGACACACATGACATTGATCACCATCTAGTGATCAATGAATCGTGACTGCTTGTATAAGCATGAATCTGACTTTACATTGCATATTACTAACACTTTTGAAACACATAGATGTGTGTGTACTCCTTAAGGTAGTATCGGTTTGATTTTATTAGTAATCAGGGATAATGAAACAGATACTGAACGGTCATGGTCAACTGCATTCTACCACTGTCCTGGTCGATATTCTATTATACATCATGAAATATGTTTCAATAAACGTGTCAACTGCACAGGAATGGCTGAATAAACGAATGACCATTCAATATTTCAAGTGCAGCAACGTAGCCTTGTAGTGTCGGTTGCTATATTAAGCCCATATAGCCTATTTTAACATCTGGGCAACCCAATATATTCATTCTTCTTGAGTTACATTTTGATCTTGTTAATTATTCGCTTGTCAACCTCAAATATTATTATATAAGCGTACGTATGGGTATTTCCTATCTTACTCGTCACATGTGTGACTACAAATATTGATTCATACTTGATTAAATAGAGTTGGCTCACATGCCTTCTCCATTGAGTGTTATTTTGCTTCGCTCATTTCTCTTCGCTTTGTTCCTCTGATTGCCTGACCAGATTGATGAGTGTTCAAAATATACTTATTCAAAACTTCGTTCTCGTACTTGACTTATCTCATTCCGTTATTTAGTAACGTGATTCAAATCGATGATTATATAAGTGGATTGTCAACATGTATATTTGGATAACAATTATTCGTACAATCTACCTAGAATCAGATATTTGAGGGCCAATAAACCTTCATAAAGGTGTGTACTAATAAGAGACTAAGGAAGGACACTCTTAGCGTAGTTGGATGGAATTGTTTTTATAGAGATCTAGACAAATAATCCCATCGAAATTAGTTTGTAATATTACCCAGATAAACCAGAAGGTTTCAAATATCAAATAGGCAATAGAAAAGTGAATATTAAGTGTAATCTCAATAAATGTAATTAGCTCTATAGTTACTGCCGGTCCCAAGCGCGGATAACGGGGGAAGGTTGGGTATGGGGTTTGTTATATCCGGTGAAGATTAAATTACAGGTAACTTCCGAGGACTTTTCATGGACTAATGTTCTATAAATATTCTTATTGTATAAGTACTCAACAATTACACTATGTATATTTATATTCCTTTTATGATAAGCTTTATTTTGACCTATAACTTATTATTGTACGATTTACGGTTCTTAAGTTATGTTCAGTTTATTAACTACTGTCCCCCTCGTTCACAGCCACTTTCTGGCTTATTTGTGTACAAATAGTATTTCCTATTTTATAGTACGTTGCGGTCTGTCTGATTGATATATAAACCAAGTATGCCTGAATTAAACGATTCGGAAGCTGGTATTGTGTTCTGGACTCAAGTGGAAGGGCTCGGAGGACATAGGCCCAATAAGGACGCTAAACTGCCCATACCGGTTGAACGTCATCGGAAGGCCTAGTGTGAAGGTTCGTATAAGTCGTATTCGGATTGGTAGATAAGTCGTGTGGTAGAAAAGCCAGACGTCAAGGTCATAACAGGGTTAGCGACCCAATCCTGTAGAAAACTAACTTACCAAAAAAAACATTAACGAGAAAAATAATTCAAACCAAAAATATTTAAAAGATTAAACTCGCTTACTCATTGCAATACAGTTTAATTCTACACTTTCTCCTTTATCAGCTGATAATGCTCCATTCTCATCTAATCCATCAACTTTAATGAAAATATCACTGTCTTTTGTTGTCGCAACTAGAAGAAAGCGAAGCAAATTTATAATGATTAAGATTGATTAGAATTATGATATTAGAACAACAACATCCACTACTACTACTACTTCTACTACGACTACTACTACTACTAGTAGTAGTAAGTAATCGTCTGACTAAACGCTTGAATCGGTTTCTTAAGTTCTTCTAGTAACACCCAGGCTAAATCTACATGACAACTTGAACACAAGAGAACAGGCACAAAATGTGAACAGAAAGCTATACTTCAAAGTTAGTTTGTGTGCGGAAAATTGAGGTTCCTCATAGCATTTCAAATAACCTTGAGCTTCCGGAAGTTTCTGGAATCTTATCAAATATAGTCGCAGGACAGATAATCATCCAGTCAGAAATATGACACATGATGCTTCAATTTCTAAATGTTTCTGAGAAACTTCTATTCCTAGGTGATTGAATGAAATATTTCTCAACATTTTCAGGATCCCTCTAAGCTTTTTTAAAGAACACTCTGGATCTCGTCAATAACTATAACCCCTACTATCAAATTAACATTCATACAATTTGTAACTGATAATTCATTCAATTTCATTTCATCTTGGAAAGAACAATAACACTTCATTTGGAAGTATTGATTGATTTCATTTGAATCGAACCAAAACTGATGTTATTGTCAGTGCCTGGTAACTATTATTAATGGTAATGTGTGATATGCTACCAACACAGTATTCAAAAGTAACTCTCTCATTATAAGGTTTAAAAGTCTTCAGTTAGACTTCTGGACTGATTGCTTCTGTGAGTAGCTGCTATTACATAAATATCCAACACTTTAATTACAATCATGTGATGATCTTAGTTACATACTTTTGTAAGAATATCTAGTAAGAGGGAAATTCAAACATCTTTTGTTCAAAGCTAAATCATGTATAAACGGTAAAAACACTTACTTGGCTGCATAGGTGCAATAAAATCTCTACGTCCAGTACCATCACTATCAATGATATCGAAACGAAAGTGTGGAGAATAAAATACTTCTTCACTTCGAGATAATTGAGTATCTTCATCAAATGATTCTTCCGATGGAACTATTACACGACAACGGCCAAGAATTGATGTTGTTTGTTTTAATCCTTGTAAAATTAATTGATTTTCATTTACTTCTAATCGACTATCTCCTATTCCAATTAATGATGTTGTATCAACTGGTGTACCATCTAAACGACTGAATTCCCAACCGTAAATTACAGATTCTTTTGTATGTTGTTTAGTTGAACGATCTTATTATTGGAAAGAAGTACATATATATAATAAACATGAAACTCAAGGAATTTAGCTACTCATCATCTATTAAATAAGTACGTGAACCAAGCTGAAATCATGAGTTATTTGAAGCTAGACCACTATGGAAAACCTGGAAGCACTGGACGGTCGTTTCGTCCTAGTATGGGACTCCTCAGCAGTGCGCATTCACGATATATAACTGCAATTCTTACCACACAATCTATTACTCGAGGCATTACACTTTTTTCTCCACTATTTCCATTGTTAAAAACGTTGTTGTAAATCATTAGAACTCATACTACATATCTCATTTACCAATGTTTACAATTGACTAATTACTGGATGGTGATCAATGTTAAGTATACCAGATCCTTTTTAGTGAAGATCAAATTCTATCAACCATGTTGCAGTGTAGCTTCTAGTCTTTGTGACTCGACATTGCATCAACTATATTGAGATAAGATAGTGATTAGAGGTAGTCAATAGGATAGCTCAATGATAACGTCTCTGACTGTGAAACTGGGTGGTACGAGATTGAATCCGTCAGCGAGCATCAGTTTTTTCAAGATTACATGTACACTATTCTGACGAGTGTCAAATAGCAAGAAACCTAGTTCTAGGGTTTCCTGTTGACGGCCTCCAATCACCATCTTGTTTACCAATGTTTCATGTTTTATCACCACATCTATTCAATCTGATTATTTGATAAATAAATGCACCATAACAAGATCAGATCAACTTCAGATAATAAACAATACGATTGATCATTTATTTATTTTTATGGCTCATTTCTTATATATACAAACAGTAGTTTCACAATGAACGATAACTTCATATTAGACTATCTTTAGATGAACATCAGTAAGTAGTGAAATTCCTTAAAGGTGGCATACAGACTAAATTACGAACAAAAACCATTGCAATTTGTTGAATAATTAACCTTAGTAATGGTATAATTGCACTGAATTAAAACAAATATACTTACCTGTAGCAATACATTCTAATTTTACTGAAGAACCTTCAGTACCTGATAGTCTTCCACGATCATCTAGACCAACGACACTTACAGAAAGACGATTCAATTTTTCTAAAATAAATATACATATAAGAATAACAAAATTGGTTATTTATAAACACTTTTATATTCTAGTCAATTCCGCTTGGAGTCCCTCTGGGAGCTACTGCCGGTCCCTAGCCCGGACAAAGAAGGAGGGTCGGGCGTGGGGTTAGCGACCCTATCCCGTAGAAAACTAACTCGCTAAAAAAGGGTTAACCAGAAAAAATTATCCAAACCTTTTAAACCCCGCTCTGGGAATCAGAAGGTCTTCATTTAAAAGATTTATGACGACTCATGATCAAAGCCGAGTTCCTTCGGAAGTCACGAAGTCGATGCCCCTTCTGACAACCAGAGCAACCATTTATTTAGGTACATGGAATGCTCGTACAATGTGGGAGACCGGGAGAGTCCTCCAAATTGCTGCAGTATATTCTAGTCGTTTTTATTATAAAGTGGAGCTCGAAATTAACAAGAATTAGGTAATGTAAATTTTCGATAAATTCTCTTCAGGTTCTACAATTATCTCACATGATTCGAAAAATGACCAGGTTAAGGGCAAAGTATATCGTTAAAAGCATGTGAATTTAGGATTGTGATAAACAATTGAATAAAGTACATCCAGTCATTCAGTTTACATCTTAAGAAGAGAGTGATGGCCGAATAGCCTTTTTGGACGTTCTCTTGACTAAGAGAGCGGATGGGTCATTAAAAAGGATATAGTTGATATAGTTGAACAAGGGCTTAACACCTTGCATAATACTCTCATGGAGAACGGCTACCCTAGAAAGTTTATAATTAAATATATGGTCACGAAGGCGAAAGTAGGCGAAATACAAACGGTGAAAAAGAAATCCCTGTTCATGCGTCTACAATTCAGAGGGGATGAGGCTAGTGAAATACTAACTCAGAGATTACGTAGGACAATACAAAAGTCTTTTAACGCCGGAGAACTGCGATTAGTATTTTTTACGCGCCCAATGGTTACACCTAAGCTAAAAGATGAATTACCTAGAATGACCACCTCATTTTTTATCTATCAGTTCAACTGCTCCTGTGGAGCGAGTTATATTGGTCGGAGTTCTAGGAATTTACATTTTCGTGCTCGTGAACACCTTCCAGCGTGGCTAAACAAGGGTTTGATGAGGAAAGTGAACAGCTCGATATTGACCCATTTAGTACAAACCGGTCATAATGCTAGTATAAACCAATCTTTTTCAATTATTTATAAGGTAAGTAATTTTTTGCCAAAACTGGTCAGACTGAAAGTCATACAAACGGCTGAAGCAGTGATCATTCGGATGAAGAAATCGGAGCTTTGCGTACAGAAGAAATATATTCAACCACTCCTCCTCCCCTGGTCAACAACTAGGACAATTAATCAGTCAGAATGAGTTTTGTGGAGATTTTAGTAAATTTCACAGGTTGAAATCATGAGTCAGTTGAAGCTAGACCACCACTGAAAACCTGGATTGGTTGAAGTTAGACATTAACACCGTTAGATGCCGGCTCAGTGGTCTAGTGGTTAAGTGCTCGCTCGCGAAGCCAGTAGGTCCTGAGTTCGAATCCCGCAGGTAGCGGGTTCGTGGATGCGCACTGCTGAGGAGTCCCATACTAGGACGAAACGGCCGTCCAGTGCTTCCAGGTTTTCAATGGTGGTCTTGCTTCAACTGACTCATGATTTCAACCTGTGAAATTAATCAGTCGTAATCTTAACTATTGAATGACCTAATTTGACTATGACCTTTCGTAGTCAATTGTAATTGTCCCTGTTATCTTTATTCAGAAATCTTTGTATATAGTTATTATTATTGTTCGTATTATTGGTTAAACATCATTAATCTCTCCTATACATGATTCATTCACTTCTCATTCATCCCTTTGTATTACGTCTTACTTATTTGATCGAATTGTAATTGCACTGTTATTTCTGTCTCACCCTATTTGACCCATATTTATTCTGATCATGGATTTTAGCATGTACACTTATACACATATACGCAGATTCAAGTTAACATTCTATATGAGTCATATTAACATTAACAATTTTCAATGGTTAAGATAATAAGTCCGTTGAAGCTAGACCGCCATGGAAAACCTGGAAGCATTGGACGGCTGTTTCGTCCTATCGTGGGACTCCTCAGCAGTGCGCATCCACGACCTCGCCCCCCCAAACCCTGGACCTATCGATCTCACACGCGAACGCCTAACCTCTAAATCACTGAGCCGGTCGGTTTCCAACGGTGTTAATGTCTAACTTCAACTAATCCACGAAATTCAGCGACACATCCACCATTGTCTTCGGTGAGTTACTATCTCACAACAGAACTGGTTTTCCATGGTGGACTCATGATCTTAACCACTGACATTACTACAATCTCCACAAAACCCATCTGATATTAATTAACAATTTTATTGTATTTTGTTTATCACAATCCTAAATTCACATGCTCTAAACGATGTACTTTCCTCCTTAACCTGGCCATTTTTCGGATTATTAATTTGGATATGGGATAATTGTAGAACCTGAAGTGAATTTATCGAAAAGAATATTCTTCGTTCAAATATTCGTCTTTTAATCTGATGGGGATCTTTAAACGATTGTAATGTAAAAAAAAATCTAACTCACCTCGATCTTTCACATCTTTTACATGATCTACTGGGATTTCTTCTGGATAAACTATTAAATCTACAAGTGTACTATAATATGTAACCCCATCAATATATGATGTAGCTAAACATTGAATACGTGCACTTGGTTGTGGTAGATTCGGTGATGGTCGTGTATCTTCTATAGTCAATACCCCAGTATTACCATTGTTTATTGTATAAGATTGTATTGATTGTCTGGTTAAACCAGCTTCTGGAACTGTTTCTCCATATATACCAAGTAATCTCCAACCAAAATGAAGATTTCCATCAGTCATTTCTTTTCCAGTTACTGTATCTGTTTAAATGAAATAATATAGATGTGACATAAGTATGATCAGAACCAAATCTATCATTATTATTTAGATAATGAAAGTTGTAAAGCGTTTTTAAGACGAGTATTTTACCCAAACTGGGCAGGGTAGATCTGATGAAGGTGTGAAGGTATGGATCCGCAAAGCAAGAGCAGCATATCCACAACTGAAGAACATCTGGAACTCAAAACAACTGTCTGTCAACCAACACCAAGGTCACAATTTTCAATAGAAATGTCAAGACAGTTCTACTGTATGGGGTGGAAACTAGAAGAAGTGCGAAAGCAATCATCCAGAAGATACAAGTGATTATTAACAGTTGTCTACACAAAGTACTTCAGATCCCTTGGTCAGACACACACACACCTGGTTTTTGTGCTAAACTCAAAATCCAGTTTTTAATAAGATTGATGAGGATAAACTCTACTATGGTTAGCACTCTGGATCTCTCACGTGGAAGTCAATCATGATGGAGTGCGTGTTTCGTTGTTTGTAGTTTTTTTCCGAAAAAACCACTCCATCATGATATGAACGTTTCAAGTGAAGCGCAGTCAGTCATGATGGAAGAAAAATTACTACGTAGCAAAAGAAATAGGTCTAATTCATTCAATAATAGAAATTATTCCAGAATAACTACAAGTATAACCTTACACGATAGTGTTAACTGACAACGTGGAGTTTACCCCCAGCCAATAAAGCTAAGCTTATGGAAGAAAGCTTATAAGAAAATAGCCACACTTGATGATTAAATAGTTTGTAAATCATAATAAAAAGCTGTTTGTAGCATTATGCAGTAGAAATGGCTGTGTGAAAGAAAAAAATACTTAAAGCGCTTTCATTCTAATTTAGATTGTTGCCACCAAATACCTTGGTACGATCGAGGGTCAAGAGAGTCGACTCACCCTCTCCAAATGCTCGTAGATCGCCACGTGTATACGACTACTACCAAGAAAGTCCTACTAACTGTTTTCTCACGGCGGGAGTGTTGTTCACTAAAGTGACAGAACGAAAAACGAATGTCCTGCGCTTTAACCGGTTTAGTGGATATGGAGGATTTACCTAGGGGAGTTAGCGCATATGGGATCCAGGATCCTGAGGGAATAAGTGACGCATGAAACTACTGTTCGTCACGGACTATCATGGGATTGCATTTCCAAACGTCACTCGATCACCTTGTGGACAGTGGCCTCCTAAGAAAAATAACTGGTTCAGTTTGAGCGCCCAAGCAGTATTCCAACCTTTAGACAAATCAAATGACAAAATGTGGCACATTTATACTTGATGCCTCCTTCTACTAATGTGACGAAGTTTAAATTCACTTGGTATTGTTTAATTGAATCTTCCTAAATGATTTTTTGGACCGCAATTGATCAGTCTTTTATTGGCATATGTGCATCTTGTGCATATTGCCTCGATATTTCCTTAGTTCACAAGTATTCCAATCGATGTACCGGCATCTCAGTGTTGATGTTCACTCTGGGACTCATAACATTTGCTCAACTGTTTTATACTCATTTAGAAATGTATCTGATATCTAGTTCATTCTTTCACTATCTCAACTTGATAGTAGTATGAAATGTTTACTCTCTATAACACTTACCATAAGCAGTACAATTTAATTGAACATTTTCACCATCTTTAATTGTAACATGATTAGTTAAATCATTTTTTCCACCAATTTTCAAAGTGATTCTTTCTTCACCATCTGAAAATGAGACAATTTACAAAGATTAATTAAATGATAACTTCTTCTTAATGCATACGTCAAGACCGATAGGTCTTAGTTTGGAATCTCATGAAGTGAGATCGTGGATGTGCACTGCTGAGCAGTCCCACGATAGGACGAAACGGCCATCCAATGCTTCCAGGTTTTCCATGATGGTCTAGCTTCAACTGACTCATAATCTCAATTAGTAAAATTACTAATAATATCCACAAAACCCCTTCTGATAATATTTATTGACTTCTGACACCAAAGACTAGTCAGCGCTATACACAGAATCTGTATAAAGATTACTAGACAGTTAGGAATAATCACATTTGATTAGGAAAAACCATACAATAGATTCCAAAATTTTCCGGCTGGGTTCAAAGTCATTTATCATACGTAGTTACCTTTCTAAATGAAATTACTAACAATTATAGTGGCCGAGTTTGTTGAGCAACTAAACAAATCGCTTATATCCATGCATCTAGACAACTTTGAACTTAGATTCAACTGAGAAAACGTTGAGATCATGAATAGAGGGGGATTTTAAACGTATCAGAGAATTTTTAGAAGTTTAGAATTCAAATCAATCAGCAATCAACAACCCCATTGAAATCGATCCAATTTATCAACCAAACGGAAAAATCATGGACAACTGTAAGACCATACATCAGATCTAAGGGAGATACAATCAAATTAATGAGGTAGACAATCATGGGTTAATGGTCAACAATAACTAATCAAGATCGAGGTCATATGTGGAGACGTTCGAACAGTTCACTTCTACCTGAAGTTTATGCTAATGAAGTTGCTCAGAAGAACGATGAAAGCCCTACGACCAAACTATCCAACTCAGAGAACAGATTTTCTCCTGAGCTACAAACTCAATTTTACAAATTTTAAGGGTTATTTTATCACTTCACTAAATCACCCTTAATACCACCTTTAGACTTAGTCCCTTACGGTTTAGTTTTCTTCTCAAAGTTCCAAATATTCATGCCTAAAAGACACTTGAAGCGAAACATTGAAACAAAGACGATAAACCTGTAGAACATGATCTCTAAAAAATTCCAGGGATATTCCTTTCAAGTATATATGGTGTGTTACCATAAATTGGGAGTATACTAAAGAGGCTAAAACTGATATGTCTTAAATTATTCAAAATCAGTTTATTATGACATTTATGTATTTCACAAGTTGAAATCATGAGTCAGTTGAAGCTAGACCACCATTGAAAACCTGGAAGCACTGTACGGCCGTTTCATCCTAGTATAGGACTCCTCAGCAGTGCGCATCCACGAACCCGCCCCCTGCGGGATTCGAACTCAGGACCTACTGGCTTTGCCAGGTCTGTTTATGTGAGGTCTGTTGTGAGATATCAGCTCGCTGAAGACATTGGTGTTCAGTGGCGCAACTTCGTGGATTGGTTGAAGTTGGACATTAACACCGTTGGATGCCGGCTCAGTGGTGTAGTGGTTAAGTGCTCGCGCGCGAAGCCAGTAGGTCATGAGTTCGAATCGCGCAGGGGGCGGTTTCGTGGATGCGCACTGCTGAGGAGTCCCATACTAGGACGAAACGGCCATCCAGTGCTTCCAGGTTTTCAATGGTGGTCTAGCTTCAACTGACTCATGATTTCAACCTGTGAAATTTACTAAAATCTCCACAAAACTCATTCTGATAATTTATGTATTTATCATTCCTATTCAATCTTACCTCCACTTATCCATCTTGTTCCACCTGGTTCAATATCTGATGTTTTCACTGGTTCAGCTTTATCACCACCAAATACCCGAAAACTGAAATCTGGTGAAATATAACGAGCTGTATCATTTGATGCAATACATCGTATTCTTAATTTATTTGCTGTAGGCGATAAACCATGATAATACAATTGATTATTATTCAATTCAATTTGATCAGCAATTAGATTTGGATGAACACGTTCACCATTAATACGTTCCACTTCCCATGTATAAGTTGCATCTGGTAGAATAAACTGTAAGTAACCATCTGGAAAGAAAAAACACATTGGAACCGATGAATTGCATTTTATGCCTTGTTATAGATTTACTGATTAGTTGAGGAATAGTAAGCAATATAATGCTTTGTTAATTGAATTCTATCAATCCAATTGAACTGTGAACAATTGGATCGTATACATCATGATTTAATCATAGATGACAAGATGCTTTATACTTTTCACCAAAAAAGTATCTAAGTTCTTGAAGAAGATAATGTTCCCGATGAGATCCAAATGTGCTTCGTCTAATGTCACAGGAAGAGATATAATAACTAAACAATTTGATATAAATCTGATTTCCTATTCTAATCTGATTGATTTTAGCTATCTAACACCCCTCATTTACTGTTGAGAATGGTTTACGATATAACTTGAGGGTTTTTTTCACATGAATTACACTTATGATTAAAGGAAATTCAATTGCTCAATTATAAGCACTTGCATGAACTAGGCATCCCTTTTAATTCCACCTGTAGTTCTTCTAGGGTTACTGTCAATCCCAAGCTTGGGTAAACGATTTTGTTTTATTATTATTTTATTTAATCATATAAACATTGATACAAAGAGGCACCAATTAGATATGCACCACATAAATCAATCGATTTATGTAAGGGCTGGAATATCGCCCAGGTGCCCAAACAGAACCAGGCGGTTTCCTTAGGGGGCCACACTCGGAGACTTCGACCTAAAGGTCTGATTCATATTGCAGTAGAGCAACGTAAGGAGATGCATTCCCATGGTAGCTGGTGACCAACGATTGATTCATACGCCAATCGTTCCGTCAGGATACTGGAGCCCCTGTGTACCACTGGTTTGGAATCAGGGGTTTCCAACTCCCCTGGTTGGGTCGTTGATATCCACCAACCTGGTTAAAGCGCTGAATATTCACTTTTCGTCCTCCAAATTTTGTAAACAACACCCTGGCTGCGAGTAGGCAGTGAGAAGAACTTCCCTGTTAGTGGTTGTATGCACGTGGTCATATCAGAATATCTGGAGAGGGAGAGCTGACTCTTCCCACTCTCAGCCATACAAGGACGTTTGAGGGCATGGGTTGAGCATGGGATCAGCAACCTAATCCCGTAAAAAACAAGTTTGCTAAAAAGAAACACTAAACAATCTAATTAAACAATGAATTCATTATTCTAACTCAATGATAATGAACTTACCATATGCATTACATGTAATTGTACCATTAGAACCTTTTTGATTTTCAATTAAACCGGATTCACTCAATTCATTAATACGTACATAGACTTTATGGACTTAAATAACAAGAGGTAAAGCAGACAAAGAACATATGAATTAGATGAAGGAAAAAAATTGTTAAATCCAATCTAAACTTTAATATCATTTGAGTTTCATAGGTAAATAGTGTAATGTGAGCTTGTTATTTGGGATGATACTATGAATACAATGGGATAATAACAAATCGAATGTATTCACTTTAAATCGATAATGTCTCTCTAGTTCTTTTGTCTTTTAAATAAATCTATGAATTTTGCATACTTGAACTATTTTTTTCATGGATTTTATTCCACCAACCGCGGTTTCTCTTAACGGAACTCCGAGAATTGCCTCTAGAAGCTAGTCATTAGTGAATACATGATAATTAACGGTATCAGGCGTGAGACAGTTATCCATTGAAAACAATGAAGGATGGTCGCTCAATATAGTGGATTGGTTGAAGTTAGTCAGTAATATCTGTTGGATGCCGGTTCATTGTTCTAGAGGTTAAGCGTTCGTTCACGAAACCGAGGGGTCCTGGGTTCGAGTCTCGCGTGTAAAATAGTCGATGCACATTGCTGAGGAGCACCATACTAAAACGAAACAGCTATCCAATACTAACAGGTTTTTAGTAGTGGTCTAACATTGATCAGTTCATGATCTTGTAATTCTTGTATTTCTGTGTAAGGCTGGATTATGAATATTGGCTAGTTCTAAGGAAACCTGGAGAACTACGAAAGCCATCAATCAGAAAATACAGGTGTTTATTAACAGTTGTCTACGCAAAATACTTCGGATCCGTTGGACGGACACTATTAGCAACAACCTACTGAGGGAAAGAAAAAACCAGATCGCAGCGGAAGAAGAAATCAGGAAGAAGTGCTGGAAGTGGATAGGACACACATTGAGGAAAGCACCCAACTGCGTCACAAGACAAGCCCTCACATGGAATCCTCAAGGCCAAAGGGGGAGAGGAAAACCAGAGAACATATTACGCCGGGAAATGGAGATAGACATGAGAAGAATGAACAAGAATTGGATAGAACTAGAAAAGAAGGCCCAGGACAGAGTGTGTAGTAGAATGCTGGTCGGCGGCCTATGCTCCATTAGGAGTAAGGAAGTAAAGAAGGAAGGAAGTAAAATACTTAGAACTATGTAGTATCGTATTCATTATATGCAAATCGTTGTTTAGAGTGACTTGATTTCACAGATCTGTTGTTGAAATAATTGATACTTTAATTTAATAAGTCTTCAGACCGTTTCTAACTAATTTCATCTAAGTATCTATATGGTATAACCATTACCTATCGGATGTTATGTGTTACAAATCTGAGTAAAACGATATTCGTTGTTGATAGTTAGAAGGATTTCTTATATTAACTAACTAAATCATTGAGTATCAAAAAATGTTATGCTTGTTGCTGTGCTAATGAGGTATGGCAACTTGAACCAATGTATATATATGCCTGGTCCTACGTTGTAACTGACTGACTAATGGAAAAAGCATCTAAGTAATACAAATGAAGACCGTTTTTTTTGAGTTATATCACTTACGCTCTACTCGAACTTGATCTCTTTCAATTATTTGACCAATAGAATTCAATGCAGTACATTGAAATACACCAGTATGTCTACCTAGAGCATCAAATTGTGGTGAACCAATTGTTGTCCAATAATGACGACCAGAATGTATAATTAATCCTTGCATTGATAACCAATGTGAACTTAAAGAATTACGAGTTCCATTAAATCTATCAATTGACCATTGTAAACCACCTTCTGGTGGAGGATGTCCATAGAATGTACAAATTAACTAAAATAAGGAAAGTATTGTTAATATTTCATAGATGTTTTACCATTTATATAATGTTCTTTTGTATAACCCAAAACACAATAAGTGGATCAAAATGAGCATAAAGATTCAGGTAATCAAAATATAGGAACAAATGACAAAGTTTCCATGTTCAGTGTTCATGATAATCATTGTGTATTTAATAGTCGATCAATCAGTCAACATTGAAATAGGACCTGACAGAAATGTACTTCAACTCAAGTTATCATACCATATCACTTAGACGGAATAAAGTTACCATAGTAACTAACGAAGGAGTAAACCCTAGTGAGGAAGACTAAACGTTGAGGAACCTTATTGAAAGAGAATTAATTAAATTCGAGCAATAAAATGTTTACAATGATACCAAAACTCAAAACTCAAGAAATGACAGATTTGAATGCATATGAGCCACAGATTCAATTAAGCAACCTGATGGGTCAGTCCAAAAGACACTGACTTCATAGACGGATCTTATGTTTCGATTTGGCCTCCTTAGCTTTATTTCAATCTACACCTACGCTTGCTAACACTACCCATAGAGTTAGCCGTTGGTTGTGTTTACTTAATACTTACATCAAACACTTGGTCATTGAAGATTTTTAAACAAATACCTTGTGCTTAACCTCAGCAACACACGATCGTCTTACCAATAACTTTGTGAAGTTACCTATGACCAAGTATCTATATCCTCATTGCGAACTACTGAGCAGTATATTCTTTACTTCATGTAAGTTGATTACTATTCACTTACACGTTCATTGATTCCATATCTATAAACCGTTTTGCTCTCTCTTCTTCCATACATTTGACTATGTAACATGTTTACTTTAAACTATCGGACTTTCTTTCAGTAAGAAGGTATTCCACTTTGTATTATTCATAAAAGTTCCTAGTTTGTTTATATGATATCAACATTAATTTAGATCTGATGACAGACTGTTTTGATTTGAAGTCAAATAAAGGCATACTATACATAAGATTGTTTAAATATATTCCTGATGAATACATAAAATGCTAACAGCATAATATATATATATATATCCGGTCGCGGCCAGGATCACGCAGTGGTAACGTCTCTGACTATGAAGCTGGGTGACACGGGATCCAATCCTTCAGGGAGCACCAGTTCCCTTAAGATTACATCTACACTTTACTGATGAGTGCCAAGTAGCACGAAACCCGGGTCCAGGGTTTCCTGTCGACTATAATTTGACTAAGTAGTACTGTGGTGTAAGCTACTTATATTCATATAACTTCACCAATGTACGTTAAACGGTGAATAATGATTTTGTGTGCTAACAACTACAGGAAAAACAAATCAATATTGGAATTCCTGAGGTTAGTCTTAAAGAATTACGTTTGAAATGTACCATGTATGTCCATTTTGTCTTTAATAACACATATTATAGACAAATTGATGGGATAGCAATGGGTTCACCTCTAGATTCTATCTTTGTGGATTTTCTCCTTGCGAAACTAGAAAACAGACCTGTCAAAGAGGTTATCAAGAAGCTCGAATTCTACCGTCGTTACGTTGATGACACTTTCATTATTGTCGATCAGAACAGTTGGAAAAAGAACTATTGGAAGTATTTAATAACAAAAATCCAGCAATTAAATTTACATGTGAAGAGGAAATACATAATAAACTATATTTCCTTGACGTTTTGTTAAAGAGAAAAGAATGTGGTTCTTTCAGTAGAAGTGTGCATAGGGAAGGTTCTTCATCAAGCCACTACACACATTTCTTAAGCTTTCTACCTCTTCGTTGTAAGAGAAACTTAGTCAAATGTCTGGCAAATAGAGCTATTAAGATATGCTCAGTCGATACAATTAATAAGGAATTAGATCTCATTTATGATATGTTGATTGAAATGAGTTATCCAAAGGGTTTCATGAAGGAACAGTTGCGTGTAACAAATAAGAAAATAGCGATATTGACGACTAGTAAGAAACCTCTTTTCTTGAAGCTGCCATTCAATGGAGATGTAGCTAGTGATGCATTACGTGATAGATTGACTAGAACAGTTAAGAGAACGTTTAATGCTGACAACTTCTGTCTATCGTATTCGATCCGATCTATGGTGATTCCCCAACTAAAGGATAAGTTACCTGGTTATTACCACTTTTATGTATATTTACGAATTCATCTGCTCCTGTGTAGAAAACTATGTTAGGCGTTCTACCAGACAACTGAACCAAAGAGTTAGTGAACACCTCCCTTCATGGTTAAGAAAAGGTACTATCAAGTCAATGTCAATCGTAAAGTTATAAGTTAATATTTGAGAGCATTCAGCTCTCTTTTTAAAACTTATTATATATTCCTCCATCGTCAAAGAAAGTTCTTCGGTCTAAATTCGATCTCGTCTCTTACACATAGCAGAAGACATAGGAATTCGTAAGGAGATAAAGTCTCATGGCAGCCGGTGACCAACAATAGGTTCATACGCCATTTTTCCAACTCCCTTAGGTGGACTCTCCATGTCCACCGACCCGGTTAAGTCGCCGGACATTCTCTTTTCGTCCTCTCAATTTCGTAAACAACACCTATGGTGCGAGAAAGCAGTTAGTAAGACTTCCCTGGCAGAGGCTATATACGCGTGGCCATGTGAGAGCATTTCAAGAGAGAGAGCAGACTCTCCCCACTCTCGGCCATACCAGGGAATTTGGGGGCCTTTATTCTTCTTATCATCAGTAGTACACTTGTCATCACACTATCAATTTGTACTTTTCACACAATATGTAATTGTTTCCATTCTTATCATTGACTTATAAACTGTCATGATTGGTATAGTAATTTCATAATATGCATATAAATATTACTGTATAGTAGAATGAAACCTGATAAAGATCAAAGTGAGAACAATATTGTTCGTTTATAAATATTGTTCTAATTTTTTTTGGTTGGGATCATGAATTAATTGATGTTAGACCACCGTTGGAAACCTGGAAGCACTGGACGGCCGTTTCGTCCTAGTATGGGACTCATCAGCAGTGCGCATCCATGATCCCGCACCCTGCGGGATTCGAACACAGGACCTACTGGCTTCGCGCCTGAGCACTTAACTATTAGACCACTGAGCCGGCGTCCAATGGTAATAGTGTCTAACATCAACCAATCCACGAAATTGTGCGACCACCTTCCATTGTACTGAGGTAGATACCTGTCTCTACCCGACACAGATTAGCTCCACCGTCCAGGTTTCCAACGGTGGTCTAACATCAATTAATTCATGATCTCAACCAAAAACTTAACAATCTCCACAAACCCCATACTGATAATTGTTCTAAATTGTTGAACAATGTCATGTATTCTCCAAACCTTTTAAATCATCAATTCAATTGTATTAATGGTAGAATTATTATTGTACTTCTTAAAATTATGATTTAACTTACTTCAAATGGTTGCCCTTGAATAACACGAACATAACGATCACCAGAATCTTGGAATATTTCATTCAAATTCGATAATATTCTTACTTCAGGAGTGATTGGTGTTTCATAATCTACAAAAAAGATGAATGTAATTATGTAATCATGATTATAATCTAAGTGAAGTTTAACAGCTTTATGACTATAAAAGAAAATTAATTCAATCATGTACTGACATTGTGTTGTTCAGCTCACTGTACATTAATTTTATGATGTTATCTTATTATATTAATGAAGTACAGACCTTTGAATCTCCACCTGGAGCCCCTCTGGGGCTAATGCTAGTTCATTCTGCTCTGAGGTACAAGTCTGAAATGTGTAAATTGGTTACAAATCGATTCGATCATTAATATCTTGAAACTATTAGTTAGTGGGGTTACCATTATGGCTAAACGTTAAGTATCAGCTGTAAGAACTTATCAAGTTGATTCAGTAATGAATACTGATCAACTGAATTCTTTGATAAACTTATTACATCCCAAGAAAAGATGGATAGTAGCTACCAGTGGAATCCAGGACGCGCGTTTCGTCCTATATTGGACTCGTCAGATGGATGTACTTTCATCTCAGATTTGATGTTCACTCTGGGAATCGAACTAATTAAGCCATTACCAAGGCAATAATCACAGTATGCACATATGCCAATAAGAGACTGATCAATTTCAGTCCAAAAACATCAATGGGAAGATTCAAGTAAAACAATACTAAGTGAATTAAACTTTACCCCATTGCACAAGCAAGTGGCTATCAAGACTCAGTAACTAAGTGGATAACGTGATGGCGTTTGAAGCGAACGATACTGGTTCAAGTCCCAGAGTGAACATCAACAAGTCTGAAATACAAGCACATCCAGCTGACGAGTTCGAAATAGGACGAAACGCGCATCAAACTGGATTCCACTGCTAGCCACTATCCATCTTTGTTTATAATGCTTGCAAATTAAGGCAATATCGAGGCATACTCACAGTATGCACATATGCCAATAAGAGACTGATCAATTTCAGTCCAAAAACATCAATGGGAAGATTCAAGTAAAACAATATCAAGTGAATTAAACTTCAACCCATTGCACAAGCAAGTGGCTATCAGGACTCAGTAGCTAAGTGGATAACGCGATGGCGTTTGAAGCGAACGGTACTGAGTTCGAGTCCCAGAGTGAACATCAACTCTGAGATGCAGGTACATCCAGCTGACGAGTCCCAAACAGGACGAGACGCGCGTCCTGGATTCCACTGCTAGCCACTATCCATCTTCGCTTATAAGCGCTTGTGAATTAAGGCAATATCGTGGAAATACGCACAGTATCCATTTATGCCAACAATAGAGATGCATTTATGCCAACAAGAGACTGATCAATTGTAGTCCTAAATATCAATGGCAAGGTTCAAGTAAAATAATACTAAGTGAATTATTACATCCTAATTCATTAATCATGTTGACTATCTCTTTAACTCTATGGTATGTGACTTCACTAAATTTTAGTCTGTATCTAAATGGTAATATCAATATTTTCTTACAATTACATCTATCTGACGAGGTTTCGTCGTTAACCACTATTATCATGAATAACATTTGATAGGGTATTAGCCAAAAAGAAACAATCTCTACAGCCGCATACCTGTCGCTATTAAATCATATGGAATATATACTTGTTTCACTGATGATGAATATGAATTCACTGATCGACATGTATAAATACCAGCATCCATTCTAGGATCAAATTTATCTATTCCATTATGTGTCCATTTTAATACAGCCTTATTAGGAGTTGTTGTTATTTGTGCCTAAATAGATAATAAAAAATGAAAGATGATCATTTCAATGATAACAATGAAATGTTATTATGTATAGTTAGAATTAACCAGTATAACTTTCTTACAATCATCAGATGAATGTATATTTAAGGTGAGACTATCATTTATGAACGAACCAATTAAGTGTAAGATAACAGGTCTCGAATTTTTGGAGCGAAATTCATTCATCCATTTGATTAAATTGAGTTCTGGCACTATAACTGATGTTAGTTCGTGATGAAAACTCCAAATACCCTTAATTCCTCACAGAGGTTTTTTTAACCATCATATGGTCCTAGTTACTAAGTGGGCATTTTCAAGGTCATTTTAATGTCGCTTACCTGTTCCTTCGGAGAAAGTAATATCTGACTTACTAATAGATAACTTGAACAAAAATGTTGGTGAGTATTAGATTTTCGTGGTATACATAGAATAAAACGAAGTCTACATTCATTTCTGATAACAGTCATGTGGTATATGAAACTAAACCATTTATAACGAATTTATTCAGTAATCCATCCAATTTTCTTAAAAGGTTTTGATTTTGTTTCTTACATATTACAACAGCTTTATGGATTCGGGTAATTAACTCTAGTAATTCTTTTCTAATGAAGTTTATACCATCCCTACACCTTTATTACACCCTAAAAGAATACTTAATAGACAATTTTACTGTTTCTTTCTAAATTGTGATCATGAAACGATTGATGCTAGATCACCATTGTAAACCTGCAGGCACTAGAAGGCCGTTTTTGTCCTATTGTGGGATTCCTCAGCAGTGCGCATCCACGATCCCACACCCAAGGGATTCAAACCCAGGACTTTCAGTCTCCCGAGCGAACGCTTAAATTCTGGACCGCTGAGTAGGTATCCAACGCTGTTAATGTCTAACCTCAACCAATCCACGAAATTGTGCGACCATCTTTTATTGTACTGAGGTGGATACCTGTCTCTACTCAACATGGCTTAGCTCCACTAGTCACGGCTTCCCATCAGAACTCCGAGAATTCCTTCACGAAGCTAGACCACTGAGCCGAGATCCGACGATGTTAATGTCTAACTTCAACTAATCCACGAAATTGAGCGACACATCCACCATTATCTTCAGTGAGTTAGTATCTCACAACAGACCCGTTTGAATTCTACTGGTCGCTGCTTCTCACTAGAACTCCAGGAAATACCATTTGTGGTCAGTCACTGGTGAGCAAATGATGATTATTATCAGAAGTGGTTTTTGTGGATATAATAGTATTTATCATGGGTGCTCATTGTTGAGGAGTCCCACGGTAGAACGAAACGGCCGTTCAGTACTTCTAGGTTTTCCATGGTGATCTAGCTTCAATTGACTTATGATCTCAACTATTATATTATGAATCGTTAAGCAACCCACTCCACTATTCCCACCCCACTAAACTGACAAATTAAATTGACTGATTTTGTAGTGTCGGTTACTATGCTAAACCCATATAACTTATTCCAGCTTCTGTACAGGGAAATTTAACCATAATTCTTGAGCCATATTTTGACCTTGTTAATTATTCACTTATCCACCCTAGCTGTTTTTTCATATGAGCGTATATGTGTGCACTTCTTATCCTATTCATCACATGTCTGTAACCTATTTTTGTGTGACTATGAATATCGACTACCGCTTGATTAAATGGAGTTGACTGACACGTCTTCTCCACCGCGCGTCGTTTCGTTTCGCGCTCTTTCTCTCTCTTCTTCTTTCCCCTCACTACGTCTCTCTGATTGTCTGATTCGATCCAGGTCAAAGAATAAAACTTCATCAAAATAGATTACTTCACTTTTGTATCTCGAAATATCTCGAAACAATTCGAAATTTTATACATTTTTACTTTCTTAGCTAAAATAAACGATTCATAGTGTATCTGGAAGACAATTCAGACAAACGAAAGTTAATCCATTTGTAGTGTATTAGGGTTTCGTTCATTGCATGGAAGGTTACGTGTTTGTCATACATTGTTTACCTCTTTCCTAGTGCAAAAATAATATATAACTATTTTGATGAAGTTTTGTTCTTTGAGCTGGATAGTTTGGTCGTGCTCAGAGAACGAAACTCTATCAAAATCATCCATCTGAACTACAAATCTTCTCTAACATCTCAATATATAACTATCTTATATTATCGGTTCGAACAAAACATCTCCGAATATAGTTTAAGAGACTCACTTTGATTTGTCATATCATTCAATTTAGTGTTCCGGACAATCAGACAAAACAAGAATCTAATGAGTATAGAATGCTTTGAAGTTTGATTTATTTTGTTCACATCAAATATTAAATGAATCACTTACTGGATGCTCCCAAATACCCTGATACGGCCAAGAGTGGGGAGAGTACGCTCTCCCTATCGAAATGCTCTCACATGGCCACGTGCATATAGTCTCTGCCAGGGAAGTCTTTTTCATTGACTTCTCGTGGCGGGGGTGTTGTTTACGAAATTGAAAGGACGAAAAGAGAATGTCCGGCGCTATAACCGGGTTGGTGGATATAGAGAGTTCACCTAGGGGAATTGGAAAACCCTCATTCCAAACCAATGATGCACATTGGCTCCAGTATCCTAAAAGAACAAATGGCGTATGAACCAATCGTTGGTCGTCGGCTACCATGAGACTGCATCTCCTTACGATGCTCCACTGCCTTGTGAATCAGACCTTTAGGTCAAAGGCTTCGAGTGTGGCTCCCTAAGGAAACCACCTGCTTCGGTTTGGGCACTCGGGCAGTATCACAGCCCTCACACATATCAAATGAGATTTGTGTGGCGCATATGTAACTGGTGTCTCATTGTACCAATATCTATGTGTTAAAATAATAATAATTATAATAATACTTACTGGATCAATTGGTTCATCTTGGCGGGTCCAAGTTACTTGTGATTCATACTTTTCATTATCATCAATACATTCCACCTTATTTGGATAAGGGGAATTTGGATCAGTATGACTAACAAGTCGAAGTTTAGGAATTTGTTCCACTATAGAATTGAATTCATTGTAAAATTATCAATTAATAGATGGTGAGTAATAAAGATTTGTCATTATAGTAAACAATGAATAATGTCTTAATGAAATCTTACTTACTTACTTACTTACGCCTGTTACTCCTCGTGAAGGAGAATAGGCCGCTCACCAGCATTCTCCATCCAACCCTGTCCTGAGCAATCCTTTCTAGCTCCGTCCAGTTGTAATTCATCGTTTTCATATCTGCTCCTATTTCCCAATGTAATGTGTTCTTTGGCCTTCCACTTTTCCGCTTTCCTTCAGGATTTCAAGTTAGGGCTTGCCTCATGATGCAGTTTGATGATTTGTGTAATGTATGTCCTATTCATTTCCATCGTCTTTTCCTAATTTCTTCTTCAGCTAGAAGTTGGTTTGTTCTCTCCCACAGAAGGCTATTGCTGATGGTATCCGGCCAATGGATGTTGAGTATCTTGCGTAGACAATTATTTATAAATACTTGTACTTTCTTGATTGTGGTTGTTGTAGCTCTTATAGGGTTGCTGCCGGTCCCAAGCCCGGGTAAAGCAGGAGGGTTGGGCATGGGGTTAGCGTCCCCATCCCGTAGAAAACTAACTCGCTAAAAAAACGCTTACCAGAAAAAATAATCCAAACCATTTTAACTCTGCCCTTAATGAAATCATATTTATGGAAATATGTACATTCAGAAGTACGTTTATGTCATTCAATACAAAGTTACCCAATATTGTAGATTGATTTCACATATATAAACATTAAAAACAAGATGAACTGGATTGTTTAGTCGTTATACGATGCGACCATTCATTAATATCCCCCCCCTAAAGATCTTTCAGTATCTCAGAATGTCTGATATTGAAAATATCAAGCTGTATATATCACCATTGTTGATCTAAATGTAGTTTACTTGTATTTCACTCCTAAATGACCAACTAAAGGTTTGACACAGTTGAATCGATGAGCCGAAAATACATTGAACTTGTCATCGGAATATGCCTTACTATAAAATCATGAGGTATTTATGTTTTATTCCAAGTTGAATAGCCTAACATTGGTTATGTCATCTGTCTCTAAATGATTTTTTTTTCTCTTATTCAACACATAAGAATTCCAAATTTATGACGTTGATTATGAATATTCTACTATGAGAATTAGAATAACTATTGAATAATTGTTGAGATGGCTTACGAGAACTACGACGGAACCTTCAGAGACCCTAGAGGAGCCGAAGAGTTACACCAATCAGAACACAATGGATCTTTCTAGTGTCAAAGTGGCATGTTGCTATTGGTTCGTAGCATTACGTGCCTCTTCACGGATTGGTTGGATTATAATGTTGATACAATAAATGACTGATCAATTTCAGTCATAAAAACATCAATGGGAAGATTCAAGTAAAGCAATATCAAGTGAATTAAACTTCAACCCATTGTACAAGCAAGTGGCTATCAGGACTCAGTAGCTAAGTGGATAACGCGATGGCGTTTGAAGCGGACGGAGTGAACATCAACTCTGGGATGCAAGTATATCCAGCTGACGAGTTCTAAATGAGACGAAATCCTCGTCTTAGATTCCATTGCCAGCCACTATTCATTTTTGATTATAATACTTGTGAATTAAAACAATACCGCGGAAATACGCACAGTATGCATTTATGCCAACAATAGACTGATCAATTGCAGTCCTAAATATCAATGTCAAGATTCAAGTAAAACAATATCAAGTGAATTAAACTTCAACCCATTGCACAAGCAAGTGGCTATCAGGACTCAGTAGCTAAGTGGATAACGCGATGGCGTTTGAAGCGAACGGTGCTGAGTTCGAGTCCCAGAGTGAACATCAACTCTGAGATGCAGGTACATCCAGCTGACGACTCCCAAACAGGACGAAACGCGCGTCCTGAATTCCACTGCTAGCCACTATTCATCTTTGCTTATAATGCTTGTAAATTAAGGCAATATCGAGGCATACGCACAGTATGAACATATGCCAATAAGAGACTGATCAATTTCAGTCCTAAAAACATCAATGGGAAGATTCAAGTAAAGCAATATCAAGTGAATAAATGCTAATGTTTATAAATACCCATGATTTTCTGTACATTCTGATTCTTGTCCAACAAACACTTTCTCCAGTTTCCTTCTGTCTTCTTATTTTGTGACTTGGAAGGCTATAGTGTTTAAGTGCTCAAGTTATACGTGGTTTATCAAGAATCTAACCTTCTAGATATAACAATAATAAACAGTTATATCTCAGTAAAAATAAAGTTGAATAACTTACAAGTATCACCAGCTAGAACTTCTAATTTCACATAATCAGAATATCCATATGCACCAGTTTTTAAATCGGTTCCTTTACATCGAAATCTAGCTATCCAATTAGGTTGTCTACGTAGACCTGCTATAACCATTGTATCATATAGAGCTTTAGCGCCTAACATTGGTAAATCATTTGGTGATGGTTGTGGTCTAGCTCTTTCATTACTATTAGACAATTCTTCTTGAATTGATGTAACTTTTGTCTCCCATGCAATATCAGCTTCTTCTACAGTTTTATTACGCCATGCATCTTATAAATATTAATAAGAAAAATAATTAGATTTAAATAACCATATTTTCAATAAAGCAACATGATGCAAAATAAGTACCAGATTTATTTCTTTAGCAAAGGCTGTAACAGAATGTATCAGTAGGAGAAATAATAGGAATTGAAGAGGTTTTGAGTACTGTTAGAGGTATAAGAGCAGTTATCTCTTCCACGTTGCCCACACCGTGGATAGGTTCTTCTGGAGGTACCTGAAAAGGAAACTGGATTAGAGGTGGTCTTAGTGACCTGAAAGCGTGACCGCAATGCACAAGGGACAACTGCTTGAGGTCGATCACACACGACCGTTTTATGAGTAATTTTTGTGTTAGCTCCATACTTGTTGAGACCTTAACGCCGGAGACGGATATCTGTGCATTTTATAATCAAACTTTTCTAACCCCGACCCTGTTTATGAAAAGGCAGCATCACTGTTATGCTGGTTGTCTGAAGGAAACACCTTACTGCTGTCACACCTCTGTACAGTCAGTAGTACGACTTCGTCTTCCGACCTTGTGTTTGTTGCTTTTAGTCTTACCGTTCTTCAACCGACCTGTCTGGCATGGTAGGGTCTTGAGGAACGATTGTTCCAGCTCGTATAGCTCTATTGGTTCATCACGATAGACAAGCTCGACCATCACGTCAAGGTAGCGACAACGATCGGGAACAGAATGTGTGATCTAAAAAATATCACTCCATAGTATTTTGTTGTTATTTCTTGAATGTTTTTAATACTTACTCAGATCTCGTGTAACCGTAGTCTTATATTTCTCAATCCTCTCCGACCGGACCTTTATTAATTGACTTAGGTGATCTTTTGCCTTCGTTTCGTATAACTAAACTGAAAATTACAATGTGGAATGATTAACTATTGTTGTTATTTGACAGTCTGCTGAAAACGGTTAGTATTCTATCAAATTCTTACAGATAGATAATTGATTCCATTTTGTTGAGAATACTTTTATTGATCTCATGGAATTAACAGTGAGATTATTAAATATATGTTGCTCTATAATATGTCTCGTACCAGAGGAACTATTGATTGTATTGTGGGAATGGTACTGCTGATGAATGTACCTTATGATACATGTACATGTATATGACACATCAATTGTATGTCTAAGAAAATGAAGAAGGTAGTTCATTTCAAATTAACACTGTAGGTAATACTTCATGGTATTACTATATCAGTCTAATGATCTGCTGTTAACTAATTTATTCCTTCATTAATTACTTACGCCTGTCACTACAAATAAAGTATAGGCCGTCGACTAGCATTCTCCAACCCACTCTGTCCCATGCCTGCCTTTATAGTTCTATACAATTGATGCTCATTCTTCTCATGTCTGTCTGTCTCCATTTCTCGGCATAATGTGTTCTTTGCTCTCCTACTTATCCTTTGGCCCTGAGAGTTCTATGTGATGGCTTGCCCTGTGATCCGGTTCGGTGCTTTCCTCAATTTATGTCCTATCCACTTCCTGCACGTCTTCCTGATTTCTTCCTCCATTGGAATCTGCTTTGTTCTCTCCCATGGTAGGTTGTCTGGTCAACGGGTCCCAAATATTTTGCGTAGAAAGCTGTGAATAAACACTTGTATCTACTGGATGATGGCTTTCGTAGTTCTTCAAGTTTCCATCCCATACAGTAGAATTGTTTTGACATTTGTATTGAGAATTCTGACTTTGGTGTTGGCTGACAGATAGTTGTTTTGAGTTCCATATGTTCTTTAGTTGTAAATATGTTTCTCTTGCTTTGCCTATCCGTGCCCTCATATCTACATCAGATCCACTGTGTTCATCAATAACACTGCTCAGTTATGTAAAGGATTTTACATATTCCAAATCTTTTCCATTAATTGTGATTCGTAGTATAGGGGTTGTGGAGATTGTTAAGTTTTTGATTAAGATCATGAACCGATTGATGTTAGACCACCACAATTGAAAACCTGGAAGCATTGAACGGCCGTTTCGTCCTATTGTGGGGCTCCTCAGCAGTGCGCATCCACGATCCCGCGAGCGGGATTCGAACCCAGGGCCTTCGGTCTCGCGCGCGAACGCTTAACCAACTGGACCACTGAGCCGGCATCCAATGGTGATAGTTTTCAACATCAATCAATTCCCGCGAGCGGGATTGTGGATGCGCACTGCTGAGGAGTCCCACAATAGGACGAAACGGCCGTCCAGTGCTTCTAGGTTTTCAATTGTGGTGGTCTAACATCAATCGGTTCATGATCTCAATCAAAAAATTGTGATTCGGTTGTTGCATGCTATGTTGTATCGGAGTATCTTGCTTTTCCATTTTTATATATTGAGATCCACTGCTACTGAGGCTGCCGCTACACTGATCGTCTTCTCCTGAAATTGTTGTTGTGTGTACAATGGAAGAGCCTGATCATCTGCGATGTCTAGATCGTTCAGCTGTATCATAGTGAATGGAATAGAATACATTTCTTAGAATAATAACTCATTTTAAGAGAATATAACAACATATATGATTAGGTTAACTTACCTTTAACAATACATTTAATTTGAGCAGTTTTTGTTTCAATGCCAGTAATTATACCTGTAGGATCTTGTCCTTCAATAAAGACTAATACTTTTGGTTCACGTAACCATAAACTAATATGTGGTGAAGAATAATAGGCTTGTGTTGCTTTTTGTATATCTTCTAAACGTACAACACAAAATATATTTAAACCTTGTGGTTTATCAGTTAATTTGGTAAAATATATCCATTCACCTTTAGGACCAGTTGATAAACTATCTGCTAATTGTGTATGTTTTATATCACGTCTTATTCCATTAGGATATTGAACAAACCAATCAATTCTATCTATAGTCACTGGTTTTCTAGTTGTATCTAATCAATGAAAGAATAGAAGAATTCATATGTATAAAGTAATGAATAAACAATTGGGTATGATATGTGCTAGTATTCACAATTGACTGGGTGGTGATCAATGTCATGTGTGTCAAGTCCTTATTATTAGTTCAGATCGAATGCTATCGACCAAGTTGCAATGTGACCACCAGTCTAGGTGACTCGACACTGCATGCACTATTGTGACGTTAGATGGTGGTTGGAGGTAGTCGACAAGAAACCCTGAACCTGGGTTTCGTGCTATTTGGCACTCGTCAGTAAGGTGTACATGTAATCTTGAGGGAACTGGTGCTCCTTGACGGACTCGATCACGTGTCATCCAGCTTCATAATCAGAGACGTTACCACTGAGCTATCCGGGCCGCGACCGACTTCCTGTAGGACTGAGATGTTTTCACAATCGACTGATCACTGGGTGGTGACCAATGTCATGTGTATCAAGACCTTATTTTTAGTGCTAGTATACGCAATTACAAAGTGTAAGTATATTTTAATCGATGAAAGGTTATAATGAAGAATTTAGAGGTTAGCAAATTCTTTTCATAACATTCAAGTGCCAAATATATCAGTTGAAAATCTTTTAACATTTTGATGAAATTATGTTGTTTGAGCTGGATGGTTTGATCGTGGAGCTTTGATTGAAATCAGAACAATGATGAAAGCTCCACGACCGAATCATCTAGTTCAGAGGGCGAAACTCCATTAACATCGTCCACCTGAACTATAAATCTTCTCCACCATCTTTTCTCATTTTGATGGAATTTTGTTGTTTAAGCTGGATGATTCGGTCGTGAAGCTTTTAACTTGTGTAATTATCATTTAGATTGAGGAATTGATCATAACTTATAATACTGATTGAATCAGTGATTTCCATCTCATTGAACTATGTTTATCATGTTCACCTTAAGAATAGACGTTGATCGATTGAATACGTTACTGACTGACTTTTAGGATTCTTATTCCGAAAGCCATAAATAAAAAAGTGCCAATTTAGTACTGCTTAATGTTTAATAGTTCATCTATTGAAACAAAATCTTGATGAAGTGATTACACTAAATGTTCCCATAAATCACAAGGTAAGCTCTCACTTGGAAATCTTGAAAGGAAGTGGAAAAGAGGAAAGTCGAAGAATACACTACATCAAGAAATGGAAAGATGAATAGCAACTGTAAATAACTGGAAATGATTACCCAGGACAGGGTTGAATGAAGAATGCTGATGGACGACCTATCCTCGTCCGCGAGGGCTAACAGGCGTAAGTATATATATATATATATATATTCAGTTATAGAGATGAATTAAATGTTAATTCACTTACGTTTAACATCACATGTCAAATTCATATCACTTCCAGTAATACCGACAAGACGATCATTTATAAATGCATCACTCAATATTTTGGCATGAAGTTTTCGTTCATCCTTAGGAATAACTAAACAAATAAAAATAAACAATATCAGTGGTAGACAGGGTGTTGATTATTGTTTTTATTCTGTAGAATAACTGATTTCGAGCTGGATAGAATCAAATCATCATTCATCAGAAACCAAACTCCACTTCTATCTACAATCTTGAGATAGTTAGTTACCTTAATCGTCACAAATATCACTGACATATTCAGACATTCATCGTTTCATATCAACATTATATTAATGATACATACGAATTGTTAGATACAGAGTAGTGGACTAAAATTATTCCTTTCTTGAATAGAACATGGAAATAAGCAAATATGGGTGATGGTTAGCAGTGGAATATAGGACGTGCATTTCATCCTATTTGGGACTCGTCAGATGGATGTACCTGCATTCCACAGTTGATGATCACTCCTAGACTTGAACTCAGTACTGTTTACTTCAAACGCTATCGCTTTATCCACTGAGTCCTGATAGTCACCTGCCTGTACAATGGAGTAAAGTTTAAATTCACTTGGTATTATTTGATTGTATATTCTCATTATTGTTAAGGACTACAACTGAGACAGTCCGCATAGGATGCACATATGTCAGTTCGTGATGTAAATCCTCAATCTAATGCCTAACGTTAACCGTTAACAGTAAATCATAATTCTAATTCCTCACATTGGTTTATAACTGGTATTTGGTACTAGTTAGTAGGAGAACATTCTCAAGGTCATTTTGACGCCGCTCGAATGTCGTCCATAAATTATCATCTACCCATGTTTTCTTTTAAAATCTAATTGGAATATAAACCTATAGCGTTTAATCGTAGAGTTTGGTATAGATATTTGGATCAAACGATGAAGTATATAATGATACTCTACTCAATTATGTGGTATAATTCAGTACTGAATATATTAATTGGATGCCTCATTCAGAGCTTCGTACGTACGGGGATCAGTTCAACTTGCCATACAACATCAGCACAGAGGTACAACTGTCGACTCAAATCCCATAATGGTAGAGGTAGTAAAAGTATAAGCAGTAATCGGAAACATTAGGGCTTGAAAATGTTATTCAAGGAGTATAATCCAGTGAAATAAATTTGGAAAGAGAAAAAGAAAAAGGTCATGAAGAATTCAGAAGATTAGGATTTGGGAGAACACAAAGAGTGAATGCACGTGCATCATTGCAAACGATTTTGATCCACATCATTCAAGGTCTCTAACCATCGATTATTATCATCTCGCGGTCCCCAACCAGGTAGTCTACACCTACTAACATGGCTCGGTCCACTTGTCAGTGACTTCATGGACTTGTGCCAAGTTTTTTTGGTTTTGACGCCCTTAGACATTGGATACCTAATTAGCAAATCATCAAAATAATAAACATAAATAAACCGTAACTATTGAATATATGCTTACAATGATGACAGTATATGTTTAAATCCCCTCAACCCGCCACATGAATAATGAGAAACAATATGAACTTACCAGATATTTCGACTGGTTTAGTTCTTTCACCATAGACACATTCAATTTTTTGTCCATCTAAGTTTAAATTAACATGATCTGTTTGTGCTAATGATGAATAAATTCTATGTTCAATTTTTAGATTATTTTCAATATCTGTAGTTGTTCCACGCCAACCATGAAATTCACTTGAAGGTCTAGCTTCAAATACACAATAAATCTAATAATAATGAGAAAAAAACACACACACACACAATTCAAATGAACTATGTCTGTAGAAGAAAAGACAAAACAATGAGATTATTCTTCATATAAAATCTCTTCTTCTCATACGTATTACTTCTAAATGAACAATGAACCAATAACCATTAAAGGTACGAGAAGAGAACTTATGGCCTTCAAATCCTCTGGTATGGCCGAGAGTGGGGAGAGTCAGCTCTCACACGACCATGTGCATACAACCACTGACAGAGGAGTCCTACTCACTGCCTTATCTCAACCAGCCGTGTTGTTTACGGAATTGAGGGGATGAAAAGCGAATGTCCAGCGATTTAACCAGGTTGGTGGATATGAAGGATCCAACTAGGGGAGTTGTAAATCCCTGATTCCAAATTAATGGTGCACATGGGCTCCAGTATTCTGATGGAACGATTGGCGTATGAATCAATCGCTGGTCGCCGGCTACCATGGGAATGCATCTCCTGACATTACTCCATTACCTTGTGGTTCAGAAGTTTAGGGTGTGGCCATCTACGAAAACCACTCGCTTCGGTTTAGGCACCCAGGCATTATACCAACCCTCACACAAATCGAATGATTTATGTGGTGCATATCTATTTCGTGCCTCCTTGTACCATTGTCTATATGTTCAAATAAATAAATAAATATTCTATCTGTGAAAGTCACTGACACAAATACAGATTGCGTTTCTGTTTGCATCTAAGAAGAATCTTTGTTAGTTAATCATCGGGAATATCAAGAAAATATATTTTGATCAATCCATATACTAACAAGTATATTATCATATCATATATATAGAGAGTTGTGATTTCTGCCTAATAGAATAATAATAATACAGAGTACTTATAGACTTACACGTAATTGTTCACCTTCAGGAATCATTATTTTCGCGCTCCCATCAAGTTCTGGAACAACATAAGTATCCGGTGAATATATATACAACCGGGTAAATGGATCTTCTGGTACTAAAAAATGTAGTAATAAAAAAAGTGAGATGATCTTAAGATGCTTCAATAGTGATTTACATAAATATACAACATATTTTATTAATTGCCTACCCTATATGTGGATAATTCAGAAGCTTTATACATAGAATTTCAATTATGCTTTTATGGTTCTTATGAGTTATTGTCATGTTTTATACGAACTGTATTTCGTAGTACGAGTATTCAAGAATGTAGTCTCACATAAAATATTGATCCGTTGTCAAGATTATTAATGGGCGAGACTCTAATTTAGGGACGAGCCAATCAGAAGCGTTTGAACAATTTCAAGGTCACGGAGACAAGTTCAACATGCGATGCTAACATACGATTGGTTCACAGCGGATTTTAGAGAGGAGGTGATTAATGAGAGGTTACAATAGATGGGACGGCGGGACTCTAATTCAGGGACGAGCCAATCAGAAGCGTTTGAACAATTTCAATTATTAGCCAATCAGAAGACAGTATAGAGTAAAAATATATTATAAGAAAGTAATGAATTACAGTGGATATTCTTCTTTTACATGATTTGAAAACTTGTTAAGGTTTGATAAATGTTCAGAGGCTCTGAATTCAGAATGCATATGGTATAGAAACTCGTCCATAGGGTTAGGGTTTAGGGTTTACCGTTTAAAGTTAGGGTTAGGTTAGGGTGCTAAAATGCGATCGGTTTACAACGGACTTTAGAAAAGAGGTGTTTATTGAGAGGCTACAACCCTAACCTAAAAACTTACCCTGACCCTAACCATAACCCTTACTCTAACTCTAAGCCCTAACCCAAGGCTAAAAACCTAACCCTAGGCTACAACCCTAACCCAACCTCTAAAATCCCTTGTAAACCGATCGCATGTTAGCACCCTAACCCTAATCTAACCCTAGCCTAAACCCTAACCCTAATCTTAACCCTAACCCTAACCCTAACCTTAACCCTAAACCTAACCTAACCCTAAACCCTAACCCCAACCCTAACCTTAACCGTAAACCCTAACCCTATGGACGAGTTTCTATACCATATGCATTCTGAATTCAGAACCTGTGAACCTTTATCAAACCTTAACAAGTTTTCAAATCATGTAAAAGAAGAATATCCACTGTAATTCATTACTTCTAATATATTTTCACTTTATACTGTCTTCTGATTGGCTAATAATTGTCAAGGTCATTTAAGATTCGTTCAAACGTCGTCCCTAAATTAGAGTCTCGCCTATTAATGTAAGTATTAACTCCCGGGGTTCTTGTAGATATTACTAAGAACTCATTAAAGAGTTATTGATAAATCTGCTGATTAAACGCTTAAATCGTTTCCTTAAGTTCCTCTAATAAGCCCAGATTAATTGGACATGGCAACTGGAACACGAGAGAAAAGGCATGTCATATTGGAAAGAACGCTTTACTCGAAGGATAGTTTATGTATAAAAACAAAATTAAGGTATTTATAGCATTTCAGATGGCCTTTTGGCTTTTAGAAGGTTCTGGAACCCTCTTAAAGATAGTAGTTAGATAGGTAATTGTCTAATCAGAAATATGACACGTGACTCTTCACTTTCTAAATATTTCTAAGATACTTCTATTCAATGCTAATTGGATATAAAATGTTTCCCAGTGTTTTAAGGGCCCTTTTGAGCTTTTTTGGGGGGGGGATTTTCTTAGTCATCCCAATAACTGTGATCATAGACTGTGACAAGTCAAATCGAGTTTTAACGTCGGAAGATGCGCAAAACAACAAAAATTTTTTAAGTTACTTCTAAGGAAGCGGGGTCAGACTATAATTTATGAACGACCTTTGAGTGACGTCAAAGTCACCTTGAGAGTGTCTACCTACTTAATAGGGTTAAATGAAGGTTATAAAGCAGTTTGAAGAATAAAAACAATGATTTACAGTTGATGGTAAAGGTTAGGATTTAGATTTATAGTTTTCATTACGAACTGATATCAGCTAAAATGCCAAGACACTATTTGGACGAATGGATGGGTGAATGAATTTCGCGCCAAAATCCAAGACCTGTTATCTTAAATCTGATTAGTTCCTTCATAAATTATAGTCTTGCTGAAATCAGTTTTCATTGAATCATTATAGAAGGTAATACCTTCTTGGTAGATACATTTAGCTTAAATTGATTCAAAGAAATATCTTTAAAACTTACATTGAATAGGTACTTTATCACTTGGTAATTTGATAGTTTTTGATCCATTTGTTTCAGTATTATTTACAAAACATGTAAAATAACCATCATTATTAAATGGATCAAATTCTCCAATACGTCTCCAATCCATTTCTAATCGACGTATAGGAGGTATATCACCTTTTCGAATAATAAGTTTTTGTTCACTTGAAGTAATTGCATGCTTTAAAAAAAAACAATCAAACAAAGCATAATTTATTATATAAACTACTTTAAAGGTATGGTTATAGAGCTTTTCATAACAAACAAGACTTATGTTCTAGTGAGAAGAAGTGACCAATGAAATCACAATTGATTGATCACCACGTGATAATCAATGTCATGTGTATCAAGTCATTCTTAGTGCAGATCGAATGCTATCGACCAAGTTGCAATGTAGCCATTAGTCTAGGTGACTCGATACTGCGGGCACTATATATTGAGATCACATGGTGGTTGGAGGTAGTCGACAGGAAACCGTGGACCCGGGTTTCATGCTACTTGGCACTCGTCAACAAGGTGTACCTGTAATCTTCAGGGAACTGGTGCTCCCTGACAGATACGATCCAGTGTTACCCAGCTTCACAATCAGAGACGTTACCATTGAGATATCCGAACCGCGACCGGTCGATAGCATTCGATCTGCACTAAAAAGGACTTGACAGACATGAGATTGATCCCCACCCAGTGATCAATCAATTGCGATTACATCTCAGTCCTAAAGGAACTTGGTTGCGGACCGGATAGCTCAGTGGTAACGTCTCTGATTATGAAGCTAGATGACACGGGATCGAATCCGTCAGGGCGCACGAGTTCCATCAAGATTACATGTACACCTTGCTGACGAGTGCCAAGCAGCACGTAACCTGAGTTCAGGGTTTCCTGTCAACTACCTACAACCACCGTCCAGTGACCAATTGAGCTCAACCTGGTCTGTTGTGAGATAGTAACTCACTGAGGACAATGGTGGACAGTGGCTCAATTTCATGGATTAGTTGAAGTTAGACATTAATACCGTTGGACTACGACTGGCTCAGTGGTTTTAAGGGGTAAGCGTTTGCGCGCGAGACCGATAAATTTTGGATTCGAATCCCTTTTGTTACGAGATCGTGGATGCTCAATGCTGAGGAGTTCTATAGTAGAACGAAACGACTGTTCTGTGCTTCTAGGTTTTCAATAGTGATCTAGCTTCAATAGACTGATGATCTCAACTATTAAAATTACTTATATTACTACCAAATTATGAGTGATATGTACATTCAAAGGTATTTGTAAAATGCTAATCCAACAAATTACATCATGTATTCTATTTGTTGCCTTTATTAACTTGTTTCTTTTTCAGATGTTGAAAAACGATTCATCTAGTCTGTGAATTACTTCCATTGGTGAATACAATCAAAGTGATGAATATAAGTCTGGTTTATGATTATTAAATAACTTGATTTCAAATATCCCACCCGTTAAAACACCATTCTGTTTTGCTTGTGAGATATTTCCACTGTCATATATGTTTATTAATATGCAATGTTTAAATGATTCAAAGTCATTCATCTTGAAAATAGTGGTCTTTATCGTTGTGGTGATGTCAAAATACACTTGGTATTGTTTGCTTGTATCTTCCAATTCTTGTTTACGACTGCAATTGATCAGTGTCATGTTGGCATATGTGCATCTTGTGCAGACTGCCTTGATATTGCTTTAAATCACAAGCTTTATAAGCAAAGATAAATTGTGGCTAGCACTAGAATCCAGGATGCACGTTTCTTCCTATTCGGGACACGGAACGAGCGTTATGGATTCCACTTTGTTTATAATGTCAAAATACATTTGAATTTAACTATACGCCTGGTGTTTTAGTCTTCTTGACATGATGAAATCAAAAACAGAACATCTTGACAAAATTATAGTGAATCTAAATAGCTAATGTCCTATAGTCATTTGAATATAATGTACTTTGGTATCTTCCAATTTAAATCAACACTTTTAGTTATTTATCTGTCGACTCCCAATAAAGCAGCGAATATACTAAATTCTGTCTGAGTCTGAAACATAACCAGTATTGACTCATTTTTGTGTTGGTTACTTGAATATTCTCACTGACGTATATGACTGAAAATGATCAGTCTTGTATTGCCATGTGTGCATCCTGTGCGGATCGCCTCAATATTGTCTTAAGTCACAAACAACATAAGCAGGGATGCATAGTGGGATTAAGGACGCACTCCACTTCGCCCGAATTGTGACTCTTTATTTAGATGAAATTAAATCCTAGTGATAACGATCACTCCGAGACTCGAACCCGATACCTTTCGCTTCAAATATCCTTGTGTTAACCACTTAGCTACTGAGTCCAGATAGCCATTAGCTCCATGTTATCTTTTAGAATAACAATAAAAGCTACACAACCCAAACTTCCCAGATCAAAGATAACAACAACTCCAGTATTGTGAGATATCATATATCCCACTTCATACAATTTCCAGGTGACAACAGAGTTTATGGAGGATATTGTGTTCATCATATATTGTGGATAGATAGATAGATAGATAGATAGATAGATAGATAGATAGATAGATAGATAGATAGATAGATAGATAGATAGATAGATAGATAGATAGATAGATAGATAGATAGATAGATAGATAGATGTGTGGATAGATAGATAGATAGATAGATAGATAGATAGATAGATAGATAGATAGATAGATGTGTGGATAGATAGATAGATAGATAGATAGATAGATAGATAGATAGATAGATAGATAGATAGATAGATAGATAGATAGATAGATAGATAGATAGATAGATAGATAGATAGATAGATAGATAGATAGATAGATAGATAGAGTAGATAGATAGATAGATAGATAGATAGATAGATAGATAGATAGATAGATAGATAGATAGATAGATAGATAGATAGATAGATAGATAGATAGATAGATAGATAGATAGATAGATAGATAGATAGATAGATAGATAGATAGATAGATGTGTGGATAGATAGATAGATAGATAGATAGATAGATAGATAGATAGATAGATAGATAGATGTGTGGATAGATAGATAGATAGATAGATAGATAGATAGATAGATAGATAGATAGATAGATAGATAGATAGATAGATAGATAGATAGATAGATAGATAGATAGATAGATAGATAGATAGATAGATAGATAGATAGATGAGAAGAAGAATAGATAGATAGATAGATAGATAGATAGATAGATAGATAGAGTGATAGATGATATAGATAGATAGATAGATAGATAGATAGATAGATAGATAGATAGATAGATAGATAGATAGATAGATAGATAGATAGATAGATAGATAGATAGATAGATAGATAGATAGATAGATAGATAGATAGATAGAAGATAGATAGATAGATAGATAGATAGATAGATAGATAGATAGATAGATAGATAGATAGATAGATAGATAGATAGATAGATAGATAGATAGATAGATAGATAGATAGATAGATAGATAGATAGATAGATAGATAGATAGATGTGTGGATAGATAGATAGATAGATAGATAGATAGATAGATAGATAGATAGATAGATAGATGGGTGGATAGATAGATAGATAGATAGATAGATAGATAGATAGATAGATAGATAGATAGATAGATAGATAGATAGATAGATAGATAGATAGATAGATAGATAGATAGATAGATAGATAGATAGATAGATAGATGTAGATAGATAGATAGATAGATAGATAGATAGATAGATAGATAGATAGATAGATAGATAGATAGATAGATAGATAGATAGATAGATAGATAGATAGATAGATAGATAGATAGATAGATAGATAGATAGATAGATAGATAGATAGATAGATAGATAGATAGATAGATAGATAGATAGATAGATAGATAGATAGATAGATGTGTGGATAGATAGATAGATAGATAGATAGATAGATAGATAGATAGATAGATAGATAGATGTGTGGATAGATAGATAGATAGATAGATAGATAGATAGATAGATAGATAGATAGATAGATAGATAGATAGATAGATAGATAGATAGATAGATAGATAGATAGATAGATAGATAGATAGATAGATAGATAGATAGATAGATAGATAGATAGATAGATAGATGTGTGGATAGATAGATAGATAGATAGATAGATAGATAGATAGATAGATAGATAGATAGATGTGTGGATAGATAGATAGATAGATAGATAGATAGATAGATAGATAGATAGATAGATAGATAGAGATAGATAGATAGATAGATAGATAGATAGATAGATAGATAGATAGATAGATAGATAGATAGATAGATAGATAGATAGATAGATAGATAGATAGATAGATAGATAGATAGATAGATAGATAGATAGATAGATAGATAGATAGATAGATAGATAGATAGATAGATAGATAGATAGATAGATAGATAGATAGATAGATAGATAGATAGATAGATAGATAGATAGATAGATAGATAGATAGATAGATAGATAGATAGATAGATAGATAGATAGATAGATAGATAGATAGATAGATAGATAGATAGATAGATAGATAGATAGATAGATAGATAGATAGATAGATAGATAGATAGATAGATAGATAGATAGATAGATAGATAGATAGATAGATAGATAGATAGATAGATAGATAGATAGATAGATAGATAGATAGATAGATAGATAGATAGATAGATAGATAGATAGATAGATAGATAGATAGATAGATAATTCAAAACGTAATCATCTGAAAAAGAAACTTGGTAGCTTACAGATATCATTTCTTGACTCATTGATGATGAACTAAGATTCACTGATGAATCATATTCCGGATTCAAATCCATACAAACCAATCTTGTTGGAAATGTTGAGTCTGGATTATCATAAATTGGTTTAAGAATAATTCTTGGATCCGGTGATGCTAAATTCCGTGAACGAAAAAAATAAACAATAAATTTAAAAAATCAATAATTATGACATTTTTGGTGACATTAAAGCTACATATTACATCAAAATGTTTTTCATATGGAGTCATTACGGAGGTTACTTAGAAACAAACTCTCGTTAGATGTACAAAGTGGTAACTTTGGTATATGAATGTGATACATCAACGTAAATAACTCCTGTTTTTAAGTAGATCAAAATTTATAATGAGGTCTGTCGATACTGAAAGGAGCTAGTCCGTATCGGGTAGAGACAGCTATTTACCTCAGTACGACATGGAAGATGGTCGCGCAATTTCGTGGATTGGTCGATGCTAGACACTAACACCATTGGATGCCGGCTCAGTGGTTCAGTAGGTTCATTGGGTGTGGGATCGTGAATGCGCACTACTGAGGAGTCCCACAATAGAACGAAACCGCCGTTCAATGCTTCCAGGTTTCCAACGGTGGTCTAACATCAATCAGTTCATCATCTCAATCAGATAGTGAAAGGATAATACATAATCAGAACAAATGAAAGAATTGAACTTATTTTGTCTGCTGTCCATTCCATTAACTGATCCATTGTATAAACAGTAGCTAACTGAGTACGATTGAGTTAAAGTTAGCAATTTGAGTTCTGAGAAACTTCAACAAAACCTATGAAAATCAACGCGTTGAATCTAATTTTAGTCAATTTACATCATCTTTGATATGGAGTCATTCAGATCCGCTTATATAGTCTTTGTTCGTGTATTCACTTAACAAGCAGTATACATTCATTAGTAATGAGGGTTTTAACAGTTTAATGAAGACTGGAAATGTTTGGTTATCTTTAGTTTTAGTCCATCAGAAGTCAGATACTTTAACAAGTTATATCCTGAAATCCGACATTAAGTGTAGTAATGCTATGCTAGTGAATATACTGTGATCATCCGTGATGATTGGCCAGATATCCGGCATTAGAATCATCTTCATCAACAGTTTTGGATCCAATAATATAATCATTAACCAAATCGTATTACACCGATAAATTTAACCAATCAAGTTTAAGTTAATGAAAGATTTTGATCACTACTATGCGCTTACTCAACCATAGTGTTATACATTTATTCATTACTGTAAGTCGAGTATAAGCTGAAATATTGTTCAGTTAACAGTTATATAATATACCCTTGTGGGTCAGGGTAATTTTACATTGGTTTCCAGGAGAACCAGACACCATTCGGACTTTCTGTGGCGCAACCACACAGGTACCAAGCACCCTGGTGGACCAATTATTCACTTAAGGAAACTAATAAATAATGATATGAACTGTAGATAATGAGTCCATGAAACTCCTATTATCTATTACCAATTACATAATCATACTACCCTTCTGAATGTAGAAATATGGTGCCTCTATTTATGCCAAAAATATTTAGCACAGTTACTATGGTAACAAGAATTTTGAGATGAATTTAAATGAATAATTCCACGTAAATAGCGATGACACTGGTTGAAGTTAAAAATTTCTTTCCTGGTATGATTCTAACCAAGATAACTACTTTGAAAATCATCGAAGTATACTCTTAATGAATACTTAGATGTAGTAAAGAATAAGTTGAGTATTTTGATGAAGTTTTGTTCTCTGAGCTGGATGGTTTGGTTGTGGAGCTTTCATCGTTCTTCTGAACGACATCATCAGCACAAACTTCAGATAGAAGTGAAATGTTCGAATTTCACAGCATGTGGTTCACAGCTTGTTCTGTACATCTCGATGTTGATTGGTTCTTAAGCACCACCTGAGCTACAAATCTTCTCCACCATCTCAATTAGTGGAGTACATTTTTATGTTTACTTATCATATCAACTTTGAAAGTATACACAACTATAGGGAAACTACCACTATCCATAAAAGTCAGTGAGTACGATCAGTTATAACAGTCAAGATCGTACTTCTAGAGATCAGTTATATACTATGCAACATCAGGATATCAATTAAACTTCATCATGGATAACCAAACGCCATAATGATCAATTCGGCTTATTCCTGTTCTATTTAAGGCATTATACATCATCTTTGTTCCTAATTTGTTATAGTCATTTAGTTTATATCATCTTTGTAACGTACTTGTGTTCTTCAAATGTCTAAATAAATTGTTAATTATATTCTATTCTTATTGGCTAAATAATAATTTGTGAACGAACCAATCAGGTATAAGATGACAGGTCTTGGATTTTGGCGCGAAATATAGCTGATGTCAATCTTAACCTCATCAATTATAAATCATAATTCTAATCCGTCACATTGATTTTATAAACCTCATTTAGTCCTAGTTATTAGGTGAATACTTTCAAGGTCATTTTAGCGTCACTCATACTTACTTACTTACTTACGCCTGTTACTCCTCGTGAAGGAGCATAGGCCGCTCACCAGCATTCTCCATCCAACTCTGTCCTGAGCAATCCTTTCTAGCTCATTCCAGTTATTATTCATCCTTTTCATATCTGATCCTATTTCCCAGTGTAATGTGTTCTTTGGCATTCCACTTTTCTGCTTTCCTTCAGAATTTCAAGTTAGGGATTGCCTCGTGATGCAGTTTGACGATTTGCGTAATGTATGTCCTATCCATTTCCATCGTCTTTTCCTAATTTCTTCTTCAGCTGGAAGTTGGTTTGTTCTCTCCCACACAAAACTATTGCTGATGATATCCGGCCAATGGATGTTGAGTATCTTGTGTAGACAACTATTTACCAATACTTGTACCTTCTTGATGGTGGTTGTTGTAGTTCTCCAAGTTTCAGCTCCGTACAGTGTGACTATATTGACGTTCGTATTGAAGATTCTGACTTTGATATTGAATAAAAGATAGTTTTTTGAGTTCCATATGTCCTTTAATTGTAGAAATGCGGCCCTTGCTTTGCCAATCCATGACTTCATATCTGGATCAGATCCTCCTTGGTCATCGATGATGATCCCCAGGTAGGTGAAGGATTCTACATCTTCCAGAGTTTCAGCATCAAGAGTGATTGCATTGCTGTTCACTGCTTTGAATTTGAGGACCTGGCTGTCTTTATCTGCATTTGTTCGTGTGTATTGGATACGAGGGCTAGGTCATCTGCAAAGTCCAAATCGTCTAATTGGTTTTGAGCTGTCCATTGTATTCTGTGTTTTCCTTTAGATGTCGAGGTCTTCATAATCCAGTCGACCACCAGAAGAAAGAGGAAGGGAGAGAGTAGACAGCCTTGTCTGACTCCGGTCCTTACTTCGAATGTATCTGTCAGCTGTCCTCCATGCACGACCTTGCACTGTAGTCCATCGTATGAGTTCCGGATAATATTGACAATCTTCTCAGGAACTCCGTAGTGTCGAGGAAGTTTCCATAACGTTCTCCTATCTACATTGTCAAATGCATTTTCGTAATCAGTGAAGTTGATGTATAGTGACGTGTTCCACTCAACTGATTGTTCGACGATCGTCACTCATAGGTTGTCCATAAATTACAATCTCACCAATGATATACAATTCACAATATGGAATGAGTAAATATTGATTATGTAACTTACATATATTAAATTTAATTTCACCAGTTAAATTACTCATTGGAATTGGTTTACATTGAAATCGTAAATATAAACCACTTGTTAATGGATAATTAACACGGAAATTTTCATCGGATGTACGAATCACTATATGAGAAGATAAGAAGTAAAGTTTAGGTAATTAATGTGAAGGTACTCAACTATTGAATATACTACAATCTAAACAACCCCCCCCCAATCTGTTAATAATTATCATGTGCTCATTAGTGACTGACTTTAAGAGGTATTTTTGGAAGTTCCAATGGAGTTCAAAAGGGTCTGTTATGATATAGTAACTCATTGAAGACAACGATGAATGACGGTGCAATATCGCGGATTGGTTGAAGTTAGACATTAAAACCGTTTATTTCTGGCTCAATAGTCTATAGTTTAGGTTCTGGGTTCGAACTCCATGGGTCGACATTAATCACTGTTGAGGAGTCACACACTAGGATAAAACGATCGTCCAGTGCTTTTAAGTTTCCTATGGTGGTGTAGCTGCAGTTGACTCATGAACTCAACTATTAGAAAAACCCTTTCTGATCATTAATGTGGAGTTTACAGAGACTTCTATTCAAAGATATAAGAAGTCTGTTACTGAAGTAAATAATTCAATGAGACAATAATAACTTAAGAATATTGAGGGTAATCGAGAGGAAATGCTGATACACTTCAATAAGACATAACTACAATCTTAAATGGATAAGTTCTCTTCATATGATTTGAGGTCACTTTCTCATCTAGCTTAACACTCTATGATGTTATTGTCGAACTATTCGATTCCTTCAGAAAATTCAAATCCTGTTGTATATTCAAGAAAAAAAATCGTTACTTATACTAAACCTACCCTGATCATAATGATTTACTGATCCAGTAATGTGTTCTATAATCGCTTTGCTGAAACCCAATTCAAACTGTTAATCTGTGACATGGATTATGGATATGCTCTTTTTTACTTTATAAGTCATTAAGTGTAGAACCTACGTTTCGAAAGCTAATGACAACCAGGATAAATAACGTTTACGAATGAATGATCATGAATGTTGGAATTGCCATAAGGTATCCATATCAGTAAGTCACGTTGTCCGATACAATATAATCGTTTCAAAGTTTCTATCAATCTTAAATGTTGTTGTTAAGTACTGACTTCAAAATTTTAAAGTGGCAAATAACATACCTTTGTTAGTTATATCAGTGGTTTTATTTAATTGATAATCAACAATTGTCCAAGTAGGTGTTTCACAATGTTTAGCATCAGGAGTAAAACCTCCAACGATAAAATCCCATGTTGGCAGTTCTTCTTCTTTCTCATCATCGTCATCATCAACTTCAGATTCAATTGGTTCAGCTGCTTCAGCAAGACCTAATTCTGTTTTACTACCACTAGTCATTGGTTGAACACGTATTATTGTTTGTATACGTTTAACTTCAACACCATCTCTATCACGTAAAACAATTCCTTCATAAATTCCTTCATGTTGTTCAGCAGCAGCCCAAATATTCAAATTCGTTTTATCTTGTGATGTACCTTCAGGAAGAGTTGAATCAGAATCTAATATCTTTATGTCATCATCTTTCTTTTCTTTTATTGTTTCAGGAATTGGTCCAATTTTCTTCCAATTAACACTAATATCTTCTTTACCTGGTTTTGTTCTTACTTGCACAATATATGGTTGCATAAATGGAATAGTTATCTCAGTTGGTGGATTAATAATATCATCTGGGGTAACTATAATCAATAAAAATGAGAATTACTTGAGTGGTAATATATTGAATAAAGTCAAAAGCCGGAAATTGGTAATATAAAGAGTAGATTCTGATAGGACCAATCACTATAATACTGACAGCATACTTTATGCCTGATCACATGCACATTTGTAACTGTAGTCTGTTAGTTAACATTATCACTGAGCTTGTAATGTGTTTTGTTTACGTTATATATACATACTTTTTCCAATACTTACTTACTCACTTACGCCTGTTACTCCTAATGTAGCAGAGGCCGTCAACCAGCGTTCTCCAACACACTCTGTCCTGGATCTTCTTTTCTAGTTTCATCCACTTCTTGTTCATTTTTCTCATGTCTATTTCCATTTTTCGGCGTAATGTGTTCTTTGGTCTTCTACTTATCCTTTGGCTTTGAGAATTCCATGTGAGGGCTTGTCTTGTGACGCAGTTGGATGCTTTTTTCCAATACAGTTTATCTTATATATAATTATAAAGGGCATTGATGTTCGCTAATAGAGAACCTCTACTTTGTTCAGCTAACATATCTCTTCTTTATAAATCACTTAATATTTCATTTAAATCATTAACTGATCAATGATTACGACTGAAAATCTGGAAGTACTAGATGTCCATTTCATTCTAGTATAGGACTCCTTAACAGTGTAAATCAACAATCTCATACGCGGAACTCGAACTCAGGATCTTTGGTCTCGCGTACGAACGCTTAAATTTTAGACCACTGAGCCAGAAGCCAGCAATGTCAATGTCTAATTTCAATAGATCCATAATCTTGCACAATACATCATTCATTCTATAAGATGGATAACTATCTCATACCTAGGACGAAACGGCCGTCTAGTGCTTCCAGGTTTTCAATGGTGGTCTAGCTTCAACTGACTCATGATTTCAATCTGTGAAATTTCTAAAATCTCCACAAAACCCATTCTGATAATAATCAACTGCTCACTAGTGACTGACTTCAGGAAAAACTCCTGGAGTTCTAGTGAGAAGCCGTTACCAGTGGAGTTCAACCAGGTCTGTTGTGAGATAGTAACTCACTGAAGACAATGGTGTACGGTGGCGCAACTTCGTGGATTGGTTGAAGTTAGACATTAACACCGTTGGATGCCGGCCGGCTCAGTGGTCTAGTGGTTAAGTGTTCGCGCGCGAAGCCAGTAGGTGCTGGGTTCGAGCCCCGCGTGGTGCGGGATCGTGGATGCGCACTGCTGAGGAGTCCCATACTAGGACGAAACGGCCGTCCAGTGCTTCCAGGTTTTCAATGGTGGTCTAGCTTCAACTGACTCATGATTTAAATCTGTGAGATATCTCATACCTGATACAACTTAGATTTCACTGATCAAAGCTTCAAGCATTCACAAAATCCTATTACAACGTTCATTTAATGGAACAGAATCGATTTCAGACTTTTTTTCCTCACTTTACTTTTCATAATATTGAATCAAAAGTCTGTTAACTTTTTTTTTATCAGAAGGGGTTTTGTTGAGATTTTAGAAGTTTCACTGATTAAAATCATGACACTATCATGGAAAACCTGGAAGCACTGGATAGTCGTTTCGTCCTACTGTGGGACTCTTCAACAGTGCGCATCCACGCGGGGTACGGGATACTAGTAAGAGTTGTTCCATAGTTTCTTGTTATAGATATTCAAAAATGAAGTTGTAAATATAGAACTTACTTTCATCAGCTTCTGTATCTATAATAACTGGTTTCATCATTCTTGTCCATTGTGGTGTATAAATAGGATCTTTACCTATGAAATAACCTATAATTGAATCATTTCCTAATTTAATTGTTTCATATGGTATTGTTAATTGAACTGTAAATGCTCCACGTGCAGTATCGATAATTTCAGTTTTTCCAGGAATAAGAGTTCCATTAATAGAATACCAAATAGTATGATGAGTATCTAATATTTCAGGCTAAATTTAAAATAACAAAACATGATGTTAATGATAATGAATGAAACATTCTGAATGATTTCTTATATTCAATGATAAAATCAATACTGAAAATATGTATTCAAATATGGTTATTAATAAATCAATTCAAGTGAGTGGTTGTCTTGTGAGGCAGTTGAGTGCTTTCCTTAATGTGTGACCCATGCACTTCCAGTGCTTCTTCCTGATTTCTTCTTCTGCTGGGATCTGGTTTGTTCTCTCCCATAGTAGGTTGTTGCTAATAGTGTCTGGCCAACGGATCCGAAATATTTTGTGTGGACGACTGTTAATAAACACTTGTATCTTCTGGATGATGGCTTTCTTAGTTCTCCAAGTTTCCGCCCCATACATTTGTATTGAAAATGCTGACCTTGGTGTTGGTTGACAGATAGTTGTTTTGAGTTCCAGATGTTTTTCAATTGTAGATATGCTGCTCTTTCTTTTTCGATCCATGCCTTTAGATCTGCATCAGATCCACCGTGAATAGAGCAGAAACTTAGAGAACTTCGAAAGCCATCATCCAGTAGATACAAATGTTTATTCACAGTTGTCTACGCAAAACACTTCGGATCCGTTGATTAAACTCTATCAGAGGAGGAAGAAATCAGGAAGAAGTGCTGGAAGTGGATAGGATACATATTGAGGAAGGCACCCAATTGCGTCATAAGGCAAACCCTCAATTGGAATCCTGAAGGCCAAAGGAGAAGATGAAGACCAAAGAACATATTACGCTGAGAAAGAGAGACAGACATGAGAAAAAATGAATAACAAATAGATGGAACTAGAAGGCAAGGGCCAGGATAGAGTGGGTTGGAAGTGCTGGTCGACGGCCTATACTCCATTATGAGTAACAGGCGCAAGTATGTAAGTCATCTCCAATGAATATGGACTTATACTCTTACATGAGCAGGCTTATAAATGCAATTCCTTCAACTAAATCTGTTTCCGCCTAACCTCAGTCAACTATGTAAACAAAAACCACAATGAAAAACAGCACCAACACAACTTTCAAAGTTTATTCTAAGAAATAATTATTTAATACAATGTATGACTGCAATGCAACTCCGCCTGAAGCACCTCTGTGGCTATTGCCCGTCCCAAGCTTAGATAAAGCAGGAGGGTTAGGTATGGGGTGAGCGGCCCAATCCTGTAGAAAACTAACTCGCTAAAAAAACGCTAACCAGGAAAGAAAATAATTCAAACCATTCAGAATTTGCCCTGGGAGTTAGAAAGTCTACATTTAGAAAAGTTATGACGCCTCATAATGAAAGCCGAGTTCTTTTGGAAGTCATGAGGCTTATGCCCATCATGACAACCAGAGAAGACAATAATTTAGGTACACGTGATGTTTGTACCACGTGGGAAACCGGGAAAGTCATCCACATTGCTGAAGAAATGAAAAGATACAACCTGGAGGTGCTTCGAATCAGTGAAACACATTGAACGCAGATTGGACAACAAACACTAACTTAAGGGGAGCTTTTGTTATACTCCACATACACAGGGAGTTGCATTAATGCTAGTTACTTCCATTTTGTTTTCTTTAGGTTTCTGTTCATAATTGTCAATACATTTCTGCGTGTAGTAGCATTCAATACAGATTTAAATCAAATAAAGTCTAGTTCTCACATAAAACTGTCTATTCAGTTTGTTATTTTAACATAATGAAAACGTTTTCTTAATTATCAGTATAGGGGTTGTGGAGATTGTTAAGTTTTGATTGAGATCATGAACCGATTGATGTTAGACCACCATTGAAAACCTCGAAACACTGGACGGCCGTTTCGTCCTATTGTGGGACTCCTCAGCAGCGCGCATCCACGATCCCGCTCGCAGGATTCGAACCCAGTGCCTTCAGTCTCATTCATTTATTGAAAAACTTACTTTCACTTGACCACTAATCAGTGTTATTTGTGGATTATCTGGATCTTTTTTTATTTCATAAACTGTTAAAACTGGTGGATCAAGTATTGGCGGTGTAGGTAATGGGAATTTTCGATTGATTTCATCATCTTCAGGTACATCAGGTGGTGATGCAACATCTGTACAAGATAATTAAGATAGAAGAATATAAAACAGTGAAATATTCCATAGTTAACAATAAGAACCAGTAATGTCTAAAAGTGTGAAAATTGATCAGTCTCTTGTTGACATATGTGTATTCTGTTTGGATTGCCTCGATATTGCCCTAAGTCACAAGGATTATAAGCAAAGATGGATAATGGTTAGCAGTGGAATCCAGTTTGACGAGCGTTTCGTCCTATTTGGGACTCGTCATCATCTGGATGTACCTGCATCTCAGAATTAATAAATCCCGGAGTGAACATCAACTCTGAGATGCAGATACATCCAGCTGAAGACGAGTTCCAAATAGGACGAAACGCTCGTCAAACTGAATTCCACTGCTTAAAAGTAATGTTCTCATTTTTATAAAGTTACTGATAGAGAAATGAATAACTCACTTAAAACATAATTGTTGAATTGTAAAGTTTGTTTTGACAATCCTATTTTCATGTTATCTTAATCGAACTGAAGTGTTGTTCTCGCAGGCATTGTTATAGATAACCTATTCCATTTGATTACTGATAAGTATTCAATGTTAATATCCACGTAAACTGTATCAAATTCATTTTAATCAGAGAGCGGTTTTGTGGATATTATAGTAATTCGAATAGTTGAATTCATAAGTTAATTGAAACATAACCACCATAGAAAACCTGGAAGACCTAGAAGCACGGGATGGCTGTTTCGTCCTGCTGAGGAGCCCGACCGTAGTTGCTACCTTGATGTGATGGTCAGGCTTGCCTATCGTGATGAAGCAACCGAGCTATACTGGCTGGAACAACTGTTCCTCAAAGTACTACTATGTCAGACAGGTTGGTTGAAGAACAGTAAGACTAAAAGCAACAAACCCAGGGTCCGAAGACGAAGTCGTATTACTGACTGTACAGAGGTGTGACGACAGTAAGGTGTCTCCTTCAGACAACCAGCATGACAACGATGCTGCCTTCCCACAAAGAGGGGTGGGGTTAGAAAAGTTTGACCCTAAAAATTCACACCTCGCCTTATATCATGGATATCCGTCTCCGGCATTAAAATCTCAACAAGTACAGAACTAACACAAAAATTACTCATAAAAAGGTTGTGTGTGACCAACCTCAAGCAGTTGTCTCTTGGGCACTGCGGTCACGCTCTCAGGTCACTAGGACCACTTTTAATCCAACTTGCTTTTCAGGCGCCTCCTTAAGAAGCCTTCCACGTTGTGGGCAACCGGGAAGTGATAACCGCCCTCATACCTTTAAAAGTACCCAAGACCACTGTATTCACAATCAACCTGCTGAGGAGTCGCATACTAGGACGAAGCAGCCATTCTTTGCTTCCAGGTTTTTCATAGTCATCAAGCTTTAATTGACACATGGATTCAAACTATTTATAAGTAAAATAATTTCAATAACTTACTAGGATCAATAACCACAACATAAAATGTTTCTTTTACTTCAGTTCCAACTCCTTTTGCAATACATTTATATTCACCAGCATCTTCTGGTTTAGCAAATTTAATTTGTAATAAAGCTTCTGATTGATAAGTAGTCAAATTCTCTTTAGTAGTATAATCATTAGGTTTAGTTAAATATTGTCGACTAATAATTGGTTGACTAGCATATTCATTATTTGGTGTAATCCATTCATGTGTTACTAGGCCACCACGATAGGATGTAACTTTACAAATTAAATTAATTGGTTCACGTAATTTGACAATAACACGACGTGATTTAGTATCAATGGTAACAGCTGTAGTTTAGAAGAAGAAAAATAAACGAGAGAATACACAACAACAATACAAAAAATGGGTACCATTTGTAATATATGTCATGTTTTGTTCTCTGAACTGGTTGATTTGGTTTAGCTCAGAGAACAAAACGCCATCTAAATGATCCAAATGAGCAACAAATCTTCTCCACCATGTCATGTTTGTTTTGATAAACATATTTATTGAGTTCAAATGATTTGCTTTAACCGTGAGTACTTCGTTACTATTTCAAGTATCTTGATAATGAAGTGAAGGAGAACACAGGTATGGACAACCGAGTGATATTTAGCACAACATTACAGATTTACGTGGTAAAATAGAAAAATCATACTTTAATACTTAATTTGCAAAGTGTTCAATAATTGTCTTGAACTTCATTGTACTTGCATTTCTATACTAATTGCTTTCTATTCCCGTTCTTCCTTTCTTGATCTTCTCAATCTTCTACTGCAAGACATTACATTTCTGACTCACGTTATATACTACTTATGTCAATATAAGTAGCACGCACCATAATAATACACTTCCATAATCATAGATTGCTCAAACTACGATTTTGTGCTTCCATTCTTTTACTTACACTTCGATTGTAACTTCGCGCGAATTCGGTTACCTTTTGTAACCAAGGTTGTATCCTGGCACGATCTCGGTATCCTTTCGATGCCACGAGATCGCCAGCTAATAAACCTCGACTTGGTCCATTAATTGCCTTCTGGTATTCGGCATGGGCATTTGGAACGAGCTTCTTACGCCTTCTGATTTATTTGGCACGTGTTTCTTGGTAGCGGTGTTCATAGTTAATCTTCAACTCGACGCCACGCTACAATTGGTAACAACTACAATTGGAAGAGCAATTCTATATTTAATTCGTACGGCATACGCTACCACCCACAAAGTTGAACGGTTTCACGATCTCTTTTAGGGGGAGAACGAGTTTAAAGGCAGATATCCAATGTTCCGCCACGCTACCTCATCTTTATTGATAAAATATTCGAAGAACGATATCATTATATTTTACCGAGAGTCTAGTTTATGATTAAGTTGGAAAGAGAATAGAATAGCTAAATGATAAACAAAGTGACTCGGTTTAGGGATACTACAGAATGTAAACCATGTGGATGATGATTCATGCAGTAATTGTTATCTATACCTGATAACTTGAAATCTCTAGCAATGACAGAGATGTATTTATACAGTTTGTTCTTCGTAACCCATGGTTTTGTTCACTTTGTCCAAATTATGTTCTGTTAGTCTAACCTTTTGAGTTTAATCGGTACTAATATATTTCTAATGACTCAATTTTCATCTGATTAGTTTTCATTATTTATCATTTATTTATTTGAACACATAGATATTGGTACGAAGAGGCACTGAAAACATATGCACCACACAAGTCATTTGATTTATGTGTGAGTTATGATACTACCCGGGTGCCACAACAAAACCGAGTGGTTTTCTTAGTAGGCCACACCCGGAGCCTTCGACCTAAAGGTCTAATCTATAAGGCAGTGGAGCAACGTTAAGAGATGCAGTCCCATAGTAGCCGGTAACCAACAATTGATTCATACTCCATCTGTCCCCTTAGGATCCTGGAGCCCATGTGCACCATTGGTTTGAAATTAGGGCTTTCCAACTTCCCTAGGTAGATCCTCCATATCCACCAACCCAGTTAAGGCGCTGGACATCCAGTTTTCGTTCTTTCAATTTCGTAAACAACACCCTGGTTGTGAGAAAACAGTGAGTAGGTCTTTTCTATCACTAGCTCTATACCTGTAACTGTTAGGGATGCTGAGGAATATACCAATCATTATCATGTTAAGTCTAATGATGTCCTTGGACTCTAAATGGGCATTCCCTATTGACCATTATTTATTTCACTCGTTAAATATTGTACAGATGTTGTTTTCTATTTTTATGGTACGATGTGGTCCATTTGATTGGTATATAAGCAGAGTATGTTTGAAATAGAACGATTCATAACTCAGAGGCTGTGACTTGCGTTCTAGACTTAACTGGCTGGGCTAGACAGGGGAGCGGGACCAATCGGGACTCTAGGTCGTCCTTACGTGTTTTACGTGTCACTGATTCGATCGATAAATACGCTGCTCATCTAACCTGCAGTCCACCCGTTACAACAGTAACCATGTAAAAGCGTTTTGAGAGGTAGAACTAACTCTCCTCACCCTCATTTGTACCAAGGCATTAATAAGGACTAGACAATAATGATAATAGTCAATATAGATTTATGAATAAGAATAAAATGAACACTATATAGATTAACCATAATACCAAAACACTAATTGATACAGATGTGAATCCCACATGATATAACAGTTTCTTAAACATTGCAGGTACACCACTAATGATAAATGCTTTCTAGGACAAAAACTAGGTTAAAAGTTTCGTATGAATTTTCTTCAAGCACTTAAGATCATTACATTATTAAAAGGATAAAGTGATCTGATTCTTTTTTCAACATTATAAATCAACTACACAGTGGCAGTTTAATGTCATTCTCTAAAGTACGTGATGATGATGCTTTGGATGATGATGATAGTGTTTACTTGACCTGCGACTTGGACATAAGTGTCTAATCTGTTAACCAACATTACTGATGAGAAGTTCCATACTAAGAAGAAACTGCCATAAAGTGTTTCCACGTTTTCAATAAACGGTCTAACATTGATCAATTCATGATCTCAACGTAAACTTAACAATCTACATAACCTTATACTATTAATTATAATATGCTCACTAGTGACTAACTTCGAGTGGTCATTCGCTGAGTTCTAATCAGAAGCCATGACTAGTGGAGCTAATCTGTATCGAATGTGAGGCTTAATTCACTTGATATTGTTTTACTTGAATCTTCCCATTGATGTTTTTGGACTGGAATTGATCAGTCTCTTATTGGCATATGTGCATACTGTGCGTATGCCTCGATATTGCCTTAATTATAAGCAAAGATGGATAGTGGCTAGCAGTGGAATCCAGGACGCGCGTTTCGTCCTGTTTGGGACTCGTCAGCTGGCTATCATGACTCAGTAGCTAAGTGGATAACGCGATGGCGTTTGAAGCGAACGGTACTGAGTTCGAGTCCCAGAGTGAACATCAACAAGTCTGAAATACAAGCACATCCAGCTGACGAGTCCCAAACGGGACGAAACACGCGTCCTGGATTCCACTGCTAGCCACTATCCATCTTTGCTTAGAATGTGAGGCTGTTACCTACGGTAAAGAATATTATTATTTATATTGTATTATATGTATTATGAACTGACCTTTTTGACATGAATCAAAACGTTTCCCACTGTATATATCATAAATATATTCACCTTCAGAACATCTTAGAAAGAAAATGAAATGAATTATATTATTACGTAATCATCAAGTTGGAAATTTCAAAAAATATAAGAATCATATTACAATAGAATTCTGGAATAGAAAGATCATTCAGTCAAATACAAATATGAGAAGGGGTTTGTGGAGATTTTTTAGAAATTTTCACAGATTGAAATCATGAGTCAGTTGAAGCTAGACCACCATGGAAAACCTGGAAGCACTGGACAGCCGTTTCGTCCTAGTATGGGACTCCTCAGCAGTGCGCATCCACGATCCCGCATCACGCGGGGCTCGAACCCAGCACCTACTGGCTTCGCGCGCGAGCACTTAACCGCTAGACCACTGAGCCGGCCGGCATCCAACGGTGTTAATGTCTAACTTCAACCAATCCACGAAGTTGCGCCACCATATACCATTGTCTTCAGTGAGCTGATATCTCACAACAGACCTGGTTGTACTCCCCTGGTAACGGCTTCTCACTAGAACTCCAGGAGTATCTCTTGAAGTCAGTCACTAGTGAGCAGATGATTATTATCAGAAGGGGTTTGTGGAGATTTTTTAGAAATTTTCACAGATTGAAATCATGAGTCAGTTGAAGCTATGATTTACATTTGATGATCATTGCTAATCTTGATGATTAACCCTAATCTTTGAATACGGGCTGAATAAAATAGATAAGCTTAGGTTTAATGCTGTATAACATTAATCAATAAAGCTTATCTGTAAAGATCACGTCGATAATCCTTTACATGAGATTCAATTCAGATTATTTATGAAGCAGATTAGTAACCATATTGAGATTTGATTTATATAATTAAATCAATAATGTTTACTACTACTCTGTGGAACAACTAATATCACATATCGATTACTTATGTATATAAATGTTCACCTTGGAAACTAAATTCCATATAAAAAGATGTTTCGGAGAGGTCATCATCTAACTGAACTATACATTGGAACTGGGTTTTTTTTTATTCCCTATAGCCTTTTTATACATTGGATTTGATGATCAGAATCATTTGGATTGTTACCAGTTTCCATACTGTATTATAACTAATAATGGTAAGAACTCGTGACTGTTGTATTTCATAAATACAGAGATGCATAAATGACAACAGTAGCTGATAAATATTCTTAAGTCTTGAATGAACTAAAGATGAAACTATAGATTTCATCGTAAAGATCTTTAAGTAATTCACTTGTTTTGAGATCTAACGGTTCTGAATGTAATCTCAAATAGAGTATCCATTGAAGATTGTTAGGAAGTTGTATACTTGGTAAATAGAATTGTCTACTGCTCCACGGTTTTTAGTGGTACTTAAAATGAAGTCAGTTCATAATGACTACCATCTGTATAAACAAAAGGAAGATTACATTGGTTGAAGTCACGAGTCAATTAAAGCTAGATCACCATGGAAAACCTGGAAGCATTGGACGGTCGTTTCGTCTTAGTATGGGACTCCTCAGCAGAAAAAAAGATTAGTTTTTTTTAGAGAAAACCTATTGGACTCGAAAAATATGACTGTCTTAACTAGTTATGTTTTATTACATTTATCTCAGTATAATTCATGTTTAAAACATTTTCAACAAAATCCTATAACTTACTCTTTACATTTATCACCTAAACAACCTCCACATTGAACATCTTCACCAAGAGGTTCTAAACGAATAACCGTTTGTTTTGATAGATCAGTACAACCCTAAGAAATAAAGGTATAATTTAAGAATCTATACACTTGAAGATAGACATCTACAACGATAGATAATATTACTATTCAAATTGTATTAAAGAGAAATCAGTACTGAAAATGAGGAAAGTTATCTGGGCTACTTCTTCCTGCCATCTTGATATCTTAACATGTTATCTGTTTCCTTGTTTGTTCTAACACATCATTAGGCCTATTAGTCTCATAACCTATTCAGGTACGTTTGTGAAAAGATCATGACTTTTCGCTACAAAAGTTACAATTGCAGCCCTAAACAACAATGAGAAGATATAAGTAAGTAATACCAAATGAATTTAAACTTCACCCCATTGTACAAGAAGGTGTTTATTGGGACAAAAGAGTTCAATCAAAGACATCATGGTTGTTTGTAACGTACATCGAATAGAATATACATGAATCAGATGTCGATTCTTAAACTGCTAACATCTAACTAGTGATCACTTAATACATTATCGTCAGGATAGATGAAGAAACAACAGAAAGAAACTTGTTGAAATACTTTGCTCCAAGAATTCAATATTGTAGCAAAAATATAATAGTGAATGAAGCCAATAGTAATAACAACAGTCAGTCAGTCAGTAACAACGTAGAACTACGTACGTGCGTACATCAGTTCGAGTTGCCGCACCACATTAGCGCAAAGATGCAGTGGTTGATTCAAATCCCGTAGTGCTAGATGTAGTAACCATTTAAACCATAATCTTATTAAACAACTCATCTTTAGCACGATAGTAGCTAGTAACGGAATCTATTTTCACGCGTGTTTTGTCCTATTTGGGACCCGTCGTCAGCTAGATGAACCTGTATCTCAAAGTTGGTGTTCATTCCAGGACTCGAACCCAGTACCATTCGCTTCAAACACCATCCTATTATCCATTTAGCTACTGAGTCCTAATAGATACCTTCATGTACAATGGGGTGACGTTTCGCCACTGTTTCCCTAATCAATCAACATAAGCCAAACAATAATATGGTTGAATTCTATTCAAGCAGTTGTCGATCAGGTAAAGATTAGTCGTGACTGAACAATAAATGGAAATAGTCATCTTAACACATATACACACCTCCCGGCAATTATTATTATTATTATTATTATTATTATTATTATTATTATTATTATTATTATTAATGGCTTTATTCAATATTATATTTTGGTACAATATAGAATTCTCAGCACACAATGGGCCGGGAGGTCGCAGCTAAGGGGTTTCGAACCCTCTGGGCTTTAAAAAGGACATTCACTAAGTTTGATACTACCATGTTCACCACATTATACACATACTTAGTGAGAACTAAGTTAGAGAACTGTGTTCAGGCTGCAAGACCCTGTTTAAAAGGTGACTCAGACATACTAGAAAAGGTACAGAGGGCAGCTACGCGTGCATTACAGAACTCCGGGGTTTAACATATAAAGAGCGGCTTGAAAAGCTGGACCTCTTCACTCCGTCCTATCGCAGACTAAGGGGAGATCTAATTTTGATGTACAGAATACTGAGAAATGATTTTGGACCTAACTTATTCTCTCTTTTTCCTCCCACAAGATCGGGACATCTCAGAGGACATAGCAGGCGAGTAGAAAAGCCAAGAACGAACAAAATACACGCGACATACTGGTTTTAACACTGAGTCATCAATACTTGGAGCCTGCTGCCCGAAGCAGTGGTGTCCACACCTTCCATTGACAATTTCAAGAGGAGACTGGACACTCACAGAGGCATATTAGAAAAGGAATAACATAGGCCGTAGGCCTTCTGTGCTTACTACACAAATCTGAATCTGAATCTAAAATGGTTTTCACTACCATTCAATTATAAGTTCACTTACTGACTACTTTGTAAACTCTCATTCTTATATAATCTAATTCTTGATAGTTGATTAGTTGATTCAGTGAAATATATCATGTAATCAAGCATATTGGAACTAATGATTCTATAATTCTTAAGCCAAATCTATTGTATCATTCCCATTGTAGAATCAATCAAAGTTTATTCGTTATTTATCCATCATATCATTCCCTATGTAGGATCAATCAAAGTCTATTCCTTATTTATCTATCATATCATTCCCAATGTAGGATCAATCAATGTCTATTCAATATTTCACTATCATATCGTTCCCGATGTAGGATCAATGAACTCGATCTTTTCCCATGGTGACAAAAAGTAACCCAACAACAACAACAACAACAACAACAACAACAACAACAAAAAGGGTTATTTAGATTCATTTACTTCACAACTTGGTGATAATTCTCGTTCATTTAATGAATTTGATTGATTTGGACAATCACATATTTCAACTGGTGCTTTCGGTAAACCTTGTTCATTAGCAAATAATTGACGTTCATTTGTTTTAATTGGTATACTAATTTGTATTGATAGACCAGATAATTTCATATCATTTAATGATTCACTATTTCCACTACTTGTTATAATACCAATATTTGTTGTTGTTACTAAGAATCTTAATAATTGATTTCTTGTTAAACTTATTGGTGTATCATATAATGTTAATGGTGTACCTAAATGCCAACCACCTGGCCACCAATTTTCATGAAATTCTATTTCATAACGTTGGGTTGTTAAATTATATGTTGCTAATGTCCATAGACGTCCATAACGAGGTGACTATAAATGAAGAAAAAAAATATATTTGAAAATAATCATATAACAATACAATATTACACAAGTTGAAATCATGAGCCAATTGAAGCTAGACCACCATGTAAAAACCTGGGAGCAGTGGACGGCCGTTTCGTCCTAGTATGGGACTCCTCAGTAGTGTGCATCCACGAACCCGCCTCCCGCGGGATTTGAACCCAAGACCTACTGGCTTCGCGTGCGAGCACTTAACCATTAGACCACTGAGCCGGCATCCACTTGGTGGTCTAGCTTCAATTGGCTCATGATTTCAACTTGTGAAATTTCTAAAAACCTCCACAAAACCCATTCTGATAATAATACAATATTCATTATAAACGGATATAAATCCTCCTCCATCACCTCCTCCTTCACCTTCTGGAGCCCCTCTGGAATTACTGTTGGTTTCAAGCCCAGATGAAGGAGGAGAATTGAGCATAAGGTTAGTGAATTCTTCACTCAAGAAACTAATTCACTGAAGAAAAAAACGCTAACCAAGATTAACATAAGACTATATCCATACTTGTAAATCAATATGATAATCATTGAAAGAACTTCTGATGTATAAAACATTTATTATATATGTTTATCATATCTAACAATTAAGAAGATATCACTAGAATTGAGTTTTCATTAACATCATATTAGACCACTATTGGAAATCTGGAAGTATTGAACTGGATTAATTGAAGTTAAACATTGTTACCATTGAATATCGGCTCAGTGTGTTCTACAGCTTAAGGGTTTGTGTACGACACTGAAGATTTTCAGTTCGAATACTATGTGTGGGATTGTGGATGATCACTGCTGAAGAATCGAAACACATTTTCCAATACTTCCAGTTTTCCAATGGTAATCCAACATTGATCAATTCATGATTTCAATCAAAATTCAAGATTGATTAATTTAGTTTCATGATTTTGTAAATCTGAAATAAGTGAAATCAATAAATCACTTAGTGATAAGTAATAATCACCTTATGAATATAACAATCTTATCTGTCTAACAGGATTGTGTATTTCTCATAAAATGTAAATACATCCATAATATCAGAGGAACCAATTTTGAATTAATCTTTGTTTTTTAAATACTTATAGAGAAAAATTACTATGGTATCCACGAAATCCCTTTCTGATTCTAATCATCATATATTCACTATTGATTAGTTTCAAAAGGTATATTCGGGAGTTCTAGTGAAAAGATGTGTCTAGTGGAGTTTAACCAGTTCTGTTCTAAGATAGGAATTTACTGAAGACAATGGTGGATGTGTCACTCAATTTCGTGGATTAGTTGAAGTGAAACATTAACATCGTTGGATGACGGCCGGTTCAGTGGTCTAGTGGTTAAGCGTTTTCTCGCGAGACTGATATATCCTGAATTCGAATCTCGCGAGGTGGGATCATGAATGTGCACTTCTGCGAAGTCCCACAATAGGATTGAACGGCCTACCAATGCTTCCAGGTTTTCCATGATGGTTTAGCTTCAATTGACTCATGATCTCAACTATTGAAATTTCTACAATCTTCACAAAACCCCTTCTCATACTAATCATATTTTTAGTGAAACAAGTACTGTTGGCGTTATGACATATCCACGATACTCTTATATCTGAATGTTAAATTCTTGATATTGTTAGGGTGATCCGGAAAATTGTTTGCAAAAGATAAGCAAGCATCAGGAAACACTAAGAAACGTTTCGTCCACTCAACGTTCACTTGAAGTTTTAACCAAAAATATCACGGAAGTGAAACGTCACATGTAGGAGTTCTGATTGGTTGGCTGCTACACTGCTACTATGTTTAGTAGCATTCCAGAATCTTCTAACAACCCAAGGACATTTAAAAATATTATAGAAACCTTATATTTTCTGTAATAAAATGAACGTCGGAGTAAAGTATTTCCCCTCATACTTGCGTCTTCTCTCTGGTGTTCAAGTCGCTGTGCAGTTCTAACTTGGGGGTTACAGAATAGCTTAGGAGACCAATATAGCGTTTAATCCGCAAGACTTCTAACATGTTTATACTAAAATAAACGTAAAACTTTTAATGTTCTATGATAATATTGTTAATCGAATTGGGCATTAAAATCTACTCATATAGATATAAAATTCAGTATACCAGTATAATATGTATAAAAATAGGAGTGGTAATTACCTCAAGTTCTACAACAACACTTGCTTCACGTTGAGTTAATTCATTTGGATTCAATTTGATAGAATCAATTCTGAACGACATTTTACCTCCATACATATATTTCTATAAATAAAAAAAGGAAGAAGTTGGAAATGAAGCGGACATTTAACATAAGATTCTTATCAGAAGGGGTTTGTGGAGATTTTAGAAATTTCACTGTTTGAAATCACGAGTCGATTGAAGCTAGACCATCATGGAAAACCTGAAAGCATTGAATGGCCGTTTCGTCCTACTGTGGGACGCCTCAGCAGTGCACATCCACGACATCACCCCCTGCGAGATTTGAATCCAGGACCTACTGGTTTCGCGTGCGAGCACTTAACCACTAGAACACTGAGCCGGCATTCAAGATTCTTATATTTTATAAATGAATTATGAATGAATAAAAGTTTTGTGAAGATTGTAGTAATTTATTAATTGAATTCATGGGAAACCTGAAAGTACTAGATGGTCATTTGATCTTAGTATTGATTAAGCGTTTGAGTGCGAGATTGAAAGTCCTTAGTTTGAGTCCTTTTAGTGTGAGATCTTGGATGCGAACTACTGATGAGTCTCACATAAGGACAAAATGGTCATTAAGTGCTTTCGAATTTTTTTGTGATGATCTAGTTTAGATAGATTCATGAAGTCAACTATTATAAATAATTATATTTGATGGAAATGTTAGACGCTTTGTAAGTTACCATGATTATAAGCATCAAAGACACAAATAATTTCCATGGTGGTCTAGCTTCAATTGACTCATGATTTCAATCAAAAACTTAACAATCTCTACAGCACCTAAACTGATAATTACCATGTGCTCACTAGTGACTAGTTTTGTGAGAAAATTCTCGGAGTTCTGGTAAGAAGTCGTGACCAGTGGAGCTAATCCATGTCGAGTAGAAACAGGTATCTACCTCAGTACAATGGAAGATGGTCGCGCATTTTCGTGGATTGGTTGAGGTTAGACATTAACAACACTGGATGCTGGCTCAGTCGTCTAGTTGGTTAAGCGCCTGGCTCGAGACTGATAGGACCTGGGTTCGAATCTCGCGGGGTGCGGGATCGTGGATGCGCACTGCTGAGGAGTCCCATACTAGGACGAGACGGCAGTCCAGTGCTTCCAGGTTTTCCATGGTGATCTAGTTTCAATTGACTCATGATTTCAATCAAAAACTTAACAACCTTCACAACACCTAAATTGAAAATTATTTATCATTGTCCATATTGACTTACATAAATTGCGACATCATTTTGTGTTAGAGATGATGGTTTAGGTGGAATTAGATTAATACCAAAATGAATTATTCCTTTATTATTTAATGGATATTTAACATAAAAATTATCTAATTCACGTTGAATACGTGGATTTCCATCTGGTGTATATTCATTACGTTGTAATCCACCCATATCGGTTCGTTGACCAAGCCAAACATTAAAACCGAAACCAGCTGAATCCTCCTTGTAAAAATATAAATAAATCAATAATTAAATATTGTAAATAAAGGTAATAGATTGTTCACAAACAAACAATGATGTATAAATGGATTGGTTAATCAAGCTATTTAGCTTAAAAGAATAAAACTCCATCAAAATCATTCACCTAAGATACAAATCTACTCTACCATCTCATGAAAGGTTACTCATCAATTACTGAGATATACTTGTAATATATCCGTTTATCAATTAAGGGACTAGTATACTGAGCGGCAGTTCGTTCTGTCTTACTTTACGGTTGCGAAGCAAGGCCATTAAGAGTAGAAGATATTCGTAAGCTACTAGTATTTGACCACAAATGCCTTAGAGATATTGCTCGAATCTACCGGGTAAATAATAGTGAAGTTAAACTCAGGGTATTAGGGAATGATGGTAAATCAATTGATGAGCTTGTAAATATTCATCAACTGAGATGGTTGGGCCACGTGTTACATATGCCTGAACACCGTTTACCACGACGTACAATACTGACTAGTGTTGATGGTTGGAAGAAAGTTGGGGGTGGCGAAACCAAGACGTGGAACCAGTGCTTGAAGACACTAAATTCTGGTCTGAGTCATATTGGTAGATACAGACCACTTAGTTCGAGTCCTTGTGAATCTCGTAACCAATGGTTGGGGACTGTTGATGACGTGACTCAGAATCGATCAGAATTGCGTCGGTGTATACACTCTCTGTCTTCCTTTAAACTGTGAGATTAAAATTGCTTTATATCTTTCGTTCCTTACAGAAACAAATATAATATCTGTCTATCTATCTATCCACACATCTATCTATCTATCTATCTATAGAAAATACTATACCGTTGTTATATTCCAGAAATAATGTTCATCTGATAAACGACATGATGATGTTTTCCCAGAACAATAACACTGTAAACATTGTCCCATATAATTGAAATAGCCTTCTTCACATTCATCACATTTTACACCAGTGTATCCAGTCTGATTTTAAAAGAAATAGAAAAGAAATAATGTATTAATGTTAGGAGAAAAGGGATTTTTTTTATTACATTATATAATCCTCAATTATATTCTAATGAATATCACTTGAAATTGGATAGGGCATACATTATGAAAATGATCAAACTGCATCACGAAGCAAATGCTAACTTAGAATCCTGAATAGAAACGGAAAAGAAGTAGGCCAAAGGACATACTACGTCGAGAATCGGAAGCAGACATTGGAAAGAATGGATAGCAACTGGAAAGGATTGCTTAGGACGGGATTGGACGAAGGGTGCTGGTGGGCGGCTTATTCTCCTCGACGAGAGGTAATATGTGTAAGTACAGAAAGATAACACTTTGATTGAAGCCATTCCTGTTTTAATTCACATAACATCATGAAACACTAGTGAACCAATTAACATTTTATATGATTCAATATTGATATGTTAATGATGTATTGAACGGACATTGATTTGTGTCAAATATTTACTCTGTAGTTATTGAAGTCAAGAATATCAAGTCTTGTAGCAAGTATAATGATCTTAGACCAATGTTTATGAATTCCTGGGTCCTGAGTTCTACTCCCATGAGCGAGATCGTAGATGCGCACTGCTAAGAAGTCCCACAATAGGACGAAACAATCGTTCATTGCTTTCAGGTTTTCAATGGTGATCTAACATCAATCGGTTCATGATCTCAATGCAGAATAATAATCTCTATAACTCCACACTGAATCTACTCAGTTGATCTTCTGTTCCAGCATGAAACATAATCGACAAATTGCAACTATGATGTGTATGTAGTTAATTTTATACATTCATAGTCTTTAAATTATAATACAATGAATGTATGGTACATTTAGTCCGTCAGTGATTACACAATTAAACTAAATTCGATTAAAAATCTTAATGGATTGCATAACACTCCTCAATCTGAATGATTTAAGAGATGAATAATAATTAAATACAGTATGACGTAATAAATAGAGCTACAACATCCCATGACTGAAAGTTTAATGACATAGTACCAAATGACAATTAGCTAAAATAAATATGCTCCTCCACGAGGGGTAACAGCCTTAAGTACGTAGGTAAGTAAGGAAGGAAGGAAGGAAGGAAAGAAGGAAGGATAGAAGAAAGGAGGAAAGGAAGGAAGGAAGGAAGGATGTATGTATTTACGTAATATACCACACTTTTACATTAGTTTTGTGCATGTTTTCAAAATAATTTCAAGTATTTCTAATGGAATAATTCGAATTTATAAGTGTCCATAGCAAGGTTGAACTTGATAGTTACAAATAAAGTAGCCACTCTGAAGAAGTGGCTGACATTAAGTGACGAAACTTTAGAAATGCTCATTGAGAACAATCTGTGTAGAAGTTTATTTAATTGATTGAATCCAACCGATGTGTTATGCGACAAGTTTATTTGTTTTTCAGTCATCAGTTTTTCATCCATCTGATATTAATCAACATATGGTCACTAGTGACTGGCTTCAAGAGGCATATCCTGGAGTTCTAGTGAGAAGCAGTGACTAGTGGAGTTCAACCAGGTCTGTTGTGAGATAGTAACTCACTGAAGACAATGGTGAATGTGTCGCTCAATTTCGTGGATTAGTTGAAGTTAGACATTAACACTGTTGGATGACGGCCTGTTCAGTGGTCTAGTGGTTAAGTGCTCACGCACGGGAAACCAGTAGGTCCTGGATTCGAATCACGCAGGGGGCGAGGTCGTGGATGAGCATTGCTGGGGAGTCCCACAATAAGACGAGTTGGCCGTCCAGTGCTTCCAGGTTTTCCATGGTGGTCTAGCTTCAACTGACTCATGATCTTAACCATTGAAATTACTATAATATCCACAAAAACCCATCTGATATTAAACAAAATAGTTAAAAATTTGATGATGATGATAATAGTATTGAAGTATTCTAATTTATATTAACAGAAGGGGTTTTGTAGAGATTTTGGTAATTCCAATAGTTGAAATTATGAGTCAGTTTAAGCTAGACCACTATGGAAGACCTAAAAGCACTGGATGGCCGTTTCGTCCTAGTCTGGGACTCCTCAGCACAAAGGTCAGCGAAGGGATCCCTTTTGAACCTGTTCAATCGTATATATTTATACGTTTTTGTTTGTTAAAGTACTAATTCCGTGAGGAAATGTGAACAAACAATAACCAAGATGACGTAATAGAAAGATTACAGTACTAGATTACGTAATATGAATATTAGAAATAGATTTAGTGAATGTAATAAAATGATTACGATCATTACAATAATTGAAGGTCATTAAAGGTCATAGATGTGTGAAAGTAAATAAGGTGATAAGTATATAGGAATAAAATAATGAGAATATAAGACATAAGTAAAGGGGAATGCAGTAGTAACAATAATTAAGGTCAAGGTAAAGATAACGATAGAACGTGCTTCTTTTGTACGTATAGTTCTGGTTTGAACTCATGGACAGTAAGAGCTTCGACTATTTTACTAGGAGTTGGATACAAAGAAATCTCAACAGATTTGAACGAATCATATAAACAACCTTAAAATCAAACTGTGGATCTGTAAAGTGATTACAGTCGATTAAGTGTTCAAGTATAGAACTCCTAACTGCTTTCCATTCACCCAAACTGGAACATGTTCTCGTATCCGAGTTGAAAGCGAACGCTAGCTACGGCCAATGTACCTTGCTCCATAAAAGCAGATGAACTAGTAGATGCACATGGAGGTGACCAGATGCGGAAGCTTATCTTTTATGGATACAGAAAATAATTTCCTACTAGTGAAGGTTATTCGCAGTTTTGTTACATTAAATGCTGTTTTAATTGCTGTCGTTAGGCGATTTTTAATTACGTCAGATGTACGATCCTCTTTAAATTCTAGACTTATAAAGAGGTTTTTCTTTGAGAAGAAACAACTAGATTTCCTGTCGCAACTACTTCTATTCATATTCTTCTCTATGAAACAGTCTGGGTAACTATTTTCCGTCGAGGTTTTCCTGAGGAATACGAGTTCTTCGTTAATGCATTCCGTACTACATATCCGATGTATTCGATGACAAAGAGTGAATGAGATTTTTTTCTGCTTAAAGCAACCCAGCTATAGAATTTGGTTAGCGGGCCATTCCATGTTTGTTTTCTAAAAATAGATCTTTTTCAGGAACCATTACTCTTCATCAGACGCACATAGAGAAAAGATATTGATCGATCCCGCTCACTTTCTAACGTGAAGTCTATAGAAGGGTTGCATGTGATGAAGGTGTAACATGTCCTCTAATTCGATATTATCGTCACAGACGACAAACATGTCGTCCATCTATCTTACGTACAAATGAAATCGACTAAGCATTGAAATGAATTGGTCGTTTTCCAGTTTTACCATTGAGATCCCATCTGTTCAGGTTTCATACATCTCAAAAAAAAACAACTAATCAAATACAGATCTCAATAACAAGAATATTCAAACCTTCATCAATATAACTATAGTATTCTTTCCTAAGACAACTTACTTTACATTGACAATCTCCATTATCTGATGTTAATTGAGTTCCATGATAATGACAATCAATTGGTTGTGGTTTAGTATCACATTTTGCATCAACCGGTAATTCCTCACCACTATCTATTGCTAATTGACAACGATCACAATTAGGATTTATTAATTTATTATCTTCACTTATTCGACATTTACAAAAATAATCATCATCACCTTGTGGATTAAAGTGACATGTCTTGACAACACTAAAAGTAGAATCAAATAAAAGAATCAATAATGAAAAGGTGTTTTATAGTTGAATTCATGAGTGAATTAAAGCTAGAAAATCATAGAGAACCTGGAAGCACTGGATAGTCGTTTCGTCCCACTATGAGACTCCTCAATAGTGTGCATCCACGATCCTGTCTCACGAGATTCGAACTCAGGACCTTTCAGTCTCGTGCGCCAGCGCTTAACCAGTTGACTATATTTTTAATCAATATTATACTGAGTTTATTCGTCAGTTATTACATTCATTGTCAGATCATAATGGTTGAAACACTGATGATTTAAATAAAGACAAACTGGTCTAAGTTGTCATTAGCCTAACCTAAAGATAGTTTATATCACTAATTAGATAAACAATGAAGAAAAGAAAAATGGATAGATGTTTTCTCCTCTGATTTTGGAATTCTTTCGTCTTCAGTTATAGGGCTAGTAGGTTAGTGGAACTGTGTTAATCCTTACAGATTGTTTTCCAGTGAATGTCTAACTTCTCTTTGAAAATGTTCACTGATGGAGCTGATACCACTTGTTCGGGTAAGGCGTTCCAGTCATTGACCATTCAATGAGAAAAAACTGAACCCACTATAAATGAATTAGATAGAGGTTTTTCAACCTTCTTGTCATGGCGTCGAAGATTATTAGTGCTGGAGGGAGCAAAAAGACACAACGTATTAACAGCCAACTCGTAATTAAAGATACGGAGTGCCAATATGAGGTCATCTCGCGTCCTACGATACAACAAGGGGCAAAGGTTTAGGTGTTTTAAGCGCTCGTCTTAAGGGAGTTTGGAAAGACTTCACTATTTTTTTTCCTACACACTGAACACGCTCAAGCGAGTTAGTATCCTTAATTGAATATGGGTCAACTACCTGGATACAGTACTATAAGTATGGCCTTACGTTGGTGGTCTATAAAACTCGGAACATTTCCTCGTCAAAGCATTCGAATGTTCAGTGAAGTTACAATAGCGCACGAAACCCTTTGGCAGCTTCAGCATTGAATCGCGTAGTTGTTTTCAAGTCGAAACTTACCACATGCATGGAAGAGATTTACCGCCGACAGTATACTGGTAACTGTTACTGTATCCGATATGCATAGGTAAAATCTTTCTAGAATTAGTTTCTAAGCCCTAACATTGAGACCATCTAATTAATTCGTCTAGGTAAGCTTGAAGAGCCGAATAATAATCACTAGCGACTAGCTTCTAGAAGTAATTATGGGAGTTCTAGAGAGAAGTCGTGACCAATGGAGTTCATCTGTATCGGGTTTGAGACAGTTACTCACTGAAGACAGTGGAGGATTGATGCGAAATATTGTGGATTGGTTTAGGTCAAACACTAACACCTCTAAATGCTGGCTTAGTATTCTACAGGTTAAGCGTTTGTGCGCAAGACCGAATGTCCTAGATCCAAGTCCCACTTGTGGGGTCGTGGTTACGCACCTTTGAGAAGTCCCATACCAGGACGAAACGGCTGTTCAGTGCTTCCAGATTTCCAGTGATGGTCTAACATAGATCGGTTCACGATCTCAATTAAATTGTACTAGAAGTATGATAATTGTTCAACTATGACCTTAGAAAATGATTGTATGGTATTATGAATTGACTGAATTTTGATTTGTAAACCATTTTGTTTCAATTCGAGATTAATATGAGGGGATGGATTGAATTATCGTGTTATTAACACTTTGGATGAAATTTGATTAGTCTTGGTTGGTATATGTGTCATGGATTTCCCTACTAGTGACATTTCATCACTTCTATGATAAACTACTTTAAGTTCCCACAATAGTCTAAAGCTTTTGCGTTTGCTGAGATAAATGAAAGCCTTGGATTTCATCCACATTGAGATCGTTGATTCATGGTGTTAGGGATTCTGACACAACGTTAAATCATTTGAGGTAGTCCACAGAGATTCCTAGATCGAGGTGCACAGAGCAAGCTGTGAAACACATATGGAGAAATTCTAACACTTCACTTCTATCTGAAGTTTGTGCTGATGATGTCGTTCAGAAGAACGATGAAAGCTCCACGACCAAACCATCCAGCTCAGAGAACAAAACTCCACCAAAAACTCCTAGATCTAGTTTTCATACCATTTGCTACTAATCAACATGGTGTACTTGCCATCTTAAAGGAACTAGTACATTCTGGTATATTCAATCTCGTGTAATCCAACTTTACAGCTCGAGACGTTACTACTGAACTATTCGGGACACGAATCATCTCCTATAGAACTGAGTTCCATACTTAGACAGAACAGTTGTAGAGTACTTACTGCTTTCAATGGTTATCTAGCTAAAGTCAGTCTGTGATGTAAGCTACAAAATGAAATTTTTCCCATATATATTAATTGGAACTTCAATAAAGTGTGGGAAATCGAAGGATTATGATCCTTGGATTTATGTTAGTCGACAAAGCATGGCGTTCCATGACATGCCTAAGTAAATAACATTTAACCAAAATAAAGAATTTTACTCTAAAATGCTCAGTAAATACCACAAATGAATATGTATTTACAATTGATTGATCACTAGGCGTTGGTCAATGTCATGTATGTCATGTCCTTCTTAGTGTAGACCAAACCCTCTCAACCAAGTTGCAATGTGGCCACTAGTCTATGTAAGTCAACCTTGCATGTACTATATTGAGAAAAAGATGCTAGTTGGAGGTAGTCAACAGCATAGCTCAGTATTAACATCTCTGACTGTGAAGCTGGATGACACAGCATCAAATTCATCAAGGAGCATCAAGTCCCTCACAATTACAGTAGCATGAAACCTAGGTCCTATATTTCCATCTTATGAATATATAACATAAGGAGAAATACTGATTACATAATCCTTTTTCTAATTATTTGAAAATTGTAAACATGTGGTATCCAAATTATTCAACATCTGTTAGTAAAATCCCTATTAAAATTACCTACTTATAACGACTTAGAGATAGAATTTTTAGTTTCTAAGTTCATTTAATTTTGAATTTATATCCATGTACATAAACATCTTCAATAACTGTATATACATACGATGAAATTAATAGGAGACGGGGGGGGGGTGAAGTCAGTTCATTTACAGACACATTAAAACAAAGTAACTTATCACCTAAGTCCCCCCCCTTACATAAACATTGTTTGTTGCTACCCTACATATAAAAAAGGGGATACACTTTAAAAACAGTTTCTCATCATTTCCTTTTTATGAAAATTGGTTTTAATTATTAAATAAATATGGGAAAGAAATCATGGAATTGTTTTACTCCATTTGATTTAACTTGTATTTCCCATATGGAAATAATAAGACAAAATTCCATTCACTTGGTGTTGTTTTTGTTTTTACCCTGTTTTTTCCCATTGTTATTTAGAACTGTACTTTATCAGTCTCTTGTTGGCATATGTATATTCTGTGCCGACTACTTCGAAGTCATAAACTTTATAAGCAAAGATAGATAATGACTAGTAGTGGAATACAGTTCGACGCGCATTCCGTCCCAGAGTTGATGTTCACCTCGGGGACTCGATTCCAGTACTGGTTGCTTCAAACGCTATCGCGTTATCCACTTAGCTACTGAGTCCTAATAGCCACCTGATTATGAAATGGGGTGAAGTTATATTCACTTGATGTTGTCGAACATTAACAAAATCTATGTTTGTTTGTTTGTTTGTTTGTGCGTCTGTACGTATGTAGTGTTTGTGTGTGTGTGTGTGGCTGAATGATCATTAACATGTGAATGTTTATGGGAAAAACAAAGTATTTTCAGTTATAAAAATGTCAATGATTAAATATGTAAATGAGTTGAGGTTTTACATTAAACTAGTTTATAGAATGTCTTTTATTGAAGTAAATTAGTTTATGGAGACATACTTGACGTCGTCAATTGATTAGTCGTCAATGCTATATGGTTCTGATCCTTGATGCTGATTGAATTTTCTCTTTTGTTTTGGATTAATTTCAGTATGGTTATTGGACTAAGCGTTTCAATCAGAACTAACCCTCAGATACAATATGATACCGGTTATTATTTAAGTAACAGTCTAAGTTTGATGATCACAACTGTTGCCTAGGTATTTCAGTAATAATATCTTTGGGTTGTGACTAGAATTTGTATCCTATAGTGTATATAATTTCCAATAGTAGAATAATATACTTAGCTGATCTATGACAATTATTAAAAAACCTAAGAGGGGGGGAATTTCCTGTCTAATATCAAGTCTACTATTGCAATGAACGAGAACACACAAGTAGGGACAATCGATTGTATTTGAATACGAAGTTACACAACGTCTCAGTAAAATCTAAGTACCATACAGTAGATGTTGATCAGTCGTCTCAGATTTGATTATTCTTTCATTTCCATATTAATCATTCTTTGTTCTCGTTTTCTTTTCTTTGATCTACTTAACCTTCTGCCTCCAGGCATTTCACTTTCGATTGATGATACATACTACTTATATTATCTGTTGACATCAGTAGCACAGACCACACTATCAAAATGTGAACAATCTCGCATGGGGCGTGGTCGTGGATGCGTCCAGTGCTTCCAGGTTTTCCATGGTGGTCATCCACGATCCTGCCTCACGAGATTCGAACACAGGACCTATCAATCTCGCATACGAGCGCCTAACTACTGGACCATTGAGCCGGTTATCATCTTATAGTTTTAATGTTTAATACAGTATTCAATTAAAAGTGAATGACACAGCATTCAATGATCCTAGATTAGAAATCAAATAACCTATGAGAATAATAAATAACTTACTATGGTAAATTATTTCCACACATATCACATGGTTGACAATCAGTTATTAATAAACTTTTATCTGGTCTATAATAACCATCTTTACATTGTTGACATCTTGGTCCAGCACGTTTTCCTGGACATTCAATACAATTTCCATCAGTATCACATTTATCACAAGCACAATATGGTCGACATTTTAATGGATTATCAGGATCTTTTTGATAACCCGATGAACATTTCTATAAATATTAGATAAATGAAAATAGTTGTGATTATTTTAAAGAGGTTTCAAAAGAGACATAATTGAGAAGTTACAATGATGTTTGCCAATGTACCAAATCAAATGTTTTAGTTGAGATGAAAACTATCGGTATGATCATCCTTTGAACCAAGTAGTTCATATAAGTAATTGCCCGCCTAGAGCCCATCTAAGGTTACTGTCGGTCCCAAGCCCGGATAAAAGAGGAGGGTTGGACATGGGGTTAGCGAGGCCATCCCGTAGAAAATTAACTTGCTAAAAAACGCTTGAGTTGTGAATAACCTCATAATCTGATATATCGGCTTTGTTTATGGTATTAAGAAAACTGAAGAACAAACACTCACTTCTTTTAAATTGTACCTGTTATAATGATCAGTATTCCATGTCTACACGAATGGGACGTTAATTTACCTTAGACGAATATCTACACTAGATCACTAGGTCAACAAGAACCAATCAACACCGAGGTCTACAGCACAAGCTATGAACCATATATAGAGAAATTCGAACGCTTCACTTCTGTCTGAAGTTTTCTGTTGATGATGTTGTTCAGAAGAACAATGAAAGCTCCACAACCAAACCATCTAGCTCAGAGAACAAAACTCCGTCAACACTAGATTCCCTCTCAATGTCTATTCTACAGGACTTCAACACAAATTCCATCAAGAACATGTGATTAGCCTGAGTAGAATTTAAATAGACTTCCACACCGAAAACCGACACAAATCATGGCACAATCCACAATCAATAATAATAACATAAGGATATGAGAATATGTAACTCATCTAACACTTGTCAGACTAAGCAAACAATTAATCATTATCATCCTCAGAAGGAGTTTGTGGAGATTCTAGAAATTTCACAGATTGAAATCATGAGTCAACTGAAACTAGACCACCATGGAAAACCTGGAAGCACTGGACGGCCGTTTTGTCCTATTGTGGGACTCCTCATCAGTGCGCATCCACGATCCCGCACCTCGCGGGATTCATCCACTCCTACATATCAGAACTTAAATGATCAAGAACATATACCTGATTTAAAACAAAACAATAACGTACAGCGTCTGTTACGTAATCCTATTTTATTGGAAATGAAAACACAGACCATTAAATTACGTTTTTAGGTAGTTTTAGAGGTCAAAGTTTCAAGTCAAGATATAAAAGTCTAAGCTCCGATCTCTAATGAGCTTGTGAATGTTTAGTGTTGGGGAGTTGGGTACTAGGACAATATAATGCTTTCAAATATTAAGTGATTTCTGTGATGATATAAATCGGAATCTTTAGGTTAATCAATCTTCATGGTCTATTTAACTTGAATAAAATTTCCTGTAAATAAACGTTTGAATCAGTAATATAGGACTCTTGTTACGGTTCCTGAATAGCAATCTTGGTTTAAATACACATAATTATTTATGATGGTGAGATCCAAGAAAATTCCTTGAAAACGAATCTGAAAACGCTGAGACATTTTTTGTTAGAAACATCTCGATTGTGAAAAGTCACATATCGCATTTCTCATTGGATAATTACTTATACTGTTACTATGTTTAGTAGCATTCCAGAATTTTCTAGAAGCGTTTTTCTTTCATATGTCACACCTTTTTTCCCTCATGTTCGAGTTACGGTGAAGATTTAACCTAGGGGAGTTGCTAGAACAGCTTAGGAAACTGAATCTATCGTTCAATTAGAATATATATATACCTGTGAAGCATCATCGATCAACAAGAAGGATGAGATGCAGATGTAAAGGCGAGAATTAGAAAAACAAGGGCCTCATTTCTACAGTTGAACAACATATGAAACTCAAAACAACTTTCAACCAATACAAAAGTGAGAATCTTCAATACGAATGTCAAGGCAGTTCTACTGTATGGAGCTGAAACTTGGAGAACTACGACAACCACCATCAAGAAGGTGCAAGTATTTATAAATAGCTGTCTACACAAGATACTCAACATCGATTGGCCAGGTACCATCAGCAACAAACATCCTTCTGTGAGAGAGAACAAATCAGCTTCCAGCCGAAGAAGAAATCAGGAAAAGACAATGGAAATGGATAGGACATACATTACGCAAATCGTCAAACTGCATCACGAGACAATCCCTAACTTGGAATCTTGAAGGGAAGCGAAAAAGAGGAAGGTCAAAGAACACATTACGTTGGGAAATAGGATCAGATATGAAAAGGATGAATAACAAGTGGAAAGTGCTGGAAAAGAATTGCTTAGGACAGGGTTGGACGGAGAATGCTGGTGGTCGGCCTATGTTCCTCCACGAGGAATAACAGGCGTAAGTAAGTAAGTGATATATATATATATATATGTATACATATAAATTAGATAACATACCTCACATGAAAGACCTTCATAACCATGTGGACATATACATTCTTCAATTTCTCCTACCCATTGTCCTGGTATATCTGATTTAATAGCATGTTCAACTTTTACATTAACTAATTCTAATGTTGTTTGATCTTGATAATATTTTACACGTAAACTAATTTTTTTCACATTACTTAATACTTGCATAAAACCAGATCGACCAATGGTTTGTTCAATTGTATGTTTACATTTATTATCAATATACCATTTATCACGTTCAGTTAATCGTATATGAATTTGATTATCATAACCAGTTGGTATAGTATGAACTAATAAACGATCATTTGGTGGACACCAATAAATTGATCGATCTGTTGACTATAAGAAGAAGGAAAAAAAAGTGAACTATTGGGATCAGAAAGGGGTTTTGTGAATATGATAATAATTTCAATATCAGAAGGGGTTTGTGGAGATTTTTAGAAATTTTTCACAGATTGAAATCATGAGTCGGTTGAAGCTAGACATTAACACCGTTGGATGCCGGCTCAGTGGTCTAATGGTTAAGTGCTCGCGCGCGAAGCCAGTAGGTCCTGGGTTCGAGCCCCGCGTGGTGCGGGATCGTGGATGCGCACTGCTGAGGAGTCGCATACTAGGACGAAACGGCCGTCCAGTGCTTCCAGGTTTTCAATGGTGGTCTAGCTTCAACTGACTCATGATTTCAATCTGTGAAAAATAATTTCAATAGTTGAAATCATGAATCAATTGAAGTTAGACCATCATGGAAAACCTGAAAGCATTGAATGGCCGTCTCGTTTTATTTTGGGTTTCATTAGCAGTGAGCATTCATGACCCTGTCTCGCAGGATTCAAACCCAGAACCTATCAGTTTTCAATGGTGGTCTAGCTTCAATTGACTCATGTTCTTAAATATTGACATTACGACAATCTCCACAAACCCCTTCTCATACTAATCAACATATGCTTCCTGGTGACTGGCTTCAAGATGTATATCCTGGAGTTCTAATGAGAAGCAGTGACTAGTGGAGTTCAACTGGGTCTGTTGTGAGATATTTATCCACTGATGACAATGGTGAATGTGTCGCTCAATATCGTGGATTAGATATATTTAAACATTAACACAGTCGGATGCCGACTCAGTTGTCTAGAGGTCAAGCATTCGCACGGGAAAACAATAGGTCATGGGTTCGATCCACGAAAGACGGGGTCGTGGGTACACACTGCTGGGGAGTCCCAAAATAAAACGAGATGGCCTTCCATTGCTTCCAGGTTCTTCATGATGGTCTAGCTTCAATTTAATCATGAATTCAACTATAAAAATTAATTTACATTCGATAATGTTAAACATTAACACCGTTGGATGACAGCTGGTTCAGCGGTCTAGTGGTTAAGCACTTCTGCGCGAGACCGGTATGTCCTGTGTTCAAATCCCATGAGGCAGGGTTGTGGATGCTCACTGCTAAGGAGTCCCACAATAGAACGTAACGGCTGTCCAGTGCTTATACGTTTTCCATGATGGTCTAGCTTCAACTGATTCATGATCTTAACTATCGAGAAAATATTTCTCATTTTTTTAGTGAAACACTTTCATTCCTTAGAAGTTCATACGTTTAGATGATAAATTTTCTCAAAACTTTTGTCAATGTTTTTCAACAGTTGTCAGTTGTTCTGGTTTGTTTATAGAATTTTCTACCTGGTAACAGAATTCTAAATACATTCACTGGTATATAATTTGAATAAAAAAACATACCATAGAAACATTCCATAGAAACAGATATGTGTGTGGTTTTCACAATTTCTGCTTCTTAATTATTATTATTTTTTTGTCTTTTTTTAAAATGAACGAACCAATCAGATTTAAGATAATAGATCTTGAATATTTGGCGCGAAATTCTTTCAATTTGGCATGATAGATCATGTTAGTTCATGATGATTAGCTTAAATCTATTACCTAAACTTAACTATTAACTATCAACTATACTATTAATCCTTTTTCATTAGTTTATCATCCTTGTTTAGTCTTTAGTTCGTAGATGATGTTGCTTAAATGTCATCCATTCAGTATAGTCTCATTACAAAAACGAACAAAACTATTTGTAATAAATAGAATTCCAAATGGTTGTTTCATTCATAAAAACAAAAGAGATTCGTTATTAAAGAAACTTACATTCAAGATAATAAATGGTCCAGGAAGATAATTTAAACTTTCACCAAATAGACGAAGATTTAATATTATATCATATCCATAAGATTTCACCTAGAATTGTAAATAGAGTGGTGTATTAGATAATGAAAATTGTCATAGAAACGTTTTACTATTGGTTTTATCCCCAAATACCCTGGTATGTCCGAGAGTGGGATGTGCTCGACCTCCCTCTCGAAATGCTCTCACATGGCTACGTGTATACAGCCTCTGCCAGGGAAGTCCTACTCACTGCCTTCTCGTGGCGGGAGGTGTTGTTTACGAAAATGAGAGGACGAAAAGCAAATGTCCGGCTCTTTAACCGGATCCCAAACCAAATTAATGGTGCACATGAGCTCCAGTATCCTGAAGAAATAAATGGTGTATGAACCTAATGTTGGTCACAGGCTACCATGAGACTGCATCTTTTGACGTTGCTTCATTGCCTTTTGGATCATACCTTCGGGTATGGCCCCCCTAAGAAAACTACTTGTTTCGGTTTGAGCACCCGAGAAGTATTCCAGCCCTTACAACAAATCAAATGATTCATGTGGAGCCTATCTATTTGGTGCCTCCTTGTACCAATATTTATGTGTTTAAATAAATAAATAAAAATCATACTCATTACATTATCCACTTTATTATCAAAAGAAGTAAATAAAATACACTTGGTATTGTTTGCTTGTATGTATCAAGATCCAGTAGCTGAGTGAATAATGTGATGACGTTTGAAGAGAACGGTACTTGGTTCGAGTCCCATAGTGAACATCAACTCTGGAATACAGGTACATCCAGCTGACAAGTCTTGAATAGGACGATACACACATCCTGATTCCACTGTTAACCACCATCCATCTTTGCTTATGAAGTATATAAAAGTTTATCAATTTAAATAAAAGCTGTCTGAACTCTTAGATGGGAAAATAGTTTGGAAAATATCATTATAATTTTTATTACCTATTCGCTGTAATTTAGATAACTGGAAGTATACGTGAGTCTGATTAAATGTATACCTGTACCTTAATCTTTCTACCCTCTTATTTGGTGTCAACGTATCGATTAATACTCATACAAACGAACATAATCGTTTAGACTTTTTACACAGTTGTCCATTACTGATTTCTCAGTGTGTTAGCTTATCGCTCGTTTGCGAATTTTGTTAATTATTAATAATACGGGATCGAATCAATCAGGGAACATCAGTTCCCGTCAAGATTACACGTACATCTTGCTGACGAGTGTTAAATAGCATGAAACCTTGTTCCATGGTTTTCGGTCAACTATTTGAAATCACCATCTCATCTCAACACGGTACATGCGATGTTCAGTCATCTAAACTAGTGGTCACATTACAACTTGGCCGATAGAGTTCGATTTGCACTAAGTAGGACCTAATACACGTTAACATTGACCACTATCTAGTGACCAGTTAATTGTAAATTATTGATAATTCACTTTATTCCAACATTTCACGTTCTGGTTTCTAGATATTCTTGAGTAAATACATGATGATACTAGAAGAATTGGTCTAAAAATATATCAGGTTATCGGGACATCTAGAGGAGCTAACCTCTACAGTTTGACAAGAGACCTATCATGGTACTTTTAATTTCATTGCTCCATGAACTACTTTTATTTACTTCTCTCCAGTTGTAGATGATTGATAGTATGCCTTGAATTTGGAGTAAAATCACTCTTTACTATGGTACTCATGATACTCAGAGGATGATGTCACTGAACAATTAGTGATGTAAATAACTCTATAGTCTAAATAATCTTGGTGAAATTTCCAAGAATACATATCTTATTTCTAATCATTAGTATGAATGTTCTATTATTTAATTCAATAAACTGAAAACAGAGTAAACAAAGATGAATGGTAACTAGTAGTGAAATCCAGGATGTGCGCTACTTCGTCCTATTTGGGACTCATCAGCTAGTTGTATAAAATGTACAGTTAGAATACAACCTATTGAGTAGAACTATCATTCTGGTAAATGAAAGACAGGTAAATACAATACTAATTCATACCTTAAAGATGTCATATTAAGAAAGAAAACAATAACATGCTATTCAAGTGTATAAAGTAAAGTTCTTTGAACAGTAATTTCTTTCTGTATAGTTCAAACATTTATATAAACAACAGATGACATATGTGAATAGTGGTCTCTTCCAAAGAATCGATTTCCTCTCATTTCATATACACTTATAAGTTAATATTCGACTTTAATATAATGTAATCAATGCCGTTCATAGTACTTTAAATGGATATACTGAAGACAATCATCTCAGTCAGTCAGTCGGTCAGTCAGTCAGTAACAACATAGAACTCCGTACGTACGTACATCAGTTCGAGTTGCCATACCACATTAACACAGAGATAGAAACGTTGACTCAAATTCCGTAGTGGTGGAGGTAGTAAAAGTATAAGCAGTAATCGGAAACATTAGGGTTTGAAGATGTTGTCTAAGGGGTATAAACCAGTGAAATAAATTTGAAAAGAAAATAAGGGACATGAAGAATTCAGAAGATTAGAATTTGGGAGAACAGAAATAGTAGATGCACTTGCGCCATTGCAAAGGATTTTGAGCCATGTCATTCAGGGTGCCTAACCATCGGTTGCTATCATCTCGCAATCCCCAACCAGGTAGTATACACCTAACAACATGGCTTAGCTTATTTGTCAGTGACTTCATGAATTTGTGCCATGTTTTGGTCTAACCACCCCTAGCCTCCTTCCAACCTACTCCTACATCATAAAGCATCGCACGTCGAGGTAGTCGGTCGTTGGGCATACGTAACACGTGTCCCAGCCATCTCAACTGATGAAGTTTCACTACTTCATCAATTGATTTGCCATCCTTACCTAGTACCCGTTTCCTAACAACTGCATTAATTACTCGATGGTCCCATGATATACAAGCAATGTTTCGAAAACACCTATGATCAAATACTAGTAATCTACGAATATACAATCATCTCAACATTCAATGATTTAATAACCATTATGTAATCTGAAATAATGATTGGTCACAATGATAATAATAATAATAATAATAATAATAATAATACAAATGTGTAGAACTAACCCATGAACCTGAAAGATTAAAATCACTTTCAACAAATGTTGCTTCATTAGGAACATCAGGTATACGAAGTATATCACCGTCAATTTCAGTTACACCTTGACCTTCTTCAACACTTCCATCTTGATTATATGTACTTAATATGATTGGAGTTGTTTTATAGTCGAACATTAGATCATGCTATCAATAGAAAAATAAAAATAAAAATATGAATGGAATATAAATTCACTTGATGTTGTTTGCTTGTATCTTCCCAATTCTTGTTAAGGATCGCAATTAATCAATCTCTTGTTGGTATATATACATTCTGTGCGGATTACCTCGATATTACTTTAAATCATAAGTTTTATAATTAAGGATGGATAGTGGACAACAATGGAATCCATGACGCGTGTTTCGTCCCATTTGAGACTCTTCAGTTGGACGTACCTATCAATCCATTATCTCAATGTTAACTGTTTCTTTTGTAAATATCAGTCCATCATCTCAGATTTCATTGTTCGTACATTTTCATACGAATTGTTTTCCGTTCCCATCCCTTTTCGATCTTCTACTGAAATACATTCTATTCATGACTATCATTATATACTACTTATGCGTATATAAGTAGCTCACAATACACTATCATATACTGATATACACACATTCATCAACTATCCAATTATTCCTTTTCGATGAAAAGAGAAATGCATGTAAAACTATGAAAAATATGATAAACTTATATAACTGTGTTTAATGATCACAAGTATGACTGGTTTTTGATAAAGAAACAGTTTCGTTGCCGTGACAACAAGTTTTTTTTAATTTCATATATAGATGGAAACATTCATCAGGTATTAAAATCACTTCAAGTAGTTAAGTGGTAACCAACTATGCATGATCATTCATAAGTGATATGATATGATATCACGAGACAAGCCCTAACTTGGAATCCTGAAGGGAAGCGGAAAAGAGGAAGGCCAAAGAACACATTACGTCGGATAATAGAAGCAGATATGAAAAAGATGAATTACAACTGGAAGGAGCTAGAAAGGATTGCTCAGGACAGGGTTGGATGGAGAATGCTGGTGCTCCTTCACGAGGAGTAACAGGCGTAAGTAAGTAAGTAAGTATGGAATAATTAAATCTTTTAAAATTTTGTCACTAATGAAAATTAATTTTAATGATTGAATTAATGAAATCATTATGGAGAACTTAAAAGTACTGAATGGCACTGCACATTCACAATCTCACATATGAGACTCGAACTCAACACCTTCGATTTCATACATCAACACTTAACCTCTAAACTACTACTACTACTACCTTTCAACAGTTTCAATATCTAACTTCAATCTAGCTTAAATTGATTCATGAATTCAACTAGGAAGATAACATAATCTACACAAATTCCAATTCTAATAAAAGAAAACTGTTACCAACTGAATATTCCATCTATAAATTCCTTTAATAGACCAGTGTAATTTAGATATATTTTTCTCTTTTTTTTCTTTCGAATTGAAACCATATGTTTATATTATTTTTGTCTGAATTATTTTAACCATACCTACCTACCGACCTACCTACCCACACAGATACATACATACATACATACATACCTACATACATACATACCTATCCACCTACCTATCCACCTACCTACCTACCTACATATCTACCTGTCTACCTGCCTACATGCCTACCTACATAACTACATACCTACCTACTTATCTACCAACCTACCTACCTACCTACCTACCTACATACATACATACATACATACATACATACATACACACATACATACATAAGAATTTACACATATTTATCAAACATACTGTAAGAAATCTCAAAGTACATTCAAAATTGAATAATGTAAACTGTATTTATTCTTTTGGGACATAATAATAATAATAATCCTAATTGCTTTTATCTATTTTCTTTTAGTATAATTTTTCTTTGAGATTACAACACATGGATGTATAGTGATTAGATAATCAAACAAATAAGATAAACAAATATAGTTTATTATCAGAAAGGGTTTTTGTTGTGGAGATTTTAGAAATTTCACGGATTGAAATCATAAGTCAATCGAAGTGAGACCATCATGGAAAACCTTGAAGCAATGGACGGTCATTTCGGAGTTCAACCAGATCTGTTGTGAAATAGTAACTCACTGAAGACAATGATAGATTGATTGAAGTTAGACATTAATACCGTTGAATGCTGGTCGGTTCGGTGGTCTAGAGGTCAAGTATTCATGAACGAAACTGATAGGTTCTGGGTTCGAATCTCGCGACCTGGGATCGTCGATGCGCACTGATGAAGAAACGGCCATCCAATGCTTCCAGGTTTTTCATGGTGATCTAACATTAATCGATTCATCATCTCAATCAATATCATATATTTCCTATTAATACTTTGTATTTATTCAAACTCTCATTGAACTGAATTGATCAAAATATAAATACAGTTGAATGTGAAAGTGTAGATGCTTCAGAAAATATCTAGGACTTTTGAACATAGACCAATTGTAATTTTGATAGAGTTTTGTTCTCTGAACTGAAAATTCTATCTAAAGTTTGTGTTGATGATGTTGTTCAGAAGAACAATGAACGATCTACGACCAAACTATCGAGTTCAGAGAATAAAATTCTATCAAAATCATCCAACTGAGCTACAAATCTTCATCATTATCAGTTGTACTATTAAATCCAATAGAAATAGAATAACCGATTGACTTCAGTAGAGATAAAATTCTTTAATCCAAAGGTTTACATACATCAATGAATTTAGTGCAATTAACTGAAATATGAAATTTTCTTTAGATTAGTAAATGAGGGCAGATGAATATGGTTGTGTAGGGCCCTAACCAAATCACTCGATAGTTTGGTTACTGAATATCGAACAATTCATCGATCCCTGTCAAGGTCGAGGACAACCAACGCGCATCAGTTAATTGTATGTCATGGACTGACGCATGCCGTCGTGGTCTCGCTATCTTCACTGTACTCATTCTTACTAATATATTTCCTTAACATTCTTCTTTGTGTTATACAGTCTTCAAAGCAACCATATCACTTTGATACGTCGAAGGAGTAATTCACGTTAGATGTTGACATCAAAGTGTGATCTCTAAGTTAACTGGTTTGTCACACCATTCCCGTCTAACTCGAGTAGGCCTACAATCATTCGACATAGATCATCTACAGTTATGATCTACGGTTTGTTAACTCCTATATCCATTGATATCATTCAGTAGTAATGACATCAGAAAAATTGTACTTTTAATGTTAAGTTAGTTATTATGTTGAAATTTGTTTTCAACCTTTTAAAAAAATTAAACAAGTAAATAGGTAACGATAAGTACTTTTCTGTCAACATATATTTTGACAGGTCCAATTGATTCTCAACCACTTTTCGTTTTGTCATAATGACTAATACGACCATGACTAAAGCTTAAAAAGGTCAAGTTTCTTTCTGAAATGGATTTCATTTTATGCATACATATATACATTTTCATATGGTACAATGTCACATCAAGTGAATTACATGTTAATTATGAATAACAATCAGTAATTAATCATGACCAACTCTGCCTGGAGTCCCTGTGGGAACTACTGCCGGTCCCAAGCCCAGATAAAGGAGGAGGGTTGGGCATGGGGTTAGCGACCCCATCCCGTAGAAAACTAACTCGTTAAAAAAACGCTAACCAGAAATAATTATTGAAACCTTTTAAACTCTGCCCTGGGAATCAGAAGGTCTTCATCTAGAAGAACTGCGATGCCTCATGGTGAAAGCCGAGTTCCTTCGGGAGTCACAAGGCCGATGCCCCTTTTGACAACGAGCGCAACCAATTATTTAGGTACATGGGATGCTCGTACAAGGTGGGAGACCAGGAGAGTTTTCCGAATTGCTGCAGAAATGAGGAGATACGACCTAGAGGTGCTTGGGATCAGTGAAACACATTGGACGAAAGTTGGACAACAATGACTAGCTTCAGGGGAGATTCTGTTATACTCCGGCCATGGAGAAGAAAATGCCCCACATACAGAAGGGGTTGAATTGATGCTGCTGTCCAGTTAGTCATAATTAGATAATTGTTTCTTACGGAACTCAACATCCTCAAATATAACCCAGTCATACTTGATGAAGAAACTCTGGGAGAGGTGGAAATTTTCATGTACCTGGACAGCATCATCAATGAACAAGGAGGGTCTAATGTAGACGAAAAGGCAAGGATTGGAAAAGCAAGGACAATATTCCTACAGTTGAAGGACATATGGAACATAAAATAGTTGTCTACCAGTCAACAATAAAGTCAGAATCTTCAATACGAATTCTATTGTATGGAGCTGAATATTACTGAGCTACTACAACCATCATCAAAAATGTACAAGTATTTATAAACAGTTGTCTATACAAGATACGCAATGTCCGTTAACCGGATACCATCAGCAACAGTCTACTGTAGAAGAGAACAAACCAGCTTGGACCTGAAGACGAAATTAGGAAAAGATGATGGAAGTGGATAGGCCACACATTGAAGAAATCATCAAACTACATCACGAAGCAAGCCCTAACTTGAAATCCTGAAGGGAAACAGAAAAGTGGAGGGTCGAAAAACACACTACGTTGAGAATTTGAAGCATACATGAAAATGATGATTAGCAACTAAAAAGGATGTAGAGTACTGGTGGATGGCATATACTCCACGATGAGGAGTAACAGACATAAGTAAGTAAGCAAGTTATTACAGAATTGTTTTGCTTATATTCCCAAATGAATGTAGAAGTTATCAAGTAAACTACTGAGTATCCATATCGATATTATTCTTCATTTCATTAGTTACTGTGAGTTAATAAACTAAAATGTATGGTCTAGTCACATTTTCGAACCGTTAATAGATTTTACAAATAAAATATGCACGTAATTTCAATCAAACTAATTCTCAGCACAGCTTAACAGCATGTACATTCTTAAGTTCATTGATGATATTTCAAATATCCGTCACTCCGAGATCATGAGCCGATTGATGTTAGACCATCATTGAAAAACTGAAAGCACTGGACGGCCGTTTCGTTTTATTGTGGAACTCCTCAGAAGTGCGCATCCATGATCCCGTATACGGGACTCGCACGCGGAGGGGGAGGAGGAGGAGAAGGAGAAGGAGTATTCCCATATAAACAACTTTAAAATGTCAATTTTAATGAAAAAACAAATCTTACAGGTGACTTTCGATAACCTTTTACACTTGTACATTTATCTGTTACATTTGAACAATAACATGTTAAACACATATCATCAAACCATGCCGCATCATTAAATTGTGGCGCTTTACAAATACCACCTTCTGTAAATGTAAAGAAAGAAAACAATATGCAGAAGTATATATTAGAATTGCTTTCAATTGAAGTAACTATACATTATTTATTGATTTGAACACAGAGATATTGGTACAAAAGGGCATCGAATACCATATGCGCCATACAAGTCACTTGATTTGTATGTCGGCTGTGATACTGCTCGGGTGACCAGACCGAAATAGTTGGTTTTCTTAAGGGGCCATATCCGGAGCCTTTGACCTAAAGGCTTGATCTACATGACAGTGGAGCGACGTTAGGAGATTCAGTCCTATGGTAGCAGATGACCAACGATTGGTTCATACGCCATTTTTTCCCTTCAAGATCCTGGAGCTCTTGTGTACCATTGATTTGAAATTAGGGTTTTCTAACTCCCTTTAAGTGATCATTTTTAAAAAGATTAAATTTGTCATTTTATAGCTTTCTGTATTGTGTAAATGTTGTTTTAAAAGTACAATAATGAGAATCAGACTGTCGGTGTGATGCTAGTCGGATAAGAACACAATCTTGTTAATGTACAGATTTACTAAAAGACTTTTAGTGTCCAATTAACTTTGTTACAGTATCGCACATGTCTGATTAACTAACTTTTATCCAGTCTGTTTCTGCTATATTTTTATAGTAAGTGAAGAGTATTTAAGATGGTTGTTGGAGGTAGTCGACACTAAACCATGGGCATAGGTTTTGTGCTATTTGGAACACATTAGCAAGGTGCACCTGTAATCTTAAATGAACTGATGCTCCTGAACGGATTCAATCTCACGCACATGATATTGGTCACCACCCAGTGATCGATCGGTTATAAATATATTTCAGTTTTACAGGAGGTAATTTGCGGTCCGGATAACTTAGTGGTAACGTCACTGACTGTGAAGCTGGGTGGCGCAGGTGTGCCAAATAGCATGAAACTTAGGTTCAGTGTTTACTATGGACTACCTGCAACCAACATCTTATCACGACATAGTGCACGCAATTTCGAATCACCTAGACTAGTGGCCACATGGCAACTTGGTCGATATAACTCGATCTACACCAAGAAGGACCTGACATACATGACATTGATCACCACTACTAACAGGATAAAATGTTTCTAAGAGATATTTAGTTTCATAATGGTTTGATCAATATGAAACGTAAACTATCTACACATGAAAATACCATCGACTACATACATGAAAATAGACCTGTCACAATAGTTTTATAGTTGTTGTCCCGTAAACTCTGTTTTCCTTTCCTGTAATCTAATTGTAGATGATTATAATTACTCTGTAACTGCACTGAAATCTCTTATGCATAAACTATTCTTCATCTTCCTTGTTTTTTCTCTTTCTAAATTTATTTCATTGGATTATACTGCTTGAATATCATCTTCAGATCCTAATCATTCCTATTACTACTTATACGTTTACTACCTGTACTACTATGAGATTTGAATTGAGAATTGTATCTCTGTGCTAATGTGACGAATTCCACTCAATTGATTGTTTGAAGATGATCCGTAGTGTCGCAATTTGGTCTGTGCACGACCGATCCCTACGGAATCCAACTTGTTGATCTCGAAGCTGGGCGTCTATTGCGTCTTGCATCCGGTCCAGAAAGGTGAACTGATGTACGTACGTATGAAGTTCTATGTTGTTGCTGACTGACTGATAGGCCTTCTACAATCATTTTCGGAATATAATTTATTTTACTATTGGAACGGGTTTTGTGGATATGATAGTAATTTCAATAGTTGAGATCATGAATCAATTGAAGTTAGACCACCATGGAAAACCTTGAAGCACTGGACGGCAGTTTCGTTCTATTTTGGGACTTCTCAGCAATGCACATCCACGATCCTGCCTTGTGAGATTCGAGCCCAGGACCTACTTAGCACTGTTGTCCAGTGCTTCCAGGTTTTCCATGGTGAACCTCTGAGAATACAATATCAAATAGTCTTTTAACGAATTCTTAATCATGATTAAGAGGCAAATTGAAAAATATATATACATCAAAACTTACTAGCTACATTAACTAAAAAATCTGGTGCTAATGCACGACCACGATTCACAGCTTCACATGTATATAAACCACTTGCACGTGATTCCAAATCGTATAAAGTTAAATGACTTATTGCCATATTACAATTTATAACTGTATAATTAATAGAATGTTTTACACCTTCTCTTAAATGTCCCCAATTATATCTCCAACTTATAGTAGGAGGTGGTCGACCATATGCTACACATGTTAAAGTTAAATTTTCTGATTGATGACCTATTAAATGTGTTTCTCCAGATGGTTCAATGATACTTGGATAACCTGGAGAGTTAAAAAAAAAATAAAGAATTTCACTTGTTTACTTTGAATATTTTCAAAAAAAACTGAGGTAATTATTTCGTCCCATTTGGGACTCATCAGTTGGATGTAAACTGAATTCCAGAATTGATGTTCACTTCGGTACTCGAACCCAGTAACGTTCGCTTCAGACTCTACCACGTTATCCATTTAGCTACTAAATCCCGATAGTCACTAGCTTGTACAATCGGGTAAAGTTTTAAATCATTTTTTATTGGTTGCTTGAATCTTCCCATTGATGTTTAAGACTGCGATTGATCACTCTCTTATTGGGATATATGCATCCTATGAGGATTGCCACGATATTGCCTGTTTATAACTTAAGGTAATATCAAGGCAATCTTCACAAGATGCATATATCCCAATAAGAGAGTGATCAATTGGTGTTCTGGACTTAACTGGCTGTGCTAGGTGGAAAGCAGGACCAATCAGGACTCTAGGCTGCTCGCACTTGTTTTACGCGTCCTTCGTCCTATCGATAAATCATTGTTCTCTAATTGACGGTATCATTACGTTATTTATATATTATGATAGAGGCACAAGGCCAGAAGTTATAACAAGAAGGAGATTGATAAATTGATAGACGTCAGTTAACATGTTGGACTGTTGTGACATATTCTGAAATCGTTTGTAATTTCATCTTGAAAAACAATAAAGCATACTTAAGCAGAATGATTGTTGATTAGTTAGGAACAATATAGAAACACTTGATCAATTATCGTTTATATCACTTTTCAAACAAGGTTACATAATTGAAATGTACTAACTCATTAGCTAATATATATATATATATATATTCAACTTACTGCATTCACTTTCATCATCTCCGTTTGGTTCACAATCTGGCACTGAATCACACATAAATGCTCGAGCTATCATTTTGTCACCTTGTGGACAAGTATAATGTGTACCATTGCATTGATCATAAACACTTGGTGCTAACAGTAAATGAAGAAGATATAACTTGAAAAAGTGACACATATATATTACTAAACATGTATGTCGATTAAAGATTATTTATGGAATGACTACTGAAATAAACAGCTGTATCAAGATATCTTTGAAATTTACTCTTGTTATATCTATGGATATCCACGAAGTTGCACCACCGTACACCATTGTCTTCACTGAGCTGATATCTCACAACAGATCTCAACCGGGTCTGTTATGAGATATCAGCTCACTGAAGACAATGGTGTACGGTGGCGCAACTTCGTGGATTGGTTGAAGTTAGACATTAACACCGTTGGATGCCGGCTAACTTGTCTAGTTGGTTAAGTGGCTGGCGTGAGACTGATAGGTCCTGGGTTCGAATATCGCGGGTTGCGGGGTCGTGGATGCGCGCTACTGAGGAGTCCCATAGTAGGACGAAACGGCCGTCCAGTGCTTCCAGATTTTCCATGGTTCATCAATGTACATTTTATGTGCTAACAACTTTATGAAAAACAAATCAATATTGGAACTCCTGAGGTCAGTCTTAAAGAATTACTTTTGAAATGTACCATGTATGTCCATTTTGTCTTTAATAACACATATTATAGACAAATTGATGGTATAGCAATAGGTTCACCTCTAGATTCTATCTTTGTGGATTTTTTTCTTACGAAACTAGAAAACAAACCTGTCAAAGAGGTTATCAAGAAGCTCGAATTCTACCGTCGTTACGTTGATGACACTTTCATTATTATCGATCAGAATAGTTGGAAAAAAGAACTATTGGAAGTATTTAATAACAAACATCCAGCAATAAAATTTACATGTGAAGAGGAAATACATAATAAACTATATTTCCTTGACGTTTTGTTAAAGAGAAAAGAAAGTGGTTCTATCAGTAGAAGTGTGTATAGGGAACGTTCTTCATCAAGCCACTACACACATTTCTTAAGCTTTCTACCTCTTTGTTGTAAGAGAAACTTAGTCAAATGTCTGGCAAATAGAGCTATCGAGATATGCTCAGTTGATACAATTAATAAGGAATTAGATCTCATTTATAATATGTTGATTGAAATGGGTTATCAACAGGGTTTCCTGAAGAAACACTTGCATGTAACAAGCAAGAAAATAGCGATATTGACGGCCAATAAGAAACCTCTTTTCTTGAAGCTGCAATTCAATGGTGATTTAGCTAGTGATGTATTACGGGATAGATTGACTAGAACAGTTAAGAGAACGTTTAATGCTGACAACTTCTGTCTATCGTATTCTATCCGATCTATGGTGATTCCCCAATTAAAGGATAAGTTACCTGGTTATTACCACTTTTATGTATATTTACGAATTCATCTGCTCCTGTGTAGAAAGCTATGTTAGGCGTTCTACCAGACAACTGAACCAAAGAGTTAGTGAACACCTCCCTTCATGGTTAAGAAAAGGTACTATCAAGTCAATGTCAATCGTAAAGTTATAAGTTAAGATTTGAGAGCATTCAGCTCTCTTTTTAAAACTTATTAAATATTCCTCCATCGTCAAAAAAAGTTCTTCAGTCTAAATTCATCAGAAATGGTAACATTTTCGATTTGTAGTGAACAAGAACCCACAAGTGGGGACAACCAAAATGTATTGGAATACATCATTATGGAATCTCTTAGTGAAATCTGAGAACCATACAGTAAATACTTTATTTACAAAATGTCAATCAATCGTTTCACACTTCATTGTTCCTTCATTTCCACATCAATCATTCTTTATTCTTGTTCTTCTTTCTTTGTACTTCTTAACCTTTTGCTGTCAGATATTTCACTTACCATTGATAATACATACTACTTATATCATCTGTCAATATCAGTAGTACACATCACATTATCACATTATTTAGTTATGTAAAGTTTTATAAAATACATTCAAGATATAATTTTACTTACCAAGACAATTAGATTCATCATAATTATTACCACAATCATCTTCACCATCACAATGCCAAAATTGTAAATAACAATTTTTCAATGGTTTCACATCATTCACAATACCACAAACATTTTCATTGACACCACATTCACCTATGAATTATGTAATGAACAAACCATCGTTGTATGTTGGAAATTAAGTGAACACAATTACAGTTCCACATAATGAAACGTTTAGATTTAGAGTGATCAAAAGTTTTCGAATGATTATGAGATCAATAATGGAACCTTATCTGAAGGTATTTTCACATTTGAAATGTACTACTAAAGAGATGGATAGCGGCTAGCAATGGAATCCAAGGTGAATATTTCATTTTATTCGGGACTAGTTAGCTGGATGTACCTGCATCTCTGAGTCAATGTTCAGTTCAGGACTTAAATCCCAGTACTATTCAATTCATAAGCTATGATGTTATTCACTTAGCTACTACCTATCAGAACTCAGTAGCTAAGTGAATAACGTGATGATGTTTGAATTAAACGGTACTAGGTTAGAGTCCCGAAGTGAATATCAACTCTGAGATGAAGGTACATTCATCTGAAGAGTCCTGAATAAGACGAAATGGACATCCTAGATCTTTGTCCTTCACATTCTGTAAGATTTTTCAAGTTCGTAATTCATTTCTATTTCCCTTTCTTTTCTCCTCAACCCGATCTTCTTAGCTATTTGCAGCCAGTTTTTTCACTTCTAATTGGAGCTACATACTACTTATGTTAACAGATATAAGTAATATACATCACATACTGTCTATTCACGAGTTAGAAGTCATGATAAAATAAATGTCTATATTTCACTAACTTTCAAAGGTCATTCAGTGAACCGAATCTTGATGAACTAGTCCGAATTGTAAACGTGTTTGTTGATTCATAAAATGAAATAATTATTATGGACAGAAAACATTTAACTTACTACATTTTGAAGGAATTTCATCATAACCATCTTCACAATCCACTACTCCATCACAAAATTTTGTCTCTTCTAAACATTCTTGTGAACCACATGGTCGAAATCCTGGTGCACAAACTTCTTGGACGTATAGTTTTGCATAACCTTTGCTATACTTTAAAAGTTTACATGAAATCAAAATAGTTAAAGCATGACAGGAGTTAAATAATTTTGTACTTTAGGAAAACAATTTAATTACAAACAAAATATAATCATTCGTTTTGTGTCAGGGCTCGAATACTGCCCGAGTGCCCAAACTGAGTCAGGTGGTTCTCTTAGGGGGCTACACCTGGAGCCTTCTACCAAAAGGTATGATCCACAAGGTAATGGAGCAATCCCATGGTAGTTGGTGACTAACAATAGGTTCATACGCTATTTGTTCCTTTAGGGTCCTAGAACCCATCTGCACCACTAGTTTGTAATCAGGGTTTTCAAACTCTTCTAAGTGGATCCTCTGTGTCCACCAACCCGGTTAAAGCACCGAATATTCGCTTTTCGTTCACTCATTTTCGTAAGCAACACCATTACCACGAGAAGGCAGTGAACAGAACTTCCCTGTCAGTGGTTGTATGCATGTGCCCATATATAAGCATTTCGACACACACACACAGAGTGGACTTTCCCCACTCTCGACTATACCAGGGCATTCGGGTCTATGAAATCATTAGACAAACTAAAGGAATTCAACATAATACTTTATATGAATACGTGAATAATTGTCAATAAAAATGATTGTTATCAGAATGGGTTTTGTGGAGATTTTAGAAATTTCACAGGTTGAAATCATGAGTCAGTTGAAGCTAGACCACCATTGAAAACCTGGAAGCACTGGACGGACGTTTCGTCCTGGTACGGGACTCCTCAGCAGTGAGCACCCACGATCACGCACCACGCGGGGCTCGAACCCAGGACCTACTGGCTTCGCGCGCGAGCACTTAACCGCTAGACCACTGAGTCGGCCGGTATCCAAATGTGTTAATGTCCAACTTAAACCAATCCACGAAGTTGCGCCACCGTACACCATTGTCTTCAGTGAGTTCCTATCTCACAACAGACCTGGTTGAACTCCACTGGTAACGGCTTCTCACTAGAACTTCGGGAGTTTTTCCTGGAGTCAGTCACTAGTGAGCAGTTGATTATTATCAGAATGGGTTTTGTGGAGATCTTAGAAATTCCACAGATTGAAATCATGAGTCAGTTGAAGATAGACCACCATTGAAAACCTGGATGAACTGCTGAGGAGTCCCATACTAGGACGAAACGGCCGTCCAGTGCTTCCAGGTTTTCAATGGTGGTCTAGCTTCAACTGACTCATGATTTCAATCTGTGAAAAATGATTATATTCTGATTATGTAAAGATGATACACACAATAATGAACACAGCACAACAAGATATAAGCTGAATTTTCGATAACACAAATTTATGATAAGTATCGTTGCTTCACTAACAATAGGTACCTGAAATATAGTAAGGATTACTTTGTTCATTTATAAAGAAAAGTAATGAGATTGTAGTAAGCCCATTCCACTACTGTATTATTTATCTGTTCACTGTCATTAAGACACTTGATCCATCATGTAATTTTCTGTGAGAGGCTTATTGAGCACATGTCAATGTTTAATCTATTCTCCCATTTGGTTGTAATACACACAGATAATCAATAATCTACCCATACTTGATTAACACTCATAAATATATATGGATTTTTAACACACACACACACACTCTCTTTGTTACCCTGTGTGCTTGCGGATTTTACCAATCTTTAAACAATAAACTATCTCTACAACTGGTCTTCAGGCTTCTGAATAATCTCGAGTAACTTCATAAGTCTACTAGGAGATTTAGCCTGCCTTAAATACTCAGTTAACGCGATATCATTTATTGGAGTCAGATATAGAGGAAACTAGCCTCTACAAGACTAATGTTGATATATGCAGCTGATTGACATTCATATGGAAACCTTTACTCAATTGCTAATAATTATGATTAAACTTTGAATATCAGAAAGAATATAAATGAATGAAATCATTAAATGAAGTAATTTTTAGCCTTTCTCATAATAGTTAATAGCCAACAGTTTTACTATTACTTACACCATCTGTACACATGTAAGATATATTATGATCGAATCGACCAACATCTTTAACAATTAATAAAGCTCTACCACCATTTGTTCCTATCACTTCTTCTTTACCAGGACGTAAATCTTGACGATCTGTACGCATCCAGAATACTTTACCACCTTTCATACCGGTAATTGTAGATAATTCACATAAAAATTGTACAGTTGTTCCAGGACGTGCTTTAACCTCTTCAGGAGTTACAGTCAAATCTGAAAAGATCAATCAAAAAAACATGTGAATAATTAAAGTAAACTTTGAAAAAACAAGGTTCCATTCATTTCGAAGGCTTCTTTGGTGATTAGTGTCAGTTTTTTATGATTGGTGATCGGTATAATGAAATTCGCAGTCGAATACTCTACCACTGAGCCATACCCCCATAAAGTGCGGCGACTGGTTGTTGCAATGTGGAAGTGTCGGGTATCACAACAATCAGTTGCCCTCAAACGCCCTGGTACGGCTGAGAGTGGGGAAAGTCAGCTCTCCCTCTCGAAATGCTCCCACATGACCACGTGCATACAACCACTGACAGAGAAATACTACTCACTGCCTTCTCAAGGCGAGGGTGTTGTTTACGAAATTGAGAAGACAAAAAGCGAATGTCCGGCTCTTTAACCAGGTTGGTGGACATGGAGAGTCTACTTAGGAGAGGTGGAAAGCGCTGATTCCAAAGCAATAGTGCACATGGGCTCCAGGATCCTATAGGAACAAATGGTTTATGAACCAATCGTTGATCACCGGCTACCATGGGACTGCATCTCCTTACGATGCTCCACTGCCTTATGGATCAGACCTGTAGGTCGAAGGCTCAGAGTGTGGCCCCCTAAGAAAACCACGTACTTCGGTTTGGTCACCTGTCCGGTATCACAGCCCTCACACATATCAAATGAGATCTGTGTGGCACATATGTATTTGGTGCGTTCTTGTACCAATATCTACGTGTTAAAATAATTAAATAAAAGTAATGAAATTTAGCAGTAATTCTGAACTTAATGAAGGCAGAAATGAATGTTAATTATATTCTTATTATCAGATTTTTTGTGGAGATTGAATTCGTAAATCCATTTAAACTGGACGATGGGAGCACTGGATGGCTGTTTCGTCCTAGTATCAAACTCCTCAATAGTGTGCATCCTAGATGTCGCACAAGGGATTTGAACTCATGATCTTCGATTTCTCATGAATTCAACAATTAAATTACTATAATATCTACAAAACCCCTCTCTGATTATAACGTTAGGTTGTTGTATACATGGAGACTGGTTTACATTTTGTTGAAATTGTAAACCTAAAGCTTAATATTATAACAGTCCACTACATCATCTTATATAAATGATATTATTTTACTAAAGGTAAGTATTCCTAATCAATTACATCCAAGATACCCATTTTATCCTAATTTGAACTAGGCAGTTAAACTTACCTATATTCTAGTACTGATCCTTAAACAAAGATTCGAATCTAATATCATTTGTTTCAAATTTCACTACATTATCCAATGTTCTGTTGACTCCGTATAATCACTAACCTATCCAATGGTTATTGGTTTTCATTATGATTGTTTGCATTTTCCCGTTGTCAATTTTATGGACTGAAACTAATCAATCTCCATTCGTATATATGTACATTCCAAACGGACTACTTTTGGATCGTCATATAGTCACAGAATCCAAGTAAACGTTTTATTGTATTCGGAAATCCCCATCTGACTATACTTGCAGTCATTAACATTAACAACAAACACATATAACCCTACACAAAACTGAAAATGTTTTGTAGTGAATCTTCTAACCATAACTTCTTTAGTTCAGTGTGGTTTTCTGAATGCACGCATATCTACCTTCTACATAGAAGTTTATGATACCTTGGTAAATCTTTAAGGAATAACGATCGTTCAGTGAGACTATAAGTTCATGGACGAATCAATGATATTTGAGGTAGCAGGTCACGGACTTTGGAGCGAAATTCATTCAGCGATTTATAGCTAAATAGAGTTTCGGCATTATATATGATGTCAGTTCGTAATGAAAACATTGAATCTAATTCCTAACCTTAACCATCAACTGCAAATTATGATCCCTATTCTTTAAACAGCTTTATAACCTTCATTTGACCTTACTAAGTAGGTAAACATTCCAAGGTCATTTTAGCGTTCCTCAAAGGTCGACTATGAATTATAGTCTCACCAATCGTTCAATAGAACTACATAATATCAGAAGGTGTTTGGTGGGGATTATAGTAATTTCATTAGTTAAGATCATGTGTCGATTGGAGCTAAACCACCATGGAAAACGCTCATGAGCAAAACTAATTGGTCCCGAGTTCGTATCATGCGAGGGGGGGGGCATGGATGCACACTGTTGAGGAGTCCCATAATAGGACGAAACAGTCGTTCAGTGTTTTCAGGTCTTCCATGATGGTCTAGCTTCAATGATCTCAACTACTGAAAGAATTACAGAAACTGAATCATTATAAAACATAAATTAACTTCATTTCAAAAACTAACCTCTTGTTTTCACAATTAATTTAGCAGTATCTCTTAAATTTAATGCTCTACACACATATAAACCTTCATGATATTTTTGTACATTCATTATACTTAAAAATGATGTAGATGGTGTTGCATCAGGATTATCAATTTTAACATCATTATGTAGTGAAATTTCACGATCATCACCTTCTGGTATAAAATACCAATCGATTAATTGATTACCATATTCTCTACCATCTAATCGACAATGAAATTCAGTAATATCACCAGCATTTGCCCATGCTTCATCTTCTTTTGGTAGGATACTAAGTGTTACAATAGCTAATAATGTAATAAATAATATTAAAAAGTATATGTAAGTAATGATGATCAAAGTTTAACTTATTAATTAAATAAGAGCCAACATGAGACTGATCAATTACAGTCCTTAATAATAATGGGAAGATACAAGTAAAACAACAATACCAGGTGGATTTAAACTTCACCCGATTACACAAGCAAGTGGCTATCAGGACTCAGTAGCTAAGTGGATAACGCGATGTCGTTTGGAGCGAATGGTACTGAGTTCAAGTCCCGGAGTGAACATCGATTCTGGGATGCATGTACATCCAGCTGATAACGAGGTCCCAAATAGGACGAAGTAGCGCGCATCCTGAATTGCACTTCTAGCCACTATCCATCCTTGCTTATTAGGTTAGATTGTTTATTAGTTAAATTCACGAGTCAGTTGAATCTAGATCACCATGGAAAACCTGGAAGAACTAGATGGCTGTTTCGTCCTAATATGGAACTTGTCAACAATGAGCATCCACGGTTCCACAACAAAGGAATTAGAACTCAAGGTCTTCGGTCTCGAACACGAACGCTAAACGTCTAGACGACTGAATCGGCATCCAATGGTGTTAATGTCTAACTTCAACCAATCCATGAAATTTTCTCACCGTTCAAAATTTTCTTCTGTAAGCTACTATCTCACAAAAGACACGGTTGAACACTGGTCACAGATTCTCACTTGATCTCCAGAAAATATCTCTTGAAGCTGGTCACTGGTAAGCACATGATGATTATTATTAAAAAGAGGTTTTCTGTGGATCGTGGATACGCACTTATGAGGAGTCCCACAATAGGACGAAATGGCCTTACAGTGCTTCCAGGTTTTTCTTGGTGATCTAGCTTCTATGGATTCATGAATTCAACATCATATTGTTGGTTAGTATATCACTTCTAACCTTACTCATTTTTAGCGTGTGCTTTAGATGTTGGGAAACGCTTACTGTTCATTGTAGTCTTTCCACTGGCAAAATGTAACACATAATAATGGTTTTCAAAATATACTTTCAATGAAATTAATTATTTTTCTGACAATTATACCCCATATATAAGCGAATAATATTGTTTTTAAATAAATCCTCATCCATCTTTACTCCAATATATACGGTAATATTTATATGGTTATACGTAACTATTAAACCAATCAAGGTTAGGTTATCTTGTTCTGTCACATCCTCAACTGCTTCTGAGGAGAAATTTATATTGAGCTCACTACCAGACAATGAGTTAGTGAACACCTGCCTTCATGGTTAGGAAGGAGTATTGTCATACAATACACAGCTCTGTTCTATATAGTAAAATTCACATAAGGAATCATCTGATGAAATACAGTTAATTAAATCTAACTTGATGATGATTGTATTTTTCCACAGTTATTCGTACAGATAGCAGTCTTATGGAATCATTATCTTTCATCAAATTATTTCGATAATACCACTATTAGAATATGAATAAGATAATTTTATGATGTAACTCTGTTAATCATGTTTTTTTTTAAGTCTGCTTTTCATAAATGATCAGTATTAATAGCGATTAATAACGTTCACCCTTGCGGGATTCGAACCGAGAATCTGTCGGTCTCATGCGCGATCAGTGTTATTGTCTAACTTCAACCAATCCACGAGATTGAGCAACACATCCATTATTGTCTTCAGTGAGTAACTACTTCACAACTGACCTAGTTGAACTCCACTATAGCTGAAGTCATATGTAAAGTATACTGAATTCACTTTTTAAAAATATACAGATAATGTGTAGTGGTAAACGCTTGGCATCTCTATTTTAACTGCCCTAAACATTCCTAGAAATTCTTACAAGTTATAATCTCTCTGAATGTTTTGTTAATTTCATATATACAGATGATTATCAGGAAATTCAGTTCAATTCCAATCATCTAGATAATAACATAGCTACTGGAAAACACATGACATGTTCTATCATTTTATTCACTGTGGAAGGTTTATCATTTGTCATGAATCAGATTATCCTTAAGGGTTTCTCAACCTATACAGTTAAACATGATTTACTTCAAATATAACTGTAAAGGTTTCATGAATTTCTTAAAGGTTTTTCTTCAAGTTTCATCAATAGACTCAACATCATAGCTCGTTCTTGTTTGTTTTTGTTGTTTTTTTGTTGTATGTAGCGAACAGTCAGAAAAGTTTCTTATGACATGGATACATAACATGTATATTGTTTGTATACATGATCATTCCATGACATTAACATCTATAAATGCATCTGTTTCCTTTTCAATCATATCATTTGTACTTTAGGAAAAAATTACGAGACTGATAGGTCCTGGGTTCGAATCCTATGAGGTAGGGTCGTGGATGCGCACTGATGAGGAGTTCCACAATAGGACAAAACGGCCATCCAGTGCTTCCAGGTTTTTCATCTTCTCATTACATTATCGAGACTTAGTATACTCCCTTGAAGGCTTTTGTACAACAATACAAATACTGACTTGATATCAACCTTATGACCAGTCTCAATCAAATGTTTCGCAATAGAGGATGATGTCTGTCTATCCTATGATCTTATTTGATCATTGGAATTCATTTGTTTCTGTTGACATTTGGGTATGTGTTCCTCTACCCTTACTTGCAGATCACGATTGCTCCTCTGTAAGTACATGTTCCCACTCATAAATGAAAATCGATAGACACAATTGCTTGTAAGCAATACTGTTTTGGTTTTTGGTAAAATATATACCTTGTCTTTTCAATAATGACAAGTTGAACTACATAAAATATTCTGTTTATGGCTTGTTATATCTTACAATATCATGCAATAATAATGCAAATTAGTAAGAATTATCAATTTTACCTGACTAATATCTTTCTGTAATAACATCCTTTATGTTATACAGTCTTCAAATCAACCATAGTACCTTGATACGACCTAGGGATAAACCATATTAAGTGCTAACTGCTAGATGTAACTTCGATGTTAGCTGTTAGTCACACTATTCTCATCTAACTCAAGTAAGCCCACCCCCCCAATCATTCAACAGAGATCATCAACATTATTGATCTACACATTTGTATATAACTGGACATTTTATCCTTCAATTTTCACATGATTCAGTCATGATTCATTCATGCTATTCAAATAATTTCGGTCTATTGACAAAATTACACAAATACTGAAATAACACATCAGTGTGTAATCAGCCTACTGTCATCTAATAAATTTATAGCCTATAACTGTTCATGATAAACAAACTATTTTCATGTAACTAACTGATTCTAAAGTTATATTTATATAATTTTCATAGTTAAAAACAAACGTTCTCATAAGTGTACAGTCTCCTTCCCCCCCCCCCCCCCCTCAACCTGATCTCTCTCTCCCTCTGTAATGACACAAGAAATTTTGTTTACATCTTTACATTATGTTATTGTTTGAAAGGTCAACATTTTATGAAAAAATAAAATTTGTACTTATATTTTGACCCCATCACTAACACCACCACTACCATCATCATCATCATCACCGCCACCAACACCAACACCACCACCCTTAAAACATGTATATTAGTAACCATTAGTATATAGAATTTATTTATTAATTAGGAGAATTATAGATTATTCTAAGAAATCAGAACGGGTTTGTGGAGATTTTCAGAAATTTTCACAGATTGAAATCATGAGTCAGTTGAAGCTAGACCACCACTGAAAACCTGGAAGCACTGGATGGCCGTTTCGTCCTAGTGTGGGACTCCTCAGCAGTGCGCATCCACGATCCCGCACCACGCGGGGCTCGAACCCAGGACCTACTGGCTTCGCGCGCGAGCACTTAACCATTAGACCACTGAGCCGGCATTCGACGGTGTTAACGTCTAACTTCAACCAATTCACGAAGTTGCGCCAGTGCTTCCAGGTTTTCAATGGTGGTCTAGCTTCAACTGACTCATGATATCAATCTGTGAAAATATTCTAAGAAATGTTGTTAAATATGAGAAGAATAAATATTTAAGTTGACAACATTAGAGTGATTATAATCAATTTAATAGTTGAATTCGTGAATCGGTCTAAGCTAGACTATAGGTGAAAACCTGAAAACTTTGGATAGTTGTTTCGTTTTAGTATTGGACTCCTCAGTAGTGCGCATCCACGATCCCCCACAAAAGAGATTCGAACACAGAACTATTAAATCACTGGATTGGTTGAAGTCAGACATTAACACTGTTAGTTACTGGCTCAGTGGTCTAGAGATGAAACGTTCGCGTAGTGAGACTGATAGGTTCTGGGTTCGAATCTCTCGAGGCGAAATCATTGATGCGCACTGCCAAGGTGTTCCACAACAGGACGAGACAGCCGTTCAGAACTTCCAGGTTTTCCATGGTGGTCTAACATGAGTTCAACTGTTAAAAATACTACAATCTTCACAAATCTCCCTACTAATTTTAATGTTTATAACTTTGTTAGCAATAGGGATGACTATACGTATGAAATACCCTTAAAGGTTGATGATACGAACTTTCTATGAAATCTTTCATCACATACAAGTTATTCTATTATCGAATAACTAGTAATTGTTAATCCTCCCATTTATGACTTGTCTTAGTCGATTTACTTCCATCTTTAACTAACAGTCATGAATGTACTTGAACAAAGACCTGATACTTAGTATGATCCGATGATAACAGTGAAATTTTAAATATCTATGATACATCGTTTTACCTAAATCTTATGCTTCATAGTGTTGACACCTACACGACAACGGTTCAGGTGAAATACTATATACATCAAGTCATTTTAAATGAGTAATCTGTTTTTTTATCTACCTAATACATTAAGTAATTAATAGTCGTTTCTTCCATTTATGGGATTTCTCAGTAGTGTATATATCCATGATGTCATTTAGAATAGATTACAATAACCTTACTTCTCATAGGAAGTCCATAACCTGTAGATCAGTAATTTGGGATCTTACGAGTGAGATCGTGGATGCACACTGTTAAGAAATCGCACAATAGGACGGAACGGGTATCTAGTGCTTCCAGGTTTTTTAATGGTGATCTAATATTGATCGGTTCATGATCTCAATCAACAATTTGGAATACAATGACTCTAATATCCAGTTTCAGTTATTTCATAATATATCGTGTTCATATGATTGATGAAACAATCCATATATAGTAAGTGTATAGAATTACATATATTGGATTAGAATATGTATATATTTCAACTTACTTGGTGCTCTGATGATATGACCTCGTAATTTTTTCGAATTTTGTTGACATTCATAAAGACCTTCATGAATATTTTCCATTTCTTTAATAACAATTACACTTGTTCGTAATCTATCTAAACGATTAGTACCAGTTGGTAATGTACCACCATTGAATGTCCAGATGACCTGAAAACCGCGGTGGAGTTTTATGTAAAAACAAAAATATGGACGATGACATTATATAATGTATTTAGAATTCACAAAATTTCATTATAAGCAAAGATGAATGGTGACTAGCTATTGAATCCAGGATATGCATATCGTCTCATTCGGGAGTAATTCATAAAAGAAAGATTGTATATAAGGATATAGTACAGGAAGAAAGAAAGGTATAAAGCAATACACCTATGCCATTGTGATCGATTCTGAGCCATGTCATTCACAATCTCCAACTATTGGTTACGATAGTTACACGGAACCCAATCAAGTAGTCTGCATCTACCAACATGGTTAAGGCCAGAAGTTAGGGACTTCAAGGACTGATGGCACGTTTTGGTTTGGCCAATCCCTAACTTTCTTTCAAGAATCCCTAACACTAGTTAGCATTGTGCATTGTGATAATCGGTGTCCAGACATACGAGACGCGTGGCTCAACCATCTTAGTCTATGAAGATTTCCAATCTCATCACCTGATTTATAATCATTCCCTAATACCCTGCGTTTAACCTCACTGTTGCTTACCCGGCGATCCCAGTAGATGCGAGCAATATTTATAAGATATATGTGGTCAAATACAAGTACTACTTCAGTCAATCTGTATTCCCAAAAATGTGATATCAAGAGTGTAAATCAAGTGTTTTGACACTATATTTCTAAATTAAAACTAGTTGAAGAAAATCCTTGGAATAATTAGATATTAATTTATGTTACAAGCAATATAAACAAAGATGGATGGTGGCTAACAATGGTATCCAAGACGCGTGTTTCATTCTATTTTGAACTCATCAGCTGGATAGTTCGATAGCATTTGAAGTGAGCGAAACTGGGTTCGAGTCCCAGAGTGGATATCAACTCCAAGATACAGATACATCCAGATGACGAAACCCAAATAGGACGAAGTTGTGCCCATCTTGTATTCCACCGCTAGCCACTAACCATCTATATAATAGCTCGTTATTTTTCAACATAATCATTCATAAAAGAAAATAGTTTCATACATTTTCTCCTGTTCCAACAAAATCTTTTTCTAATTCACAATGTAATTCCAATGATTCACCATTACGATAACTGAAAATCTCTGTTGTTGTTTCAGATAATTCTATAACATAAACAATTGAATATATCAAATAATTAATAAGTTATAATATAAATGATCGTTTGATAGTTCAACTAAATGCAAACTGCTGAAGAGTCACACAATAGGACGAAATCACCATTCAATGCCTTCAGGTTTTCTATAATGGTCTAGTTTCAATTGACTATTAAATTCTAATGATTAGAATGGAGATTTGTGTAGATTGTAGTAATTGTAAAACTTAGATTCGAGTTCCATATACTGAATCATGGATGAACACTGTTGAAGAGTGTTGTGTCCTGATAAGAATAATGAATGGTAATTTTTGGGATCCATTTATGGACCAATACTATGTGTATATTTTTATCGTATAATTGTTATGTAACTAAACTGTTCATATTCATACCCCTCTTATTGTGAGCTTTATGTTGACCTATGAACTACTATTGTACGATTTACTATTCATGAATTATTCCCTATCTGTTAATCGCTACCTCCCTCATTCACAGCCACTTCTGGTTAACTCTTGTACAAATTTTATTTTCTATTTTATTGATACCTTGTGGTCTGTTTGATTGATATATAAACAGAGTATGCTTGAAATACAATGATTTATATCTCAAAGGCTGAGACTTGCGTTCTGGACTCAACTGACTGGGCTAGACAGGGAAGCGAGACCAATCGAAACTCTAGGCCGTTCGTGCATGTTTTACGTGTCATTGATCCGATCGATAAATACGCTTAGCTCTTATCTGCAGTTCACAAAACACAACAATTTGTGACGGGGACGGTACGGAGATATGATCGAAATGATCGTCAAGTGATTGCATGTTTTCCATAGTGGTCTAGTTTCAATTCACTCATGAATTCAACTATTAAATTCGAATTGAATAGTCAATTATCATTATAATTTAATGAATCTATGATCATTTAGTTGAATTTGAACTCAACTGAAATGATTGAAATTGTATAAGTTTAATAATTAGTAGTCACTAATGAACTTCTATCTTTCAATATATTTTAGTTGGTAACTCAATCAAATTATGGTTTACGAATATAGTGTCCAATATGAGTTCAAATATTCCCTGTAATCTGAAACGGAAATGATGCTTGACATATCAATTACTTGTGTCAGTGTACAACATGATCAGTAAGAAGATAACGTCAAAAAAAATAGTAGATGACTTTATAAGCAAAGATGGATAGTAGCTAGCAGTGGAATCCAAGATACACGTTTCATCCTATTTGGGACTTGTCAGATGGATGTATCTGTATCTCACAGTTGATGTTCGCTCTGGGGCTCGCTTCAAACGCCTTCACTTTACTCACTTGACTACTGAGTCCTGAAAGGCAGTAGCTAACTGGATTACGTGAAGGCATTTGAAGAGAACGATACTAAGTTTGTGTCCCAAAGTGAACATCAACTCTGGGATGCAATCATTTTAATCATGTTTAAATTCAACTAAATGATCATAGATTAATTGGATTGCAATGATCATTAACTATTCAATTTGAATTTGTTAGTTGAATTGATGAGTTTATTAAAACTAGATTACTATGGAAAACCTGGAAGCACTGGACGGTTGTTTTGTCCTAGTATGGAACTCCTCATCAGTTCACAACCACGATTATTATTAGTAAGACATAATAATGTGGGATGAAGGCGAAATAAATAAATCATGTATTAGGGAGATAAATAATAGTAATAATAATGATACAAAGATTTGTGAATAATGATAACAGAGACTACGAAAGGTCATAAATACAACAGTCAAATTAAGTCATTCAACAGTAAAGATCACTATTGATTAATTGGTATTGAGGTTAACCAGATGATAAGAAATGATTGAATCTATTTCTTTTCTACATATAGATCCATTTTCTTAATTCGGATAGATATTGCTTTAGCCATTTGAATCATTTTAAGTTTGACCACACTCATAAGATTCAAAATCCGGACTGTTGTAACGGGTGTGTGACTGCAGGTTTTTTGATACGCAGCGTTTTATTGATCGATCGGGCACAGTAGACACGTAAACACGTAAGGACGACCTAGTGCCCTGATTGGCCCTGCTTCGCTGTCTAGCCCAGCCAGTTGAGTCTAGAACGCAAGTCACAGCCTCTGGGTTATGAATCATTATATTTCAAACATACTTTGTTTATATACCAATCAAGCAGACCACAACGTACCACAAAATAGAAAATAACATTGTACAATATTGGCCAACAGGAAAATAACACTGCTGGCGATCTATTAGTAGCTGTAACTGATCGGGAAGGATAGTCATTTTCTGAGTCAGCAGGGTAATGAGAAATACTGTAATCAATTAACAACCAATGACTCCCAAGGACGCTGATGACAAATCTGGACCTTCATTATTCATAATGATCTAACTTGAATCAACTCATCAATTCAACTATTAAATGACTACAATCTCCATACCTCCCCCATCCGCTATCCAATTGATTGGTTAGTAGTATGTTTAAAACCTACCATTTACAAGTACACTATATTACTATTAAAATTCATATTGTTCTCATATCTAGTTACTTAAATGACTACTTATATATATATATATATATATATATATCACAGTTAGTTACAGTTAAATAATATACCCTTGTGGGCCAGGGTAATTTTACATTGGTTTTCAAGAGAACCAGTCACCATCCGGACCTTTATGTGACAACCCCGACCAGTACAGCTCAACCCCGTTTAACAGAAGAGCCAAACACCAACCAGGCTTAAATTTTATAAACCGAGCAGTATAGCTCAATCTCGCTTCACAGGGGAACGAGACACCGTATAGGCTTTAACGCTAAAATCTGAATAATACAACTCAATCCTATGACGTAACCACACAGGTACTAAGCACCCTAGTGGACCACTTATATATATATATATATATATATATATATATATATATATATATATATATATATATAAACAAATTTATTTCATTTTCACAGTAATCAAATATGGATCATTAATAATATTCATTAAAATTTGATTCGCGCCATTTTTTTTGAAAAATATTTACATAAACAAATACACAATTATATATTACTAATTAGGTCAATAAATAATTAGTAGTATATAATCATAAACATAATCATAGTTTGAAATCAGTTGACAGTTATTTATATATCTATTTATAATTGTATATAATAAAATTGGCAATGAAATTTGTTTCAATGTTCAATGGATCAATTTGAAAGTATCAATACAACATGACATAAATGTGAGAAGGGGTTTTGTGGAGAGTTGTTTTTTTATAAGAAATTTCACTCGTTGAAATCATAAGTCAATTTGGAAGCATTGGACGGTCGTTTCGTCCTAGTATGGGACTCCTCAGCAGTGCATATCCACGATCTCGCTCCCCCCCCACCGCGAGATTTTAACCCAAGACCTATCAGTCTCGCGCTCGAGCGCTTAACCATTAGACTACTAAGCTCTCATTCAACGGTGACAATGTTATTACATAATTCACTGATAGATTAGAAAGGATAAAATTATTACTAATGGACTAGGAGAGTTCAACTATGTCTATTGTAAGGTAATGACTTAATGAAGATAATGGTGGATGATGACATAACAATATGGCACAAATTTATGAAGTAGATTGAGCCATATTGGTAGGTGTAGACAAATATAATTGAGATTCACGAGATGATAACACTCGATAGTCAGAGACCATGAATGAGATGGCTTAAAATCGTTTATAATGGCGTAGATGCATTCTCTTAAATTCTAATCTTCTAAATGATTCATTTTCATTTGTTTTCTCTTTCTAAACTTATTTCACTGTACTACACTGTTGAATAACATCTTCAAACCCTGATCTTTCCGATAAATACTTATACTTTTAATACCTCTACCACCATGAGATTTGAATTGACAATTGTATCTCTTTGCTAATTTAGTATGACAAAGTGAACTGTTATACGAACGCACGAAGTTCTGCGTTGTTGGTAATTGACTGAAGTTAGATATTGACATCAGTGCATGCTGCATCAGGGGTCCAGAGGCTAAGCATTCATGTGTGAGATCAAAGCCCCTGTGTTCGAGTCCCTTTTATACGGGATCGTGCGTTTGCATTGCTGTGAAGTCCCATACTAAGATGAAGCGGCTATTCAGTGCTTCCGGGTTTTCCATGGTGGTCTAGCTTTAATCGACTCATAAATACAACTATTAAGTTATGTTACTTGGTAATTGTAATATGATACCTTGAATACTCATGCATGGAATATTTGTAACGATAAATTATTAAATCGTTTCTTAATATGCATATCACTAAGACATTTAAACCATTGATAGATGTTAGACGTCTATGTCGGAAAACTGTCTCAAGTTCAACTCCTAATGTTGAGATCATACTTGCAAACTATTGAGAAGTCTCATATGAAGATGGTATAGCCGTTCAGTGTTTCCTAATTTTCACTGATCATCATTATTTAGTGATTTAAACTATGAAATATTTAAAATATCTACGATCCCCTCTTCAGTCAGAAGAGGATCATCATCAGAATATCAGTGATGTAGCTTTAACAGATAAACGTTTAATTCAATAACCCTACAAGATTGATAATCAACATCAATGAAATGCCTTTAAACAGATCATTTATATTGAAAACGTCAAGAGAATAATACTTGTGATTCATTACACACTAACTAGCTATCTAAACAAGATTATTTATTTATTTACATATGTGTTTTTCCCTGCTTAATGGAAGTAGCCTCAAATGCTCTGATATGGTCGAGAGTGGAGCGAGTCAGCTCTCCCTCTCGAAATGCTCTCACATGACTACGTGCATATAACCACTGACAAAGAAGTCCTACTCACTGCCTTCTCAAGTCGGGGATGTTGTTTACGGAATTGAGAGGACGAAAAGCGAATGTCCAGCGATTTAACCGGGTTGGTGGATACGGATGATCTATCTAGGGGAGTTAGGAAACCCTGATTCCAAACCAGTAGTACACATGAGCTCCAGTATCCTGAAGGGACAAATAATGTATGAACCAATCGTTGTTCACCGGTTACCATGGGACTTCATCTCCTTATGTTGCTCCACTGCCTAGTGCATTAGACCTTTAGGTCAAAGGCTCCTGGTGTGGCCCCCTAAGAAAATCATCTGTTTTGGTTTGGGCATCCGGGCAATATCCCAGCCCTCACACAAATCGAAGGGTTCAGAGATCAAAACTACTCGAAATTATTTAAATGTAATTCCAGTGAATTAAGAATACTTACCCATCTTCCCAGTTGTACTGAGAGATTTAGGTTCTAAATCAAGTTTAATTGAACCAACAATTTCTCCAGTTTCAGATGAAGTTACTTCACAAGTTATTGATGTATCTCGTTTGACACCATCATCTGGTATATGATCAATAATTAGTTGACGAACTATTGTTTCACTATCACCAATCTTTCCACTTTCCACTGTTGACCATTGATAATTAAATGATACACTTTCTGCTTCATTTGGCGGCATATGACATTGTAAAATAACAGTTGGATCATCAGGATCAATTCTTTTTGAGATGGTAATATATGGAATTGCTGTGAAAGATGAAGGAAATAAATATTTTCATTAGAAGGGGTTTTGTGGAGATTATAGTAATTTCAATAGTTGTGATCATGGGTTAATTGAAGCTAAAACACCATGGAAAACCTAGAAGCATTGGACGGCCGTTACGTCCTATTGTGGAACTCTTCAGTAGCGCGCATTCACGATCCCACCCACGAGATCCGAACCCAGAACCTATCAGTCCCGCGCGCAAGCGCTTATTCGCTAGACCACTGAGCCGGTCGGCATCCAACGGTGTTAATGTCTAACATTACCGAATAAACGATAGCTTGAAAGACTGTCAGCTGAAAGAACAATCGATAGCATTTTCGTATTAATATACGACTACTCTGTAATGTTTATGCACACAGTTTTAACACAACTTATCAATGGCAGTAGAAGATGGTTATATAATACCATGAAATGATTGAAGTTACGAATATACACCATTAAATATGCGTCTTAAGATTAAACGTTCACTATGAGTACTAAATATCTTAGGTTTCTTAAATTAGGTCAATATCTGCTCAGTCCTTCTCAGTTTCAAAATGTATTCTGAGGTCAGTTTATGATAAAGACTATATAATCCAATAATCTCCACAAATCTATTCCATTAAAACTATTTTGTAAAGATTTTCAGTAGCTCGAAAGTAATTTTCATAAAGAAATAACAATCAGTCAGATAATCATTGCACATCATGAATTATTTAAAAGGTGTTTTCTTCTCGTTTTGGAGGTTTTTCAGAAGTCTGTTCCGGTACAGTCGAGAGTGAGGAGAAACCGTCCTCTCTCTCTCTCTCTCTCTCTCGAATTACCCTCACATGGTCACGTGCGTAAAACCACTGCCAAGTAAGTTCTATGCTCTTGCGACGGGGCTGTTGTTTACGAAATTGAGAGAATGAAAAGCGAATGTCTGGCGATATAACCAGGTTAATGAATACAGAGGATCCGCCTAGGAGAGTTGGAAAACCACATGGATTTCAGGATCCAAAGGAAACTAGTGGTGTACGAATTTACTGTCCGTCTCCTGACATCGCTCCACTGCCTTGTGGATAAGACCTTTAAGTAGAGCCCCCTAAGAGAACCACCTGGTCCGGTTTGGGCACCCGGACAGTATCCCAGCCCTCACATAAATCAAATGATGTATATGGCGCATATCTATTTGATGGATCCTTGTATCAATGTTTATGTGTTTAAATTAAAAAAATGAATAAATTTACGAGGAAAATGTAATCAAACTCACAGCCTTCAAGTAAACTAGAGTTACCCGCAGATTATCATTATTATTATTATTATTAATATTATTATTATTATACGATTTACCATTCTTGAGTTATGCCCAGTCTATTAATTACAGTCTACCACAATCACAGCCACTTTCGGCTAGATCTTGTACAAATGTTATTTTCTATTTTATTGTACGATTTGGTCCGTTTGATTTACCCATAAACCCAGTATGTTTAAAATACATGATTCATATCACCGAAGCTGAGATTGGTTTTCTGGACTGAACAGGCAGGGCTAGACAGAAAGATAGGACCGATAAGTACTGTAGGTTGCCCGTAGAGGTTTACATATCATTGGTTCGATCGATAATTCACTGCTCTCTAATTGGCGGTATCATTACATCATACATTAATAGGATACAGGGCATAAGCTATAACAACAACACAGACTGTTAATAAATTAAACAGCTGTTAAGTGTTTTATAGCTTTATGGAATTCTTTAAATGATAACAATCCATGATAATAATTACTTCAAAAATAAACAGTTCAATGTTCACCAGTTGATAACTCCTCCTATAGCTAGCTCTTTTAGAGTTACTGCCTATCCCCAACTCAGGTAAAGGAGTAGGGTTGGAAATGGGGTTAGTGACCCCTTCCTGTAGAAAACTAATTCACGTAAGTAAGTAGGTAAGTATGTATGTATGTATGTATGCATCACTAGTTGATAACATATTATGATAGAAAGTAAATCAAACTTACATTCAATGGATCTGCGTGCACGTTTTAAATAAGTATGCTGGTCTATTGTTGTATTCATTTGATCAATCCAACCATATTGACATATTGGTAATGGATGTTTAGTATGATGTAATTGTAAAGGATGTTCAAATTTATAATCATATTCATTCACAATTACATTACCCATAGGATATTCCCATATTACAAATGTATATTCATTGAATACATTAGGGCATTGGAAATAGGTTAGATTCTCAGAGGTAATCAATTTTCCAAAATTAATTTCTAGAATATTAAATAAATTGAAAATAAGATAAGTTCAACGGTACTAAAACAAAGATTACTTTATTGCTACCTTGACGTGGTGGTCGAGCTTGCCAATCGTGATGAAGCAACCGAGCTATACAGGCTAGAACAACCGTTCCTCGAGGCCCTGCTATGTCAGACAGGTCTGTTGAAGAACGGTAAGACTGAAAGCAACAAACCCAAGGTTCGAAGGCGAAGTCGTACTACTGACTGTACAGAGGTGTGAAGGCAGTAAGGTGTTTCCTTCAGACAACCAGCATGACAACGATGCTGCTTTCCCACAAGAAGGAGTGGGGTTAGAAAAGGTCAACCCTAAAAATGTACACCTCGCCTTATCCCACAGATATCCATCTCCGGCGATAAGGTCTCAGCAAGTACGGAGCTAACACAAAACTTACTCATAAAAAAGTCGTGTGTGACCGACCTCAAGCAGTTGTCTCTTGGGCATTGAGGTCACGCTCTCAGGTCACTAAGACCACCTCTAATCCAATTTCCTTTTCAGGTACCTCCAGTAGAACCCTTCCATGGTGTGGGCAACTTGGAAGTGATAACTGCCCTCATACCTCTAACAGCACTCAAGACCACTGTATTCATAATCAACCTCCCCCTCTCTAATTCTTATTATTCCTCTTATTGCTTTGAAGATATAGTGAATTAATATCTCACTTGATTACTAACTTACGCCTGTCATCCCTCGGTAGAGAAGGAACATGGACCGCTCACTAGCATTTTCTATCCAACTCTGTTCTGAGTAATCCTTTCCAGTTGAGATCGTATCTTTTAATCACGAGACGATGTTTCATACATTCTAAATCTAATTATCATCAGTTTGTTTGTTTGATTACATAGTTGACTTAAGTTTTATGTTCTTGTTATGTAAGTCTATTCGTTATTTACTACTGAGTTATAAAGTAATGTTGACATTTAAACTTCACGCTCATTGCACAAGCAAGTGGCTATCAGGACTCAGTAGCTAAGTGGATAACACGACGACGTTCAAGGCGAACGGTACTAGGTTGGAATCCGGGATCGGGCATCAATTCTGGGATGCAGGTACATACAGCTGACGAGTCCCAAATAGGACGAAGTAGCGCGCGTCCTAGATTCCACTACTAGCCCCTATCGATCTTTGCTTAAAAATATTGACATGGTTCATTTCAGACTTTCCCAACATTCAAGTACCAATGGGCATAAAATAAACCAGCTAACTATTTAACACTAAAAAAGAACTTCGAATAGTTTGATTTATTTATGCAGTTTAAAATCATTTTAGTTCAGTTACTAATCAAAATACAATTACCGAACCTCTATTATGTAATAGTACTAATATAATGGACAATCTGTAAAACAGTTTGCTTAATTAATTACGAATCCATGAATTGATCTAAGCTAGACCACCATAGAAAACCTGAAAACATTGTACAGCCATTTCATCTTAGTATAAAACTCCTCAACAGTGTACATCTACAATCGTTAATGGTGATCTAGTTTAGATTAACTCGTAAATTCAACTATGAATATACTATAATCTCCACAAATCTAATCATTATGAATCATTATTACATCAGAATCCCATGCTAAATTGATTCTCTTCATCATTTAATAGATACTCATTAAATCAATATTTTGTGCAATTGTTTCGATCAAGTACACAAATGAAGATAACCAAAATCGATTACAGGTCATTTTTAGTAAAATCGGAGAATCATACAATTAAAACTTCATTTGCAAAATATCTATCATTTATCTCGTTCTCATTCTCTTCACTTTGATCTTCTTAAGCTTCTTCTGCCACCAGTCATTTCACTTTCAATTGATGATACATACTACTTATGATATCTGTCGACATCAGTAGCATATATCACTACGTACTATATCTATTCAATTGATTTGATGTGAAGAAGAAGAAGAAGAAGAAGAAGAAAAAGACGAACCTCTTACAACTATATCATTATGTATACCTTGAATTGATTGTTTATATTAACCATCTTACAAAACGATCACAGTTTTTTTTAGTTCGTTAGTTAGTTCATTCAACCGAACTTATAATGAAACTTATGGTTTTCAAATGTTTTACATGAATTGTATTTTCATATACTTATTCAATGGTAAACAGGTTTATAGAATGTTGGGTTGTATTTGTTTTGTTTTATTAACATACTGATTACTGTATTATTTACAAGCTGAATAAGTTATTATCAGAAGGGGTTTTGTGGAGATTTTACAAATTCCACTGATTGAAATCATGAGTCAACTGAAGCTAGATCACCATGGAAAACCTGGAGTCACTAGACGGCCGTTTCGTCCCAGTATGGGACTCCTCAGCAGTGCGCATCCACGATCCCGCAGCCCTTCTGATAATAATCATCTGCTCACTAGTGACTGACTTCAAGAGATACTCCTGGAGTTCTAGTGGGAAGCCGTTACCAGTGGAGTTCAACCAGGTCTGTTGTGAGATATCAGCTCACTGAAGACAATGGTATACGGTGGCGGAACTTCGCTGATTGGTTGGAGTTAGACATTAACACCATTAGCTGACGTTGGATCAGTGGTCTAGTTGGTTAAGCGCCTGGCGCGAAACCGATAGGCCCTGGGTCTGAATCTCGTGGGGTGCGGGATAATGGATGCGCACTGCTGAGGAGTCCCATACTAGGACGAAACGGCCGTCTAATGCTTCCAGGTTTTCCATGGTGGTTTAGCTTCAATTGATTCATGATTTCAATCAGTGGAATAAGTATTTGTTATGAACTAAGATAATAAATGATTCCAGTGAAGGAAGAAATCATGAAGAAGTGCTGGAAGTAGATAGGCATACACTGAGGAAAGCACCCAATTGCGTCACAATACAAGCCCTCATATGGGATCCTCAAGGCCAAAGGAAAAGAGGAAGACCAAAGAACACAATACGCCGAGAAATAGAGACAAGCAGACATGAGAAGAATTAAAAAACAATTGGATAGAACTAGAAAGGAAGGCTCAGGGATTGAGTGGGTTGAAGAATGCTGATCGGAGGCCTATTCTCTATTGGGAGTAGGAGACGTAAGTAAATAAGCTAATAAATACTTTGTAACTATTAGTTGGCTGAAAACCTTTCAGACATATTGATTTATACTACTTAATTCATAAGGAGAATTTCATTTCTTTAATGATTTTGGTTGATTATCAACTGAAAAAGACGGAGATGAGGAGCCTACTACCGATTTCGTTCAACCAACTGACATTGGAATTTATAATTTCTAGGAATAAATAGTCTAAATAAAAAAAGAGTCATATGAAGAAAATATGGAACTCAAAACAACTATCTGTCAACCAATATCAAAGTCAGAATCTTCAACACCAACGTCAACACAGTTCTACTGTATTAACCTGAAACAGGGAGAACTAATACAACCATCATCAAAACAGTACAAGTATTTATAAATAGTTGTCTACACAAGATACTCAACATCCATTCACCGGATACTATCAGCAACAGCCTACTGTGGGAGAGAACAGACCAGCTTCCATCTGAAGAGGAAATTAGAGAAAGACGATGGAAATGGACAGGACATGAATTACACAAATCGTCAAACTGCATCACGAGACAACCCCCAACTTGGAATCTTAAAGAGAAGTGAAAAACAGGAAAGTCAAATAACACATTACATTGGAAAATAGAAGTAGATGTGAAAAGAATGAATAACAACTGGAAACAGCGGCAAAGGATTGCTTGGGACAGGGTTGGCTGGAGGATGCTGGTGGTTGACCTATGCTCCTCCACGAGTAATAACGGGTGTAAGTAAGTAAGTATAAGTAGCTACTTTAAATATATGATAAACAGGATAGTAACTGAAATATTGAAGTAATAAAGCAAAACTATTCATACCTGACATAAAATTATGTGACCATATTTCAATTTTTTGCACTGGTAAATTACGATGTAATGATGTTGAATGTTCGGAACAGAAATAAGTACCTAAATCATCAATTGTCAATCTATCAATGTATAAATTAGGGCTGATTTGTCCATTAATTTTTAAACCAGGTAATCGATACCAGACGATGCTTTTGTTATTCCAATTATTTTGAGAAGTTGTTGGATTGCATGTCACTATTAATTTCTCACCTAAAACACCTTCAACAATTTGAGTTTCTTTACGTTCATAGACAAATGTTTCATAAGCTAGAATTCAAAGAAGAAAAATGAATAAAAATAATGATGTTGAGATGGTGGAGAAGATTTGTAGCTCAGGTGGATGATTTTGATGGAGTTTTGTTCTCTGAGCTGGATGGTTTGGTCGTGGAGCTTTCATCGTTCTTCTGAACGACATCATCAGCACAAACTTCAGATAGAAGAAAGCTCCACGACCAAACCATCCAGCTCAGAGAACAAAACTCCATCAAAAAAATAATGATGTATTGTTTCAACATAAATAATTTTCAATAGTTAAGATCATAAATCAATTGAAGCTAGACCACCATGTAAAAACCTGTAAGCATCGGACGTCCGTTGCGTCTTTGTATGGGACTCCTCAACAGTGCGCATCCACGACTTTATCTTGCGAGATCCAAACCCAGGGCCTATCAGTCTCGCGCACAAGCGCTTAACCTATAGACCATTGAGCCGGCCAATATCCAACGGTTTTAATGTTCACGAAATTGACCGACACATTCACCATTCTCATCAGTAAGTTACTATCCCACAACTGATCCGGTTGAACTCTACTGGTCAGTGCTTCTCACTAGAACTCTAGGATATAGCTCTTGAAGCCAGTCAGTAGTGGTGGTGGTCTATCTTCAACTGACTGATGATCTCAACTATTGAAATTACTGTAATATTCACAAAAAATCCCTTCTGATAATTTTATTACTACTATTTCCAATACGCTGAGTATAAAACACGTCATAATGCCAGATTACTTAGGCTACTTTCAGGATTCGATCATAAATAGAATGAAGATTAGGATTAGTGAAGAGAGTATACCAACTCACGTGCAATTGAGTATGTTCACATTTAATTTTGTTAAACCCTTTTGTTAACTTATTTAATGGACAGAGTCATTCGTACAATAACAACTTATCTATATCATTATACCTTTACTATTGTTGCGAATATATGGACATGTATGCTTGAGCGTTGCTTGCTGCCTACGCATTTATTCTCGCTGCTAGCCTTTCTACTAACCGCTTAATTGATTCGATGATTTATTCATTTCATTATGTATATATGTACATTTTAATCCTATTCACTTACTTGCCCGTTAGCCTTTCAGCACTGCTCTTTCATGCTTGCTTAACGTATCTGTAATTTTGTTTATCTGTGTGTAGTCCCATAATCAACGTAATCAACACTTCGTCGTATTCGTCTTCTGATGAATACACCGTTGAGGCGTTATCTAGTAATGGTTATCAAGACGAACTGTATACGAAGTTTAAAGATCATATTGAATAACGATCACTACAAGTGATCACATTTTATTCATTCATTAGTTTATTCACATGAATATAGACTATATTTGTATAATTAACTGATGGAATTTCATACCCTTTAACTGTATTTAACCGTATTAAAATGACATTTGATTGTCTTAACAATTCATCTGATCACATTGTTCAATAACCAAGACATTCCAATAATGACATTAGTTAATATCGGGAACTTCTTTAGTTTCTTTAAACTTTCTTAACGTCACTGCCAATAGTTTCTTTGGAATATTGTAATAAATGAAAGTATAGTATGATAAAATGTACCAGTTAATTCGGTTTGGCTGGCATAAATTCAAATGTATAAAATACATTCCATATGATCTTATCCTAACTCCATCTGGAACCCTTCTTGGGCTACTGTCGGTCCTAAACCTGGATAAAGGTGGAGGGTTGGGCATACGGTTAGAGACCCTATTCCGTAGATAACTAACTCGCTTAAAAAACGCTAACCAAAAGAAAAAAATATAATTCGAACCATTATCTCATCCTGGATAAATGAATCAGATAGACATTCTTTGAAGTATGTAACTCAATTAATGAATGAGAACATAAATAATTGGCCTCATATCTGACTCCAGTTAAATTGAATGAATGATTGTTATCGAAATACGCATGTCAACTAATCCTCGTATATAATCATCGACTAGACTTGAGTTAGTGAATATAACGGAATTAAAATAAATCAAATACGAGAATGAATATTGAATACGTATATTTCATACCACCGTTGATCCAGATAAACAAGCGAAGGAACAAAGTGAAGAGAAAAGAGAGAGAAGAGAGATTAGATGACACTCGGTGCAATAACTGAATGAGCCAACTGGATCTAACCACGCATGAATAAACAAGTTACAGATATGTGATGAATAGGATATGATGTACACACACATACGCTCACATAATAATAACAATCAAGGTTCAGAAGCGAAAAGTTAACATGATCACAAATCAGAAGGGGGTTTGTAGTTATTATAGTAATTTTCAGTAGTTAAGATCATAAGTACTGGATCCTGGGTTCAAATCGCGCGGGGCGGGATCGTGGATGCGCACTGTCGAGGAGTCTGAATGATTTGTTATTACCAAAGATACGAGTTTTTGTAAAATGAAATAGAGTAGAGGATAAACATCCACAATCTTTTAATATCAAATATATATGTGAAACAGGTCATAAAATTGATCTTAACACGGCTTTTGTGATGTTGTATAAAAGTGTAAAAGGATATGTACTAAATTCATTTGGTATTATTTGGCTTGCATCTTCCCATTGAGGTTTAAGACTGCAATTGATCATTCTGTTATTGGCATATGTGTATACTGTGCGTATGCCTCGATATTGCCTCAATTCAAAAGCTTTTTATAAGCAATGATGGATAGTGGCTAGCAGTGGAATCCAGGACGCCAAATAATACCAAGTGAATTTAAATTCACCCCATTGCACAAGCAAGTGACTATCAGGACTCAGTAGCTGAATGGATAACGCGATAGTGTTTGAAGCGAATGGTACTTGGTTCAAGTCACAGAGTGTACATTAATTCTGAGATGCAGGTACATCCAACTGACGAGCCCTAGATAGGACGAAACACTCGTCTTGGATTCCACTGCTAGCCGACGTATACTAAAGTTTATTAAATACTAACTCCTTATTTATGTATTCAAAAATAGTTTATTTCTACCTTAAATCTACCAGATAATACTAGCTCATTATCTATCATGACGAGGTTTCAAATAATTTTCACTTTCACTTGTTGAATTTATGAGTTAATTAAAGCTAGACCACCATGGAAAACCTAGAAGCATTGGACGGCCGTTTCGTCCTAGTATGGGACTCCTCAGCAGTGCGCATCCACAATCCCGCACCCCATGGGATTCGAACCCAGGACTTGATTATCACTTTATTATCTTTGTATCCTTTCATTTTCCGTTTCTAGTTTAAGTGACCTTATTTATTTCTATATATAAATGATCAGATTGTTTGAAATGCATTACGCTAATATTTCATCACACAATTCTGATAATTTTTGTCTTCTTGTTACACTATTGAAAGATGAAATTTGTCTTCCTCAATAATCTAGTTCAATAAACGAACAGTGATGAATCTATGATTTCTTCTAACAACATTTGATAATGAGACGATAAGTTATCAACGATCTTTGAATGACATTAGTGTAACCTTTAGAGTGTCCACCTAATAACTAGGATTAAAATGAATGTTATAAACTAATGTGAGGAACTAGAATTATACTTTACAGTTAATGATTAGGGTTAGGAGTTATGTTTATGGTTTTCATCATGAACTGTAACATCAATGATAATAGCAAAACTTTACTGAACCAAATAGATGAATGAAACATTTCGCGCCAAAATCCAAGAGGTCGGTCGCGGCTCGGACAGCTCAGTGGTGACGTCTCTGACTGTGAAGCTGAATGACAAGGGATCGAATCCGCCAGGGAGAACCAGTTCCCTCAAGATTACAGGTACACTTTGCTGACGAGTGCCAAGTAGCACGAAACCCGGGTCCAGGGTTTCCTGTTGACTACCTCCAACCACCATCTAAATCTCAATACATAGTGCCCACAGTGTCGAGTCACCTAGATTGGTGGCCACATTGCATTATGGTCGATAGCATTCGATCTGCGCTAATAAGGCCTAGACACTCATGACATTCATCACCACCCAGTGATCAATCAATTTTGAAGACCTATAATCTTAAATCTGATTGGTTCCTCTATAAATTATACAATCTCACCTGGAAAATTTTATTTATCTATTTACATTTCACTTTTTGTCCAAATTAATGTAAACTACATTTTTTGTTTGTTTGTTTGTTTGTTATCTCTCTTTTTAGTAAAACCATAAAGAAAAAAGGGTCTTTTTTTCTTTAAATTTCCCATAGTGATAACAGGTAGTAACATATGAATGACTAAAAAAAGACAAATCACAAAAATGATGCACCTTGTAGTTATATTGATTTATACGATCAATCACTAGGCCCATATATATATATATATATATATATATACATTGGTTCAAGTTACCATTACTTCATTCATATTAGCACAACATGATGTATAGAAACAGTTATTTCAATGGTGATCATATTTAAAAAGAACGATTACATATAAGAAAGAAAGAATTAGTTTATAGATGTATAGGTGTATACACCTATATCATTGTGATCGATTCTGAGCCAATGTTACCCAAAGTCTTTAATCATTGGTTAGAGATTAATAGTTATATGATACTTAATAATCTTTCAATAAATCAATCAATATTCAATGTATCTTAGTTTCTTTGTGTTGTTACGTTTTTTTTTTCCTCTTTTGTAGAAATGTCATGAATTGAGAGGAATTGTGTAAAAAAAAAGAGTAAAAGAGAAGAAAAAAAGCCAAAAACATTAGTTCATTGATTTTTTTCCCTATTCCCTAGTTTATAAACAAAATAAACTTACATATATGACAGCTTATCATGGCAACAACAAGAAAATTAAAAAAAAATTTGTTCAAATTATCAACTAAATTATGGTTGCTAAGTGGGGTGGTTGCGCGCGTGTGTCTGTATGTGTGCGTGTGTGTTTATGAGATGTGACTTAAAATATTAAAATGTCATCTATAAGAATGTTTCTTTTAAATACAAATAACATTTTATATGAAAAGTTGGATAGTGGCTAGCAGTGGAATCCAAAATGTGCGCCACTTCGTCCTATTTGGGGATCCTTAGCTAGGTGTATCTACATCCCACAGTTGATGATCACTCTGAGACTCGAACTCAGTATCGTTCGCTTCAAACGCCATCGCGTTATCCACTTAGCTACTGAGTCCTGATAGCCACTTGCTTGTGCAATGGGTTGAAGTTTAATTCATTTGATATTGTTTTACTTGAATCTTCCCACTGATGTTTTTGGACTGAAATTGATCAGTCTCTTATTGGCATATGTGCATACTGTGCGTTGGCCTCGATATTGCCTTAATTTACAAGCATTATAAGCAAAGATGGATAGTGGCTAGCAGTGGAATCCTGGACGCGCGTTTCGTCCTGTTTGGGAGTCGTCAGCTGGATGTACCTGCATCTCAGGGTTGATGTTCACTCTGAGACTCGAACTCAGTACCGTTCGCTTCAAGCACCATCGCGTTATCCACTCAGCTACTGAGTCCTGATAGACGCTTGCTTGTGCAATGGGGGGAAGCTACAATTAAATTGGTATTCACTTGGTATTGTTATACTTGAATCTTCCCATTGATGTTTTTGGACTGAAATTGATCAGTCTCTTATTGGCATATGTGCACACTGTGTGTGTTGCCTTGATATTGCCTTAATTCACAGGCATTATAATCAAAAATGAATAGTGGCTAGCAATGGAATCTAAGACGAGGGTTTCGTCCTATTTAGAACTCGTCAGCTGGATGTACTTACACCCCAGAGTTGATGTTCATTCCGTTCGTTCCAAAAGCTATAACTTTATCTAATTAGTTACTGAGTCTTTATAAGAAACTTGATCAACTGAAGTCCTAAACATCAGTGGTTAGATTAAAAAAGAAACAATACAAAATGCATTTATACTTCACCCCATTAAACAAAAATGTAACTATTAAGACTCTATAGCTAAGTGGATAACATGATGGCGTTTAAGGCGAACTGTACTGTTTAAAACAAAAAAATCTAGTCAATAAACATTGGATACATTCATATCACTATATATAGACTGGTAAGTTGAAACTACTGAGAAAATGAATATTATTATTAGTAGTAGTATTAGTGTGGTGTGTGCTACTTATATCGACTTAAGTAGTATATGATGTTAGTCAGGAACAGAATGTTTGGCAACAGAGAGACAAGAGAATTGAACAGTAAAGATTCGAAACAGAATGCAATTTGTATGAAAATGCAAGAACAATGAAGTCTGAGTCATTTCGAGACAATTGATGGACATTTTACAAATGAAGCATTCACTTTATGTTTGATTGTTAGATTTTATGAACAAGTCCTGTAAGCATGTGTTAAGTGCATTCGATTGCCCCCACTGATGTTCTTTTGTTCACTACAGTAGTAGTAGCTGTAGTATTTGAAGGCCCCCCATCATCTTCAAAAGACTCAATCTATGAACAAAGAATGTTCTTTTCAATAAATTCTCTTTAAGTTCCACAATTCATATACTCAGATTAATAATCCGGAAAAGTGACCAGGTTAAAGGTAAAGTACATTTTATTGCAAACTAGTTATAGTGCCAGTATAACTTAGAGATCATGTAGAACAATCCAAAAATCATTCAACGCCGGAGAACTACGATTATTGTTTTCTATGTACCCAATGGTGACATCGAGGCAAAAAGATGAATTACTTAGAATGACCACCTTATTTTATAGTTATCAGTTTAACTGCTCCTGTGGAGCAATTTATATTGGTCAAAGTTCTAGGAATTCCTGCTCGTGAACACCTCCTAGCATGGCTAAACAAAGGTTTGATGAAGAAAGTGAACAGCTCGATATTGACCTGTTTAGTGCAAACTAGTTATAGTGCCAGTACAAATCAATCCTTTTTCAATTATTTATTGGGTTAGTAATATGGGACTCGAAATAACTTTCAACCAATATCAAAGTGAGAATCTTCAATACGAACGTCAAGGCAGTTCTACTGTATGGAGCTGAAACATGGAGAACTACAACAACCATCATCAAGAAGGTGCAAGTTTTTATAAATAGCTGTCTTCGCAAGATACTCAACATCCATTGGCCGGATACCATCAGCAATAGCCTTCTGTGGGAGAGAACAAACCAACTTCCAGCTGAAGAAGAAATGAGAGAAAGACGGTGGAAATGGATAGAACATACATTACGCAAATCGTCAAACTGCATCACGAGACAAGCCCTAACTTGGAATCCTGAAGGGAAGCGAAAAAGAGGAAGGCCAAAGAACATATTACGTTGGATAATAGAAGCAGATATGAAAACGATGAATTACAACTAGAGGGAGCTAGAAAGGATTGCCCAGGACAGGGTTGGATGGCGAATGCTGGTGAGCGGCCTATGCTCCTTCACGAGGAGTAACAGGCGTCAGTAATATTTTCCTAAATCTTGACACACTTAAAGTCCTTCAAATGTCTTAAACAATAACCATTCAGATGAAGAAACTAGAGCTGTGCATACAAAAGAACTATCTTCAACCATATTTCCTCCCCTAACCAACTTCAATATCAAGTAGTCAATCGTAATCTTAACCATTAAATGACTGAATTTGACCATTGTACCTTCTTAGTCAATTGCAATTGGCTGTGTTATCTTTATTCACAAATCTTTGTATTCTTCTTCTTCTTCTTATTATTATTATTATTATTAATATAAAGTACATCTTTATCATTGATTGTAGTGATATAATAATAATGATTATGAATATGAGACAAGAACAAGAACCCCCCTTTTTTTTATAAAGGCATCAATTTTAATTAAGTTCCCTTCTTCATAAGAGGTAACAGGTGTAACTAAGTAACTAAGTAATTAATTTTAATTAAATTGAATAATTGTTTCCGGGGATGGTGTTGGTGATGGTGGTGCATGTGGTGGTGGTGGTGGCGATGGTATTTTCTTCTACAAGGTCATCTATTTTAATGTTCATTTATAATTTATCTTAATTGAAAATGAATAGAACCACATAATAGATGTGGTTCAGTATGAGAATGGATCTATTTGGTATAGAAATAGTAAGATGAATTGAATAAGGTAACTTGTCGATCAAGATAAACAAACAACACCATGAACTTTTTTTTTAGATTTATCAATGAATTGTAATCATAATTGATTGATCACTGGGTAGTGATCAATGTCATGTATGTCAAGTGCTAATCCGTCAGGGAGCATCAGTTCGTTTAAGATTATAGGTACACCTTGCTGACGAGTGCTAAGTAGTACAGCAACTCACGTGCAATTGAATTTGTTCTCATTCAATTCGGTTAATCCCTTTTGTGAACTTATTTAGCGGACAAAGTCATCCGTACTATATAACAACATATTGTACCTTGATTATTGTTGTGCTTGTATGAAATATGTATGCTTGAACACTGCTTACTGCCTACGCATATATTCATTCTGCTAGCTTTATTACTAGCTACTTAATTGATTCGATGATCCATTCATTTCCCTATATATATACATGTACATTTAACACTCTACACTCTCGGTTCGCTGACTCACTCATTCGCCTCACTGCTTTGTGGTCGGAGTTATCCGCTAATATAAACTGTAGTCGCTGCTTCTCTTTGCCTTCTGATTTCAAACACTGTTGAAGATTATATGATAACGTTTACGAGGGTGATTGGTCAACGAAGCACAGCCACTACAGTAGCACAAAATCTCGGTCCAGGGTATCTTGTCGACTACCTCCAACCACCATCTAATCTCATAAATGAATTGTAGCTAAGCAACTATTGAAATTAGAAAAATATTAGAAACGTGATTTGTTCTTGAATCATACAACAATCTAATATTCATGATGAAATGTATATATTGAACTATGAATATTGAAGATTCAATTTGATAGAATTATTATCTAATAGTTCAGTATTCTAATAACAATTTTATAGAACGAAGAGGAATATTCACTTGGTATTGTTTTGCTTGAATCTTCCCATTGATGTTTAGGACCGAAATTGATCATTCCATCTCTACTTATAATGCTTGTAATTTAAGACAGTACGCACAGTATGCACGTATGCCAATAAGAGACTGATCAATTTCAGTCCAAAAACATCAATGGGAAGATTCAAGTAAAACAATATCAAGTGAAGTAAACTTCACCCCGTTGCACAAGCAAGTGACGATCAGGACTCAGTAGCTGAGTGGATAATGCGATGGCGTTTAAAGTGAATAGTACTAGGTTCGAGTCCCAGAGTGAACATCAACTGTGAGATACAGGTACATCCAGCTGACGATTCCCAAATAGGACGAAGTGGCGCACATCCTGGATTGCACTGCTAGCCACTATCCGTCTGCTTATAAGAGGAATATGCTATAATTCTATGAACTATAGAATATATATATATATATATATATATATATGTATATATCGAACAGTGTCACGAGGCAAGCCCTTACATGGAATCCTCAAAGCCAGAACAGAAGAGGAAGACCAAAGAACACATTACACTGAGAAATGGATACAGACAGACAGACATAAGAAGAATGAACAACAATTGAATAGAACAAGTAAGGAAGGTCCAGGATAGAGTAGGTTGGAGAATGCTGGTCGACGGCCCATTCTCTATGGTGACTAACAAGCATAAGTAAAGTAATAATGTTATTCATCTAATTTGAAATCCTGAAGGAGAACAGAAAAGAGGAATAACAAAGAATACATTAAGTTGTGAGTTAGAAGCAGACTTGAAAAGGATGAATAAGAACTGGAAAGAATTGCTCAGGACAGGATCGGATAGAGAATACAGTCCTTAATATTAATGAGAAAATTCAAGTAAATAATACCAAGTGAATTAAAAACCCAAAGCAACTGTCAACCAACACCAAGGTCAGGATTTTCAAAACAAATGTCAAGACAGTTCTACTGTATGGAGCGGAAACCTGGAGAACTACGAAAGCCATCATCCAGAAGATACAGATGTTTATTAACAGTTGTCTACGCAAAATACTTCGGATCCGTTGGCCAGACACTATTAGCAACAACGTACTGTGGGAGAGAACAAACCAGATCCCAGTGGAGGAAGAAATGAGCAAGAAGCGCTGGAGATGGATAGGACACACATTGAGGAAAGTACCCAACTGCGTCACAAGACAAGCCCTCACATGGAATCCTGAAGGCCAAAGGAGAAGGGGAAGACCCAAGAACACATTAAGCTGAGAAATGGAGATAGACATGAGAGAAATGAACAAGAACTGGATGGAACTAGAAAAGAAGGTCCAGGACAGGGTGTGTTGGAGAATGCTGGTCGGCGGCCTATGCTCCATTGTGAGTAACATTCGAAAGTAAGTAAGTAAGTAAGAATTTAAAACTTCACCTCACTGCATAAGCTAGTGGCTATCAGGACTCAATAGCTAAGTGAATAAAATGACGTCGTTTGCAGCAAACGGTGCTGGATTTGAATCCTGAAGCTAACATCAATTCTGAATTAATGTTATATTCATCTGATGAGTACAAAATGGAATGAAACGAACGTTTTTAATTCCACTACTAGTCACTATCCATCTTTGTTTACTGTAATACTGTTAAGTTGTGCTAGAACCTCTTTACTACAATTGAATAAGTTGGACAGTATTGTTTTTATTATCATAAACAGTTTCTAACCTGATAAAGGTTAATGAACAAAGAATATATGATTAATTGTTTCATTTCAATTCCTGTCATGATGTTCAGTTCATTCTTGTATACGAAGTGAATACAGGATTGTAATTGATAACAAGTACACCTAAACGACTTACGATTAGACTTTTAGATCAACGACTCAGCATGAAATTCCTCTAAGAAAATCACCTAGTCCGGTTTGTTCACTTGACCAGTATCTTAACTCCTACATAAACAGAATAATTTATGTGGTGTATATCTAGATTAGTGCCTCCTTATACCAATTTTTATGTATTTAAATAAACAAATTAAAGTTAGACAATAAAACCGTTGGAAGCCGGCTCAGTGATCTAATGCTTAGGCTCCTGGCACGTGACTGGTAGGTCCTGGGTTTGAATCCCACGAGGCGAGGTCGTGGATGCGCACTACTGAGGAGTCGCACGATAGAACGAAACTTGAATCTTCTCATTGATGTTTAAGTCTATAATTGATCAGTCTTTTATTAATATATATGTATATATATCTTTGTGCAGATTATCTCGATATTACTTTAAAATCAAGTTCCAAATTGAACCATGAAATGTAGGTTTATCTAGTTGATGAGTGCTAAATTGAATGATCTATTCATCATGGAATCATCTTTTAGGATCACCAGGTAAGTTATAATGAGGTTAGATTCAATCTACTAAAGAATGATGACAAATTAGTTAATGAGATTGGAAATCTTCATCGATTAAGATAGTTGTGTCACGTATAGCTGAACATCAATTATCACGACGCACAAAGCTGATTAATGTTTAAGATTGTGAGAACAAAGTTAGAGGTTAGCCAAACCAAAACATGATATCAATCCGTAAAGTCATGTTGGTAGATACACATTAATTGATTAGGGCCGGCAAAACTATCGTAACCAATCGTTAGAGACTTTGGGTAATATAGATCTTGTCTTCTTTTAAACCATGAGATTAAACTCACTTTACACCTTTCTTTCTATAAACTAATTCTTTCTCCCTTCAATCCTTTTCTTTTTCTTATATATTACTATTGTAGTGAACAGAACACTAGTGGGAACAATCGAATGCATTTAACACACGCTTACAGGACTTGTTAATAAAATCTAACAATCAATCATAAAGTAAATGCTTAATTTGCAAAATGTTCATCAGGACTAGACAAGCATGACATTGATCACCACTCAGTGATCAATCAATTGTGATTACATCTCAGTCCTACAGGAGGTTAGTTACGGCTCGGATAGCTCAGTGGTAACGTCTCTGACTGTGAAGCTGGGTGACACGAGATCGAATCCGCCAGGGAGCATCAGTTCCCTCAAGATTATAGGTACACCTTGCTGACGAGTGCCAAGTAGCACGAAACCCGGGTCCAGGGTTTCCTGTTGACTACCTCCAACCACCATCTAGAATCTCAATACATAGCGCCCGCAGTGTCGAGTCACCTAGACTGGTGGCCACATTGCAACATGATCGATAGCATTCGATCTGCACTGAATAAGGACTAGACAAACATGACATTGATCATCACCCAGTGATCAATCAATTGTAATGTTCACCAGTTGTCTTAAAACGACTCAGACTTCATTGTTCTTGGATTTTCATACAAACTACATTCTGTTTCGATTCTCTTGTCACTCTGCTGTTAGACTTACTGTTCACAACTAACATCATATACTACTTATGTCAATATAAGTAGCACACACATCACACTATCACTAAATTAACTATTTCTATGAATTCAATGTTCATCTTGTTGTGTTAATAAGTAAATTATAGTCACGTAGACTAATGTCTATCTATGTCTCATCCTCTATTATAACTGATTCACTACTATTCATCTTTATTAATATGATATTATCATACATCATCAATAAAGAATAGATCACTTACTTAGATTCGATGTAAGAATTAATTGAATTTCTGATATGATAACATATTGATTATTCATTGGACGATGTAATTTACACCAATAATTAGTAGTATAATCATTATAATCATGATGATCAATATTCAATATATAATGAACTTTTAAATTGGTCTCATTTAATATCACTTGATGAATAGGTAAATTTGATTGAAAAATCATTAATAAATCACCATGTTGGGCATGAATTAATGGACAATTTAATTGAATTTGATTAGGATGATGATGATGATGATGATTCTTATTTACTACTAATTCATGACTATTGAATACTACTGATGGGATATAAGTAGTATATGTATAGGAATAAATAGATGAATTAGATAATGTCCATATTAATTTTGATTGATAAATTAAATAGACTAATATAAATAAACTTGTATATAACATGGACCAACGTGTTAAATAAATCATCATGAAAATGTTTTTTTCTTTTTTTTTTTAGTTTTTCTCTTTTTTTCTTGTTTTTCTTTTTAATCAATCAAAAGTTTCATTATTTTTTTTTAGTTACTAAGGACTTTCAATGATGATGAAAAATGTTGGAAATGAATTTCGCCTGAATTCAATCACTATGGTGTTTAAGATTAATATGGAAAATGAAATCATCAACTATATAGAGAATCAACAACAACAACAACAATAAAAAAAAAAATACACAAACAAATTTGATTGGTTAATGAATTGTGCTTTATTCCAATGATACAATGAACTATTTTATCCAATAGATATTGGTAAGTGTAGGCGATAAAGACAATAATATTGTATTTATCAATAAACAATTACAATGACAATTATGTTCCTCTTGTATGGTGTGTGTGTGTGTGTGTGCTACTTATATTAGCATAAGTAGTATATCATGTTAAACAAGAATTCATTGTCTCTCAGTAGAAAGTTAAGAAGATCAAGGAGAATAGAATGGGAACAGAAAGTTATTGGAATTCACTTGATATTGTTTGGCTTGTATCTTCTTATTGAGGTTTAAGACTAGAATTAATCAGTCTGTTATTGGCATATGTGCATACTGTGCGTATGCCTCGATATTACCTAAATCCACAAGGTTTTTGTAAGCAATGATTGATAGTGGCTAGCAGTGCAATCCAGGATGTGCGCCACTTCGTCCTATTTGGGAATCGTCAGCTGGATGTACCTGCATCTCAGAGTTGATGTTCACTCTGAGAATCCAACTAAATACCGTTCACTTCAAATGCCATCACGTTATCCACTTAGCTATTGAGTCCTGATAAACACCTACTAATGTAATGGAGCAGCATCGTGGATGAGCACTGCTGAGAAGTCCTACAGTAGGACGAAGTGACCATCCAATGTTTCAGGTTTTCCAGTTTTCTAGCTTCAATTAACTCATGATCTCAACCATTAAAATTACTATAATATCCACAAAAAACCTTTCTGATAAAAATGAATGTGTTTATGTTAAACTAAAATGACAAATATTTCAATGTTTAAGTTAATTGAAACAGGTATAACCATTTTATAATAAGTAAGTTGAAGAAGTAGTCTATATACTATCAGCTTACTAATGATTGTAGTGATGATTTATCAACTAGAGAACTATTTTGATTAAGTAAAGCTATTAACATAGCAACTAGACGATTTGGACTTCACAGATGACATGGCTCTTCTATCTCATACACACTAACAAATGCAGATGAAGAGAAGTAGTGTAGTAGCAGTCTATGCATCAGTAGGCTTCAATATATACAAAGGGAAAAGCAACATCAACAAATACAACACAAACAACACTAATCAAACCTGTCACACTTGATGGTGAAACCCTGGAATAGGTTGAAAGTTTCACGTGTCTGGGTAGCATCATCGATGAACAAGGAGAAACCAATGCAGACGTAAAGGTTAGGATTGTCAAAGTAAGGATAGCGTTCATACAGTTGAACAACATATGGAACTCAAACCCACTGTCCTTCAACCAATAGCAGAGTCACAATCAACAATACGAACATCAAGACAGTTGGTTCTATTAATATAGAGCTAAAACTTCCAGACCTACTATAACAATCATCAAAACAATAAAAGTATTTATAAACAATTGCCTATACAAGATACTTAATGTCCGTTGACAAGATACCATCAGTAACAACCTAATGTGAGAGAGAACGAACCAACTTCCATCTGAAGAAGTAATTAGGAAAAGACATTTGAAGTAGATAGCTGTTATGTCCCGACAAAAATAATGAATGGTAACTTTTGGGATCTATTGATGAACCAATAGTAAACGTGTATTCCTATTGTATAGTTATTAAATAACTAAACTATGCATATTCATATTCCTCTTATTATAAGCTTTATTTTGACCCATTAACTATTATTATACGTTTTACCATTCTTGAGTTATACCCAGTATATTAATTACTACCTCCCACATTCACAGCCACATCTGGCTAATTCTTGTACAAATGTTATTTCATATTTTATTGGTACGTTGTGGTCTGTTTGATTGGTATATAAACTCAGTATGTTTGAAATATAATGATTCATATCGCAGAGGCTCGGATTGATGTTCTGAACTGAACTGACTGGGCTAGGCGGTATGCAGGGCTAATCAGAACTCTAGGCTGCTCGCATGTATTTACCCGTCATTGATCCGATTGATAAGTCACTGCTCTCTAATCGACGGTCACATGTTATAACAATAGGATACACATTGAGTAAGTCATCAAACTGCATCATGAGGCAAATCCTGACTTCAACTTGTGAAGAGAAACAGAAAGGTAGAGGACTGAACAACACATTGGAAAGGATTGTCCAGGACAGAGATGGATGGATAATGCTGGTGTCTAGCCTATGCTCAACCATGATTGCGTAACAGGCGTAATTAAGTAAGTAAGTAATTAAGTTCATTTATTATGCTTCTTAGTGTTATACTGAATAGAAGAACAGTCTTAATGAATAGGACTAAATATCTAAAACTAGCCTACATAAATCATACCAATTAAACATAGTCACAACCGGTCATCACTATGGCCTATATTATTTGTATATGTATATATGAATGTATTAAAAACAATATTTAATGTCAATTTCAGTAATCATTAATCCTTATTAGTAAAATCACATAGTTTCAAGTTATGACATCTCAATGGTGTGTTGTTTATTTATTCTAAACTTCATTTCATTAATAATAAACACTTGGTTCAACGTTTTTTTCTCTTTCTGTTTTTCTAAATAGACACCCATTCAATTCGGTATACACCTACCTATCTATCCACACATCTATCTATCTACCTATCTAACCATCTATCTATCCACACACATATATATATATATCTCTATTTGTCTATCTATCTAGTAGTGGAAGCCAGAACGTGTGCTTCGCCCTATTTGGGATTCGTCAGATGGATATACCTGTATAATACTGAGTTACTTACCTACGTCTATTAGCCCTAAACTCCACCTTGGAAAGCAATATTCTCCGATAAAACACAACATACACCAATCAAATCACACTTGACGGAGAAGCTTTGGAGGATGTAAAAATCTTTACACATCTGGGTGGCATAATTGGTGAACACGGTGGATCTGATGCAAATGTGAATGGGTGGATCGGTAAAGTGCAACATATCTAAGATTGAAAAACTTCTGGAACTCAAAACAACTGTCAGCCAACACTAAAGTCATAATTTAGAGTATTAATGTCAAGACAGTTCTGCTGTTTGTGGAGGAAACCTTGAGAACTACGAAACCCATCATCCAGAAGATACAAGTGTTTATTAACAGTTGTCTACGCAAAATACTTCGGATGCTCTAGTCAGACACTATCAGCAACAACCTACTGTGAGAAAAAACAAACTAGATCCCAGTGGAGCAAGAAATCAGGAAGAAGCGTTGGAAGTGGATAGGACACACATTGAGGAATACACCCAAATGTGTCATAAAGCAAGCCCTCACATGGAATCCTCAAAGTGAAAGGAAGAAAAGAAGACCAAACAACACATTATGTCGAGAAATGGAGACTGACACGAGAAAAATGAGCAACAACAGGATGGAACTAAAAAGCAAGGGCCAGGACAGAGTGGGATGCAGAATGCTGGTCGGTGGCCTATGTTCCATTGGGTGTAACAGACGCAAGTAAGTAAGCAAGTTACCCGTCATTGAGGAGCATAGGCCACCCACCATTACTCTCCATCCAACCCTGTCCTGGGCAATCCTTTCCAATTATTTCCAACAGCTATTCATACACACGATATGTAAATATACTAATAACAGACTGATCATTTGAAGTCCTAAATATCAATGGAAAGATTCAAGTAAACAACAACATCAAGTAAGTATAATCATTGAAGTGTTGTAACTCATGGCTGAAATCGTAAATTATAAGTTAGTTGACCAATTAGAAAAAAAATGATTAAGAGTGTAGTGAACAGAACACGAATGGCGACAATCGAATGTATTTGACACAAAATCTAACAATCATAAAGTGAATGCTTCATTTGCAAAATGTCCATCAGTTGTCTCAAAATGACTCAGACTTCATTGTTCTAACATTTTCATACAAATTGCATCCTGTTTCCATTCTTTACTGTTCGATCCTCTTGTCGCTTTGGTGCCAGACATTCTGTTTACGACTAATATCATCTACTACTTCTGTCAATATAAGTAGCACACACCACAATAGTTCTTAATTTCAATCATCACAATCCTAAACTGAGAAAAAAACTTGGATCTTCATATATATATTCAAATAGAAATAGTTGTACAGCTTTCTTTATTCTAATCAATGAAATCATCTTTACTAGTATAGGGGTTGTGGAGATTATTAAGTTTTTGATTGAGATCATGGACCGATTGATGTTAGACCACCACCTTTGGAAACTTGGAAGCACTGGACGGCCGTTTCGTCCCATTGTGGGACTCCTCAGCAATGCGCATCGTGACCACGCTCGTGTGATTCGAACCCAGGGCCTTCGGTCTCGCGCGCGAACGCTTAACCTCAAACTCAATCAAAACTTAATAATCTTCACAACCCCTATACTAGTAATCAACATGTGCTCACTAGTGAATAGCTTCGTGAGGGAGTTCTCGGAGTTCTCGTGAGAAGCCGTGACCAGTGGAGATAATCCATATCGGGGATAGATAGATATCTACTTCATTACTATGGAAGTTGTTCGCGCGATTTTGTGGACTGGTTGATGTTAGACACTATCACCATTGGATGCCGGCTCAGTGGTCCAGTAGGTTAAGCGTTCGCGCGCGAGACTGAAGGCCCTGAGTTCTAATCCCGCGAGCGCGATCGTGGATGCGCACTACTGAGGAGTCCCACAATAGGACGAAACGGTCGTCCAGTGCTTCCAGGTTTTCAATGGTGGTCTAACATCAATCGGTTCATGATCTCAATCAGAAACCATCTTTAGTTGTCTAATGTTATTACCAATTCATAAACAATTGAGTTTAATTAATCTTCATTCTCAATAATTATCAACTTCCATTCTAATCTGTTTATTATTATGTAATTACGCAATATCTATCACTTTTGTTTATCCAGTTATAAAATTGGTACCCTTTTTTTGTTGTTGTTCAGGAATGATTTTAGATTATGCTTTTGACGAAATGAACAAAAAAAGCAACAACATCAAACCAAATTTCCTGGGTATGTACATGTATATTGTGTCCATAAAGATTTGCCCAACCCCACATATGAAAGACCTATTTAGTCAATATAAACTTTTGGGCGCCATTTATATAAAAGAGTTATATATATATATATAGTGTAATAGTCACTATTTCATTTGTGCCTCTTTGTGTGTTTACTAGAGTTAAACGAACTTTTATTATTATTGCTACTACTGTTACTGCCACAACAGCTACTACTACTACTACTACCTACCTACCCACCTACCTACCCACCTACCTACCTACCTACCTACCTACTACTACCAATACTACTGATAATCATTTATAGTAACATTTATAAACGAGGTACATTTAAACTATTCGTGTGTGTGTGTGTGTATCTATTATATAAATATATAAGTAAGAGAGAAAAAAAAACCCACACATTGTTTAGTCTCATTTTATTTCATTTATTGTTGTAGACGTTTTATTTTTTTCAAATTATCATTTTAGAACTAAAATTAGTTACTATGGATAATTGGTATTAAAGTTTAGTTTATATTAAATAAACATCATATTAACGGTATAGTATATTATGCTGTGAAATAGAGACAAACAGATATGAGAAGAATGAATAACAATTAGATAGAACTACAAAGGAAACTCCAGGATAGAGTAGGTTGAAGAATGTTGGTTGGCGGCCTATGCTGTCTTAGAAGTAACAAGCGTTAGTAAAGTAAGTAAGTAAGTAAGTAAGTAAGTAAGTAAGTAAGTAAGTAAGTAAGTAAGTAAGTAAGTAAGTAAGTAAGTAAGTAAGTAAGTAAGTAAGTAAGTAAGTAAGTAAGTAAGTAAGTAAGTAAGTAAGTAAGTAAGTAAGTAAGTAAGTAAGTAAGTAAGTAAGTAAGTAAGTAAGTAAGTAAGTAAGTAAGTAAGTAAGTAAGTAAGTAAGTAAGTAAGTAAGTAAGTAAGTAAGTAAGTAAGTAAGTAAGTAAGTAAGTAAGTAAGTAAGTAAGTAAGTAAGTAAGTAAGTAAGTAAGTAAGTAAGTAAGTAAGTAAGTAAGTAAGTAAGTAAGTAAGTAAGTAAGTAAGTAAGTAAGTAAGTAAGTAAGTAAGTAAGTAAGTAAGTAAGTAAGTAAGTAAGTAAGTAAGTAAGTAAGTAAGTAAGTAAGTAAGTAAGTAAGTAAGTAAGTAAGTAAGTAAGTAAGTAAGTAAGTAAGTAAGTAAGTAAGTAAGTAAGTAAGTAAGTAAGTAAGTAAGTAAGTAAGTAAGTAAGTAAGTAAGTAAGTAAGTAAGTAAGTAAGTAAGTAAGTAAGTAAGTAAGTAAGTAAGTAAGTAAGTAAGTAAGTAAGTAAGTAAGTAAGTAAGTAAGTAAGTAAGTAAGTAAGTAAGTAAGTAAGTAAGTAAGTAAGTAAGTAAGTAAGTAAGTAAGTAAGTAAGTAAGTAAGTAAGTAAGTAAGTAAGTAAGTAAGTAAGTAAGTAAGTAAGTAAGTAAGTAAGTAAGTAAGTAAGTAAGTAAGTAAGTAAGTAAGTAAGTAAGTAAGTAAGTAAGTAAGTAAGTAAGTAAGTAAGTAAGTAAGTAAGTAAGTAAGTAAGTAAGTAAGTAAGTAAGTAAGTAAGTAAGTAAGTAAGTAAGTAAGTAAGTAAGTAAGTAAGTAAGTAAGTAAGTAAGTAAGTAAGTAAGTAAGTAAGTAAGTAAGTAAGTAAGTAAGTAAGTAAGTAAGTAAGTAAGTAAGTAAGTAAGTAAGTAAGTAAGTAAGTAAGTAAGTAAGTAAGTAAGTAAGTAAGTAAGTAAGTAAGTAAGTAAGTAAGTAAGTAAGTAAGTAAGTAAGTAAGTAAGTAAGTAAGTAAGTAAGTAAGTAAGTAAGTAAGTAAGTAAGTAAGTAAGTAAGTAAGTAAGTAAGTAAGTAAGTAAGTAAGTAAGTAAGTAAGTAAGTAAGTAAGTAAGTAAGTAAGTAAGTAAGTAAGTAAGTAAGTAAGTAAGTAAGTAAGTAAGTGGTTTAGTAAGTATATATTCAAAGATACTTTTCTTGAAAATGAACTATTATTTTCAATCACAGATTGTAATCATAAGTTATCTCTAGAGGTTACGCGTTTTTCAGCGGTACCGAAGGTTTTTGGGTTCATGTTCTTCGTGTGAGATCATGAATGTTCATTGTTGAAGAGTCTTATACTAGGACGAAACAATTGTTCAGTGCTTCTTGGTTTTCAACAATGATCCACTCATGATATCAATCTAAGCAGTTTTTTTAACAAACATTATAAACTAAGGATGATGGAATGCATATAGTATATAATGTACTTGGCATAGAACTAGTCAAAGTAACATTTACTAGTTGCAAAAGATTATTTAATTGTTTATTCACTAATTATATTCATAGTGAATTAGTGAAAAGAATCAAAAGTCCCCATCGATATATACACTAAAGTTCATTATCTATAGTTTTAAAAAGATTAACAATGCTTTGGATGTAGTTGAAAGGAAACTTTGGACCTACTTTTCGTGCGATTTGACACTCGTCATCAAGGTCTACTTATAATCTTGAGAGAATTGGTGCTCCCTGAAGGATTCGATCCTGCGTCACCCAACTTTCCACTCAGAGACGTTACCACTGGTCTGTTGGGGCCGCGACTGATCTTCTGTAGGACTGAGATGTAGTTATAATTGATCGACTACTGGATGGTGATCAATTCCACGTGATTCGAATCCTATCGACTAAGTTGCAATGTGGCTACTAGTCTAGGTGACTCGAGATTTCGAGATTTCCTGTTGACTACCTCCAATCACCATCTTATCTTAACATAGTGCATGCAATGTCGAGTCTCCTAGACTAGTGGTTACATTACAACTTGGTCGATAGCATTCGATCTACACTAAGAAGGACCTGATATACATGAAATTGATCACCACCCAGTGATAAATCAACTGTGATCACATCTCAGTCCTATAGGAGGTCAGTTGCGGCCCGGATAACCCAGTAGTAACGTCTCTGATTGTAAAGCTGGGTGACACGAGTTCCCTCAGTGTTACAGGTACGCCTTGCTGACGAGTGCCAAGTAGCACGAAACCAGGGACCAGGGTATCCTGTTGACTACCTTTAACCACCATTTATTTGATTGGATTTTATGAAGTAAATGTTTTTCTGGATGTTCAATGCTTAGAAGGCTCAAATTTTAATGAAACAATCAAGCAGAACTTTCTTGTTTGCAGTGATTTGTATTCTGATACTAGTTCAGCATATAAACCTTTTTAAAACTAGGACTTTGAACGATTGTGTCTAGAAAACAGTTGAAAGTGAGAAAGTATTGTACACTTATTTCATCTTAATATAACAACTACACAGCCGTCGGTATCTATAGCTGTATCAAGGGTGGAACCCGTAACTTTCAGACCTTACGGTAAACGTTAAGTTACTAGTTCATTAAGTTCCCATCTAATGATTAACTTTTAGATACGTCTGATTGTGTATCTCTTCATCAGCTGATTCATAACAACCAATCCAGATAGTTGAACTGATAAAGGGTTTATATACATAAGTAGTAAACGAATACATAGACGGGCAAGACAAATTTATTGTGCTTTTGTAAAATATGAAAACTATACATGAATTATTTCATTTGTACATCTTTCATCAGCTACTTTGATTACATTCAATTTCTCAGTTTTACTTTCTGTTCTTTTCAATTGAATCTTCTTAATCTTTCTACTTACATGCGTTACAGTCCCGATGGGTACTATATACTACTTACATCTGTAAACATAAGTAGTATATGTACCGCATATGTATAAGACAATCTGAATATAGACATAGAAAACAATAGTATAAATACAATTTCATATTTAATAAAATGGTATGTAGTGTCGGTTATTATGTTAAGCCCATATACTTTATTCTAGCTTTCGGACAGACCATTCCATTCATTCTACTTGAGTCACATTCGTTTATCAACCTCGACTGTTCCTATATGAGCGTGTAGGTGTGTGTACATTTCTTATCCCTTTACTCATCACATGTCTGGAGCCTATGTTTTTGTGACTATAATTATTGATTCACGCTTGACTAAAGGGAGAGTTTGCTTACCCGCCATCTCCACTACCCATCTTTTCACTTCTCTTTATTCCATTCGCTTTATATATAAAATATATGTGTATTCACAAGTCCATGCTCGTTATTTGACTTACATAATTCCGTCATTGACTAACACGATTTAAGTCGATGATTATATACGAGGATAAGCGATAACAAACATTCATTACGATCATCTTGGAGTCAGATTCACGGACCACTAAACGTTTGTGTATTAACTACAAAAGGTACAAAGAGTTTGCACTAATTTCTATAAGTTAATGTGTAAAAGTTAGACAAAGTACAGTACATAAACGTTTACACAACTAAATGGAGATTGTATAATATACCCTATACCATGGTAATGATAACATATGTAATAAAAAATGGTATCCGTTTAACCAAAATAGTGATAAACTGATACCTATTCCTGGTCGAGGATGTATTGATCATATCTTCACCCTCCGCCAAATGTTAGAACACCGCCATACTTTTCAAAGGCCAACAATCGTAGTGTTCTTTGACATCAGGGCTGCCTTCGACTCGTTGGATAGGACTGTTCTCTGGGATTGTCTATTGAAGAAGGGTGTGCCTGAGAAGTTTATAAACATCCTAAAAGCCCTGTATAAAAACACCTCAGGCAGAGTGAGGGCATACAACCACCTCTCTCCATTGTTCCATTCAAGCAGTGGGGTTAGGCAGGGTTGCCCAATCTCACCATTCCTCTTCAACTTTGCCATCGATGACATTCTGGAAACAGCTCTGATGAATGTAAGTAATGGTGGTGTGGATCTGTTGCCTGGAGAAAGACTTCTCGACCTTGAGTATGCGGACGATATTGTCTTACTGTGCGATAATGCCACAGGCATGCAATCCGCACTTAATCAGTTGGCAATCAATGTCCGTAGGTATGGTATGTGCTTTGCACCTTCGAAGTGCAAAGTACTTCTACAAGACTGGCAGGATTCTAATCCTGTACTCACCCTGGACGGTGAGCAGATAGACGTAGTTGAGAAGTTCGTGTATCTGGGTAGCTGCATAAGTGCTGGTGGTGGTGTGAATGATGAGATCAATGCACGAATAGTGAAAGCCAGAGCGGCTTATGCCAATCTGGGCCACCTTTGGCGCCTTCGTGATGTTAGTCTGGCTGTAAAAGGCCGGATCTACAACGCGTCGGTGAGAGCAGTTCTGCTCTATGCTTGTGAAACCTGGTCTCCGAGTTGAGGACGTTAGACGACTCTCTGTGTTCGATCATCATTGTCTCCGAAGGATTGCTGACATTCAGTGGCAACACCATGTCAGTAATGCAGAGGTTCGGCATCGTGTGTTCGGGCACAGAGATGATAACTCAATTGGTGTCACCATCTTGAAACACCGACTTCGGTGGCTTGGACATGTTCTCCGAATGTCGTCCCAGAGAACTCCACGTCGTGCATTATTTGCCGACTCTGGGACTGGTTGGAAGAAGCGGAGAGGTGGTCAGTGCATGACATGGTGTCGTGGCATGAAAGAAAGCTGCAAAGGACTGGCTTGTGTTGGTCCTTCACTACTCCCTGGCTGGGGTCCGAGAGATGGTGCTACACAGTGGCTAGAGACGTTATCAGATATGGCTCAGAATAGAAGCCAGTGGCGATCCTGCTGTAACCTTCTTTTACTTTCTTCATAAAAAGTGGTTGTCTCTCCTTTACCTGAAAGATTTCTTCTGATTGTACCTCTTCGTCATTACTCTCTTTTTCTTTTGCGTTCCTTAGTTTTTTTTTGTTTTTTTTTCTTTCTACTTCTCTTCGAATTCCCATTGTTTTGTGTGGCGCATATATATTGGCGCTCTCTTGTACCAATATTTATGTGTTCAAATAAAAATAAATAAAAAGAGACCATAATTTCTGAACGTATCAATCAAATTTAGGATAATAGATGTTGGACTGCAGCGCGAAATTCACACATCCATTTGGCATCTTGGTATTTTAAATGTAGTTGAAAGTTTATACATATAGTTTCCTTTATCATTTTGAAAAGAACAAGAACCAAAGATTCCAGTAGAATAGTATGGATTCATCTTATTTCGTCTGGTTCTCATCAGCTACTTACAACTCGTGATATTGCATAATCATAATGGGTTTAAATGACTTGCATGAAAAAGGGTTATGTTTGGAGTTATATTGAAGACACATTAGTGTAGTATAGCGATGGTGCAGATAAATTGAATAGACTGAATATTGTAAATATATTGAAGCGGTAAATAAATCCCCAAAATAAATAGCTCTATAAGTTTGCAACATTGGATGCTGACCACATTAGTTTTAATGGACTCACCTAGCTGAAGGCGCTCGGTCATGCATCCGCACTAGATCACGAGTGGGAACGCTGTGCTCAACAACCCATGCAATCGCTAGCCAGATTACATCAGATGATCCTCGATATATTGATAGTCTATCAAATATATCTCCGAACCTCCTAGCTTCTGTCTTTTGATTTCACATGGTGGGTACGATTCATAGTAGAAGGTGTTACTGATTAAAGCGTTGTCAAACTCCGAATACCTGTGACATCTTCAATATACATTCTACAACATTGATTGGAATAAAAGTTCAAAGGGACAGAATAGAAGTGATTCCATAATGATTAAACGCTGATAGGAACAAAATGAGTTGAGCTCAGTTGATAAAATAAGATTACTAATGTGGAAGAGTTAAAAAGAAGTTTAAGATGCAACGAAAGAGACAATGAAAGATTAATAATCATCTTCTTTTGTACACATAAGCCACATTTTTGACATCTGATAGCAACGACTTTAGCGAATTTCGGAAGCTTGAAGTTTGTCTGCTTATTAATGAAAGATTGCACAACAACGGCCTAATGTCCTGTATCAAGAAGATATTTACTGATTGCATTGTTTATGGTCTTTCTTTCTCTTGTTCTGAGGCTTTTTGGAACATATTCAAAAAAATCACAGATTGTAAACAGGTGACGAGATCCTACGAAACAAAATGAATTCATGCTATTCTGCTTGTTCTTGCTTTTCTTCGAAGTTGAAAGTATAGAGCAAAGATGATCGTTTTGTTTCTCATACTGTATACTGTGCTCCTGGACGATTCATCTTCAGTGCATTATTTATACTGTGATTAATTATACCATTTGAAGGTAAGGTAACTAAACTCTGGTTGACATAGCTCGACCATGATGGCGTCGGTGTATACAATTTTTGTATTCCCTTAAACTAATTCTTTCTTCTTGTATTATATCCTTATACACAATTTTTCTTTTATCTATTACTAACACCATTGATGAACAGGGTGGATCTGATGCAGATGTGAAGTCGTGGATCGGCAAAGCAAGAGCAACATATTTACAACTGAGGAACATCTGGAACTCAAAGCAACTGTCAACCAACACCAAGGTCAGGATTTTCAATACAAATGTCAAGACAGTTCTACTGTATGTTGCAGAAACCTGGAGAACTACGAAATCCATTATCCAGAAAATACAGGTGTTTATTAACAGTTGTCTACGCAAAATACTTCGGATGCTGTAGTCAGACACTATTAGCAACAACGTACTGTGGGAGAGAACAAACCAGATCCCAGCGGAGGAAGAAATCAGGAAGAAGCGCTGGAGATGGATAGGACACACATTGAGGAAAGCACCCAACTGCGTCACAAGACAAGCCCTCACATGAAATCCTGAAGGCCAAAAGAGAAGAGGAAGACCAAAGAACACATTACCCCGGGAAATGGAGATAGACATGAGAAAAATGGACAAGAATTGGATGGAACTAGAAAAGAAGGCGGAGGACAGGGTGTGTTGTAGAATGCTGGTCGGCGGCCTATGCTCTATTGGGAGTAACAGGCGTAAGTAAAGTAAAAAAAACACTGAAATGACTATTTCTATGAAGATGGTATTCATCTTGTTGTGTTAATGAGGTGTGGTAACTTGGACCGATACATCTATGTGCCTGATCCTACCTTGTAGCTAACTAACTTACTAACTGGCATACTGGTTGTATACTTTAATGAACTTATCTACAAACTTCTACGTATATCTATGCATCCATGGTGTAAAGTTACTGAAGATGATCAAAACGATGATACTCATTTATCCTTATATGATCTGAATATAAGACGATTATTTGTCAATAATGTACCTAGATCATATGTATTATCTGAAATAGAATCAAACATCCTAAATCTACTGAATATTATCTAGATATTTCATATTAATAATGATAAGTAACCCAATTTATTATCCTTCATTTATGTCAATTCTGTTATATCTGTCCAATAAATAGGAAATGATATGCATTTCATACAATGTCATTCATTATATTAAGACATTTTGATTTAGTTAACAAACAAACAAAAAATACTAGTATAGGGGTTGTGGAGATTATTAAGTTTTTGATTGAGATCATCAACCGATTGATGTTAGACAACCACCTTTGGAAACCTGGAAGCACTGGACGGCCATTTCGTCCTATTTTGGGACTCCTCAGCAGTGCGCATCCATGATCCCACTCGCGGGATTCGAACTCAGGGCCTTCGATCTCAGTTAGTAACTAGATATTTTTCATGATGTAAAGATTATTTTCTTTATCAAGGACTAATTACTTGATCATCAAGACTGAACGGAAAAGCTAGGCGCTCTGATGTGGTATTAGTGTCTGGTGACTTTAATGCTCAATTAGGTAAACTAAGCGAAAAGGAAAGACACCTGGATGGATCCTATGATGTCGTGGCTCAAGGAACAGATAGTGGCGACCGTCTATTGAGGCTATGGGTATGGGTTAATGGCTAAGACTTGAACTCAGAACGTTCAACAGTCACTTTGTTTTTGAAAAGAATTAACCTACCTGAGGTATTATAAACAACAAGGTAGATGAATTCTAAATTTCACTGAATCACATCATCAAATAAAATAAAGGAAAAACTAATTGAGTATGTTTTAAATGTTGAATAAATTTCGAACAACATATGATCTGATTTGAAACTCTCCAGTTGGATATACTTTCATCCCAATGTCGATGTTTGCTTTGAGACGGGAACTGAAGATGTTTTTGGATTGAAATCATCAGTCAATCGAAGCTAGACTACCATGGAAAACCTGGAAGCACTGGATGGCCGTTTCGTCCTCCATGGTGGTCTAGCTTCAATTGACTCATGATTTTAATCAAAAACTTAACAATCTCCACAACTCCTAAACTGATAATTACCATGTGCTCCCTAGTGACTAGCTTCGTGAGAAAATTCTCGGAGTTCTGGAGAGAAGCCGTGACTAGTGGAGCTAATCCATGTCGGGTAGAAACAAGTGTCTACCTCATTACAATGGAAGATGGTCACGCGATTTCATGGATTGGTTGAGGTTAGACATTAACAACACTGGATGCCGGCTCAGTCGTCTAGTTGGTTAAGCGCCTGGCTCGAGACTGATAGGTCCTGGGTTCGAATCTCACGGGGTGCGGGATCGTGGATGCTCACTGCTGAGGAGTCCCATAGTAGGACGAAACGGCCGTTCAGTACTTCCAGGTTTTCCATGGTGATCTAGCTTCAATTGACTCATGATTTTAATCAAAAACTTAACAATCTCCGCAACCCATAAACTGATATTTCTTTTTGCTGCAAATGCTTTAACACACACACACACACACTGCCCAAATAATCTATTATTGAGTTCTAAACTGAAAATCAATACTGGTATGAGACTACATCGAGCTAACAAGTCTCGGATAAGTTGAAACACCTCTTATCGATATCACTATTAGCTATAACCTATATATATTTATTGAATAACTTTTGACATATGACGCTCAAACATTATAACAATCATCATTTGTTCAAGTCATATTTATACATAATGTATGTTTACAACTAATTATCAACTGAAACCTTCTGTTATCTATGATCTATTCAACAATAAATTGAATTGAAGAAGACATAATAGAAAAGTAAGAAAGCTTTGATGTCAACTAATTAGTTTCATTAATTAACATGAAATGTTGTATACATTCATTGTGAGTGAATTGAGCTACCTTTTTCACATTGAAATGACATAGAAATTTCATAATTAAGGGTTTAGAAATGACTGTAAGATAATGATAACCCAAAAGAAGTAAAGTTGACATTAGTATAATCGATACTTGTTTGATGGATATGGACTGTTTGGTTGGTTAATCAATTACTCACTATAATCTCCTATCCACTATTCAGAATGATTACATTAAATGCTTACGCCTGTTACTACCATTGAAGCATAGGTTGCCAACCAGTATTCTCCAACCCACTCTGTTATCCGCCTTCCTTTCCAGTTTCATCCAATTCTTGTTCATTTTACTCATGTCTATCTCTATTTATCAACGTAATGTATACTTTGGTCTTCCTCTCTTCCTTTCACTTTGAGGATTCCATGTGAAGGTTTGCCTTATGACACACTTGGGTGTATTCCTCAATGTGTGTCCTATCCACTTCCAGCACTTCTTCGTGATTTCTTCCTCCGCTGGGATCTAGTTTGTTTTTTCTCACAGTAGGTTGTTACTGATAGTGTCTGGCCAATGGATGCTAAGTATTTTGCGTTTCAAGTCATGACATCTCAATCATGTGTTGTATATTTATTCTAAACTTCATTTCATTAATAATAAACACTTGGTTCAACGTTTTTTTCTCTTTCTGTTTTTGTGAATAGACATCCATTCAATTCGACATATACCTACTCATCTATCTATCCACACATCTTATCTATCTACCTATCTAACCATCTATCTATCCACACATCTCTGTCTCTCACAATCTATCTGTCTATCTATCTAGTAGTGAAAGCCAGAACATGTGTTTCGCCCTATTCGGGATTCGTCAGATGGACATACCTGTATAATACTTATGAATTAAGGCGATATCGAAACAATATGCCCAGTATTATTTAGTTACTTATCTACGTCTATTAGCCCTAAACTCCACCTTGGAAGGCAATATTCTCCGATAAAACACAACATGAATGATTACATTCACTGATACTAGGGAATTCATAACCATTAAACCACTTGGTTTGTGTTCTATGATCTATAGTTTCAACAAATTCACGATATAGTTCAATGATCATTCGAAAGAATTGATAATGATTGTTTGACTCTTGATTACAACTTCATACTGAATCATCTAGAATTACTCTCCAAGTCATTAATGATTCACTTTGATGGTTTAAGTGAAGTGATCATTTGAAGACAATCTGTCAAAGGTGTTTAGTTTTATGGTTAGCGTTTCCTTCCACTTTGTATTTTCTTGCTTGAATGTCTGTTCTTGTTTTTGGATATCTACGTCAATGTCAATAATGTCTTCATTACATCCTCCTCAGTAATATCATAGTTGATAAAAGCTTTGAAATAGAATTAATAATACATTTCATTCTATGAAAATCTCTCTTCGTTTAGACTTATCAAAGGTCAGTCAGTCAGTCAGTAACAATGTAGAACTTCGTACGTACGAACATCAGTTCGAGTTGTCGTACCACATTAGCAGAGAGATGCAATTGCCGATTCAATTCCGGTAGTTGTAAAAGTAGTAAGAGTATAAGCAGTAATCAGAAAGATTAGGGTTTGAAGATATTATTCAAAGAGTATAACCCAGTGAAATAAATTTAGAAAAAAAAGGGAGATGAAGAATTCAGAAGATTAGAATCTAGGATACCACAAAGAGTGGATGGACCTGCGTCATTGCAAACGATTTTGAGCCATGTAATTCAGGGTCTCTAACCATCGGTTGCTATCATCTCGCGGTCCCCAATCAGGTAGTCTACACCTACCAACATAGCACAGTCCACTTGTCAGTGACTTCATGGACTTGCGCCATGTTTTGGTCTGGCCGTTCCCAGCTTTCTTCCAACCTACTCCTACACCATAAAGGATCGCTCGTCAAGTCAGTCAGTGGTTGGGCATGTGTAACACGTGTCCCAGCCATCTCAACTGATGAAGTTTCCCTACGTCATCAATTGATTTGTCATCCTTACCTAGTACCTGTTTTCTAACAACTGTATTACTTACTCGGTGGTCTCAGGATATACAAGCAATGTTTCGAAAACACCTAAGATCGAATACCAGTAACCTACGAATATCTTCTACTCTAACCGGCCATGTTTTACTGCCATAGGGTAGGACGAAACGAACTGCTACACAATAAACCTGTCTTTTAGTTGGTAGACGGATATTTCACTTACGCCATAAATGACGCAAGTTGGCAAAAGCAAGGTAGTCGAGCCTTCTGTATTCGTGCTGAGATTTCGTCACACATCAGACCACAAGGGCTGATAAGACTCCCAACATAAGTGAATTGGTAGACACACTCAACTATTTCACAAATCAAAGTTAATAAATAGATCATAATACTAACTGATGATTTGAGTGTAATCAGTGACAAAAGTTAACTTACACAAGCATTTGACAATGATAGATATCTACCGTAAAAATATAGTGAAAATATATCAATAAAATTATCATCTAACAAAACTTGAAGACAACTAGTGTAGCAGTAGTCTCTACATCAATAGGCTTCAGCATATACAAGGGAAAAATCAATATCTTCAAATACAACACAAACAACTCTAACCAACCCACTCATGCTTGATAGTGAAACTTTGAAATAGGTGGAACCATTCACATATGTGGACAGTATCATGAATGAACAAAAAGCATCTGATACAGACATAAAGGCGAGGACTGATAAAGCAAGGACAGTATTCCTTCAATTGAAGAATATATAAAACTCAAAACAACTGTCTATCAACTAATATCAAAGTCATAATCTTCAATACGAATATCAACACAGTCGATTCTATTGTATGGAGTTGAAACTTGGAGAACTACTACAACAATTTCGACAATGTAATAAGAAGCCGAATATTATCAGAACTATGTGATGATTTATTAGCGCAAAACATTCCGAACAATCTGATCATACATTATATGCTTATTAAGAACATTTATATATAAAAAGTAAAGGTCAACTAGACTGGAAATGAGGTAAGAGGAGACAAGGACAATAATAAGAGTTCAACTAGGTCTGTTGTGAGATAGGAACTCACTGATGGCAATGGTGGATGTGTCGCTCAATTTCGTGGATCATTTGAAGTTAGACAATAACACCATTGGATGCCGGCTCAATGGTCTAGTTGGTTAAATGCCTGGAGCGAGACTGACAGGTCCTGGGTTCGAATCTCGCGGGGTGCGGGATCGTGGATGTGCACTACTGAAGAGTCCCATACTAGGACGAAACGGCCGTCCAGTGCTTCCAGGTTTTCCACGGTGGTCTCACGATTTCAACCAGTGAAATAATAAGAGTAATAATAATGTGAACACAATTTAAAATCTGATCACTCTGGATAATAAGCCAATATTACCAGGGTAGGTTTAAGGTAAGAACAAACTGTTTTTGAATACACAAACGGGGTTTGAATTTTCGTCTGGCTAAGGTTTCAATAAATCTCAGTATATGCCCTCTTTACAGTTTTACACAACATCACAAAATCCGAGTTAAGATCAATCTAATGGCCTGTTTAGATTATGTGTTTAGCAATAGACTTACTTACTTACTTATGCCTGTTACTCCTCGTGAAGGAGCATAGGCCGCTCACCAGCATTCGCCATCCAACCCTGTCCAGGGCAATCCTTTTCAGCTCCTTCCAGTTCCTATTCATCCTTTTCATATCTGCTTCTATTATCCGACGTAATGTGTTATTTAGCCTTCCTCTTTTCCGCTTCCGTTCAGAATTCCATATTAGGGCTTGCCTCGTGATGCAGTTTGGTGATTCGAGTAATGTATGTTCTATCCACGTCCATCGTTTTTTCCTAATTACTCTGCAGCTGGAAGCTTGTTTGTTCTCTCCTACAAAAGGCTGTTGCAGATGGTATCCGACAAATGGATGTTGAATATCTTGCGTAGACAACTATTTATAAATACTCGTACCTTCTTGATGATGGTTGTAATAGCACTCCATGTTTCAGCTCCCTACAATATAACTAATTGTCTTGACGTTCTTATTGAAGATTCTGACTTTGATATTGGTTTACAGATAGTTGTTTTGAGTTTCATATATTATTCAATTGTAGGAATGTGGTCCTTGCTTTGCCAATCCTCGTCTTTACTTCTGCATCTGAATCACCTTGTTCATCGATGATGCTTCCCAGGTATGTGTAGGATTCTAAATCTTCCAGAGTTTTGCCATCAAGTGTGATTGGATTGTTGTCATCCGTTTTGAATTTGAGGACCTTGGTTTTCCCTTAGTGTATGATGAGGCCTACTGATGCAGAGGCTGCTGCTACACTGGCTGTCTTCATCTGCATCTGTTTGTGTGTATGAGATAGGAGAGCTAGGTTATTTGCGAAGTCCAAATCGTCTAATTGATTCTGAGCTGTCCATTGTATTCCGTGTTTTCCTTCAGATGTTGAGGTCCTCATAATCCAGTCGACCACTAGAAGAAAAAGGAAGGGAGAAAGTAAACAGCCTTGTCTTACTCCGGTCCTTACTTGGAATACATCTGTCAGCAATAGAGGATGATTGATATTTATCCTGTACTCTTATTGGGTCACTTGATTCTATTTGTTTCTACAACAATCATCAAATACAGTACAAGTATTTATAAATGGGTGTCTATACAAGATACTCAATGTCCGTTCGTCGGATATCATCAGCAACAGCTTACTATGGAAGAGAACAAAGCAACTCTCAGATGAAGAAGAAATTAACAAAAAGACGATGAAAGTGGATAAGATACACATTGAAGAAATCATTGAACGTTATCATGAGTTAATCCCTAACTTGTAATCGTAAAGAGAAATGAAAAAGAGAAAGGTCAAAGAACACACTACGTCGAGAATTGGAAGCACATATGAAAAGAGTGAATAGCAACTGGAGAGAACTGGAATGGTTTATCCAGGACAGAGTTAGATAGATAATGTTAATGTGTGGCGTATCATCCTTTATGTTTAGGTAACAGTGCGAAATTAAGTAAGTAAATAAGTAAAACTTGTCATCATTCTATTCAATCGTAGTTGAACAAAAAGTAAAACACATCTTACAACGATCCAACTTATCCTCCAAGGTACTTTTGTCTATTAAGTGCATATTTCAAAAAAACAAACAACCAAATATGATTTAGTTGTAGGCAAGATAATAGTTACAAATAAAATGGTGTTCTTTTTTTCTTCTTCATTTTTCAACCCCTCCCCCTAAAAAAATCAATAATTTATCATTCCTGTTACGTAATCAAATATTGAATAAACTAAAAACTGGACAAACTTATCACAAGTTTAAATAATTTCATATGATGTTTGTATCTAAGACAGCAACAACAACCACAGCAACAACCATAGCAACAACAACAACAACGACCACAGCAACAATAAATCCGTAATATAAATAATGAAGTTTAATTGACAGGATAATTTTTTTTTATATTTTTGGTGAATGACTTCATTACTGTTCTATATATAAGACAATATGTAAAATCTAATGGAAGGTATATTCATGTTGTATTTAGTCAATGACTTGGTCAGGTATACATTTACTACATTTAGTACAGTATACATTTAATGTAGTCAGACTAAGTGTTATCTTCTACAACCACCCCACAAATAAAGACAGATTGTCTGAATTCACCAAATCCATGTATATTTATCTATTCAACTGGTCCTGTGGAGCCAGTGATATAGGGTGTACAATTCGGGCAAGTTCGTCATCGTATAACAGAGCACCATCCGTCGTGGTTAAGCAAAGGACTGGTAAGAATGATTAAGAGTTCTATTCTCATTGAATTCGTGGATACAGTTCATCATGTTGAACTGATTAAAGCTTTTAAGGTTATCTACCATATTCCATCAAATTTGTCACATAGTTTACGAGTGCATCTTTTGCATATTACTGAAGCCATCACAATCCATGTTCACAAATCTAACCTTTGCATCCAAAAGAAATTTGTACAAGCACTTTCGCTACCTTGACGATCAGTATAACGGTGCTTGCAGCAAAATTATTTTTGTACTTGAGATGGTGGAGAAGATTTGTAACTCAGGTGGATGATTTTGATGGAGTTTTGTTCTATGAGCTTGATGGTTTGGTCGTGAAGTTTTCATCGTTCTTCTGAACGACATCATCATGAGTTCTGGGGATCTGACGTCCTCAACAGATTTATGTAAGAATTAAGAGATGAATGTTGAGAATAAGTAAAATACAAAAAAGTGGAAGAAATACGAAAATGGTTTATCAATATTTTGCTACAAACGCCTCTATATCGGTGACCAAGGTATCGAGAATGGTTGTACAAACTTCTTATGGATGCAAATGTTAGATTTGTGAACATGGATTGTGATGGCTTCAGTAATGTGCAAAAGATACATTCGTAAACTATTTGGCGACACTGATGGAATATCGTAGATAACTATTTCAGCTTTCTAAAGATAACACGTTGATTGCTTAATATGAAGAGACTATGTTGAAGATCTATCACTTATTTTTGTTATCTTACCATAAAATACGTGGTGATTTAATATTGGGTTATCGTATACTGATTGATGACCTTGATATGAACATGTCTTATCTTTTTACTTCCGTCTACGACTGATCATTTGAGAGGACATTTGAAGAAAGTTCAAAAACCGAGATCAAATCTTTCACTTCTGGAGTTTTGTTTCTCGCATCGAGTAGTGAATTACTGGAATTCTCTACCGGAACACGTAATATCAGCACCTTCTATTGATATATATTCAAAACGAGATTGGACCTCCGCAGTATTACAAACTGCAATGATTAATATAGGTCGATAGACTTCCTATCTATATTACTGAAGATTATTTGAATGTATACACTGATGATGAATCATATAAAAATATGTGATAGCTTGGTAGTATTTACTTATATTCAATAGCCTTCTAGCTAAAAATCAGTCTACAGTGTACACTACACTTGATGATTTATAGTGAAGTATATGTTACAATCACATTTCAATATTAAAAACTATCATGAATGAATAACAAATAACGTGTCCTCTTTCACTTTATAGCATCCTCATCTTTATTTGAGTAGTATACATTTAAATTACCATCTGCTCACTAGTGACTAGCTTCGTGAGAAAATCCTCGGAGTTCTAGTGACAAGCCATGACCAGTGGAGCTAATCCGTGTCGGGCAGAAATAGGTGTCCACCTCGGTACAATGGAAGATGATCGCGCAACTTCGCGGATTGGTTGAGGTTAGACATTAACACCACTGAATACAGGCTAAGTGGTCCAGTAGGTTAGGCGTTCGCGCACGAGACTGAAGGCCCTGGTTTAGTAGCCCGTGGATCTGACTCCTATTTAGATCGTATAAATGTTTGTTGTCGCCTATTCTCGTATATCATCGTCGACTAAAATAGCGTTATCCAATAACGGAATTAAATAAGTCGAATAACAAGAACTGACTTGTGAATACATATATTTTGTATATGAAGTGAATGAAACAGAGCAGAGCAAAATGACACGCAGGGAAGATGGCTTGGAAGCCAACTCCATTTTAGTCAAGCGTTACTCAATATTTATAGTCAGACAAAATAAAGCTACAGACATGTGATTAATGGGATAAGAACGGCACACACATATACGCTCATATAAAAACAGTCTAGATTGATAAGTGAATAAATAACAAGGTCAATGTATGGCTCGAGTAGAATGAATAAAATGGGATGTCCGAAAGCTAGAATAAGGTATATGGGCTTAATACAATAACTCACACTACACTGGGTTCGAATCTCGCGGGGTGTGCGATCGTGGATGCGCACTACTGAGGAGTCCCACAATAGGACGAAACGGCCGTTCAGTGCTTTCAGGTTTTCAATGGTGATTTAACATCGATTGGTTCATGATCTCAATCAAAAACTTAACAATCTCCACAACCCCTAAACTGATAAATTTATTTAGCCAAATAGTAAACTTATTCAGTAAACAGTAGCATTTGTATCGATGAAAATTTGCTTATATCTTTATGTTATTATCCCTATGTTCGTATGACTATGTATATACTTGTCCCCTAGTTACAACTTACAAATATATTCATCATACCAGCTTAAATGTTATTTACTTAAACCGTTTGATAACTAGTTCACTTATCTATTCGTATGTGCTTCTAAAATCTCATACATTCATTCCTATTTGCATTTCTATTCGTATTCAATTCATGTGCTAGTGGCATTGTGATCTATGACGTATCATAATGAACTGTAGTCAATGCTTTGTGTTGTTGTTGTCTGAAATTCATACCCTACTGTTAGATCTAATAGCGGTTGTTAGGACGAGTAGTATATGAAGCATAGGAATTAACCCATAGAAATTCTACTATAGCTTAATACAATTACTGTATGCCTCAATGAACAAGGCGAGGATTGGCAAAGAGAGAACCGCATTCATACAATTGAAGAACATATAGAACTCAAAACAACTGTATACAAGCCAGCTTCCAGCTGAAGAAGAAATGAGAAAAAGACGGTGGAAATGGATAGAACATACATTACGCAAATCATCAAACTGCATCACGAGACAATCCGTAACTTGGAATCCTGAAGGGAAGTGGTAAAGAGGAAGACTAAAGAACACAGTACGTCGGGAAATAGAAGCAGATATGAAAAAGATGAATAACAACTGGAAGGAGCTGGAAAGTATTGCTTGGGACAGGGTTGGATGTAGAATACTGGTGAGCGGCCTTGAGACTGATCCATTTCAGTCCTTAAAAAAACATCAATGGGAAGATTCAAGTAAAACAATATCAAGTGAATTTAACTTAACCCCATTACACAAGCAAGTGGCTATCAGGACTCAGTAGCTAAATGAATAACGCGATGGCGTTTGAAGCGAACGGTACTGAGTTCGAGTCCCAGAGTGAACACCAGCTCGGATGCAGGTACATCCAGCTGACGAGTCCCAAACAGGACGAAACGCGCGTCCTCGATTCTACTGCTAGCCACTATCCATCTTTGCTTATACTTCTTGATGATGGTTGTATTAGTTCTCCCTGTTTCAGGTTAATATAGTAGAACTGTGTTGACGTTGGTGTTGAAGATTCTCCCTTTGATATTGTTTGACAGATAGTTGTTTTGAGTTCCATATACTATTCAATTGTATGAATGTGGTCTATGCTTTGCTAATCCTCGTCTATACGTCTGCATCTGATCCTCCTTGTTCATCGATGATGCTTCCCAGATATGTGAAGGATTCTACATCTTCCAGAGTTTCGCCATCAAGAGTGATTGGATTGCTGTTCTTCGCTTTGAATTTGAGGATCTTGCTTTCACCCTTGTGTATGTTGAGACCTACTAATGCAGAGGCTGCTGCTACACTAGTTGTCTTTATCTGCTTCTGTTCGTGTGTATTGGATAAGAGGGCTAGGTCATCTGTGAACTCCCAATCGTCAAATTGGTTCTGAGCTGTCTATTGTATTCCGTGTTTTCACTCAGATGTCGAGGTCTTCATAATCCAGTCGACCACAAGAAGAAAGAGGAAGGGGATGGGGTCGTTAACCCTATGCTCAACCCTCCTCCTTAACCCGGGCTTGGGACCGGCATTAACTCTAGAAGAGTTGCATTATCGTGGATTGATTGAAATTAGATCTTAACACCGTTGAATGCCGACCTAGTGGTTTAGAATTTAAGAGTTCACGCGTAAAACCGATAGGTCCTGGGTTCACATCTCATGTACGGAATTGTCGATACACACTGATGAGGAGTTCTATACTAGGATGAAATGGTTGTTTAGTGCTTCTAGTTTTTCAATGATGATCTAGTTTACATTGACTCGTAACTTCAACTCAAAATAATTGAAATAAATGATCATTATTTAAGCAACTTCTAAATGATTATAAACAACTCAGTACGATTACAATTTGTTAATCATTAAGCACTCATTAATCAACAGTATTCTAATAAATTCAAACACTCATCAGGAGTATACATCTTAAATAAATGATAACTAATCAAAAATAAATGACATTTATCATTCATAAGTAACTCGGCCTGTAGCTCTTCTAGAGTTACTACCGGTCCCAAGCCCGGGTAAAGGAGAAGGGTTGGGCATGGGGTTAGCGTCCCCATCCCGTAGAAAACTAACTCGCCAAAAAAAAAACGCTAATCAGTCATTCATAAGTATTCATATAAACAAATGTATGTCTCCATAGCAATATGTTCTACTGAACTTACTTCATATTGAATAAACTTCAATGTGATTAATGAAAATATATCAAGTATTTTTATTGAGATCATGAACTGATTGATGTTATAGACCACTAATGAAAACATGGAAGTACTGGAAGCCTGTTTTGTCCTAGTATCGGACTTCTCGGTCGTACACACTGATGATCCCATACGCGAGATTCAAATCCAGGACCTTCGATCTTGAGAGTGAATGCTTAAACTCCCAACCACTGAATCGTCATCCAACAGTGTTAATGTCTCACTTTAACCAATCCACGAAATCGCACGACCACCTTCCATTATCTGAGATAGATAATTGTCTCTACCTGACATGGATTAGCTCCACTGGTCACGGCTTCTCACAAGAACTCTGAGAATTCCCTCAAGAATCTAGTAACTAGTGAGCACATGGTAATTAACAGCTTGAGGTTGTAGCGATTACTAAGTTTTTGATTGAGATCATGAACGGATTGATGTTAGACCACCACTGAAAACCTGAAATCACTAGACAACAATTTCGTCCTATTATGGAATATGTTGGTCAAACATCAATCAGTTCATGATCATAATCAAAAACTTTATAATCTCCGCAACTCCATAATGATACATCAAGTATTCTTAATATGAATTGTTTAGCACAAACTTGAAAGATCCTTGAAATGAGAGTTGGAATCAATCAACAAGTTAATACAAATAAGCATAAGAATTCAACTGAAAACACAGTCATATTCCAAATGATAATTTAGTCTGTTTTAAGCGAAATGAAAAGCTAGTGAACGAGAACACACGAGTGAGGACAATCGAATATATGCGAATAAGAAGTAACAGAACGTCTCAGTAAAATCTTAGAACCCTACAGTGAATACTTCATTTGCAAAATGTCAATCAATCGTCTAAGACTCCATTGTTCTTTCGTTTTCACACTAATCATTCTTTGTTCTCACTCTCTTTTCTTCGATCTTCTTAACCTTCTGCCGCCAGGTATTTCACTTTCGATTGATGATACATACTACTTATATTATCTGTCGATATCAGTAGCACATACACCACAAGGACATATTTTAACAGAGTGAAAGGAAACAACCAACCACCAATGAAAGAACTTACAAGTATTATTCAGAATAAATATTTTCTATGTAATCAATAAACCTGATTATTTCTCAATAGAAAAACTAGAATGATCATGAGCTTAACATTCAGATCCTTCTGGCTATTGGGAAAGATGTTTTTTAGTAAAGTCACATAAAATTAGATACTTATGTTATGTGGTGAACATTTTTCTCACGAGCATTTCCACATTATGAACCATATAATCCCGTGAGCGGGATCGTTGTTGTGCACAGCTGAGGAGTCCTACAATAGGACGAAACGGCTGTACAGTGCTTCCAGGTTTTCAATGGTGGTCTAATATCAATCGGTTTATGATCTCAACCAGAAATTTAGTAAGCTCCACAACCCTTTTACTGATAATCTAACAGTAATGGATATGACATAATTAATATGGGTTTTTTTCAAAGGACTTATTCAGGCTTGTTTCATTTCAGATGCCTATTATTTCCATCCGAAGATCATTGTTATCTCCCTAAATGTCTAAAGAACATAGAACAAACAGTATTTCCTCAAAACACGTTTATATGATCCCAGTCCTAATAGCTTTGACGTCTAAACTATGTGTCAAATGACATGAAATGCGATAGTAGGCCATATTTGGCTACCATAACGTTAGTTAATATAACTAAATACATATTTAAATTCACTTAGGATTGTTTAATTGAATCCTCCCATTGATGTTTAGGAGTGCAATTAATCAATCTCTTGTTGACATACTGTGCATCCCGTATGGATTGTCTCAATATTGCTTTAAGTCACGAGCTTTACAAGCAAAGATGGATAATGGCTAACAATGAAATGTAGGATGCGTGTTTCGTCCCATTTGGGATTCATCAGCCGGATGTATATATTAATATTTTGGAGTTCTAGTTTGCATGGAATATTGTTGAAAGTATACTATTCTAACGGTTTCTACTAATAAAACGTGGTTATCCTTGTAGATAAGTAAAAAAAGGAACGAAGTTATGAAATAGATCCTTATTTAGTATATCAGAGTTGATAACTATATTAAGGAATACCTTGATTATCAGAAGGGGTTTGTGGAGATTTTAGAAATTTCACAGATTGAAATCATGGGTCAATTGAAGCTAGATCACCATGGAAAACCTGGAAGCACTGGACGGCCGTTTCATCCTAGTATGGGACTCCTCAGCAGTAGTTGCTGGCCAGCTCAGTGAACTATAGGTTAAGAGTTCTCGCGAGAGACTGATAGATCCTGAATTCAAATCTCGTGAGGTGCGGTGGTGGATGCGCATTGCTGAGGAGTTCTACAATAGAACGAATTGGACGTCCAGTGCTTCTAGGTTTCCCATGGTAGTCTAGCTTCAATTGACTCATGATTTCAATCTGTGGAATATCTTGATTATTTATCGAGATCATAAATGAATCATATTCATTTCTTTAACCATATGACATTTGAATGATTGATGAATGTCATTCATATGATAAACTATAACCTTTGACATATGTTTATTTACTTTAGATAGATGTAGCAATAGATTATTTGGCAAGAAACAAAACAAACTGTCAAAAAACACCATCAACTTGTCTATTTCTGTCAGTTTAAGCTACTCGTCAATTGTTCTATTATAAAATACTATTGTATCAAAGAAGGGGTTTTTGTAGATATTATAGTAATTTTTAATAGTTGAGATCATGAATCGATTGAACGCTACACCACTATGAAAAACCTAGAAGCATTGGACAACCGTTTCATCCTAGTATGGGACTCCTCAGCAGTGAGGACTCGTGGATTTGAACCTAAGATCTATCAGTATCGCGCTAGAACGCTTAACATCTAGGTCACTGAGGTGACATTCAACGGTGTTAATATCTTAACTTCAACAAATCCACGAAATTGCGCCTACCGATAGGTCATTGGTTTGAATCTCACAAGGTGGGATCATGGATACACACTGCTAAGAACGATCATTCAGTGCTGCCAGGTTTTACATGGTTGTCTAGCTTCAATGAACTCATGATCTTAACTACTGAAATTATCATTGATGACATTAAACATCTAATCATTTATATTCGAATGAAATGATTTCCAAATAAAAGTGTTTATCACTATTTATTCACATTTATCATGATAGGATTTAATGAATATATCATTGAAAGGTAGATTCAATGATTGAATAATTGAACATTCACTTGTTATGTGTGTTTGTTTGTATTTGTGTAGGTGTGTGTGCGTGTGCGTGTGCGTGTGTGTGTGTGTAAGTGTGAGTGTGAGTGTGTACAATATGTAATCACTAGTATAAAAACCAAACGGAGAATATTCCATAGAATATCTCATCTCTATTCATAATGACATGTTGTGATGTCCAAGAATTCATTGAATAAAATGATTGTGAAAAACTTTTTTTTTATTTTTTCGAATAAAATGTAAAAAAATTTTTTTTATTTTAATTTTATGAGATTGAATTTGGAAACTATCATAAGTTGTATTAGTAATGAATTGGATTTGGTAGATGATTGAAGTCTTCTATCCAATACACAACAGTAAATGTAGATGAAGCGAAGTAGTATAGCAGAAGTTCTTAGGTATCAGTAGGCTTCAGCAGATATATAAGGGGAAATGTCAACATGTACAAATACAACACAGATAACTTTAACCCATCGAACTATACTTGATGGAGAAACTATGGAATCGATGGAATCTCTCATGTATCTAGACGCTATTATTGATGAATAAGGAGAAACCGATGTAGATGTAAAGGCGAGATTTGGAAAAGTCAGGGCCGCATTCCTACAATTGAATAATATATGAAACTCAAAACAACTATCTGTCAAGCAATATCAAAGTGAGAATCTTCAATACGAACGTCAACACAGTTCTACTATATTAACCTGAAACAGGGAGAACTAATACAACCATCATCAAGAAGGTACAAGTATTCATAAATGGTTGTCTACATAAGATACTCAACATCCACTGGTCGGATACCATCAAAAACAGCCTTTTGTGAGAGAGAACAAACCAGCTTTCATCTGAAGAAGAAATTAGGGAAAGACGATGGAAATGGATAGGACACACATTACACAAATCATCAAACTGCATCATAAGACAATCCGTAACTTGGAATCTTGAAGGGAAGCGTAAAAGTGGAATGCCAAAGAATACATTACATTGGGGAATAGAAGTAGATATGAAAAGGATGAATTACAATTGGAAGGAGCTGGAAAATATTGCTTGGGACAGGGTTGGATGTAGAATGCTGGTGGGAGTCCTATTCTCCTCCACGAAGAGTAACAGACATAAGTAAGTATTGATTATACATCCATTTCGATTATTAGTTAGAGTAACGTCGGAGAAAAAAACCCAGAGTTATAAGAATATCATATTCTGTCTGTTATGCTGATCATTGTTCACGTTAATTTTCTACAAGAATATCATATTTTCAAATTACTGAATTGCTTACTTACTCCTGTTACCCCCCATGGAAGAGAATAAGCCGCTTCTCAGGATTCAAATTATATTACACTCAAAAAAAATTAATGTTATACCGAATAAAATATCACATTGGAAATCAAAACGAATACTACACTGAGTAATCACCATAATAAGTCAAAATTTGACTTTTCCTCCCCTCTTTTTATCCTGTTATACCATTTGGAAGTGAGCAGCGGCGGGGGAAGGGGTAAGATATACCTCTATGGTGAGTACATTTGTACTTTATACTACTTAATACAAGTTAAAAATAATAAGATATTTTATTGAACGAGAATACACAAGTGAGAACATTCGAAAATTATAGAACGTGTCAGTAAAACCTATGAATTATACAGTGAATACTTCATTTGCAAAATGTCAATCAATCGTCTAAGACTTGATTATTCCTTCGTTTCCATACCAATTATTGTTTGTTCTCGTTCTCCTCTCTTCGATCTTCTTAACCTTTTGCCGCCAGATATTTCATCCTAAATCTAATTTCTAACCGTCACTAGCAACGGTAAATCATAATTTTAATTCCTCACATTAGTTTATAATCTTCGTTTAGTCTTAGTTATTAGGTGGACACTCTCAAGGTCCGTTTAGCGTCAATCAAAAGTCGTTCATAAATTATAGTCTCATCCATACTACTTATATCTGTCGACATCATATACAGCATATACCACAATATGTGTAAAGAGATATTCAAACTCATGAACTTCAATAAGACGAATAACGAATATATCTGCTCCATTGTGATACCCATGAATGATTTAGAAAAATAATACCTATATGTTAATGTGATCAGAAGTGACTTCTCTTATTGTTTTGACAACTAGACAGTATGATACTTGAAAGAGCTTACCTATGAAGTGAATGTTAGATTTAACAGAAATGACTGTTCAAATAGATTGTAGATAAGTAATGCTTGTGAATTAAGGTAATAACGAGGCAATCTGCACAGGATGCACATATACACCAATAAGAGACTGATCAATTGCAGTTCTAAACAAAATTGATTCAAGTAAACAATATGAAGTTATCACAGATTGAACTCATGAGTCAGTTGAAGCTAGACCACCATTGAGAACCTGAAGCACTGGACGGCCGTTTCGTCCTAGTACGGGACTCCTCAGCAGTGCGCATCCACGACCCCGCACCACCCGGGGCTCGAACCCACGACCTACTGGCTTCGCGCGCGAGCACTTAACCATTAGACCACTGAGCCGGCTGGCGTCCAACGGTGTTAATGTCTAACTTCAACCAATCCACGAAGTTGCGCTACCGTACACCATTGTCTTCAGTGAGTTCCTATCTCACAACTGACTCATGAGTTCAATCTGTGAAAATTTCTAAAAATCTCCACAAAACACATTCTGATAATAATATGAAGTTAATTTAGACTTCACCTTATTGTACAACTAAATGGCTATCAAAACTCAATAGCGAAGTAAAGAACATGATAGCGTTTGAAACAATCGATACTGGGTTCAAGTCTCAGAGTGAATATCAAATGTGAGATACAGGTACATTTAGCCAACGAGTCGTAAATCGGACGAAATGGCACACGTCCTAGATTCCACTTCTAGCCACCATCCATCTTCACTTATAAATAAATAATGTTTCAAATAGATATAGAATGAATCATCACAAACATTTAAGTAGTATGGAATTTATCATTAAAAAAAAACAATTATAACCCACTACAATTTGTTTCCCCCTTTTTAACATGAATCCTATAGATTGAAACAATTCAATGAGTCATAAAGTAGTAAGAATGTCATTTTCATGTAAATGTCACCTAAACACTAAATGATCATCATTGAATCTTTCATTATTCATTCATTGACTACTATATATAGATGAATAATGATGTAGTTATGTAGTGCAAGTCAATTACACTTTCATTGGTTAATTGATTTTCGAGAAAAATAGAAGAGGATAAAATAATTAACCAATAATTTTATTCCTAATCAACATATGCTAACTAGTGACTGACTTCAAGAGATCTATCCTGGAGTTCTAGTGAAAAGCAGTGATCAGTGAAGTTCAACCGGGTCAGTTATGAGGTAGTAACTCACTGATGACAATGGTGGATGTGTCGCTCAATTTTGTGGATTAGTTGAAGTCAGACATCTACAACGTTGGATGTCGACTCGGTGGTTTAGTTGGTTAGGCGCCTAGAGCGAGACTGATAGGTCTTCGGTTCGAGTCCTGCGAGGCGGGGTCGTGGATGCGCATTGCTCAGAAGTCCCACAATAGGACGAAACGGCCATCCAGTGCTCCCAGGTTTTCTATGGTGGTCTAGCTTCAATTGACTCATGATCTCAACTGTTAAGTTATATATATTACAATTGAATGTGGTAATTAAATGAATAGTTTTTAACAGATGTGATGTGTACTACTGATATTGACCGATATATAAGTGGTATGTATCATCAATCGAAAGTGAAATACGTGACAACAGAAGACTAAGATGGTCAAAGAAAAAAGACTGTGAGTAGGAAATCATTAGTATGGAAACGAAAGAACAATCAAATCTAAGACAAACTAGATCCCAGCGGAGGAATAAATCAGGAAGAAGCGCTGGAAGTGGATAGGACGCACATTGAGGAAAGCACTGAACTACGTCACAAGATCAGCCCTCACATGGAATCCCCAAGGTCAAAGAAGGAGAGGAAGACCAAAGAACACATTATGTCGAGAAATGGAGATAGACATGAGAAAAATAAACAAGAATTGGATGGAACTAGAAAAGCAGGCCCAGGACAGAGTGGGTTGGAGAATGCTGATCGGCTGCCTATACTCCATCAGGAGTAATAGGCGTAAGTAAGTAAGTAAGTTAATGTATTTATTATACGGTTTTCATATTTTACTAGGGTATTCTGTAATTCTGTGTCAAAATACATTCGATTGTCTTCACATGTATGTTCTTGTTCACTACAATAGTATATAGATAATTAAAATAACCCATAGTGTCATTGAATAATAAGAAGAAGAATTCAGCGAAGAAAATTTTCTTTTCGACGAAATAAACGGATTTCGAAATCATTAAATAAAACATTCCACGCAGCTAAGCTTCGAATCATCTTCTCTAGCCAACCTACCATTCTGGGGTGTGTTAAGGACAAACTTTCGTTTTGGGCCACTTCAATGTGTATCTATAAATTTACTTACTCATGTGGGGCATGTTACATAGGCCGCACAAAGCGATCATTATCCAAACGCATCTCGGAACATTATCCGGCTTGGCTCTTGAAAGGGGGGGGCGAAAAACAATCACGAGTTCTATACAGGAGCACTTAATCAACTGTGGACATATCGCTCCAAAAGACTCTTCGTTTAAAATAGTTCACAGAGTCAAAGGAATTGGATCGAAGGGGGTTCGAATCAATATTTTATGCACCGCAGAGGCATTGGCAATCCATAAACTAAAGCCTGAACTTTGCGTGCACAAACGATTTGTTCAACCTCTCATCCTTCCCTGGCTCTAATTCCCTTAATGGGTATGTTTTTAGGTGTGTTTTTTTTTGTCAATGCACTTTTATTATTACTATTTTGCACTTTAAACTCTAATCATTTATTATTATGACCTTTGTTGTTTTGTCGTTTGCCTTCATATCTGTGTCAATTGGACTATTATCTGACCCTTAAATTTTGTTCTTCCTTATCCCTTGATTAGTATGTTAACCTCATTTGTTATTTATTGTCGAATCCATTTTTTGTGTGTGATACAATCCATTCTATCCCTTCTATCATACTGTTGGGATATTCAGGGAAATATCCCCAAAATTATCCTGTTAAGCCTAATGCTATCCTTGGACATGAAATGGTATCATCTTATTGGTCAATATTTATTTCAGGTGTCATTTTCCTACTGGCCATTATTGTACAATGTTATCTTCTATTTTATGGTACGTTGTGGACTGCTTGAATGGTATATAAACAAGTATGTTTGAAATATAATGATTCATATATCTGAGGCTGTGACTTGCGTTCTGGACTCAACTGGCTGGGTTAGACAGGGAAGCGAGACCAATCAGAACCCTAGGTCGTTCTACGTGTTTGCGCGTCTTTGGTCCGATCAATAATTCGTTATCCCTTATTCCGCAGCAATTATTTTTCACGTTATAACACATACTATATAGATTTCGGTGAGGCGATATTTGAGTGACATTAAAGTGACATTGAGAATAAACATCTACAGATTAGAACTAAGTTAGAATTTTCATTTCCAGTGGATAATTAAAGTTTAAAGAATTCGATTTAAGTTTTTCATCATAAATTGACATCAACTATAATACCAAAATTGTATTTAACTAAATGGATGAATGAATTTCGCGCCAAAAATCTATGACTTGTTATCGCATATCTGATTGATTCATCCATAAATTATAGTCTCGTTTAGATTTCTTCAATTTATCTAAAATATTCCATTACATTAGATAAAGATCTCATAAAATATCGAACATCATTGAAGAGGTGTTCAAAGTAGATTCCAACGGATAATCTTAACTTCATCACTATGAAATAGACAACTAGTAATTGGTTTAATCAATAAAAGTACAATTATTAAGGTTGAATAGATAGAAGAGCAAGATGTTACATAATCTGGAACGTAATCGTAATTTAGTGCTAGCAATAAAATGCTGATTTGTAGTGATTGAATAGTCTAACTTCGAACAACTACAGATGTTTAAAACAATTAGTTCCTTTGATAAATTTCGATAATGTAATGAGAAGACGTAGTTTATCAGAATTATGTGATGATATATTTGCGCAATACATTTCGAACAATCGGATCACACATATACTTGTTAAAGGTCAACTAGACAGGTTAAGGGTAAGTCATAACAACAAAGGAAAAAATAATAAAGTACACAAAAACAAATGTGATTACCACTCTGGATAGTAAATCAGTACTACCAGGGTAGGTTAAGTGTAAGTACAAATTGTTTTTGAACACATAAAGGGGGTTTCAATTTTCGTATAGCCAAGGCTTCAATAAACCTTAGTATACGTCCTTGAAGGCTTTTGTACAACACAACAAATGATGATTTGATATCAACCTTATGACCCGTCTCAATCAAATGTTTCGCAATGGATGATGATGTCTGTCTATCCTGTGGTCTTGTTTCACCATTGGAATTCATCTGATTTTGCAACCATTTTGGTATATGTTCACCCACCCTTAATTGCAAATCACGATTGCTCCTCCCTACGTACGTGTTTCCACACATACATGTAAATTAATAGACACAATGGGATGTGACACAATCGTTTTCATGCTGTTTGGGCTTTTGGTGAAACATAGACCTTGTCTTTTCGATAATGACAAGTTGGGCTGCATAAAATGTTCGGTTAATAGCTAATTTAAGTCTCTGTTTCAACATGAGACTATTTGTGTCACCTCTGAATGGTAGCGTAATATAAACTCGCTTTTTGGGTGCCAGAAGCATCATAGGTCTAGTCATATTGCAACCCTTCCAGCGGTTTATGAACTTCAAAGGGTAACCATTATTGATTAACGCATCAGTCAAGAGCTTCATCTCTACTTCAATAGTATCACTAGTACAAATACGATTGATTCTATTGAATAAGCTCTTTATTAAACCACGTTTATAATGAATAGGGCAGTGACTATGAAGATTAAGATATTGTCCTGTCCATGTTGGTTTTCTATATACAGCACGTTTGATGGAACCATCATCTCTCCTAGTAATCAGGATGTCAAGAAAAGGAAGTTGGTTGTTCTTCTCTTCTTCACATGTAAGGGAAATGTGGTTTTGACTACTATTGAATTTTTCTAACAAGTGGCTTATGTCTTCAATTTTATCACCTATGATTATTATGTCATCTACATATCGTTTATACAGACCCATCTTTCGAATTGAGTCTCCAACTAAATTTTCCACATATCCCATGAACACATCAGCTAGCAATGGTCCTAGAGGGCTTCCCATAGCTACACCATCTATTTGTCTGAAGTGTTCACCTTCAAATGTGAATTTTACATTATCTGTACATAATAATAATAAATCTCTAAGAGTTTTAACAGGAAAAGGTAGTGGAAGGTTTTCCGAAGAAATAAAGTCCAGAATGTTGTTCATATTATTCACTTTATTATTCTCCTTGTCTCCTCTGTTTGATTGACCTTCTGGTGTTTTAATATGCAGTGTCTTAACAGGTATAAATGTGACTAGATTGTTCGAAATGTATTGGGTCTATATATATATCATATAAGTTTGATAAACTTTGTTTCTTCATCGCATAGAGTTCATCTACGTGTACCGCTGATAATTCCAAACAGTGTTCATTCGTTAGAAATCTCAGATTAAAATAAAAATTTTAATATTTAATACGTAACAGTCAACTAATAGCGTTAGCATTTTTCAGCAAGTTAGTTTTCAACGGGATTGAGTAGCTAACCCCATGCTCTCCCCTCCTCCTTTACCCGGGCTTGGGATCAGCAGTAGCCACAAAGGCGCTCTAGGTGGAGTTGACGAAAGCACCCAACTGAGGCAAAAGGCAAGCCCTCACGTGGAATCCTCAAGACCAAAGAACACATTACGCCGAGAAATGAAGACAGATATGAGAAGAAAAAACAACCTTTGGATAGAACTAGAAAAAAAGTCCCAGAATAGAGTGGATTGAAGAATGCTGATCGTCGGCCTATGCTCTATTAGGGTTAACAGGCACAAGTAAGTGATCAGTCAAATAGTCAAATCATCTAAATTCATATTTATCACCAAAATGATTACAAAGTTTTACAGATAAAATATTGTTTAATAAAGAATTGAAACTCTTTTACAACCTTGGTTGTACGATGTATGACAAAAATTCAAATGGAAGACCGATACACAATTCGTTGCTTTAATATAACACTAGTAGAATATGTTTCATTCACATTTTTGTGAAAGTAAATTCTCATTATGAAAAAATCCTCTTTGAATATGTAAGAGAACACTACTACATTCAAATATTAACAGGATCTCAAATGTTATTGGCTGTTATTGAACGGATGTCATTTGCCATTTTTTTCCATACTACGAAGAACAGGTATTCAAGATGTTGGCTACCTTGTCATACGATCACAACATTTATCAGCAAGTGTCTGAAGCCTGTTACATGAAATCTTCATACGTACTAGTATTAGACCTTTTGATATAAGAAACGCGCAGTGAAAAGAAACACTTTCCATCTTTTTTTGCGATTTTCACTTGCACTTTCTGGAGTCAATCGGAAGATATTGTTTATCATTTCGTAGTAACTTCCTGGTATTGTCAAAAAACGGACTTCATGCATTAACGACAAATTTACTGCTTTAAACTTTACTACTTATATGGGTTGTCAGTAGGTTATCAATAACATGGAAAATGAAAAGCGACCTTAGTGTTGAGTTTAAGACTGCTGAGATTTTGTAAATTAATTTATTGGAACCGAATTCACTTTTTCGAGTTGTCCATTTTATAAGTTGAATATCTGAGCTTCATAATAATAAATTATATTGAGGAACAATTCAAACTGAAATTCTAATTGAGATCATGAACCGATTGATGTTAGACCACCTTTGGAAACCTGGAAGCCTTGGACGGTCGTTTCGTCCTATTGTGGGACCACCCAGTAGTGCGCATCAACGATCCCGCTCCTGGGACTGAAGGTCCTGAGTCCGAATCCTGCAAGCGGGATTGTGGATGCGCACTACTGAGTAGTCCCACAATAGGACGAAACGACCGTCCAAGGCTTCCAGGTTTCCAAAGGTTGTCTAACATCAATCGGTTCATGATCTCAATCAAAACTTAATAATCTCCACAATCCTATACTGACAAATTGAAATTCACAAATTCTTGATTTCATTTTAACACTTCCTTGAATTCATGATGATTGTACATAATTTGCAATTATTTTATGCGGTAATAACGAGTAGTTAAAGTGGACAAAAAAGTTCGAAATATTTTGACGGAGAGAATTCAGAATTATTTTGGGAAATATTATGACTAAAACTATACTGATTGCTTGCTGTGAACAAGGCGAGTCCGATGTAGACGTAATGGGGAGGATTTCAGAGCAAAGATGACATTCCTACAGTTGAACAGCATATGGAACTCAAAACAACCAATATCAAAGTCATATTCTTCAATACGAATGTCAACAAACTTGGTTCTATTGTATGGATCTGAATGGTGTAGATCTACCACAATCGTCACCAGGAAGGTACAAGTATATATAAATAGTTGTTTATGCAGCATACTCAGTGTCCATCGGATGGATCTATCAGCACCAGCCTACTGTGGGAGAGGAGAAATCAGCCCCCAGATGAGGAAATTAGAAAAAGACTACGGAAGTGGATAGGACATCCATTGAGGGAATCATCAAACTGCATCATGAGACAAGCCCTAACTTGGAATCCTGAAGAGAAACCGAAAAAGGGAAGACCAAAGAACACATTGCGTAGAGAATTGGAAGCATACATAAAAATGATGAATAGCAACTGGGAAGGATTCCCTAGTTAAAAGTTCGATGGAGAATGCTGGTGCGTGACTTATGCTCCTACACTAGGGTAACAGGGGTAAATAAGAGTGATTGCTGAGCGTTTTTAAATACCAGTAAGCATCTCATGTAGAGCATACTAAATAATAAACACTACGGAATCATAAAAAAACCCAAATTAGATGGAAATCCATAGTCACCAGACCAGATCAAAAGTGCGATTTAGTCATTTTAAACAAGAATGATTGTATGGATGAGTCTTCCACTCGATAAATCCCTATCTTACTGGAGATTTTTGAACTCTATCGAGATCATGAAACATTGTAAATAAGACAACGTTAACTCTGAGTGATGAATGTCAGGAAACTACAGCTTTGAACGTGTCCGATGGGGTTCAGTCTGGAACTTAAGTCAAAAAATTAGTATATTTTTACTTGATCTCTTAAAAATAAATCCGAGATTTATTTAGAAAAAGTGCTGATACGTCTCTGACAAACTGTCGATATTGCTCACGAACACTAATTTACAGTCTGATCACTACATAGTTTTCCTGGACAGTTAATGAACACATGATTTCCAAAACAATTTGTCCGACTGACTTTTTCATGACCATCTCGACATGTTATAAAAGAATTAGTGATTGACACCAGACACACTGTATTTACAATTCACCACATTCGTAATTATTGGATTACATGGTATTTCATCATATGGTTCAGGACTTTTAAATACTCATATTCTGTGTGACATGTCCAGTATAGAAACTTGGAAAAGTATTCATTCGTCCAAGTTCCCACATCACACTAGGAAGACGAGATAAAACTATCAAGAGACGTCCAATAGTAAAGACCAGATTGAAAGGAAAAATACAAAATGAGAGTTCGGTACTCGAGTTTTAAGGGAACATGAACAGTGAGTGAACACACGCCCTTACAAACTATTTTGGGCCATGTCACCCAAAGCATCTAACCAATGGTTATGTAGTGAACAAGAACACGGGTGGAGACAATCGAATTTATTTAGCACAAAAATTACAGACTATCTCAATAAAATGTGAATACCATAAAGTCAATCGTCAATTTGCAAAATATAATTCCATCATATCAAACTGTACCGTTCCCGTTGCAAACACTAATCCATTGTCTCCCATTCCATTGTACATGCGTTTTCTTACAAATTCCATTGTGCTCTCGCTCTTCCTTTCTTGATCTTCGCCATCTGCTGCCGGACATTACGTTCTTTTAACGCACGTTATATACTACTTATATCAATATAAGTAGCTCACACCACAGTTACAATAGTGAAGTAGATCATAACCAGGTGACCTATAACTTCGTACATCACTCAGTCAACAACTTTATGGACTGACATCATGTCTTGATTTGGCCACTCTCGGCATCGATCCAATCTATGTCACACTAAACACTGCACGCCGAGGTAGGCAGTGGTTGGGTATACATCGTACATATTATAACCATCTCAGTTGGTGAAGATTCGCTACTTTCCATCTATACCTAGTACTCTGTTTGACTCACTAGATGGTCCCATAATACATGAGCGATAGTTCAAAAACGCCTGTGATCGAATACTAGTAACCTACGAATATGCTCTATTTTTAATGGCCGGACTCCAGACCTATAGGGCAGAGCGGACTGCTGGGCAGTGAACTTGTCCCTTGGTCGGGAAATTGATAACTTGCCTATGCCACAATTTAAGTAAGTTGGTAGGAGCTAATCGAGCTTTCTGAATCTGCGCTGTGATTTCATCAAACACTGGCCGACAAAGACGGACGAGATATCCGAGATAAGGAAGGCGGGACTAACAAACAAAACAAATTTCCTGACTCCTTGCTATTCTGTAGCTTCTATAACACTACTGTGATTGAGTGTTATCTACAGAGGCTTGTTAACTGTTCAATCTCTCAGTTAAGTGCACAATTGAAGTGTTCTGCAAAAAATGGTTATAAGTTCTTGCTTCCCTGAATGCTAGTTGTGTACATGACTCACTAAGACTCTAGGACGAGCTTAAGATGAAGCAATTTTCTTTACCTACCACTGAATTCTTTACATTTTAAGTGATGGAAGAGATTTGTATTGCAGACGGACGCTTTTCGATGTGCTTGATTGGGAAGCTTCAACGTCGCTCTGGACATCGTTAGTGCATAATTCACACAGAAGTAGCTAATTTGATTAATCTACAAGCGCTAAGTCAGCCTGTTCTGACGAGTGTTTGAATAGTTCTTTTCAGGAGTGGAGTAAGAATTGTAGCTAAGATGATAATTAGAGCTCCACAATTAAACCACCTAGTGTATCGTGCTTACCAAACTTATATCAACTTCAAAAAGGACTAAAAGTGGTGCAGTCAGAGCATGACGTCACCGGCTGTCAATAACCTAGCAGATAGAAATAAGTCTCCTAGTTGACTAATTAATTGTTTGAATATTCTGGTGACAACAAACACGCTGTTAGTGGGACATCTTTCAAATTCCTAAACATTATTTTTACAAAACACTTTACTTTTCTCTTACTATCTCTTCCGTCTTGGTTATTCACTACTAGTGGAGTAAATGACATTTGAACTGTGAAAATTCCTGCATCATATACATCTACATAATTGGAAGTTGAGTATAAACAGCCAATGAGCTAAGCATACACATAATTGTTATCCGGGTTTTAGTCGGCGTGCGCATTTTACTCTGTTGACTAGTTATACATGAAAATGAAGACAAAAACCGGTATATGAATCAGTAGGATGAATTGTGGTAAGTCATAATACTTGAGGACTGATGACGACTGGACAACAACAATTAGATCTTTCATGGATGTTAAATACAAGAAATGTAGTCGTAACCACTTAATGATAAAGATCTTCATTCACAAATAGACTGATCAACATAAGATTATTGGCATTATTTCCCTGGAAGCTGTTCTTCTTAGCACTCATTATTAGAACTTTTTTCGAATTCAGAACTCCAAATAACTAATTCTAATGTTGTGCTGTGAACATGTATTATATGGAAACCACTGTAATGAATAATTTATCAGAAGTGGGTTATGAACCAGAAACCTAGAGGTTGATTGCTGGATGTCAAAAACAATGAGCCAGAACTTTGCGTAATATACAGCTACGGAATGCAAGAAAACTGAGGTAAACCATTTGACTCACGATTTATTTCTCGTAAATACAACCCAAATTTGATGTACGACAACCACCACATAAAAAACGTTTATTTAGTCTCTAGATTATCTATTTCAGTATTTTAATCACAAAAGTCAGACAGCGTCTTATTATAAACTAGTTTTCTTTGTTCAGTCTAACTACCATGTAGCTATAGTTGATAATATTATGTAAATAACACAGACAGCTACTAGTACAAGAAATTTTCATTATTCGAGCAAACTTTAGGTAACAAGTCAATGGCTATATTAAGTGGGCAGTTTGCTATTGGGAAAAATACAATGGACTGCTGAGAATATAGTATATAATAGGATAGAGAAAATAATTCACCACTTAGAGAGCGCTGAAGCGAAAATTGGTTGGACTTTAGTTAAACCGACTTAATGTAATGCAGAGTTTAACGTAGTTGGAGGGCAAAACTCGTAATCTATAGTGAAACAAAACATGTTTCGAAAATATTATTGATCTAATACTCTTCACACTAAATATCGAAGTATCATAGCATAAACCACGGTTACATTATTTATTTCCAGCAAGACAAAGATTATTGCGCCGGCTGTGTTCTGAATAAGAATGAGAAGTCCATTATAAGTCATATTGACAATTCACAAACAACCACGTACCAATTTATAAATAAAACAAAAGGGAAACCGAGAGAGGAAAAATCACTGAATTTAGAGTTACTGTAGGCAAGAGCATACCAATACGAGCACAACAGTGACTGAATTATAATATAACAGGTGTACTCAGAGATCAATAAGTGGAAAGAAAAATAACACAGTTACGAATAGGAATGAAAAGTTCTGTATACTGTACAACCAGAAACGGTTAAGCCCTAAAAATAGTGGAAGCACTATGAGTTAGTTATAAAACAAAGATGATTTGTCAATTAAACTAATCTCCGAACTTCAAAGAAACGTTTGAGATAGAAAACTTGGCCGATACTCATGGCTATGATTAGAAATGCTTCGAACGCAGCCCAAACGACCACGCGAAAATTGGTATTCTTATTAACTAAAAAAAATTGTTGTACACATAATACACAAACATACTTTCCCAGTGTACTTGAGTCCTAACAGAAACATATTCCATTTCTAACTTGACCCCAGAGATGGAGTGTGACAACTCATTAACCATTGTTACAAGCTTTTTGTGCTCCTCTATGTGAAAATAACGGTTGAAGTTCTAATTTACCATCGTCAGTTTCATTTACTTTCAATTGGTCTTCTTCTATAGCCATTTCAAAAAGTACAACTTTCGGTGTCATAGAGCTCATCCGATTTCCAAAGCAATACTTGTACTCACCAGCTTCGTTTGCAGCAAATTCAGGCCTTCCATTGGACTTCCTGAGAGACTCGAAAACCTTAGCCCCACTAGGATTGTAAACCTAAAAGTGTCAGTTAACTGAACTAAGTGAAATTACATTAACATCTATATCAAGGAAACCACCCTCAGCAACTTCATAGTGAAGCGTGAGCTTGCTACCACTGGCAACCCGATCAAAAAAGCACTCTTCCGAATTAGCATCTACTACTACATAGTAGCCGTGACAATAAGTAACAAGCGAGGTGAAGAAAAGCACAAACATCCACATTTTGAAATAATGACTTTAATTCGGCTGACGAGGACAGAGTCGCCAGCATGAAATAACAATTTCAATGTACAATGTCAGACTTCAGTCTCCAGCAGTAAGGATATGAGGTTACTGAAATACACTAATCCTTGTAATTTTAAATGCTTTGGAGATCCAATCTTACCTCATCTATCAACAGGTGATGATATTGCGTGTTACGGTAGAGAGTTCTAGTAATTGGATTGGTTTCAAATGGTTCTGGAGGGAATAGGAAGAGATTTCGCTCATATCTAATAGCAGTAGATCACCGATGAAAGAAAAGAAAAAAGAATTAGTAAGTTATAGAGAGATGCTGTTGTAGCGGCAAATAAATCCCCATAATAAATAGCTCTGTAAGTTTTCGACACTGGATGCTGACCACATTAGTTTCAATGGACTCACCTAACCGGAGGCGCTCGGTCATGCATCCGCACTAGATCACGAGTGGGAAGGCTGTGCTTAACAACCCTTGCAATCACTAGCCAGATCAGATCAGCCGATCCTCGATATATTGATAGTCTATCAAATATATCTCCGAACCTCCTCGCCTCTGTCGTTTGATTTCACTTGGTGGGCATGATTCATAGTAGAAGGTGTTACTGGTTAAAGCGTTGTCAAACTCCGAATACCTGTGGCATCTTCACTGTCTTTAGTCCTTAAGAACATGTCAAGTTTTCTCTTAAATACTCCTTGAAAGTCTCTTGAACTAGAATTCCAGCATTTGAACACTCTTAAGGAATAGAAGGTACGTCTACAGTCATGCTGTGTTTAAGGGGATGCCAAGAAGTGTTTAGGATGCACTTCTAAGACCCTACACATACACACTATACACTTTCATCAAGATTGACAAACTATTGAGTGCACACTTTATCTGCTACCAAGCAAGATCGCAGGTACAGTGCCACTCCTCCCCCACTCTTGTTTTTCTGTTGTTATGAAACAAAGGCACGCCGCACTTTGTACAATCATATTTCTTCCGCAAAAGAACTTATTGCAAGGTTCCTAAGGGATATTCTGGATGAGATAGTGCTCAGAATATGGTATGTGAAGCAGTATTCTTACATCCGATTTCAGGTGAATGTCTAACAGAGCATCACCTACATCAGTAGTGTTTGTGAACTTTACATGAATGAGTCTTGGGTGATTTCAGTGCTTGGAGTTCGTCTGGCAAGTGAGCCGTATAACGGTCAGTGGTTCAATTTCGAGATGTTTAGGCTTCCTGTTCAACTCTTCCCAGAGAATTTTGTCATTTTTATCTTGAAGATTGAGCGGATGATCAGAACCGTTTTTAAGGCCCGTGATTATGAACCACCACGAACCGGGATCATCTTACCAGGTTTCCCGGTACGTTGAGGTTGTCGGAAATTTTGCTCGGTAGTTGGAATGCGTTTCGGATTACCGTGCTCTTTGCAAAAATGGTCCGTGTGCTAATTAAAAACGGCAGTGGTATTTTTCCTCGCTCAGTAAATTTTATTGTTTTGATCGTTGATTACGTATCAAGACTACTGTTTTCGCTTTATTTGAATTTATTTCAGTTAAAGTATCCAACTAGAGTATCGTTTACTGTTTCTCAATTACTTTATCGTCGGTACTCTTGAGTACCTTATTTTCTACTGTATCTGTTAGTACATTTGGTCCTCACAACCTACAGTTCTGCACCTTTTTGGTCATAGATCATTTTTTGTCTCTAAGCATTATTGCATTTCGCTGGCAGTTGCCAACGTCCGGAATGTTGTTATCCCGTTGAAAGCAGCATGCAGTGTGACGAGTGCAAAGGCTGGTACCACGAATTTTGCACGATTTAACTCCTGCGGCTTTCAAAAGGTTCAGTAAAAAGGGTCGCGTTTGGCTTTGTCAACAGTACTGTTCGGATGCAAACAGCTTTTTAACTGAAGCTGTAGTGGCATCGGACAATAGCCACACAATCTACAAAGCTGTGAACACGAGACTACTCAGAAAATAGATATTCAATATTTAACGCGGAGGAATACCTAACAATGGAGAAGGCGCGAATAAGGAGTTGAATGGACTGGGTTTGATCTGATGGCATGGCTCGTCCATGCAGGCGTGGTCCATCTCAATGTTACTTTATATCTTCTATTCATATTAAATGTATTGTTCTTTCTCTAGCCTAACCTTGTTCTACATCATGTATTGGTAATTGATACGATACAGTGAGTTGGTGTAGTCGATGGTGTGACTTCCACGTAAGATCTTATAGATTAGGCAGTTATATCATGACGAATCTACAAATTTAGGATTAGGTCTATTATTAGAGCAGTACTAATATCATAGTAGACCATAATTCTACATTGGTGAGCCCAACTAGAGAAACGCAACCTATTATTATTAATCCTTATTTCCACTTCAACTTTCTCGATCGATTTTATATTTTTGTCAACCCTGTATTCTAATAGTCCTCTGATTAATGCTCACATGCATCATTGTAATGTTATATTAATTAGTCCTCATGACAAACTGGCTCAATCGATAATAAAAACTGGTCGTCTATATTAACTAATTAGCTTTGATAGTTTGTTAACAAGCTGTAATAGTATTTACATGCTTCAGCGACATAGTCTTGTTTAAACATCAAGCTCTAGCAAATATAACCTGTAAATAGCGTAAATATACATTGACTAGCAATGCAATCAAGGACTAAATAGTTATCTGGATCTAATTCCTTCACTTAACACCTCATCCTGTTTTAAACTATGCACTATCCTGTAATATCTTTTCTTCCGACCACTGCCTGCCTAATTTCATATTCTTGAGTTCCATTGCCAAACAACAAGGATGACACTTCTCCAAAAACATACGGTGAGTTTCAGCTATAAGTTTTCTGCAATCATAAGGTCATTTTTAGATGGTTCGTTCAATGACAACCACACAATTATCTGGGTTCATTCGATTGTTCTGATCCGAGCGAGTGGCAAAAACGCCAACAGCATCAAGCACCCTGGAATTAATTGCCATACTGCATGTTTTATTCTGGATGCTTTTGGATCATTACTACTCCTCACGAATGGCGTTATATATGTCGTCCACTGAATAATCTAATTTTCAAAAATAATCAAGGCGAGTTCAACTATTTTACTTAGTGATTTTTTTTGTACTTAAGATGTATATGTTTTTCAGTTGCTTTTGCCATATATTTGTAAGTGTCACTAAGCTAAATGCAGTAACTTCTTATGGAAGGTTTATAACGCATCATATTCCTGCCTGAAGTTTCATAAGCAGTCTTGACTTTAAGATTACATTTCCTGGTCATGTTCATTTTTTTTAAAATTTTATATACATCAACAACCTGCATGTTAACCTGGCCCGTACATACGTTACACTATATCTTCATATCTTTTGAATTTAGAAATCATCTGAATCGCCTTCAACATTTATCAATAAACCCATCATAGTCGTTGTTGCTAATCGTATTTGTGTTTATGGATTGGTTTATCATATTAGCAGCCTAAAATGCAAACATATTTTAGATAATAAGATTAAATATTTAGGTACTATCAACTGCACTAGTAAAATAACTAAATTCCTAGGTAGCTGTTGGCTAAACAAATGTCTAAAATCAAAACTCCGTAGCCTACTAGAATTAACACTAGACGAATATTTCTGAATTGAAATTTATAATTAAATTAGGCGTCTCGGATTCATTAACGTTATAAATTTCTGATAATTTTGAATCACCTAAAGCAAAAATACATATTTTTTTCCACTGGCTAATCCTCAATCAACACTATAACTAGTTAAACATAATAGTTTCAGGATATCGTCATAAAGGATTGTCATGACTTGACAATCATGTAATATGATTGATAAAATTAATGAAACTATTAACAAATTTGGTCAGCAAATTGACTTATAATTATCACTAGTGTTGTTTTTCTTTTATCTTCATTCACTACAGATGATTACAGTATGTTTCTCTATCAGTTGCTTATTCAGCAAATATCTCAAAACCTTGTCAGTCTAATTGGAGGTTTAGTGACACAATAATGCATGCAAATAATCAACATAAGCAGTCGAGCAAATCTCCTGCAAACTGAAAACATCAATGTCGAATTTACCCCAACACTGACTAAGGTTCAAGCCATTATCATAGACGTGAGTTGGGAGTGTACTCCCCTTGGTTACAACTTGTGTTCTTCCTGATAATCACATGAGCATCACTCACTATTAATCATCTTGTAAAAGCTTATTTAGCCGAATACATCCTGCAGCATCACATCACTTCGTAATATGACACAGGCCTAACTGATTTTAATAACTTATAACCACTATATCTCAATTAAATCGTATTCTGCCTTATGATAAACTGCATACTTGCAACTAACTTGTATGCCCAATCAGCCAGCAAGTATAAATATAAATAAATAGTCTGCCGCAGATCAGAACATTGAGTACAGAGCATGTCTCTTACGAATACACTCATGTTTAACGATTTGTTCTTAGCTATCTGTCCAAAACTCATAAAATTATCACTCATGTATTAAAATTTTGTTTTAATAACCATTCATGTGTATTAGTAGTATTACTAAATTCTATCACAGTCAAGTAAAAATGGGGTTGAGAAAATCTCCCCGTAACTAAAAAAACCGTATCAAACTAACTGGAACACTAGTTGGAATTCTTTTCCATGGTAATACTTTTGTTCTTTCAGTTAGCCTACTAATACAGACGCAATTGGAAATCACATATGGACGGGTTACCGGCATAATTGTTAATTGGTTTCATAATTTAAACCAAAACTAATACCAATATTAACATTTCTACAATATTCATCACTAATATTTCTAAACACAAAATACTTACTACCTATGTCAAGTTATTAACCAACGGCCATTAACACGCATTGTTTTATTATTATTATTGTAACCCCATTTTTTATAGCTCAAATAATCTTCACCCAAATTTTCATTTCAAGCGTTTTTAGCATGAAGGCAGATATTTTAAAATTATTACATGTATTTCCCGACCAGATGCTGCCGCTTTCTTTTTGATTTATCTTTCAGCTTACCAATACCCGGAGGATTCTTATTATCCTTGGTAACCTCCGGTGCGCGACGATCCCATCAAATTTGGTATCGAACCAACATCACGTTGTTTCTGGTGGGAGAGTAGTGTAGTGGCATCGGACAATAGCCACACAATCTACAAAGCTGTGAACACGAGACTACTCAGAAAATAGATATTCAATATTTAACGCGGAGGAATACCTAACAATGGAGAAGGCGCGAATAAGGAGTTGAATGGACTGGGTTTGATCTGATGGCATGGCTCGTCCATGCAGGCGTGGTCCATCTCAATGTTACTTTATATCTTCTATTCATATTAAATGTATTGTTCTTTCTCTAGCCTAACCTTGTTCTACATCATGTATTGGTAATTGATACGATACAGTGAGTTGGTGTAGTCGATGGTGTGACTTCCACGTAAGATCTTATAGATTAGGCAGTTATATCATGACGAATCTACAAATTTAGGATTAGGTCTATTATTAGAGCAGTACTAATATCATAGTAGACCATAATTCTACAAAGCCATCTCACTGGTAGATCCTGCGAAAAAGTGTTTTAGCGTGGTTGGGACACATCAAACAGCACTCGCTCTGTCGACACGCAAATTGATGTGAAGCAAACTCAGGTAAGTTCGAAAATACGTGAATCACCTCGACCAAAGGAGCAAATACAGTCCCCAAAGAGGTCTGTCTTAAACACAAACTCAAGAAGAGAAGGTTCTTCTGTTCCCCGCCTTCCAAATGGCATCCAGCATGAAACACCTGGAAGCCGCAATCGCAAGGATCGATCGGTTTCTAGCGGGAAACATAACCTGATCTCTCAGGTCGTCGACAACCCCTCGGAATCCAGCATTAGGTTTGACGCAACTGTTGTTGCTTCTCCTAGTACCGTTGACGAACGGGTTCAGGTTGTAAGGAAGAAACAACGTAGCAATAAAATAGGGAATCCTAACACCGTGTAGTAGTCGATAAATCGAAGGCTGATCACAGTGACAGATCAGTTATTTTTCATAGAATCAAAGAGAGTGAGAGCTTTGAACCAAAAGCTCGTTTTGAGCATGACATTGTGCTGATTAAACAGCTGCTTAATCAACTCATGACTCAAAATATCACCGGTGTCACCTTGCTAAAGGTGTACAGACTGGATAGTTTAGCGAACTTGAAACCTAATCAATCCAGACTGCTTAAAGTAGTATTCAAATCTTCGAACGAACGCGACCTAATTTTACAGAATGGACATAAATTAAAGGGTTCAGGAGCCTTCATCCGTAAGGACTTACCGTTGGCAGACCGTGTAAAAAGACGGGGAGTCGAAAAATAACTACAACTTAGTTTAGACGCTGGCGAAAAGGACATAAAAATTGAAAATTTTCGGTTTGTAAGGCTTCGACAGAGAATGATGCCGAAGCCACTCTGGCCGAAGCACGAAGTCACTTAAATAGGCTTCGGATCTGCTACACTAATGCCTGAAGCTTACTTAATAAGCGATCGGAACTAATTGTACAGATTGACTCTACGAAGCCAGACACAATCGCAGTTACAGAAACCTGGCTAAGACAGGCTATAGATAGTATGGAACTTGATTTCGAGGGTTTTACGTTAGTAAGAGTCGACGAAATAAAAAAGCGTCAAGAAGTGTAGCTCTGTTCATTAGGGATGCTATTCCATTTGCCATTATCGACAGTGTATCCCATGAGAGTGGAACGTGTGAATTAGTTAATCTTCGCTTAAAATGCAAGGGACAAGAGCTGCTGATTGGTTTGGTCTATCGCAGTCCAAGCTGTGAGGCAAATGAGGTCCTGCTAAGCAGTCTCAATACTTGGTCCCGAAGTGGTCGATGCCTAATCCTAGGGGACTTCAATGCACCTATGGTAGACTGGGAAAATCTGCGAACTAAATCGTCGGAGAATTCTTTCGAGCAGGAACTAGTTGATGGGGTTATCACATGTGCTCTAGTGCAACATGTGCAAGAAGCGACAAGGTACGATCCGGACACTGAATCATCCTTATTAGATCTCATACTGACTCACTATGAGGATGATGTTGCGAACCTCCACCATATGCCACCCCTAGGTAAAAGTGACCACGCAGTTTTAACTTTCGACTTCCATATAACTGCCAGTCATGAGGACGCGTCAGCCCAATCCAGACCTAACGTCCGGAAGGCAAACATATCAGATATCATGCACTCAGCATCGTCAGTAGATTGGACAATAGACCCAGAGTCCTCAGTTGAAACGGCTTGGAACCCATTTCGAAATTTATGCTTAAAAGTTACCACACCCCACTTCCCTTGGACTACACCAAGGGGGCCGAGAAACTCTCCACCATGGTCCAGTAGGGAGGTCTGCATCCTCCTCCGTATGAGAAGAAAAATGTGGGATAGATTTAAGTTACTGGGGACTGATGAAACAAAATCTCAGTATCAAAAAGCTCGGAATATCTGTGCCTCGACCCTCCGTAAGTCCAGAAAGTTGTACGAAGAAAACGTTGTTGAGGAATCCATAAAATGTCCTTAACGCTTGGATTCTTATATAAACCAAAGGACAAGAAGAAGAGGAAACATTCCTGCTCTATGGGGAGATAGTGATGCCGGATCATTGGTGGGGGATGACTTTGGTAAGGTTCAAGTGTTCTCGAACTACTTTAGCAATGTATACACCATAGAAGCACCCTTCCCGTCGGCACATACAAATCTCTCCACACATACACTGGATAGCGTGACCATTAAAGAACTCGATGTCTTTGGTCTGCTAAATAAGCGTGACATAGGTAAATCCACGGGGCCCGATGGATTGCATCCTAGGCTACAGAAGAAATTATCGAACTTCGTTGCAAACCCTTTAAGTATATGCTTTAACCTATCCGTAACGCATGGTCGTTTACCCAAAGACTGGAAAAACGCCATAGTAAGTCCTGTCTTCAAAACAGGTACGAAATATAAACCTGAAAATTACCGCCTCGTTAGCCTAATTAATGTGGTTGTTAAGATCTTAGAAAAGATTATTCGGAAGGAGCTGTTTAAGTATCTCGATGAGAACCGGATCCTTTCGCAGAAGCAGCACGGTTTCAGGACAGGTTATTCGTGTCTCACTAACTTATTGATGGCTCGTGAAAGCTGGTGCGCTCTTAAGGACCAAAAGTTACCTGTAGAGGTAGCCTTCATTAATTTCAGCAAAGCTTTTGGCAAGGTTCCGCACAACCGGCTGTTATACAAGTTAAAAAATGTCGGGATTGGAGGCAATTTATTGATGTGGATAAAAAACTTCCTAGTTGGTCGTCAACAAAGAGTACGGGTGAACTCAAAGTTATCTAGCTAGGAAACTGAGCTTAGTGGAGTGCTCCAGAGTACAGTTTTGGGGCCAGCACCTGATATGCCCTCATTTTTCTTGTCTTCCAAAACAGAGAATTTACGAGGACACTCCAAAAAAGTTCATAAGCCGAGAACAAATTACTTGTCAGCTGAATATGGACTTTCCTATCGAATCATCAACGAGTGGAATTCATTGCCTCAGTACGTGGTTGAGGCTCCATCCGTCGACTCTTTCAAAAGAGAGTTCGATTAACTGAGAGACCATCATGCCTGGACTAACACAGGCCATCAAGTCTCCTGTACTTTCCAAACTGAAACTGTTCAGACAATCTTCGGGGAAGATTACATGGCCAAATCACCAACTGATTTCACTGCAAGACCTTAGTTGTTGAGCTTTTTGAAGAAATTACTCGATCCCTTTTACCTCTCTTGACATATATCTAGTAGCCCATAGAATTTTCCGGGATCATAGTTGAGTTTAACGAGCCAGTGCTGGGAAACCCAAGTTTACTGAGGGTTTTATGCCGCTCATGTTATGACGGTGCTGAGCTTCAGTAAATCCTTACTAGTGTCGATGCGTGGTTCACTAATATTGCCGAAAAGCCTCTTCTTTACTTTACTGCTCGTCTTTGTTTGTTTTTCCGTTTCAGTGCTGCCCTTTTTCAGGTATGCAGGAAAAGTTTTCCGCAGACCTGTCAAGAAAATGATGATGTTGCTCAGAAAATTCTCAGCGTCCCCGTTGCATGTGCCATGTGGTGGCTTGTACTATTTCATGTGCACAAGGGTTATTCCAGCTAACGAGCAGACCAATCTGTTCATTCTTCTTGAGTCATATCTTGACCCTGTCAGTTATTCGTTTATTAACCTTGACTGTTTATATATGAGCGTGTATGTTAATCTGTAGAATTATGATCTATTTAGTTATAACAATAGATCTAGTCCTAAACTATTATATATATATATATATATATATATATATATATATATATATATATGTCTGATATGCCGTCATTTCTTTTGTCTTCCAAAACATAGAATGTACGAGGACATTCAAAAATTTCACAAGCTTAAGACAAATCGCTCATCAGCTGACTATCAACTTTTCCATTGAATCACCAACGAATGGAATTCATTACCTCAACACGTGATTGATGCTCTGTCGACTCTTTTGAAATAAAGCTGAATCGATTGGTATACTACCGCCTAGCCTCCTGACTGTTCCAAACTTAAACTGTAGGTCAAAACTCGGTCTTCCGTAAATCCAAGAAGAATTCAATTTGTAAAATGGTAACCAATACGGCTTAAATATATGGTTAGTGACTCATATCTATTCATTTAGTCAGAAAAGTTATTTCAGGGAAAAGTATGTCGATAATTCATATGTAATAAGTAAGGAAATATAAATTATACGATACACTTGGACAGCACAAGGAAATGATCTGTCAAGTTCATTCATCTCCGTGATACGGGAGACAATCAAGCCACAGTAGTGTTAATCGCTAAAAATGTTAGGAACTACAAAACCAATTATTTTTCATGGAATTGTAGAATGGTGTCGAGTCGCGGCAGACTATGAACACCACTACAAAGGAACGCGTGCCCAGACATCCATAAAATCCCCGGGAAGCCAAATATCAGAAGACAATTAATGGACCAAGTCGAGATATATTTGCTGGCGGTCTCGTGGTATCGAAAGGATACCGAGATCGTGCCACGATACAAGCTTGGTTACTGAGCCTAACCGGATTCACGCGAGGTCACAATCGAAGTAAGTATAATGGATGCTTTTAGCACAGTTAAACAAAGAGCACATTAAAACAGTCACTGGTAAGATTGGTTATAATAATAATTGTTTTCATTAAACCAGTCGTGTTCTCGTGATAAATGTAAGTCACTACAGAATCATGATGTCCTTTCCATGTAAGAATAACAATTCTATCCTAAGGTAAGACTCAGTTTTGTCCACTCACAAGACAGTGATCGAAACTTAAAGAAACATGCAAAAATACATTGAGATTAGGTGGTGTAAAACTTGGACACCATTAAATTTGGAATCAGTAATCTTGAGTATGACCGATTGTTATTTCTTTCCAAAGCCTTACATAGCCCAACTCTGGACTTAGACTGTTTTGAGTGTTTAATTAGGGTCCAATCTGCAGAAAACACTTGCGCTTTTTTTCTCTGATACCATGAAGGATACAACTCACGTGAAACGCACCGGGAAACGACAGTTAGGTGATACTAGGACTAGGATATAACCTCTGTTCGCCTCACTTGGAGACGTTTAAATTTTCTATCTATAGAGTAAAAAAGATTAGGAGGGATATGCTTATGATGTATAAGGCTGCTCATGATCAATATCGTCCTAATAAATCAGTAATATATTTCAGCACAAAGCTACACTAACGAGATTACCCATTTAGAGTGAGACGAGTAGTTTGAAACAATACGTTCTAAAACCGCCCACGGGAGTGATGACGGTACCTTCATCTCGATGTTTAATTCAATTCGGTAGTTACTGAGAAAACCTACCCTAGATGTTGCTTTTTTATCGCTACAGAGAAACACGTGCCAAGTAAATCAGAAGGCGAGGGTTGAACGTAACCAAATAAATCCATAAAATCCCCGAGAAGCCAAATATCAGAAGGGAGTTAATGGACCAAGTCGAGATATATTTGCTGGCGATCTCGTGGTATCGAAAGGATACCGAGATCGTGCCAGGATACAAGCTTGGTTACAGAACGTAACCGAATTTGCGCGAAGTGACAATCAAAAGTGTGAGTATAAGGATGGAAGCAAAATATAGCTGTCATTAGCACAGTCAAACAAAAGCACATTAAAACAAGCACTGGTACAGTTGGTTATAATAATAATTGTTTTTATTAGACCAGTCGTGTTCTCGTGATAAATGTGAGTCACTACACGTTAATGATGACACTCAATGATAATCAAGCAATATCAGAAATAGGCTGAAATTCGACACAAGGATTTGCAGAATTATGATCTAGTTCGACGTTAATACTGCTATGATAATAGACCTTATTCCGAAATTGTAGATTTTTTATGATATGACTAACTAATCTATAAGGTCTTACGTGGAAGTTCCATCATTGTCTACACTAACTCCTCCTATCGTGACGGTCAGCAATATGACGTTTGGCATTTCGAGAGAACACATATGAGCTGGAAAAGATTAATACATTTGATACCAAGAGCAAAAAGCTATGAAGAGTGACCGTGCCTGTTTGGCCGATCCACGCCATCTCGATTCCTTCCTCCCGCGTTCATCATTTTTGACCTGCTCTTGGTGTTACATGTTGAATATCAGTAATTATACTCTCAGCTTCAAAGATCGTGCGGTTGGGATCAAATACCACAACAGATGCTTGGATATCAACTCCGTCTCTTAGAAAGCCTAAGTGTTTGTGTTTAAAGTTTTAGACTTACTGCTGATGAGACTGTAGTCGACGTCGAGTTGCGGTTGACTATGCTCATCACTACAGGAACGCTACGTTCCAGTTACCAGGTTAGTCCTCTCTGTAGGCAGAAGGTTGTAGTTAAGATGTATTCAGTAGAATTACTTTGTTTTTATGACTGTATGTCATTTGACTTAAAAAAAGAAAGAAACACAACTATTCTACTTCTATATTATACGCAATACTACTGAATAAACTATAATCTTCTAATATTTGGGAAAAACAAACAGTATGGTGAATGAAGAATGATAAAATGTTAAAACATGGTTAATGCAATGTGTGAATGTAATACAATCAAATGATTTTAAATTACTTCTTCATTGTAATGCATATTATTACTTGTTCATATTAATATGTATAAATAGTTGTGAATGATAATTTCCCAATTGATTAATCACTGGGTGGTGACCAATGTCATGTGTGTCAAGTCCGAATCCGTCAGGGAGCACCAGTTCCCTCAGGATTACAGGTACACCTTGCTGACGAGTGCCAAGTAGTACGAAACCTGGGTCCAGGGTTTCCTGTCGACTATCTTCAACCACCATCGAATGATTAATTCTACATACATTTTAGAATTCATCTGTTATTATGATAGTCAATTTTGAATAAATATGTTGTGTTTTTGAAATCTTAAGTTTAATTTAAATTAAATAAATATATTTTCACAGATTGAAATCATGAGTCAGTTGAAGCTAGACCACCATTGAAAACCTGGAAGCACTGGACAGCCGTTTCGTCCTAGTATGGGACTCCTCAGCAGTGCGCATCCACGATCCCGCACCACGCGGGGCTCGAACCCAGGACCTACTGGCTTCGCGCGCGAGCACTTAAGTTAGACATTAACACTGTTGGATGCCGGCTCAGTGATCTAATTCGAGCCCCGCGTGGTGCGGGATCGTGGATGCGCACTGCTGAGGAGTCCCATACTAGGACGAAACGGCCATCCAGTGCTTCTAGGTTTTCAATGGTGGTCTAGCTTCAACTGACTCATGATTTCAATCTGTGAAAATTTCTAAAATCTCCACAAACCCCTTCTGAAAATAAATATATGTTTGAAGTTGGCTTAAGGTATAAAATTATGGAGCTGAATAGTTACTTAATATTAAGAACATTGTGGTATGTACTGGAGGTAATTAAGAGTATTTAAATTATAATACTTTAGTGGGGCTCTTTATTTTGTCGTCATTTAGATCGGATAATGTTGTCGATGGGCTCTTCACTTTGGGTCCCGAGATCTAACTCCAATTAGATCGTATGAATGATTGTTATTGAAATATATATATGGCCTTTCCTCGTATGTAATCGTCAACTTAAATCGTGTTAGTCCATAACGGAATTAAATAAGGCGAATAACGAGAATGGACTTGTGAATACATGTATTTTCTATATGAAGCGAATGGAATAGAAAGAAGCGAAACGATGCGCAGTGGAGATGGTGGGTAAGCCAACTCTCCCTTCAGTCAAGCGTTAATCAATATTTATAGTTACACAAAAATAAGTTACAGACATGTGATGATTAATGGAATAAGAAATGTACACAAACATATGCGCTCATATAAAAAGTGTCAAGATTGATAAGCGAATAATTAACAAGCTCAGAATGTGACTCAAGTAGAATGAATAGATTAGCCTGTTCGAAAGCTAGAATAAGGTATATGAGCTTAACATAATAAATGACACTACAATACAAACTAGGAATCTCAGGTATCACTCAATTTACTCAAGAAGTATTAGATGAACACGAACGAAGATATTGTATTTGGAATTTGAAATCAAGCCGTCATCAAGTATAAAAGAATCCTTAGTTCATACAAATAACACAGTATTACTTATATCAACATTGATGAACAGGGTGGATCTGACGCAGATGTGAAGGCACGGATCGGCAAAGCAAGAGCAGCATATTTACAAGTGAAGAACATCTGGAACTCAAAGCAACTGTCAACCAACACCAAGGTCAGGATTTTCAATGCAAATGTTAAGACAGTTCTACTATATGGGGCAGAAACCTGGAGAACTACGAAAGCCATCATCCGGAAGATACAAGTGTTTATTAACAATTGTCTATGCAAAATACTTCAAATCCATTGGCAGGACACTATTAGCAACAACCTACTGTGAGAGAGAACAAACCAGATCCCAGTGGAGGAAGAAATCAGGAAGAAGCGCTGGAAGTGGATAGGACACACATTGAGGAAAGCACCCAACTACGTCACAAGGCAAGCCCTCATATGGAATCCTGAAGGCCAAAGGAGAAGAGGAAGACCAAAGAACACATTACGCCGGGAAATGGAGATAGACATGAGAGAAATGAACAATAATTAGATGGAACTAGAAAAGAAGGCCCAGGACAGGGTGTGTTGGAGAATGCTGGTCGGTGGCCTATGCTCCATTGGGAGTAACAGGCGTAAGTAAGTAAGCAAGTACTTATATCGAGATAAGTAACATATAATGATAGTCAAGAATAGAATATCTGACAATATTAGGTCAAGAAGGAAAGAACAAGAACCGAAAACAATTGGCATGAAAATGTAAGAACAATGAAATCTGTGATGATTGACTAAAATGAACAGGGAAGTTTGAGACCATTGATCGACAGTTTGCAAATAAAGAATTTACTGTTTGGTTCTTAGATCTTACGATGGTATTCTGTAATTTTTTTATTATCTAAATACATTCAATTGTCCCCACTTGTGTGTTCTCCTTCACTACTTGGATCAACATTTATGTCGAAATTGTATATAAAACTTGAATTAGAATAAAATATCGAATTAGATCTGTCGAGTTTGGAAAGTGGTATCAACTGACATGTACTATATCTAGAGTATAGTTAAATAGATCTATATTAAGTTCTTAAGATTGGTATTGTTGTTCAGTTTTATGATAAACATAATCAAGTACAGAAGAAATACTTTGTATACCTGATGGAGAATTTAGTTTATGGAACTATACTCTAACAGGCTGTAGTGTCGGTTACTATGCCAGTTCACATAACTTATTCTACCTTCCGGACAGGTTCATCTATTCATTCTTTTTGAATCACATTTTCACCTTGTCAATTATTCACTTATCAACTCTGATTGTATTATTTGAGCGTATTTGTGTTTCATCCTTATCCTATTCATCATATATCTGTAATTTATTTTCGTCTGACTATAAATATTAATTAAAGTTAGATTAAATGGAATTGGATTACATGCCTTCTCCACTGTGTGTTATTTCGCCTTTCTCTCTCTTCTCTTTGCTTCTTCAATCTGTTTCACTCTTCCCTCTTTGTTTCGTCTCCCTGATTACCGATACAAATCAAATATACATATTCTTGTATTTAGCTTATTTAATTCCACTAATCACTAACACAGTTCAAGTCATTGATTACATACGAAGACTGACGGCATGTATATTTCGGTAGCAAGCAACATACGATCTAATTGAAGTCAGATTCAAAGCCACAAATAAGTGGTGAGCTTGTCGACATTCATTATTCATGTCTAAAAAAGTACATTAACAGTAATGTAATTACTTTTGTACTGAAGATTCTATTAAATACTGTTCTATGATGAGCTAATACATCAGCGTTGTGATATACTTTAGCTATGACTGGATATAATTTCATATTAAGGTTTTATATTAACTTAATAATCAGTTACTGACTTTATTAACTGATATCATGTTGTAGATCAATCAGTCTTGTCTCATTTTACGTTATTATTACGTCATCTAAAGGGGCATTTCTGATTTGGATGGTATTTAGATGAAACAAAGCTAGGAATGGCTAATTCAAGACACTGGCTATTGAACTATGCCGCATGGGTGAATACAGTTTCTTTAGGTAAGGTTTATGAAATAATCATAATCTAGGGTTAGTGATGTCGCTTAATAGCTAATCTCTCTTAATCTTGAGTCAGAATGTCAATAGAACTAAATAACTTAGCCGTAACTTTATAAGCAAGACACAACAGACTAAAATATACATAATATGTTTGTGATTTTAGATAGAATTATCCTACAGTACGGTATACTAGTGATTCTGTATTGTCTAGATACCGTTATCCTAAAGTATTGATGTCAGATTATTGAAGCTAACCTCTTGTACAACTGAGATATTTTTATTGTTTGCTTATTGAATAGTCAGTGATCAATATTATTTTATCTAGTCCTTAGTATTAATTGAAGGACATATCAAACTCAAAACAACTGTCTATCAGCTAACATCAAAGTCAGTACCTTCAATACGAAAATCAACACAGTTGATTTTAATTGTATGGAGCTGAAACGTGGAGAACTATTAAAACCACCGTCAAAATGGTACAATAATTTATAAACAATTGTCTACACAATATACTCGATATACGTCAACCGGATGCCACTAGTGGAAACCCACCTTAGGGGAGAATAAACAAGCTTCTAGATGAAAGGAACATTAGGATAAGATGTTGGTAATGATTGGGACATACATTGTGGAAATCATCAAACTGCATCACGAGGCAAGAGCTCATTTTTAATCCTGAAAGGAAATGGAAAAGAGGAAGATCGTGAAACATATTGCGTCGGGAATTGGAGGTAGACATGAAAAGAATGAATAGGAATTGTAGAGAATTGCCTATGACAGTTGGTTAGTGAATCCTGGTGGGCGGTCTACTGTCCTACGATGGGTAACAAGCATTAACAAAGTAGGTAATTTTCTCGTTCTTCAAATCGTAACATTGAATACGACGATATCCGTGGAATATGAAGTCGATATATGTATTTCTGCCTGTTGTTCTTTCACAAAATAATCTATTGGAATTCCATCATTTCATATTAAATTATGAGAATTTCAAACGTACCTTATTTATCAAATGGTTTATGTTCATTTCTCATGATACAAATAGCTCAGTGATGGTTAAGACACTCTTCTTCTGAAGGCCACACATTTTGTATGATGTTAACTGTGACAGATTGTGGCCGACGTTATTCCCGGCACTTTCAATTCTCGATACCTGTGTTGTATCAATCAATTTAGGCTAGTTTTCCAATTATTTAATGGGTAGAGTGATTCTCACTAGAAAATTTCATATGTCGAATGTTATCTATAACTGTCGTCCATGTTTATGTCAATCTACCTGAATAATCTTTTCTGGTTAGTGTTTATTTAGTGAGTTTGTTTTTCTACGGGATGGGTTCGCTAACCCCCATTCCCAACCCTCCTTTTTTATTCAAGCTTGGGACCGGCAGTAACCCCAAAGGTGCTCCACGAGGAGTTATATGTCAATGTAGCCCATAGCAAAGTACAGGATGTAAAACACAAATATGATGAAAACTAAAGCATAAAATGAAGCCTGTAACGAAGATTATACTTGAATACTCAGAAATAATCCACTAAAGACGTGATAAAATGGTTAGAAACACACATAATGAACATCGAAAATATTTCCAACAACCTCAGCCATAGTTTATCTGTTCATATATCTTAATTAATTACTTAAAAATATTATTAAAACCTTAGAATTATGCAAAGAAGGATAGTGGCTAGTAGTGGAATCTACGACGCCCACCACTGCGTCCTATTTAGGATTCGTCAGTTGGATGTACCTACATCTCAGAGTTGATCTTCACTCCAGGACTAGAACTCATTTGCCTTTCACTTCAAATACCATTACATTATCCACTTAGTTACTGATTCCTAATAGCCATCTGCTTGTGCAATATGGTGAATTTTAAACATCAGATGAACTTAAAATTATGAATATCAGTACCTTTATTCGAAAACATTGAACATTTCCAGATAATGGTGTCAATGTTATCCGGATTATTCTTATCATTACTACTATTGAGATATATATGGAAAGGTGGGAGCACGAAAAAAGAATAGAACAGTGTTTTATTTTTGCATTTGGTACTACTTCATTGGAAAAGAATACAACTAACATTTCTGGAAGTCCTTACGATACGATGATATAAGACAGAGAGAATTTATAAATAGTGGTTTCTTTCAAATAACAATTATTTAACGCCCAATATACGAATAGACCATGTGATGTTTTGAATGCAACTACCAATCGTACTGTCTTCACTCTCTCTCTCTCTCTCTCTCTCTCTCTCACTATTTATCCCATATTCTAGCTCTCTTTATTATGATTACTAACATATTAGCCTGTTATTAATAGTTATGTCTTGTATTACCAGTTTGCCCACATTCTTTTTCCCTGTTTCTATGTATTTCAATCTTGATCGCTCCCTCTCTCTCTGTCTCTAAAGCTGTCTATGTACTTTCTTTTTACTATATAATACAACTAACCATATGATTACAACAGTAGGATTGACGACAAATCTTTACCGTTGGCTAGAAATGATTATATAATCATCAATTCATAAGATGGGATTATATAGAAATATGATAAAGAAATTGTCTATTGAATAGATCTCTGTTATTAAAATGTAACACAATATCTATATCTATGAAGGGAGAATATATATCAACCCACGCAATGTCTATGTATTGTATATATATATATACATAGAAATGTTATTTGTATATACATAACTATCCAAATACCTAACTAATGACATAATTCACTGATTAGTTTAATGTCATAATCATAAATGTATTCGAATAAGAATGTTTCATATTCACAATATCTATGCATATAAATAGAAAGATAATAACCCAGTGATTACTATTAATAGTTTTATATTACTTAGCAACAACTGATTGATACAATTTCTATCTTCATTTGATTACATAATATAAGTTTAGTTGTCACGCCTACATACACACACACATACATACATACATACATACACGCACGCACACAAAAAAAACAGGGAGACAACAGAATCCAATGAACAATTATTTGAATGAAATAAAATATTGAATATAATTAAATTTCACTTGAATCTATCGATGAATATTTTATCAGTGTTCACTTGATTTGTGTTGTTACTAAGGAGACAATGAATTAAGTCATTAACTCATGGAATTAAATATGACAACTCCTAAAATGTATACTGATATGAATATAGGGAATCAAACAATGAATAATAATAATAATAATAATACTACAAATGTTACATCATTACTTGTTCGTGAACGTTTAAAAAATTGTGTATTAAATAAACGTAAAAGTAAAGAACAAGGAATTCATTCAAATGAGACAATATTGTTGAATATGGGTATTAGTCAACAACAACAACAACCACAAACACAACCACCCCCACCACCACAGCAGCAACAACAACAACAAGGTGATCATATCCTTGATAAAGATTTAATACAAATGAATCAAGAACAATCTGTTAGTAATAATTGTTTAATCAATGATCATTTGAATGGTAAATCTATACCACTTAGTAACCAAAACAGTACTCATAGTAACAATAATAATAATAATAATAATAATAATAGTAATAATACTAATGATAGTAGTTGTATTACACCATTAACAATAGATGTTGAAAATCTTTCATCCCATAATCAAACAATCACTATGACATCTTTACCAATCAATATGAAGAAATCTAATATATTACATCATCAAATGCAACATTCTTATTCAAATCATGAAACGGATATACATTATATGGATTTTCAAAATTTACATACATCTGACATGGAAACAAGTAATTGTGAAAAACATATTGAACAACATGATCATTCTAGTCATGATCATGATCATGATCATCATCAACATCGTCAACAACCTAATAAATTAATTGATGAAAATCTACGTAAAACAGTATCAGAGCCAAGTTTAAAAATGCGTAGTGGTTCTGGTGGTGTACAAAAATCACGTTATAAACCAGATCGTCGTCATTATTACCATCATCATCATATTGGAATGAATACAGCAGCAGCAGCTGTAGCTGCAGCTGCAATGACTGTATCTAATGATCCATTAGCAATGATTGGATTATGGCCACAATTAACATCAGCATTTCAACATACAAATTTAATACAAAAAACAATGAATAAAAAACCATCACAAGATCTAAATAATAATAATAGTCATATATCATCAATAGATTCTGATGAACGATTAACAAAATCCGATAGGAAATCTTTAACACAATCTATATCACTTAGATCAAATACTACTATACAAGATGTCATTTTAACCGAGTTTATAAAACAAAATCAATTAATCAATAATCAGGAATCATTAGAAACTATGAATACATGTTGTACTAATTCACAAGCAATGGATTCATCTCATTCATCATTTGGTACTACAACTCTTAATCCATCGATATTGAATTCAACAATGATGAATGGATTTTGTGCAAGTTTACCAAATTTAACAGCACAATATCATCGTACATCATCATCATCCTCATCATCATTACAAACAAATCATAACAATAATAATAATAATAATATAAATAATAATAATAATAAAACAACGAATACAACAATACCGACAAATACATCTACACCGACTACACATCATGTAACTCAATCAATTTTTGATTATAATGAATTCAATCAAATTGATACAACAATGTCTGATCTAATCAATGATCATCAATCTAATCCAATTACACAAATCAATAAATCATTTTATCATCATTTATTACCATATTATCGATATCAATCAATTGGTTTAATTAGTCGAACTAGATCAGCACCATTAAGTTTAGCTACTAATTCGAATATAACAAATTATCGATCTATACAATTACAAAATTTAAATCATGTACATAATTTAACTAATTCAATGAATAAATCAATATCTGTGACATCAGCAGCGAATTTATTAGCTATGGAAGCGGCTACAATTAATTATGGGAATCAACAATCAAATCAATCAATCAGAGAACATAATCAATTCAATGGAATCAATAATAACAGTAATAATAACAGTAATAATAATTTACAATCAACTATAGATAATGAATTATCATCAAGAAGTAAAGTTGTTTTACAATTACGTAAGAAAATTCTAGAAAGGTAAATGATTGATTACTGATTCTAAGATTGCCTAATCTATTTAATGATCTTTTTTTTTATTGAGATGGTAGAGAAGATTTGTAGTTCAGGTGGATGATTTTGGTGGTGTTTTGTTCTCTGAACTGGATGGTTTGTGCTGATGATGATGTCGTACAGAAGAACGATGAAAGCTCCACGATCAAACCATCCAGCTCAGAGAATAAAACACCACCAAGATCTTTTTTATTATTAGAAGGGGTTTAGTGGAGATTTTCTAGAAATGAGATGATGGAGAAGATTTGTAGCTCAGGTGGATGATTTTGATGGAGTTTTGTTGTCTGAGGTGGATGGTTTGGTCGTGGAGCTTTCATCGTTCTGCTGAATGACATCATCAACAGCACAAACTTCAGGTAGAAGTGAAGTGTTCGAATCTCTTCATATGCGTTTCACAGTTTGTTTTGTACACCTCGACGTTGATTGGTTCTTACTGACATTTAATTATTACTGCTATTATTATTCTTTATTCTGCCTAATTGATCATGTTCTATTATGGATTGATTTTGTTGTTGATTACCAAAATCAAATTCAGGGTCAATAAGGACCAATCAACGTCGAGGTATGCAGAACAAGCTGTGAAACGCATATGGAGAAATTTGAACAATTCACTTCTATCTGAAGCTTGTGCTGCTGATGATGTCGTTCAGAAGAACGATGAAAGCTCCACAACGAAACCATCCAGCTCAGAGAACAAAACTTCATTAAGAGTTTTAGAAATTTCAATAGTTGAAATCATGGTGATCTAGTTTCAATTGGCTGGTGATTTTAACTACTGAACTTTTTAAAATCTACACAAAAACCCCTTCTGATAATAATCATCTGCTCACTAGTGACTGACTTCAAGAGGAAATTTTTCGGAGTTCAAGTGATTAGACGTTACCAGTAGAGTTCAACCAGGTCTGCTGTGAGATATTAGCTCACTGAAGACACTGGTGTACAGTGGCGCGATTGCGTGGGTTGGTTGAAGTTAGACATTAACACTGTTGGATGCCGGCCGGCTCAGTGGTCTAGTGGTTAGGCGCTTGTGTGCGAGGTTAAGTGATCCTGGTTCCAAAATCTTCCGAAGTGGGTTCGTGGATGCGCAGTGTTGAAGAGTCCCATACTAGGACGAAATAACCGTTCATTACTTCTATGTTTTTCATTGTGGTCTAGCTTCAATTGACTCATGAATCCAACTAATAATATTTATCTATTGATTGGAGAAGTATAGAGGTAATCAAGAAAGATTGGAAATATGTATCAATGCCAAGGTTGGACTTGATAATTACTAGTGACTTTCAATATAAAACTACCATGTACATTAGTGAAATGCTTTAAACGTAAACAAAACAAACGTTTAATTCATTTTTGTATTGGTTTCTTGAATCTTTTCATTGCTGTTAAGGTCTGCAATTGGCAAATGTGTATCTTGTATGGATTGTCTAGATATTTCTTGAACTCACAAACATTATAAGTTCCGGAGTGAACATCAACTCTAGGATGCAGGTACATCTAGCTGATGAGTCCCAAATAGGATGAAATGTACGTTCTAGATTTCACTGTTAGTTAACATCATTTCAACCTATAAAACAATCGTTATTTGGCTATTAGCGTATAGTCAATGTTCTTTTTTCATTAAGTTCTGAGGTATATTATTGAAAAGCACTCAACAAGATGCGATTACAACTATAAAAGGCCATTACAGTTCTAAATCATTCAAACGAACATTACCTAATGTCAAATGTTCAGTGGTCTGGTGGTTAAGTCCTCGCGCGCGAAGCCAGTAGGTCCTGGGTTCGAGCCCCGTGTGGTGCGGGATCGTGGATGCGCATTTCTGAGGAGTCCCATACCAGGACGAAACGGCCGTACAGTGCTTCCAGGTTTTCAATGGTGGTCTAGCTTCAACTGACTCATGATTTCAACCTGTGAAATTGATTACCAAGTTTTAAAAAAAGTATTCTATTCATGTTAAAAATTTCAGATCTGAATTTTTAACATCAGATCGTTCAGGTGTAAACATTTTGGATGGTTCTAATTCACCAATTTCTCGAATAAATCAAACAACTGGATGTGGTAATCCATTATTAGAGAGAACAGCTTCAAGTCCTGTAGTTAATATGGCTCCAACAATACGATCAGAAACTGTACCTGTAAGTTAATGGACTTATGTTTACATCATTATCATTGATATGTATATATATGTTTATAAAACATGATATCATTTTTCCTAACAACTTATTTTGTTTAAATTTAAAGAGTGTGATAGTTCCCTGCACCCTCGAATGCCCCCGGGTGCCCTCAAATACCCTGGTACAGTCAGGGGTGGGAAAAGTTTGCTCTCCCTCTCCAAGTGTTCTCACATGACCACGTGTATACAGCCATTATCAGGGAAGTCCTACTCACTTCCTTCTCGTAGCATTACTGTGAATGTCCGGCTATTTAACCGAATTGGTGGACATGGAGAGTCCACCTAGGTAAGTTGGAAAACCCTGATTCCCAACCAATGATGCACATGGTCTCCAGGATCATGAGGGAACAAATGACGTATGAACCAATTATTGGTCAGTGACTACCATGAGACTGCATCTCCTGGCGTTGCCCCACCACCTTTTAGATTAGACCTCTAGGTCAAAGTCTCCGGCTGTGGCCGCCTAAGAAAACCACTTTCTTCAGTATGGGAAAATAAATAAAATAACTAAATAGTAAGCAATTTTCAGGAAACCCTTGATCTAGATCCCGTTTTATTTTTCACTCTTCTTTATCTTAAGGATACTTAATTATGCAATTAAATGATCAGATTTCTTATACAAATTGAGATGTACTACACAAATAGTTTTAACGTCTCTGACTATGAAGCTGAATGACACGGAATCGAATCCATCAGGGGGCACCAGTTCCCTCAAGTTACAGGTACACCTTACTGACGAGTTCCAAGTAGCACGAAACCCGGGTTCAGGGTTTCCTGTCGACTACCTCCAAACACCATCTAATCTCACAATAGTAATCAATCAATTGTGAAGACTTGGTTGTTATTTGTGAAAAGAAATTTTGTTGTTTTCTAATTATAGTGTGTTGGAAACATCTGTCATAAATCATAAAACATCACAATGTCTATTCTCTGACGAATAGCTGTACCTCAATGATTCTTAATTATAGTTGCTATTCACAGAGGTTTTGACAAACATAATTCCTTAATCAGGGAGAAGGGATTTGTGAATATTATAGTAATTTATTCATTGATTAGTTAAAGTTAGACATTACCACTGTAGGATGTTGGCTCAGTGTTCTGGAGGTTAAAAGCTCGCGTACGAGATCGATAGGTTCTGTGTTCAAATCTCTCGAGGTGGTATCATAGATGCGACTTCTGGGCAGTCTCACAATAGGACGAAACGGCCATCCAATACTTCCATGTCTAGCTTCAAATGACTCTTAAATTCAATGACTAAAATAATTCCTTAAGGCGGAATAAGATAAATGATCATTATTTGAAACAAACAAAAAAACATTTGTTATCTTTCACATGACACATTACAATTCTAAATATTTTGAAACTTATCACTATGGTCACAATGATGTTCCCTAAAGTCACTTCAGATTCCTTTGTTAATTCTATAAAGGTTTGAATAATTTTTTCTAGTTTGCGTTTTTTTAATGAGTTAGTTTTCGAAGGGATGAGGTCGCTAACCCCATGCTCAACCCTCCTCCTTTATCCGGGCTTGAGACCGGCAGTAGCCTCCGGAGGTAATCCAGGCGGATTTCTTTATTAATCAACTTCTAATATAAAAAGAACATTGTCAATAATACATACATACCAAGCTGCCAGTTTCGGGGAAAATTTGGCACATTTTGGGGAAATAACACAAAAACCCTAAAATTTCCCCAAAGTTGGGAGCTCGGGATATCAATAATCTTTCATTGTAATTTGAAATCTGCACTATGTTTTTGTCTAGTTGCCATGTATTCTACTAATGATTGGAAATCCAACCTTATTCGTTAACTTCCAGGCCACATTCCATAATATACATACTACTAATAAACAATCTTATGAGTAGTATCCTTTATAAAAACAGGTAAAACCCATTGAACATTGTAATCTCATGATCAATACATGATTCTAAAAGAATTTCTAAAGAAGAAAAAGAAAACATCATAATCATAAGAGTCTGAATTCTTCTTCTTTTTTTAATAATTTTTAAATACAATTTTATGAAGACTAAAATCTAATGGGAAAATACTTTCGTCTTAACTTCATGTTACCTTTCTTGCCCAATTTGATAGAAATTTAACCAATCAACAATTCATGCTCAAGGTCATCCGTTGAAATTGTCCAAAATTTAGAACTGAAACCTTTAGGGGATAGATAGATAGATAGATAGATAGCTTGTTTTGGTCGATTAAAGTAAGCTAAATTTAGACCATAGTGATTATAGTATAGATTTCATGATGGTGTATTGTATATATTTACATAGTAGAAGAACAAACTAAACAAAATTATTCCCTAAAGTTTATTCCTTTTCTTTTTTATAGTTTCACAACTATTCGGGTATAATAAAATGTTGGTTTTAGTTAAGAAATTCATAACATTAGATGAGATTACAATTTATGGACGACATCTAAGTTACGTGGAAGTGACTTTGAGAGTGGATACTTAATGATTAGAAGTAAATGACAGTTATAAAAGACTGATAGGTTCTGGATTCGAATCTCGCGAAGTGCGGGATCGTGGACGCGCACTGCTGAGGAGTTCCAGTACTAGGACGAAACGGCCGTTCAGTGCTTCCAGGTTCTCTATGGTGGTCTAGCTTCAATTGACTGATGATTTCAAACTGTGATATTTCTAATATCTCCACAAACCTCTTCTGATAGTAATCATTTGCTCACTAGTGACTGACTTGAAGAGATACTCCTGGAGTTCTAGTGAGAAGCCGTCACCAGTGGAGTTCAACCAGGTCTGTTGTGAGATATCAACTCAGTGAAGACAATAATGTACGGTGGCGCAACTTCGTGGATTGGTTGAAGTTAGACATTAACACCGTTGGATGTCGGCCGGCTCAGTGGTCTAGTTGGTTAAGCGCCTGGCGCGAGACTGATAAACCCTGGGTTCGAGTCTCGAGGGGTGCGGTATCGTGGATGCGCACTGCTGAGGAGTCACACACTAAGGCGAAACGGCCGTCCAGTGGTTACAGGTTTTCCATGATGGTCTAGCTTCAACTGACTGATGATTTCAATCTGTGAAGTTATAAAAGAGTTAGAACTCTCATTTACAGTTGATAGTTAAAGTTTAAAGAATTTGATTTAGGGTTTTCATCACGATTTAACCATATGGATGAATAAATTCCGCGTCAAAATCCGAGACCTGTTATCTTACTTGTGATTGGTTTGTCCATAAATGATAATCTCGCCAAATGTTGATTTGAATTAATGTGAAAAGAATTGACAACATTGATTTGATATATTTTTTAATTGGGAATCTATAAGAATTAAACTACTTCTAGTACTATGAGAGATTTGAAACTTGTAAACAGAAATCTGTTTTTAACAAACTAAATGGACTAAATAGCTAATGACTGGCTGAATGGTTTTTAAATGTATATGTAAATAATCTTTTTGTGCTCCAGATGTCGTGTGTGTTACTTATATACACATAAGTAGTATAGAATGATAATAAGGAATAGAATGTATTTCAGTAGAAGATTGAAAAGGAAAGAATGGGAACAGAAAGCAATTAGTATGAAAATACAGGAACAATGAAATCTGAGACGATGGACTGATATTTACAAAAGGATCAGTGAAGTTTAAGACAATTGATTGATAGTTTGTAAATGAAGTATTCATTGTATGATTCTCAGATTTTAGTAAGATGTTCTGTAATGTGTTCATATACATTCGGTTATCTCCATTCGTGTTCTTGTTCACTACACAAGTATCGTCCTAAATCATAGTAGGTAATATTCATTAACCTGTTTTGAAATGAACCCTATTAGTACGACTGTATTCATTCCAGATCTTCTATAGTGAAGGAGAACACAGGTGAGGACAACTGGATCATGTTCAGCATAAAAATTTCAGGGTCACTTGGTAAAATAGAAAAACCATACTATAATATCTAGTTTGCAAAATGTTCAATAATTGTCTCGAACTTCATTGTTCTTGCATTTCCATACTAATTGCTTTCCATCCCCGCACTTCCTTTCTTGATCTTCCCCATCTTCTGCTGCCAGACATTACATTCCTGTCTCGCGTCATATACTACTTATATCAATATAAGTAGCACGCACCACACTTTGTCAAGTTCCATTTGAATAAAATTGATTATTTTTCCTTATATATTACTAGTCTACTTCATTATTATTGTTGCTTAATTGATATGATATGTATCAACATGATTAACTGCATATCCAATGCTGTTTATAACTGATTGATAGAATGGAAATGAGATTAGATGGTGGTTGGAGGTAGTCAACAGGAAACCCTGGACCAGGGTTTCGTGCTACTTGGCACTCGTCACTAAGGTATACCTGTAATCTTGAGGGAACTGGTGCTCCCTGGCGGATTCGATCTCGTGTCACTCAGCTCCACAGTCAGAGACGTTACCACTGAGCTATCCGAGCCGTGACTAACCTCCTGTAGGACTGAGATGTAATCACAATTGACTGATCACTGGGTGGTGATCAATGTCATGCTTGTCTAGTCCTTATTAGTGCAGATCGAATGATATCGATCATGTTGCAATGTGGCCACCAGTCTATGTGACTCCCTAGCACCAGTTCCCTCAAGATTACAGGTACACCTTGCTGACGAGTGCCAAGTAGCACGAAACCCTGGTCCAGGGTTTCCTGTCGACTACCTCCAACCACCATCTGATCTCAGTATATAGTGCCCGCAGTATCGAGTCACCTAGACTGGTGGCCACATTGCAACATGATCGATAGCATTCGATCTGCACTAATAAGGACTAGACAAGCATGACATTGATCACCACCCAGTGATCAATCAATTGTGAGAATGGAAATGAACACAGTAAGGCTTATTACTAGTGTTATATTCCGATGAAAAGAATGAATGGTAACTGTCGAAATCTATTTCTGAACAATTTCTATACGTATATTTTTATCGTATAATTGTTAAGCTTTATTTTGACCTATGACCCAGTATTATACATTTTACCATTCTTGAATTATGCCCAGTGTATCAATCTCTATCCTTCACATTCACATCCACATTTGGCTAATATTTGTATAAATGTTGTTTCATATTTTATAGTATGATGTGGTATGTTTGGTTTTGTATATAAACCCAGTATGTTTGAAATACATAATTCATACCGCAGAGGCTGCGATTGGTGTTCTGGACTTAACAGGCAGGGCTAGGAAGGAAGCAGGACCGAAAATCACTCTAGACTTCTCGTACGCGTTTTATGCGTCATTGGTACGGTTGATAAATCACTGTTCTCTGATTGGCGGTATCATTACGTTAAACATTAATAGGACGCAGTACACAAGTTGCAATAACTAATTCACTGTAGTTTAACCAATTAATTCGTGAATGTCTTTATCCTTTGGATAAAATTTATAATCTTCAGAAGTCAAAAACGCTATAAGACTTGGGCTTTTTTAAAAAGAAAATTGGAGTATGACCAAACAATCCTGTTGTTTATTCTTTTGAGCTGGATATTTTAATTGTAAATCTTTCAAATTTTCAGTCTACACAACACAGTCTACATGGAAATGGACTTCCGTTCTATCTTATAGTATACACTCATTGCGAAGTTAAATTATTCAGCACATAGAACGCAGTACATAAATTGATTTATATGAATCTGAAAGAATTACCTTGAATTCCGCGCTTGTCTTGAATCATCCATATAGTGTTGAGATTGGAAAAGGGTGATAATTCTGTTTGATGCTTGTTTCTAAACTACATTTTTCTTTTCTTCATTCTGTTCTAAAACTACTATTATAAACCGTTTTGCTACTGTTACCACTGAGAGCTGGATAGCTAGATAAGTATTTTCTTATTGTATCTAGACGAGAACAGTGTCTTGTGTATGTAAGGAAATTTATGTACCTTAAAGAATTGTCATTTCTTCTTTCTCATCCATGATCTTTCATGGTTCACTAATAAAAATCCTACAAGTGGCATCAGATCTCTGAATGTGCACTCGGTTGACAAGTGTCAAACTGCATGAAACCTTGCTACTGGGTTTTCTGTCTACTACTTCTGTAGTGAACAGAACACGGGTGGGGGCAACTGAATGTATTAGACAGCAAATTATAGGACTTGTTAATAAAATCTAACAATCAAATAGTAAATGCTTAATTTGCAAAATGTCCACCGATTGTCTCAGACTTCATTGTTCTTGTATTTTCATACAAATTGCATTCTGTTTTCATTCTTTACTGTTCGATTCTCTTGTCTTTCTTCTGCCAGACCTTCTGTCCAAAACTAACACCATCTACTACTTATGTCAATATAAGTAGCACACACCACACTACTACTACTAATCACCAAATATCAGTAATTAAAAGCGACAGTTTATAATATTAGATAGACGAAGTCAAATTTAACAAAAGATGCTTGAATATATACTAATTGTGATTGAGTTGATGTGTGTAAAACATCTGTCGTATGGAATACAATAATCATTACATCTATCGTATTTTATTATACTTGCAGATTGTATATTTTAGTAGCAGTGCCTTTTACAACAATAATAAGTTCATAACAATATTCTGATAAGATAATATAATGATTTAATAGTTGAGATCATCAGTCAATTGAAGCTAAACCATCATGGAAAAACTGAAAGCATTAGAGAGCCATTTCATTCTATTATAGAACTCCTCAATAGTATACATCCATGATCTCGCCCCGCAGGATTCGAACCCTGAACTAATCAGTTTCAGAAGAATTTTATCAACTATTTTATTATGTGATCATTAGTTTAAAGAACTTAATGTCTTAGTATACTTTACTGTACATCATTGCAAAGTTATTCATTCAACTATAGTGAATATTTGAAGATCTTGCTGAAATGATCACATTATATATTTCTTTTATTTATAGCAATATAGTTATAGTAGAAACTCTTTAAAGAATATTTCAATCCATAAATCTATTTCATATTAGTATTGTTTGGCTTGTATCTTCCCATTGAGGTTTAACACTGCAATTGATCAGTTTGTTATTGGCATATGTACATACTATGCATATTGCCTTAATTCACAAGCTTTTTGTAAGCAATGATGGATAGTGGCTAACAGTGGAATCCAATTTGGTGTACGTTTCGTCCTATACACATATTCCAATAACAGACTGATCAATTGCACTGACGAGTCCTAAATAGGACGAAACGCGCGTCCTGGATTCCACTGCTAGCCACTATCCATCATTGCCTACTTCATATTTTGATTTTTTTATTTTTGTTTTTTCTATTTATAACTTTATCAAATTCTAATCAACCAATCAAAATGTCAATTCGAGATTAAATTAAATTACTTTATTCTTATTGGCTTAGATTAGATAGAGTTAACCTTGAAAAAATAATCGATAAAAAAGGGAAATAAATAGATTTTTTTGTGTGTGGACAATCTGTTTCATTTATCTTTTATTATAATGAAGCGTTTTGTTGAAAAAAAAGGGAAATGATTCAAGAGACTGTAAACGGGATGTATCATACATAGTTACATAGTTACATAGTTTATCTGATATAATATACCCTTGTGGGCCAAGGTAATTTGACATTGATTTTCAGGAGAACCAGACACTATCCGAGCCTTTCACATGACAACTCAAACAGTACAGTTCAATCCCGTTTAACCAGAGAGCTAGACACCGCCTAGGCTTAAATTTTATAACCCGAGCAGTACAACTCAATCCCACTGAACAGGAGAACCAGACACCATATAGGCTTTATCGTTACAATCTGAATAGTACAGTTCAATCCTGTAACGCAACCAAACAGGCACAAAGCACTTTGGTGGACCAACTAAATCGATTACTATTAAGATAATAATGAAAAAGTATGGGAAATATGGAATTTGGATTGTTTTTAAAGGGTTGACATTTACAATCACTATTAGACAATAATAAATATTTATATTTGATTACTTATGCCTTAAACTACTGATTGACAATAATAAGTAGGATATAATATGATAAACTATGTTATGGGTATCTTTGTTGGTGAATAGTCTATTTATGCACTTGAACCTATCTTAATGTCTAAATCTGAATCTACTTATGTTATAACTTGTGACCGCCGATTAATGTGCAGTGACTTATCGATTGGATCAATGACGCGTAAACCCGTATGAGCAGTCTAGAGTCCTTATTGGCTCTGCTTCCTGACTAACCTAACCAGTTAAGTCCAGAACACCAAATCGAGCTTCTGCGATATGAATCATTTATTTTAAACATACTGAGTTTATATACCAATCAAACAGACCACAACGTACCAATAAAATATGAAACAACATTTGTACAAGATTTGGCCAAATGTGGATGTGAATGTGGAAGGCAGTGACTAATCGGCAGGGCATAATTCACGAATGGTACAACGTATAATACTGGAGCGTAGGTAAAAATGAAGCTTATAATAAGAGGAAAATGATTATGAATAGTTTGGTTATTTAACAATTATACGATAAAAATATACGTTTAGTATTGGTCCATAAATGGATCTCAAAGTTACCATTCATTATGCTTATCGGAACCTAACAACTTAACATAATATCGATTCGTTTTATTATCAGAAGGGGTTTTTGTTAATATTATAGCAATTTAAATGGTTGAGTTGAAGCTAAACCATCACGGAAAACCTGAAAGCACATGATAGACATTTCGTCGTACTGTGGAAGTCATCTCCTTCTAATAATAATCACCATATGCTCACTGATGACTGGCTTCAAGAGGTATTCCCTGGAGTTCCAATGAGAAGCAGTCACCAGTGGAGTTCAACCGGATTCGTTGTGAGACAGTAACTCACTGGTTGCTCAATTTCATGGATTAGTTGAAGTTAGACATTAACACCGTTGGATGCCGGTTGGTTTCAGTGGTCTAGAAGTTAAACACACGTGTGCGTGACAGACAGGTCCTGGGTTCGAATCTCGCGAGGTGGAATAGTGGCTGCGCACTACTGAAGAGTTCAATACTGGGACAAAACGGCCGTTTTCCACGATGATCTAGCTTCAATCGACTGGTGAACTAAACCATTAAATTCGTTTTATGATTTTTGAAAGTATATGTTCACTGGCTTGATGAAAAATAGACGGTGTATTTAATTACTAATCTCAACTGAAACTTCCTCATTCATAAAAGTTTCTGTCATCCTAATGTTAGTACTTCTTTTTTGCCTTTCTGATAGATAATTCAACATTACTGTCCAGTTACAACTTTAACTATCAATGAAATCCAAAACTCATATTTCATTCTGAATAGAAGTCGTCATTTGTATGTATCTGAATCGTAGTGTTGAATTCACGTATATACTGAAAGTAAATAACCAGTAACTTAGTTAAAGAAGATGATGATGTTTCTTTATGATAGTTTATATGATCTTATTGTTAATACTTTAGAGTGAATTTTGATCCGCTTTCAGATAACAAGATAACACATACAGCGGAAGCGAATAGATTAAAGTTTTGAATGTAAACATTAACAACAACATTCAAGTCTATTTAATGGTTGAAGTCTAGTTAGGATAAAATATGAATTTTACACTTCATTGTTAGCAACAAGATAAATAAGATAAGTTTAGTAGCTTAACAACAATAATAATGAAATATTTGTATACAATACAAATATGCTAATAAATAATAATCGATTTTGGTGGAGTTTTGTTCTCTGAGCTGGATGGTTTGGTCGTGGAGCTTTCATCGTTCTTGTGAACGACATCATCAGCACAAACTTCACCATCTTTATGATCGATTTTAATCATAAATATCAATAATAGGAAAATACAAATTTTTCCCAATAGGAATATTTTCAGACATTATTAATCACTATGTTTCTTCACTATTACTTAGTTACTTACTTACACCTGTTACTCCTAATGGAGCATAGGCCGCTCACCAGCAATCGCTATCCAACCCTGTCCTAAACAATCCTTTCTAGCTCTTTCCAGTTGTTATGCATTCTTTTCAAATTCGCTTCTATTTTCCGATGTAATATGTTTTTTGATCTTCCTCTTTTACGTTTACGTTCAAGATTCTAAGTTAGGGATTGCCTCATGATGTCGTTTGGTGATTCCTTCAATGTATGTCCTATCCATTTCCATCGTCTTTTCCTAATTTCCTCTTCAGCTCGAAGCTGGTTTGTCCTCTCTCTTAGAAGGCTGTTGCTGATGGTGTCCGACCAATGGATGTTGAGTATATTGTGTAGACAACTATTTATAAATACTTGTACTTTCTTGATGACGGTAGTAGTAGTTCTCCAAGTCTCAGCTCCATACAGTGGAACTGCCTTGACGTTGGTATTGAAGATTCTCCTTTTGATATTGTTTGACAGATAGTTGTTTTGAGTTTCATATGTTATTCAATTGTGGGAATATGATCCTTGCTTTGCCAATCCTCGCCTTTACATCTACATCAGTTACTCCTTGTTGATCGATGATGCTGTCCAGGTATGTGAAGAATTTTACATCTTCCAGAGTTTCACTATCAAATGTGACTGGGTTGATGTTCTCCGTATTCGAGGATCTTGCTTTTACCCTTGTGTATTTTGAAACCTACTGATGTAGAGGCTGCTGCTAAACTAGTTGTCTTCATCTACATTTATTCGTGTGTATGGGATAGGAAAGCTAGATCATCTGATATTATGGATATAATGAAAATTATATCAGTAAATTCATTTACGTATTAATGTTCAAGATTTAAAATATTTCAATTAAATCATTGTAGTGAACAAGAACACCAATGGGGACAACCAAATGTATTTGAATAGAAAATCACAGAACGTCTTTGTAAAATCTCAGAGTCATACAGGAAATACTTCATTTGCAAAATGTCAATCAATCATCTTAGATTTGATTGTTCCTTCCCTTCCACATCAATCATTCTCTGTTCTCATTCTCTTCTCTTCGATCCTGTTCACCTTATGCTGCTAGGCATTTTACTTTCAATTGATAAAACGTACTACTTATATATTTGTCAGCATCAGTAGCATACATCACATTATAACGGGGCAAATTATCTCAGAGCAATGAGATCTATTTAAATTATGTTATTCTGAAGTGTGATAGTTGCACAATGTTAACAACTCTCTTTGTTTTCAACTAGGAATGTCGATTGCTTTACTGTATCAGGTTGTTTTTTTAAAAAAAATACAAATCCTTGTGCAAATGACGAATTCCTCTACGTCTTGAAGTTTTCCCTAGTGTTTGTTTTAGTTTATAGTGCCTAAGGTAAATGTTGTGGTTTGTATAGTTTCTTGGAAAAGTATGAAAACTATACATTGAATCTCTAATTTGCACATCTTTCATTAGTTGTCATGATTCATTCAATTCTGTTTGTATTCCTATTTCTTTCGGTTTCTCATTTTGGATTCTTTTCAGTTCAATCTTCTCAATCGTTTTATTTGAAAGGCATTTCATTTCTGATTGATATTATATACTACTTATGTATGTTGATACAAGTAGCATATACTACAATGTAAACATTGTTATTCATCGATTTGTGCTAACTATATAAAATAAGCAAAGATGGATAGTGACTAGAAGTGGAATCCAGAACAAGCATTTCGTCCTACCTGAGACTTTTCAACTGGATGTACCTCTATCTCAGACTCGTTGATGTTCACTTTGAAACTCGAACCCAATACCGTCCGCTTCAAACAATATTGCGTTATCCACTAAGTTACTGAGTCCTGATAGCCACTTGCTTGTGCAATGGGGGGGGGAGAATTTAAATTCACTTGGTATTGTTTACTTGTATCTTCTTATTGTTGTTTAGGAATACATATGATTACTGTCAAACACGCAAAATAATTATAGTTCACCTGGATCTGTAAAGGGGTGAATAAATATGTCACTATGAACAAAGTTCGTACCTATCATTTTGGCCGAAATTCATAACGAACTGATACAAAAATTAGTATGGATCTGTCATTGTCAAGATTACAGTTGTTTGAAGTATCAAACAGAAGACGGCGGAGGGGGGGGGACGGAATTGTCAACCTTCCAATATTACACATAATAACTTCATAGAATAGTTCTATAACTTGAAATTGACCACTTTCAAACTTTTTCTCAACTTATCCATATGTTAACTAACTTAGTACAATATCTAGGCACAGGCTACTGGATGAACGGAATATTAAAATTACAAAAAACAAAAATAGTACATGGAAACAAAACAAACATTCCATTTGTAATTTGATCTAAATGGAAGATAAAAATATTTTGTAAACTATGCCAAATTCAATAACAATAAGGGCGTTTATAATGAAACAAGAATGTACACCTCGTTATTATTATTTTTTCATTTTTTTCAAGACTAAATTAATAATAATAGTAATAAGGGTAATGGTAATAATAATAATAGGTATTTGTTGCTTTTTCTCTAATCAGAGCTTGTCCATAGTTGAATTGAAGCTAAATCATCATGGAAAAAGCCTGGAAGCATTGGCACCGACTCAGTGGTCTAGTGGTTAAGCGCTCGCACGAGAGATTGATAGGTTCTGGATTCCAAAGTCTCATGAAGTAGGATCTTGGATGTACTCTGTTGAAAAGTCTCATAAGAGGACGAAACAGCTGTCCTGTGTTTAGGTTCAATAGACTTATGAATTCAATTTTCAGTGTATGAAACAGTAATTGACATTAAAGATGAATACTGTAGTGATCAAGAATACCTTTGTGATTTTCTCATATTCTACGTTGTATTTAAATTAGATCAAGATGATGACTAAATTGATAATAAAAAAGAGAGAAATATGTATCACTAAAATACACTTTTCATCAAAGATGGTTTGAGTTATCCTTTTTGTTGATAGATATTCACCGGATACGTATGAATCTGGTAAATAAAGTTAACAATGCTTGGATCTATTTAAGAATTTTGAACTATTCCTCGGAAAAGTCCATAAGGGCTCAAAAAACTTGTAGGAAACATTTTATAGAAACCTCTCAGATAAATCTATAAAGTGATTATTCACGTGTAGCGTTTCTGATTAGATATTTATTTAGTATGGTTCCAGGAACTTCCAGAAGATCAGCTTTGTTTGTATTCCTATAAACACCCTTATTTTTCTGTACATATGCTAACCATGGAGTATAGCATTCCTTTCACACTTCATACCGTTTCTC